>JAVLUX010000027.1:7067665-7682665 GCA_032164185.1 Moxostoma hubbsi
CAGACTCTTGCAGCTCTACAGACTGTTACAGCTCTGCATACTCTTACAGGTCTACAGACTCTTACAGCTCTACAGACTGTTACAGCTCTGCATACTCTTACAGGTCTACAGACTCTTACAGCTCTACAGACTCTTACAGCTCTGCAGACTCTTGCAGCTATACAGACTGTTACAGCTCTGCATACTCTTACAGCTCTACAGACTCTTACAGCTCTACAGACTCTTACAGCCCTACAGACTCTTACAGCTCTAAAGACTCTTACAGCTCTACAGACTCTTACATCTCTACAGACTCTTACAGCTCTGCTGACTCTTGAAGCTCTACAGACTCTTACAGCTCTGCAGACTCTTACAGCTCTACAGACTCTTACAGCTCTGCAAAGTCTTACAGCTCTACAGACTCTTACAGCTCTACAGACTCTTACAGCCCTACAGACTCTTACAGCTCTACAGACTCTTACAGCTCTGCGAAGTCTAACAGCTCTTCAGACTCTTACAGCTCTGCAAATTCTTACAGCTCTACAGACTCTTACAGCTCTGCTGACTCTTAAAGCTCTAAAGACTCTTACAGCCCTACAGACTCTTGCAGCTCTACAAACTCTTGCAGCTCTACATACTCTTGCAGCTCTACAGACTCTTTCAACTCTACAGACCCTTAAAGCTCTGCAGAGTCTTACAGCTCTACAGACTCTTACAGCTCTGCAGACTCTTGCAGCTCTACAGACTGTTACAGCTCTGCATACTCTTACAGGTCTACAGACTCTTACAGCTCTACAGACTCTTACAGCTCTACAGACTCTTACAGCTCTGCAAAGTCTTACAGCTCTACAGACTCTTACAGCTCTGCAGACTCTTGCAGCTCTACAGACTGTTACAGCTCTGCATACTCTTACAGGTCTACATACTCTTACAGCTCTGCAGACTCTTGCAGCTCTACAGACTCTTACAGCTCTACAGACTCTTACAGCCCTACAGACTCTTACAGCTCTAAAGACTCTTACATCTCTACAGACTCTTACATCTCTACAGATTCTTACAGCTCTGCTGACTCTTGAAGCTCTACAGACTCTTACAGCTCTGCAGACTCTTACAGCTCTACAGACTCTTACAGCTCTGCAAAGTCTTACAGCTCTACAGACTCTTACAGCTCTACAGACTCTTACAGCCCTACAGACTCTTACAGCTCTGCAGACTGTTACAGCTCTACAGACTCTTACAGCCCTACAGACTCTTACAGCTCTAAAGACTCTTACAGCTCTACAGACTCTTACAGCCCTACAGACTCTTACAGCTCTGCAGACTCTTACAGCTCTACAGACTGTTACAGCTCTGCAGACTCTTGCAGCTCTACAGACTGTTACAGCTCTGCATACTCTTGCAGCTCTACAGACTCTTACAGCTTACAGACTCTTACAGCTCTGCAGACTCTTACAGCTCTACAGACTCTTACAGCTCTGCAGACTGTTACAGCTCTACAGACTCTTACAGCTCTGCTGACTCTTGAAGCTCTACAGACTCTTACAGCTCTGCAGACTCTTACAGCTCTACAGACTCTTACAGCTCTGCAGACTCTTACAGCTCTACATACTCTTACAGCATTTTTTATCAATTCTTAATAACAACTGTTAAATGCAGCCTGATCTCATGAAATTTACATAAACATAACAATATTTTTGCAATAAAAAAATTTACATACTGCATAGCACGTTTGGCTGCAGGTTTAAATAGTGTTTTAAAATATTAATGATATTTTAAAAGACATCCTTGCCTACCCAATGCCTAAACCTAACCATTAGTGTTTTAAAATGCAGAAGTAAAATGAAATCTAAAGTTTTCTGAACCAACCAAAATTGAATGTGTAAATTTAATAATAAAAGGAGCTTATGGGTACTCCCCACAACATTAGTTATATATTTGATTGTTTGAGTTCTCATGATTAATGATTTCACCTTATGTAACTCTCAAAGTTCACCATTTTTTGTACACATGAATGAAAATTTTGTAAAGTTAAAAATTGTATAAATACTGTATGTACCTTTCCGAGTAGAAGCTATTTATCCTTATTTGTTATTGTTGTTGAGCCACCAAATCGTATTTATCAGTGGCACATCCTGACACACGTGTGAGTTTTTTTTTAAATCAGTTGCAAATTTTCAGTCCGCTTCAAATAAGGTGGACTGGTGCTATATCACTTCCTGAAACAGTAATTTATTACCCGGTTCCTTTAGGGACATGACAGGCAGTGCAATCAGTGTGGCGTATCAGGACCTAATCAGCAGATGTTCTGTCTCATACCGATAGATGAGACAGAAATAGATTTGGTGACACATCAGTTCAGAGAGAGTTTGGTTAAAGAGAGTCTAGCTGAAAAATAAAGGTTCCAAAAAGAACCAATGGGGTGTATATATAGCCTGATGTCATTGGAGAACCTTAAGTTGTAGGAAGAACAATTTCTTCTCTAGTTCATTCTTTGTACTGGTGCTTTGAAGTCAATCCAATCCAATTTACTTCCGTAATGTGACAAGTTTTTCGAAGTAAAATAGAATATTCAACGAGGAAAGAATAGAAAGTGGGTTTGATTTTACTGTTTCCATCGGGAACTGACTGGATGGTAAAGTGTGGCCTTCCATAATGTCGTATAAGAGGCATAGCAAGATACTATATTTTGATAAATGATTAGAAAGACTACAAACTTTAATTGAGGAATCGTTCACAATAAGACCGGGTGTACTGTATTAAGACTTTAAATAGCACCTACTTTGATTACATGTTGGCTTAAAGGTGCACTCAGTAAGATTACACCGAAGATGTTTGTTTATTTTCAGTTTTGTTGTTTATAGTTTGTGTTTTTTCCGTATCATACTACACACATCCCTATTATGGACATTCTTGGATTTACGAACCTGTGACTGTGAAGCCGCGACTCGCTTGCTCTCTGGTGGCTGAACTCTGCCTTGGTCTCATGCTTGCGGTTTGATGTTGCACGTATATCCGTGATCTGCGCCGTGAGAGCTGCAGGTAGTCGCAGTTTGTTTCATCACTCCAGCAGGGACCTCTTGTTTGGAAATTGTATCTTTCCACTTGCACTCATTCTATTTGGACTGTCTGTTGGATCACAATCCTGCTGATCAACAACAAACCAACACTCTTGACTATACTGGAGACTTGGGCTCCGCTGTTGTTTGTAGTAAGTATATTGTGTTTGTTGTTTTATTGTTTGGTTTGCTTGTTTTGCAGCATTGGCTGAAAGCGCTTGATAAAGTAAACATGTTATTATTATTGTCATAATTAGTGGTAGTAACTCAAAATCGCACAAAAGCAGAGTAACCTTCAGCCTTCTGGTCAGCTTGTGTGTGTGCGCACACAGAATACATTCAGCGAACAGGGCCTGATTTAAAAGCAACACACACATCAATAGCTGAGAGTGTGTGTGTTCTGTAGATGAGCCATCACAGTGGATGGAACAGCTTTGGCATGCACACATCAACATGGAAAGTTGACACATAAAGCATCAGTGACACTGTACTGCAAGATGAAATGAATAGTTCGCCCATAACATTTTATGTACTCATCCTCATGTCATTCCAAACACTTGTTTTGAATATCTGGAGATTCTGTACACAGCTCTTTTGACTACACTAATGCAATATATGTCTGTCAATGTCCAAAGTGGACATAACTGCAGTATAAAAGCTCCCTGAAAGTGGTCTGTATGACTTCTGTCCAGTCTTCTGAGGCCACGTGATAGTTTTGCATGAGAAACATAGAATTGAAGTTATTCACAGAAGATCATCCACTCTGCCGAAGCTCTTGTTCTCTTTTCCACATATTCATATTCACGTTTTGGCATCAAGTACATTTACCCGGTAGGATGCGTCCAACCTGGTCTGGTTGATGTGAATATTATAAAATCATAAAATCATTCTGATGCGGGTCAGGAGCTTCAGTTAATATTCACATCAACTATCAGAATGCGAAAAAAATGTGATCTCATGTGATTTTGACACAACAGTCTCTACAGTTTACTCAGAATGGAGCCAAAAACAAAAAAAAAAACATCCAGTGATTGGCAGTTCTATGGACAGAAACACCTTAGTGATAAGAGAGGTCAACGGAAAATGGCCAGACTGGTTCGAGCTGCCAGAAAATCTATGGTAACTCAGATAACCACTCGGTTCAATTGTAGTGAGCAGAATAGCATCTCAGCGTGCACAACATGATGAAATTTGAAGCGAATGGGCTACAACAGCAGAAGACCACGTTGGGCACTTTATAATGTTGTCGGTGTGTGTATACTATATATTTATAGTATAGCAAATTAGGAGCAAAGAGCAGTATAGAAATAATACAAAGCATCTCTCTTTGTGTCCACAGAAGAAAGTTAGTCATACAGGTTCGGAAAGACAGGAGGGATGAGTAAACAATAATAGAATACACATTTTTGGTGATCTATAATTTCAAATGATGGAGAGATGGAAAGTAGAAGAACAAGATACTGGATAAATAGAGATGGAGAAAGATGGTGATTTGATTAGCTTCATCCTGTCTCCTTATTCTCTTCTGATGTGTGTGTGTACGTCAGCACCGGACACACACGGGCTGAGTGACCTGCACTGGACAGAGTGTGTATATATGTGTGTGTTTACTTTTCAAAACTGTCCCCATTTGTAAATGAGCTAGCTAAATCCTCACTTTGAGGGTATCTTCAGTTGAAAAAAATAAAAATACTTTTCAAGTTTTCCTTTAGGGATAGGGTTTGGGATAGTCTTCAGTCATTATAATCAGCTTTGTATTAAAACAACAGATGTCTGTGGGATGACCCATTTAGATAGTTAAGTAAAAATATAGTATTTGTGTGTGTGTGTCTTGTATGTCAGGTTTTGACATTGTGTGACTAAATGTCCCCATAAGGATATTAACAGCTGTTGTTTTTTTTTAAACACATTTCGAGGTAATATAACACAATGGATAATATTATAAATGGACACTAAAGTATACAAAAAAAACTAAAATCTAAAAAAGTTTGCTAAATGTATGCTGCCACTTAAAGGTGCACTATAGAAGATTTTTTAAATAAAAAATTAATAACTGATTGAGGACAAACAATTAGTGTTCAAAACAATGTCCTTGCCTTACCCCGATTCCCTATGGTAAGGTATGGTATGTTTTGAGCTGTCGGGTAGAATATGGCACAAAACGCAGGCTTACGTCATTCATCCTTTCATTATTACTTCATGCCCATAAACAGAAAAAAAGTTCTAACAGAAAGACTTGAGATTATTTAATCAAATAGCATAATATCAACATAAAAATAGCAAATTTTGACTTTGGCTCTGAGCTGCATGAGTGTAGTCATAGGGGTGATGCAGGAGTTGCACTCGGCGACTGATCTCACCCACCACATGACGGAGGTCACGGCGCGGGCTTTCGGGCAGGCAATGTCAACCTTGGTGGTCCAGGAGCGCCACCTGTGGCTTAACCTGGTCGAGATGAAGGATGCTGACATGGTCCGCTTCCTTGATGCCCCCATCTCCCAGGCTGGCCTGTTTGGCGACACCGTCGAGGACTTTGCCCAGGAGTTCTCGATGGTCAAGAAGCAGACGGAGGCTATCCATCCTGGAGCATGGCTCAAGGTCCCACACCCTGTCTGCTCGTCACCAAGGACGTCCCCCTGAAGTGACTGCCGACTGCCCAGCCCCGATGTAGAGCCCCACACAGGAAGCTGACACCCCCTGTCCCACGATGCGCCACCAAGAACCCTAGGAAGGCTTTGAAGCACCCCTAAGATGGGCGACCCAGGGTCGAGGCGACCTGCTGTAAGCTTGGAGGTGATGGACAGACCACGCCATCCCCCGGTGGAGAGCCAGGAGGAGAGTATTTTGTTTCCTTTGAATTTGATTTCACCGCACGGCCGAGGGGCTGCGGCACCATAATTTCCTGGATTACACAGCTGGTGTTTACGGCCGTTGTTATAATGTTCATGGCAGGCAGTGTGCTACGGAAGTGGGTTCCCCGACCTTTGCATGCCCAGCTGTAGCACACACACACACCCATGCTCAGGTGGTCGCGACGAGTCACAAGGATGCTCACCCTCTTCTCCCCTATGGTGGGCACACGGAGTAAGGTAAATGCTTTGACGTTTCTCTCAGCACAGCCATGAGCTCAGGACGCGAGGCTCCTCAACGTGGCAACTCCTGCTCCACCCCGGCGTGAGGCCCCAACTGCAGGTACGTCACATGTGATTGTCCTCTTGGTGTTACACACTCCGAGCTTGGCATGGCTAGTGCTCTCCAATCCGTTGCGCTGGCTCCAGTCCAACTCGGCTATGCGATTCAGTTCGCAAGGTTCCTGCCCGGGTTCAATACAAGGTCCTCCACTTCGGTCTATCCCTGTTGCCTTGCGTGTGGTTTAGAATCCGTGTGTACAGCACCTTTTTCCCTGTTGGTAAATCTGTGTCTTCCTTGGGCAGAGCTCCCTCTGCCACCGATCTATTGTAGAGCTCTTCCCCTCTTCTTCCACATGCGATACCGCTGGTCGGTAAGTCCATGTGACGTATTCTCCACACGTTACCTCCCCTTCGGGCAGGGTTTGGACACCCACCCGACATGGACACATATGGCCCCAGCTGAATGATTTTCCATTTTTGTGGGACAAAAAAAGAAGAGAAGTGGCCATGGCTGGTGCGGCCTGTCCCCAATATGAGTTCGACTTGTCCCTGGGGTGCGGGGTGTGTATGAAACTCTTATGGAATTGGGCAAGGTTACGTAGGGGCCGGGTGCACTTGCTACGAGGCACACAGTGGTCTGCCTGCACCTGCACCGCCAGTCCACGTAATACAGTTCAGCTTGTTGTGGTGTTTCGTTCAGGGACCCCTAATGTCACTACATCGACACAACGTCTCGATGTAGTTTAAGCGTTTTCTTAGGTACTGGTATACATAGGTACACTGCTTTAACTAGAGCATGCTGGATAATGTATTTTTATCAGAGGTTTTATGTTAATAAATATATATAATATGCTACGATTGTGTTCAATTAATCAAGTTTTTTTTATTTGTATTTTTAAAATCCTCTATAGAAGTCTATCGGACTACCCTGCACATTGAAAAATTACACCAAAGGTATACCCAGTGCGTTAAAAAGTGATGCCAAGGGGTCCTGGCAAAGCGTCCATATGTGACGAGTTGGGTGTGAGAATGTGTTGCCTCAGCACCAAACCTGAATGAGTGGTTGCGAGCCAGCTCCTTTTATACCCATGTGTCTGGGGGAGTGGCATGGAAATTCCACTTGCCAATTCCCATTGGCCTTTTCTCAAAGATCAGAGGCGTTTGGGGCTCCTAAGGGCGACCCCTAGTGTCACTACATCTCTACAGCACAATGTCTCATTCCCTCCATCAGGGAACGGAGGTTATGACAGTAACCAAGATGTTTTAAGGTGAAAACGTGTCATCAGTCTAAAAGGGTCTATTGTGGCGAGCAGCCAACAGTTCTCAGGAGGAAAATAGCTTAATAAACATTCTAGGTTAAATTTCTTTATGAAAATGTAAAAATGTATAAAAATTGTGTGAAGGTTAGGGTTTAGGGTTAGGGTTTAGGATAGAATCCCCTATATTAGCTCAGTATATAAATTAGAGAAGTCAAACAAAATCCCCACCATGATAGAAAGTAAACACGTGTCTATTTGAGTGTATGTTTGTGTGTATGTTGAGTGTATGAGAGACATCCATGTTTTGCCTTAGGCTGTGCCACAGGCAGTTCATCATGGGGCTGCTTCCTCAGGGGCCTGATGCTCTTACTGTCTCATTAGACACTCTCTCTCTCTCTTGATTTCTCTCTCTCCAGCTCCTAGCATCCATCTATCTATCTATCTATCTATCTATCTATCTATCTATCTATCTATCTATCTATCTATCTATCTATCTATCTATCTATCTATCTATCTATCTATCTATCTATCTGTCTGTCTGTCTGTCTGTCTGTCTGTCATTCACAGGCCTGGACTCAAGTTCTAATGCTGTAGCTCTGCATAATAAACTGATCATACCATGTGTATGAGGTGCTAATTGTCATTCAGCAGGGGTGTGGGTGTGTGTGGTGTGTGAAGGTCAGTGAAGATCTCTGCACTGTTGCTGTCTTTTCCACAAACCTTTGATCTTCTGCACTGTCCTGTCAGAACTGTCCTGACAGCATACAGAACACCACACACGCACACACACACACACACACACACACACACACACACTCAGAGTCAGGTATGTCTGACTGTATTAACTCATCTGCAGGTCATGGAGAACATAGAGTGTCTCTAAAAAACTATGAATCTATTATTAATTAATTTTTCAAATTGATTATTTAATGCTTGTAAAAATTAAATAATAATCTTAAATGTTGTTAAATATAACAATTAAATTATCATTCTAAAAATTCAACCAAAAATGAAAATTCTCTCATCATTTACTCACCCTCGTGCCATCCCAGATGTGTATGATTTCATCTGCTGAACACAAACAATGATTTTCGAAGAATATTTCAGCTCTGTAGGTCCATACAATACCCATACAACGTGAATGGGTACCAACATTTTGAAACTCCAAAATCCACATAAGGACAACATAAAAGTACTCCAGATGACTCGTGGTTAAATCCATATTCATAGCAATTTGATAGGTATGGGTGAGAAACAGATCAAAATTGAAGTCCTTTTTCCTTCACTTTCACTTTCTTCTTCTGTTTTTGGTGATTTACATTCTTCGTGCATATCTCCCACTACTGGGCAGAGAGGAGAAGTTATGATAAAAATGACTTAAATATCTATCTGTTTCTCAACCACACCTATCATGTCTGTCTGAACACATGGATTTAACCACTGGAGTCATATCGCTAATTTTTTATGCTCCCTTTATATATATTTTGGAGCTTCAAAATTTTGGCACCCATTCACTTGCATTGTATGGACCTACGGTGCTGAGATATTCTTCTAAAAATCTTCATTTGTGTTCCACAGAAAATAGAAAGTCATACACTTATGAGATGTCTGGAGGGTAAGTAAATGATGCGAGAATTTTCATTTTTGAGTGAATTATCCCTTTTATACATTTTTAAAAGCATTTGCATGTTACTTTCTTGTGCCATTTACCAACACAGTTATAAATGTTATAGAACAGTTGATTTTGTGCAATGTTTGTAGAAATATGTTCTGTAGTTGTCATGCTGTTTTTAAACACGGACTGCCATCTCTGAAATTCACAATAAAATTGCGTTTCTTTTTTCTGTCTGTCTCTCTCTCAGTACAAGCAGGTGGAGCAGTATATGTCCTTCCATAAGCTGCCAGCAGACATGAGACAGCGGATTCATGATTACTACGAGCACAGGTACCAAGGGAAGATGTTTGATGAAGAGAGCATTCTGGGTGAACTGAATGAACCGCTGAGAGAGGTGAGAGCATACAGATGCATGCTGGATCAAAATACTCTCACCTACAAACACACATATTATTCCCTCTATTTAATTTCTTGGTTTGTCTTAATTAAAAACAATCTTGACATTAACTGGGCTTCTGTCAAAGACATTAAATAATGACAGTTATTGGCTATGTGTGTAATAGTATAGAAGCACAAAATGTCTCAGTAATGACAAAAAGTTATTTAAAAATGCAAAATAACTGTATTTCTGATATGAATAAACATGCAACATAATGAAGTCATGTGATGATGTTTCACATACTATAGTATTTATAGAAAAAGTAGGCAGCCAACAGTGTATACTGTGCTGTATGAAGAGTGTTTAGTGTTATGCTGGTCTGATTGGTTAGAAAAGGTGATAACATATATACCTGATCTCCTTAGCTTCCCGTTTTCCTTTGCAATTCACAGGAGATAATAAACTTCAACTGTCGGAAGTTGGTGGCATCTATGCCGCTGTTCGCCAATGCGGATCCTAATTTTGTGACATCAATGCTCACCAAACTTCGCTTCGAGGTCTTCCAACCTGGAGATTACATCATACGGGAAGGAACTATTGGAAAAAAGATGTACTTCATCCAGCATGGTGTCATGAGCGTGCTCACTAAAGGAAACAAGGAGACCAAGCTGTCGGATGGATCGTACTTTGGAGGTACAAAAGAAGTTGCAAACATCACAAAACTAAAGGGGATCAAACATGCACACAAACACTCATTTGAAACACTTCTCCATCTTAAATATTCATAATGATGGATCAGCCAAAACAAAAGCTTTTTGCCCAGATTCATCTAAGCTTTTGGGAGTCACAGAAATGTGGAAATGTATCTGATAAGTGCCCTGTTTCTGAGACAGTAAAACAGACGGGTAGCAGGTATTGCTGGGGTTGTTTGGGGATGTTGAATTTTTCAGAACTGACACAGATGTTCAAAAAAATTATAATTCAAAACAGAGAACTTCACAGATACATGAAATAACGGCTCAGTTCTGTCATTTGAACGATTCCCTACGCTGCTGTATGATTGATGAAGAAACATGTGACACAAACATGCAATTTTATATTTTATGAATAAATAAAGATTAGAAACTTAGACACAGTCAGTGCTTCAAAGAAAAGTGAAACATGAAGAGTCAGGGGAGGGGGGTGGTTTTGAATTCAAGTTCAAACCGAGTGTGAAACCGCTTTAGATGAGGTCAAAGTTCAAAACATATGTGTGTGTTTGAGAATTTGTACTAAACATTTGACTCTTTTGCTTCATTTCATTGCGTGTTTTCTCTTTAAATAATGAGTAGTGCCACTGAGGCATGTGACCTGCCCGTCTGTCGTTAATTACAGCGAGTGTACGCTGTACAAGCCCTCTGACCTCTGCCCTTGGGAGCTCCACGGAAATAATGTAAAGATGGCACGCAATCTATCTTCAACAATGCTAGCATTTATCAGCATTTCACATACAGGGTCTTGACTGCCAGCAGCTCACTATCTTGGAGCTATTCCTGTAATCAGTGCATACAGGGAGATCTGGGAGAGGAACAGAAGCTGTGGAGACTTAGTTTCTAAACTGAGTTAACAACTTATTCAATTAATTTATGTATCCATCTTTAGGGGAATATGAGATTTTACTGCCCCCATTCTCTCTCTCTCTCTCTCTCTCTCTCTCTCTCTCTCTCTCTCTCTCTCTGTCTATCTCTCTCTATAGCTCCATCCAAGCCTTTCTGCGTACTGCCTACATATGCAGCTGTTTTCTAAAACACAGTTCACACTGACAGCGAATGCATCGCTTGAAGTCGGTAAATGTATGTGCTGTTTGTTGCTAGCAGGAGCTCCTCGGCAAAGCATTGTGTCGCTGCTCATTTGCAAACTCTGCTCAACTTTGTTGCATCGCCAATGGTTGCTGTCACTCATGTCGCCTCAGATCTCCAACTCCCATTGAAAATCATTGGCTTAATTCTTGTAATCTGTCGCTGCAAATAACAGCCCATGTAAACAACAGCTTATTCAAACTAACTTTGTTACGTTAATAAGCATGGAAATGCACAGAACACAAATATTGGACAAAATAGTTCATTTCTAATCGCATTGAACAATTTATTGTTGATACTTCTTATTATTGAATTAAATATATTTGAAGTTGGCATTAATTAAGATTAAGATTCAACTTTATTGTCATTGTGCAGAGTACACAGCCAATGAAATGCAGTTGTTTTCGCATATCCCAACTTAGCTGCGGTCAGAGTGCAGAATCAGCCATGAAACAGCACCCTAAGAGCATATAGGGTCAAGGGCCTTGCTCAAGGGCCCAACAGTGGTATCTTGGTGGTGCTGGGCCTTGAACCCCCAACCTGTCTTTCAGTAACCCAGAGCCTTAATCGCTGAGCCACCACTGGATGGCATGATAAGTTAATAAGCATGCAAACACACAGCACACAAATATTGGACAAAATAGTCAACTTTTAATTACATTTAACTATTTTTGATAATACTTTTCAATACTGAATATTCCCTCAGAACATAAATCTGAGGGAATCTCCTTGTTTTCCTTCATATTTGACAGCAGTAAAACCACTGATAAAAACAGCTCTGTAAAAAAAAATTAAGAGACCACTGCAAAATGATCAGTTTCTCTGGATTTACCATTTATATGTATGTGTTTGATTAAAATGTACATTTTGGTTTCATTCTACAAAGTACTGACAACATTTCTCCCAAATGCCAAATAAACGTATTGTCATTTAGAGCATTTATTTGCAGAAAATGACAACTGGTCAAAATAAAAAACACCGAACCTCCATCAAATCACAGTGGGTGCGAGACACTGTGGCTTGAAGGCCTCTCCAGGTCTCTGTCTAACCATTAGACGACCAGGTGGGGGATTGGTGATGATCTGGGGGTGCTTCAGCAAGGCTGGAATTGAGAAGCTACGTCTTTGTGAAGGACGCATGAATCAAGCCACGTACAAGGTTATCATGGCAGATAAATTTCTTCCTTCTGCTCTGACAATGTTCCCCAACTCTGAGTATTGGTTTTTCCAGCAGGACAATGCTCAATGCCACACAGCCAGATCAATCAATGTGTAGATGGAGGACTTCTGGATCAAGAACATGTCATGGCCCGCCCAATCTCTAGACCTGAACCCCATTGAAAACCTCTGGAATGTGATCAAGAGGAAAATGGATGCCACAAGCCATCAAACAAAGCCGCTTGTATTTTTGAGCTAGGAGTGGCATAAAGTCACCCAGCAACAATGTGAAAGACTGGTAGAGAGCATGCCAAGATGCATGAAAGCTGTGATTGAAAATCAGGGTTATTCCACCAAATATTGATTTCTGAACTCTTCCTAAGTTAAAATATTAGTATTTTGTTGTTTAAAAAATAATATGAACTTGCTTTCTTTGCATTATTTTAATTATTTTTTGTTATTTAGACCAGTTGCCAATTTCTGAAAATAAATGCTCTAAATGACAATATTTTTGTTTGGAATTTGGGAGTAATGTTGTCAGTACTTTATAGAATAAAACAAAAAAGTTTCATTTTACTCAAACACATACCTATAAATAGTAAATCCAGTAAAAAGTAAACTGCTAATTTTGCAGTGGTCTTTTAATTTTTTCCATTGTTGTATATAGAACTGGATTGCTCATGTCGTCATACCAGTGAAGCCACTGTGCCACCATATTGCTTTTCCCAAACATTCCAATATCCCTTTTGACTTGATAGGATAGGAAATCATCTAATTTCAGCGAGTAAATGTAAATCATTCAATCACCAATTTTATATCTGAAATCTGCACGTACATCCCTACAATGCAAACATCTTACACATGTAATTATTTATCTATTTAAAGTCTGGAATTTTTCCTGTTTCTTGAAAGCCTGAGCAAGTTATGTATATGTACTGTATATCAAACAGTATCCACCACTAACAAACTATATCAGCGAACAGATCAGCTGAATGTAAACAAGTTGAACAACTGAAACTGAGGTAAGACACAAACAGACATTTTTTGACTTATTTATTGTGATAATTGAAGTGTTTGTTCAGAGTTACTTGTTTGATGTTTCAATCAAAAAATGCCTTGTGGTCACTTGAATAAGAGTGCTCACTCTCTCTCCCTCCATCACACGAACAGCCGGCACGCATAGAGGGAGACACGCAAAGCAAACCTGGATCAAATTAAACAAATTACCATTGCGTCAACGATCCATTTCTATATACAGTACATATCATTGGGCAAAACAAATGTTTGAAGAGCTTAAGCTCAATAGTAACAGTGTAAGGGTCTTCGCCTTGTCTCCTCCACATTTGCGTTCCTGTGAAAAACCTTGTCTAAAATTTCACGGGACCACAGACAGCACACATACATCACAGCTACCGTTTAATCTTCATCCTGAGTGCTGTGACTGAGACACAAAAACCTGCGTTTATACAAAGAAATCCTAATATTCACTTCAAATCACCATTTGTTGTGTAATAAAATGTGATTAGAATTTGAAGTGCTTAATACAGTAGGCTATGAATCTAAAAATATCAATATATGCTGAACACTTACATGTTGATAATAAATGTTCATTAATGTTTTATACTGATATAATATATTGTATACATATATACCACAGTTAGTTCCGGTCCTCAAATCTGATTGGACGAGAGACATTCCATGAGCACTGATGGTGTGACAGCATCAGCACTCGGCCTCTTCACTATGTGTATCAGTCCGGATTCATGCTGTTCTAAACTAAAGTGTAAATGTAGTGCAGATCTGTAAGGAGTTACTGGTTTTATTTTTTTAATTGCATATGTTAGCCAGCAGGTGGTGGCAAAAGATCATTTTTACGTGTAATTAGCCAGTTGGTGACGTAAAGTGAATCCGTTAGTCATTGTATACATAGAACTGCGCTCCGTGATCACTCAAAGCTAGGAAATAGCTTTAAACGTCTTTAAACGGATGACTTCAGGATTAAGGCTCATGCAGAGAGACACAAAAGACTGATTTATTACAGAACTCAAGTGCTTACCTTTTATCAGAGTGTCCACATTGGAATAATACTGTTTAAAATGGTGGAGGACATCGCTGTTTCTATAGTGAATGACTCTTGCGCACCGGCTAACGCGAAATAGAGAGGAATACCCCTGCTTGGACGTCTATTTTCCTCTGAGAAAGCTGACAGCATCTCTGATTGGGTGTGGCAACAGGTGATTGCACATGCTCCATCTCTCTCTCTCTCTCTCTCTCTCTCTCTCTCTCTCTCTCTCTCTCTCTCTCTCTCTCTCATTCACTCACACACACACACACCCACACACACACACACACACATCCAGTCATCTATCCTTGTTTATCCAATAACATGCACAAATGCGCTTTATGAGCGTACTCGGTTTTTCCTCATTTTTTTTAAATGTTCTTGTTCATTGAACTGTTGTATATAAGCAATATCACACTCGCAATCATGCTATATGACCTTACATCAGCACTGCTGTGATTACCTACTGCACTCGACCTGCGGCTGAATCACAGCAGTGCTGATGTAGGGCCATATCACACTCTTGCTCATGTGATATTGCTTAAATATGCAACATATATTTCAAAATATGACAAAAATTGGAATTTAAATGTGTACATGCTCAAATGTATGAACTCTAATTATATTTGTTTGATTATGGCCATAAATGAGATTTCAATATCAGACAGTGTAATAACTGCAACAGGCCTAATTATCGAATTCTCAGAGATTTATTGCACATCTATACCTTAGATAAGATTTCTTGCATTGTCTGGGGCAGAAAATTCCAATACCCACAGGTTTCACGTAAATGTATGGTATTTTTGGCTTGCTAACTGCATATTCAGTTGTTGTGCACTAAAGTATTTAATGTAATGGTATTTACAATGTAATTAACACAATTACAAAGGTATATAATGATGATTTGTGATGTAAAAATATGCAGTAAATTGCATCACAAAATTTGAGAAAAGCTGCAGCAAATTCAGTCATTTTGGGCCACAAATATCAGGAAAAAGTGCTGATATCCTGGTAGGTCTGCCTGGTCATGAAAAAATGGGAAATATCAGTACATTTTAAAATAATGATTTCCTGATTAATATAATGATCTTTAAAAAATTATGAAGCATTATGGAAATGTATATTATGAATAAATAGTTTTCTAGTTATGCTCAGCCATAAATATGAATATTTAAATTAAATAAAAAAATTGTCCAGAAATTGCAATCTCTAAAAAAAATCCTTATAATAAATCATTGGAAATGTAATTGAAAAGTATTGGTTGAAAGGTATGGAAACCCTGTAGTTAAACAGCTCATTAGGTTTTGAAACAGAACGTTTCATAAATATTGTAATGAAGTCAGGAGAATTTAGTTAGCACTTGCATACTAGGGCTCATGTTATAAGTGTAACAGATGAAAACACATGAATGCGCCATGATTCTCTTCATTGCATTGAACATCAATGATTTAAATGTCGAGGCTGATGTTAATTATGTAATCTGTAATATGTGTCCAACACCGTGATGACATTGCAATGATGAGCTTCATATAATAAGAAGAGAATTGGAGTTAAAGGAAAAGATTGATGAATAAAATGAGTGATGTTTGTGCAATGTGCTCTGGCTGCATAAGAAAAGGAGATGAGATCTGACAAAGCACAGAGATGAACAAACCATTAAACAACCTAAATATAAACCTACAATAACTTGAGCCAAGCACAGACAGTACAGCATCCACAAACCATCAAATAACCTGCAAAACCTTAAAATACCATCAGCTCAATCGCTAGTTAAACTGTCAGATATACTGATTAAACAAATATAACGGGATACCAGTCCATCTTAAAGCAGCACAAATGCATAAGGCATTTCTTGAGACTGAAACATTCAAGGAGAGACAACATCATCTTAAATCATGACACAACACAAGCAAAATCCTCAAATCACCAAATATGTTCCCAGATATGAAGCTTTATGATGTTTCCTCTGCATGAGATGATATAGACTGTGGATATTGTACTGTAGTGTTTCTGAGTTCAAAACATGAGCGAGCAATATTCTAAAACTGATCCACTTTGTGTTTAATAACAAAAACACTGTCAGACAGCACTGTTAGTATAATCCACACACACACAAACTGTACTCCCATCATGGTAAACTAGCCAAGTATTCCATCAGATTATATCCTCAGAGTGATTTTGTTTTATTTTGATGAGTCAGAGCGGCCGCACAGATCGGATGTTGCACGAATCACACTAATGGAAACACAGCATTGGGCTAAACTGAGGTCACTGTGACATCACACAAACGTTCTGGAACAAATCTAGTGTCTGACCGACATTTCATTTCAAAGACCTTTCTATACAGATACCATTCAGTGATGTTACAATGTTTCAGTCTCTACAAGGATCATTTTATTCTTCAGAGGTTGCTCTTTTATAGCTCAGGAGAGTTAAAAGAGTTCACAGTTATGTTTAATATTTCCTTAGGACAAATAGAAACAGACAATTGTTGGCACTCAGTAAGAATATAGGTGCAATTGCATAGCTATAAAATGAATGTGGCTGGCATAGCTCAGATCATTTGCTCTTGGGAGGAATTAGTACAAGTTTTGAGCACAGAATGAGACTACAAGCATGTTTTCATACACTTTAAAAGTTTGATTTCCGTTAGACTAAAACAATAATTTGTGGCTTTAAAGTCTAAAATTGGACCAGATTTTTTTGCTAAGTCGAAAATGCGACTTATCCAGAAAGTATACAGTTTAATTGGACCAAAACTGGTCTCGATGTTTTGCGCATACATGCTTCCAAAGACAAGTGATGCGTCTTGGGTTGCCAACCATCCCAATATAATACTGAATCATCCTTATAGGAATTATGGGAAAATTGTGTTCCGTATTAAATCCAAATGGGAGGCAGTTTGTCCCATATTTTAGTGTCTCACACCTAAACAGCATATTACAGATTATAGTTGCAAAACAATTGCGAGAAATGGACCATCAAACACAGACACTTCTACTACAACAATTGACAGTAGTGGAGGAAAGATCAAAGAAGATCAATGATAATTTGCTCATGTCTCCTGTAGTTTTTCGTCAAAACCAGAATTGACCAGACAGATGAATACCGTAGCTCGACTACACAAAAACTGGCTGTAGCTCCATTATACCTGCACATGTAAACATATTGATGGCTGAAATCAGTATATGTGAGATTGCCAGGGTTTTTTCTGAGGAGAAGCGTCTAAGAAGTAGAAGACTTAACATTTACTCTCCATTTAATTAGTTCAATTCCTGTTTTCAGAGAAACATTTGAGACTTTAAAACTATCTAATTTGTAAATTTTCTTTCTGACAGCTTATCATAAACATAATTTAAAGTTGCGGTATTCAGATCTCTCAGTACCTTTGGCCTTTGTTGCCCTTTTGCACCTGGCTAATTAGAAAGTGGAACTTGGAGCTGCACAAGATTGACGGCATGACCGATATCATCATAAAACAAGGCCATTGAAAACTGCTACAAATCGTTTTTACAAAAAAATCATATTTGTATCAAATGTCTTTTTTTTTTTTTCTTTCTCCATGACATGTAAACTGCTTATGGTAAGACCTTAAAATGATGAATGATGAAAAGATGACAATTTGCACAGATTCTTTAAATAAGTACATTTACAAGTGACTCATATCTCTACTTTAGTTCTCATATGTAAAAACTCTGAGTGGAATCGCTCTTGCTCTCTTGTGAAGTCAGTCTTATCTCTCCTTTGCTGTTCTCTGGCCCTTGAAAAAGAGGATTTGGGCAAGCTGAGTGCTCTCTCTGGCTGTGATTACCCAGAGCTTCCTATGCCAGTGCATGGGCACAGAAGCCATAACCCATGGCATAATCACAACCCAGGCACTGGATATCCATATGTCTTGGAAAGAGGCCGGGGTTTTACTGGAGGGCAACAAGGGGCTGTGTTTCCAAAACTCCACACCTCTGCACCCTCTTAAACAGGGCATCATTTTTGTGAGTCTGCCAGTCCTCTAAGCTGTAAAAAGTGGCATTAAGTGCTTCAGTTGCTCTGCTTTTTTTCCTTGATAGAAAGTCACTGTATTCTCTCTGTGTGAGTAGAGCAAGGATGAATCTAAATATTCAAGCCTGGAGAGACAAAATGTCTGAGAATCAGTCATTAGTGAAAAAAATTAATTTCTGACCATTATTTTAAAAACCGAGACACTTAATGTCTATGTCATCACAGTCCTGCAGATGGTAGAATGCAATCGGAAGTGTGTAAAGACACTAATCTCTACATGCAGGTTCACGTCAACACAGAGGTGTCTTTGAAGTATGCCGTTAATTCTGGCAGTTAGTCTGTTTGTCTACAGGACCAATGTGAGATGAGCAGAGAGTATACATTTGTCAATTGGTGTAAACTGTATGTTGATGATTCTATTAAAGTCTTACATATGAGAAAGAAACATTATTTGTTCAGTTCTGTTTCAATACAGAAATGCAGAGAATTAAATCAAGATCAATTACTTGTTAATTGTGCGGAGATTTTGAATTGCAACTGAATTTTACTGAATAAATTAATTTCTGAATAAAATGTATTTTATCCCAGCAACCTTGCCAGCATGAAAATGCTTATAATGTATAATGCATTTAATAAAATATAACTTAATTATAATAAAACAAAATACACTATTTTTAATATATAGATTATTACAGTTCTGTTGCTGTATGCTGATGCTGATGTTAAAATAGCATTCCAGTCATGCCACAGCACAATATATAGTAATAGCTATGATGTGAAACACCTGTTCACCAGTTACTGTCTATATCACCACAGAGCACCCATAGAGACCAACTGATAACCTTAGTTTACATGTTGGAAACTTTATGTTCAAGCAGATGTAAGATGCTTGATGAATGTGCTTAGTAAAATAATGTTATAATGGCTATTTGTCCCCTTAGTATTTGTATTTTGCATTAACTTTTCTATAACAGCAATAAGGCATTCAAGGCTATAGTGTTATATTGTGAATATAGTCAGTATAATCAACTGCTGAACCATGACAATAATTACAATGAACCATGTTCAACTCATACCTTTCAAATTCTGTTTATATAGAAGGATTTTTAGAAGTTGAATAATGTTTTGAATATTTAACCAACTTTTGTGTATAAGAATATATAATCACAGAAACAAACTGATTTATTTATGTGTATGTCTTGTCCAGAGATCTGTCTGCTGACACGGGGTAGACGCACTGCCAGCGTTCGGGCAGATACATACTGCCGTCTGTATTCACTGTCTGTGGACAACTTCAATGAAGTCCTGGAAGAGTATCCCATGATGAGGAGAGCATTCGAAACCGTTGCTCTGGACCGCCTGGACCGCATCGGTAAGATTTTATAACCTGGCAGTAGATGAGTTTCTTGGGATGTTCCACAATTTTTTCCACTATTTCTTTGCTGTGTGTGAATTGGCTGTTTTCATATAAAATGCACAAATGTGCAGTATACAGTACATGCCAGAATGCACTGTTTGAGATACTGTATCCAACAATGTCATGTGCTCAATATTTCATTTCCAGTGTACTCCACTTCCACTCCCTCTTGTGTGTGTCTGATGTCAGAATAAGTGTAATTTGCCTTATTGAGTCAGTCTCAGCTCGTAAGGTATTTCTATCCCAATGTGTTCGTTTTTCTGCTGCACACAGTGTTTATTTTCCTCAGTAGGAGGGAAAACGCCTTTCCCATCACCATAAACGGCCACCAATCGCAGGGTTGTTGGGTTCGATTCCCGGCCCACATGACTCCACAAGCCGAAGTGTCCTTGGGCATGACCCTGAACCCCAAGTTGCTCCCAATGGCAGGCTAGCGCCTTGCATGGCAGCTCTGCCGTCATTGGTGTGTGAATGTGATTGTGAATGTGCATGCAAATGGGTGAATGAGACACAACGTAAAGCGCTTTGGCAACCTCTATGGTTAAAAAAGGCGCTATATAAGTGCATACCATTTACCATAACAGCAAACTGAATCATTTCATTGCAGAGAGGTAAACATGATATGAGACTTCAAGCAATGGTGGCTATAATATAGAGGGCGAGAAGAATTTCCTTCTTGAGAAATGCCACATATACCACCATTTTTAAACCAGACATACAGTGCTGTATACAGTGTATATGATAAGAGATTTATAATATATAATATATAGATATATAATTTTAGAGAAAAAAACAAATCATTGACTATCACAAATGTGCATAGAGTTTGGACAGTGTATGGTTGCTAAGTAAACCCATGCAAAATCTACAACCCCAATTCAGAAAGCTTGGGCAGTATGGAAATTGTTAATAGAAACAACAAGGAGTGACTTGTAAATTCTATTCACCATGTGTTTTATTGAAAGCTCTAGAAAAACATGTTATATGATGTTTAATGTTGTGAATGTACAGTACATCCGATCCAATGATTTTCCGATGATTGCAGCGAGCTCCAAAAATTAGGGACCTTTGAGTGTTTACCACAGTGTAACATCACCATTTCTTCTAATAACATTTATTAAGCATTTGGGCACTGAAGACACATTCTTGTTATGATAAGCCACTGCAATTTCTCCCCATCTCATCTAGTATACATGTCTTCAGCTGCGCAATTGTACAGAGCCTTCGTTGTCTTATTTTTTGCTTCATAATGCACCACACATTCTCAATTGGAGACAGGTCAGGACTGCAGGCAGGCCAATCTAGCATCCGCATTCTCTGCTTACGCAGCCATGCACTTGTAATCCTGGCGGTATGTGTACATTAACATATCAAAGCGTCTGTTGATATGTTAATATTACTCCTTATTTGTATTTTCATCATATTTTTGTCCTGCTGTCTGTAGCAATTTTTAACCTACACTGTCACTTGAAACATTCCTCCAAATAGTGAAGACATCACAAATTATTTGAAGATTAAATAGATTTGTGAGCATCTGTATTCAACTGAATCAAGGTTCACAAGTCCTTTTGTTTCCCTGCAATGTATTTCTGATTAATCACAAATTCTCCTATCAGAAAAATGCCAACCCTGATCTAAACTTGCAGTTTAGCACCTCAGGTTGCCTTCAGAGCAGATTAATATGAATAAAATGAGAATTATTGAATTATTATTACCAAGATGTTTCAAACAATATGCATTGTGGAGTTCTTGGAAGGATAATATTAGACCCTAGAAAAAGGTAACTTCTGGCTTATATTTAATATTATATTTAATTATTAAATATCTTACAAAAACCTGTTGATACCATATCACAACTCTGGTTCATATTTGTTTGCATTGTGACATTATTCTCCTATTATCTGAATTGTAATGTGTTTACATGGTAGTATTTATTGTACTAGTTTTTTTAAATCATTATACATCATACAGTAATTTTTATTTTAATACTGTAAAAATATTACTGTATCTCATAATCGTTAAACACCACACAGTGATTTTTACTTTTAATACCGAATCACAGTAATGAGAATGAGCTTAATTATGGTACATCATAATTTTCTTTAGGCAAATGTACTTTTTTGTAATTTTGTATTACATTTTGTAATGTAATTTTTTTTCTCTCCTGTTTATGGGGTTAAATTTGTCCTGGACATGTTTTTGTGAGATTAAATCAAGTTTAGTGCAGCTATTCTGTGTATGAAATCGGGGTTAATCTGTATAAATAAATTATAGTCGTGTACTGCCAGAAGATCAAAAGTCATTTGTGTCACTCCTCAGTGTGATTACAGTTGTCAGTGATACTGTGTTTCTCCATGCAGCCATTACCAAACATAGCAAAGTGCCCTCTTCTTCTCCTGTTATATCAGTCCTCTGGAACTTAGAGGTCATGTTTGCTCTGTCTTTTCATACTCTTTATTATTCGGCCTGTCTCCTCACTGTTGCGCTCTGAGCTGTCCTACAGCTAACTGAGGCACCCGTAGAGAAGACAGAGACCGGTTTAACAGGGGTGATATGGCATATGAAAGGGAGGAATCAAAGGGGTGTTTAATGGTGGACAGAATCTACAAAACACTAGTCTCACTCTTTAATATTCAGGCTGTCGACTGAGGGTGAATAATATCCTTTTTGAAGGGTGCAGTGCAACTTAACATGCTTATGCAAGGCTTCATGGAACATGATCATTTTCGCATAAACACTTTATTAGATTGAAGCTAAAATTAATATGCCAATTACTGAATTACATAGAGAGCTCTGCTGTCAAACAAAAGATTTGATAGATATGCAGTTGTTAACAAAAATTGTATTTTAAACTGTAAATTAAGAGATGAAAAATGTAGCAAACCTGCATACAACAATATACTGGGAACTACATGAGAACTTATTCTTTTCAACTGCAACATCTGATGTGTCTTCATGTACTTTATATTGTTGGTTTTTTTTTGAAATTCTGAACGATTATTGCATTAGAAAAAGTGTTATGGCTCTACCATGGTACACCCCCCCCCCCCCCCCCCCCCCCCCCCCCATAGTCTTGGAATCATACCACAACTTGTGTCCTTAAAACTGCAGATTACTTAACTATATTTTTCTTTCATCTATTAGGGAAGAAGAACTCTATTCTTCAGCATAAGGTCCAGCACGACTTGAATTCAGGGGTTTTGAACTATCAGGAGAGTGAAATCATCCAACAGATTGTGCAGCACGATCGGGACATGGCTCACTGTGCCAACCTAATGCAAATCCCGTCTCCGCCTGCTCCACCTTCTCCAACACCTGTTATCTGGGCCCCCCTAATCCAGGCACCTCTACAGGCTGCTGCTGCAACCACTTCGGTTGCTATTGCATTAACCCATCACCCCCATCTTCCTGCCACTCTCTTCCGACCTCCTATTTCTGTCCTGGGATCAAGGAAGGAGCCATCCAGCCGGTTGAAGAAGTTTCAAACTGTGGTACTGAAGTCAAGAGGCACTGGATCAATTGGCGACGCCCCTTCCAGTTCGCCTTCAAAGCGTCTGACTGGGTTTGATACCCCTCTTCTCGCAACACTTCAGACACAGCACTTGTCAGGTACCACTGCTTTCAGCAGTACCAACCAGCAGGCTTGCGGTAGCAGCTTACAGTCTGGGCACAATGGGGAATCTGCATTCCCATTTGGGAGCTTCTCTTGCTCCTCGACATCGCCAATGTCCAGTACCGCACAGCTCCATTCGCAGCCCCGACAGAAACAGCCCATTCCTCCTAGCACCCCTCCACTGTCAGGATGCTTCCAGAAAGCGGCGACAGCAGGTGCCCCAGGGGGAGGCTCTGGGAGTGTTATTGGGTGTTCATCAAGTGGAGCAACAGGTGGTATGATTGGGGAAGCACAAGGGGACCCTTCCGGTGGACTTTCAGCTGGTTCCTCGGGGGGCAGATCAGTTGGCATCACAAGTGGGATCTTGTCTACAACCTCTTCAAATTATAGCCCTCTTTCTACAGGCTTGTTCAGTCATGCCCCCAGTCAGTTGTTACATGGCCAGCCTCCATCAAAACACACTCAAATGGTATCCTTACAGCAGTTTGCTGGTGGAGGGGGCAAGACATCAACAGGGTTGAACATCTTGCATACTCCCTCACATGGATCCCCTTCTTCTAGCCATGCCCAAACCCATGACGGTTCTACATCATCACAGACCCTACCCACTTTAGCCAGCCTACAATCTAGCTACCTTCCCCAACTTCCTTTAGAAAGGTCAGCGCTAGCTTCCCTGGCTCAATACGGCTCAGCTAACGCCTCACCTTGCTATACCCCTTTAGCCCCTAGTCCAACTATCCATAGCCCTGTTACAGGGAGAACTTTCCAATATAGTGACCCTTCCAGTGCAGGTGGTTCTCACAGCTCTCTGCTCCTACCCCAATTCTCCTGTCCTGGCCAGCTCCCAGGCCATCATGCCTCAGGGACGGACTCTCCACTGGGCTGCTTTTATGAGGATTTGAATATACATTCCAGTTCCCTCCCATCATTAGCTATAGAGGGGGCCCAAGCTATGGGTCAGTCCTCCCCTCTGTCCATTATGGAGCCTGGTTACTGCCTCTCCCCCTATTCATCGCCAGTGCTTACACCCAAGCCCTGTAGCTCGGTATCTGGGCATATGGCTACCCTGGTACAAACTTCTCCTGGGTCACGAGCCCAGGCTCATTCTATAGGGACGTCACCTGCACTTTCTCTCCCGAGGGCCTCAGACGCCCATTCATCTGAACTAGAACCGCTACGTTCTAAACTTCCTTCCAATTTGTGAGGCTGAATCACACCCTCCTGTGCATCCCTGATCCCCTAACTCAGTAATAGCAATCTTCCTCTGTGTTGCATTTAAAAATGTCTTTCTTTATCTCTGTATCTGCACTGTGTTTTTAAAATATCTAAATATTATTGTGACCAGTACCAAAGTAACCTAGAGATCTAGATTTCTCCTCTTTTGTTTGGCTTTGTTATTCTTCTTTTTCACTCATGAATATAAACATATACAGTATATAGAATTATATATTTAAATATATGTTAATCAGTCTATAGGAGGGTGTGAAATGCAAAATATATTGAAACCTAAAGGACATTTGTTTTGTTTATTTTATTACTAGGCCAAATTCATGCACAATGGATTTGGTAGTTATGACTGATATGGACAGGATACAAAGACAACTTTGCAAGATCCTATGCACTCAAGCCTGCATATAAAAACTCCTCTTTGTCTCCCAAAATAACTTTTTAGTCAACAAGACACCCTAAAGGGGATCACATATTGCTGATCTTTAATATAAGGGATTGTAATTAAGGGATTGTACCTATTTATTCATTGTATTCACTTTTCAGAACCTTCCAAGGTACAGAAGAGAACATTGGAAAACCAAAAAGATTTTCAGTCCACGTTCTCTTAGACAATGTTTAGCTTTCTTTCTTTTCTTTTCTTCCTTTCATCTTTTTTTCTTTTTTGTTTAACCACACTGGTAATATAAGTGTGCATTGAGTGGGCTTTGTGGGACAGGGAGATGTTTTGGAAACAGGGAATTCACAGCAATGTCCCAGCTAAATCATAATTCACTTGTGTCTTCCAGGATCATATGCTGGTTGTTAGACATGAATGACATTTTAGCTCTGCAGACTGTGTCTGTGTGCGTTCATTCCTTCGTTCGTTACACTAATGATATAACTTGATGCAAATGGCAATCTAGTTTGACGTACCAAGAAAGTCCATTCATCATTTCTTGTTTGTACATAAAATAAGCCAACACAAGTCAACAACATTGTAATATTAGTCAAAGAGCTGATCAAAAGTGATTTAGTTTGTTTATATATATTTAGCTGCTAAAGGATTGACATAAGGTGGAATTGAGTGAAGAGTTCTGAATGTATTTTTTAAGTTTAAGAAAATGACGATAAAAAAAATATTAAATTGTTGTCTTTCAGGGAAAATTAACTTGTAGCAGAGCTCCATCAGTCACATACATACATACCTGAGCCCTTCACAGGTCAGTAACTGTTCTGATTTAATGTGAACATTGACATTTTTTACCCTTGTCTACGGTGGCTGTGAAGTGCAAAACAAAACAGCAAATCTAAAAACACAACAGCAAATCCGAAGACAAAATAACAATTCAGAAACACATCAACAAATCATAAAACACAACAGCAAATCTGAAAACAAAAGAGCAATTCAGAAAACACAACAATCAGTTCATAAAACACAACGGCAGTTCAGAAACACAACGGCAGTTCAGAAAACACAACGGCAAGACAGAAAACACAACAGCAGTTCAGAAAACACAACGGCAAGACAGAAAACACAACGGCAATTCAGAAAACACAACGGCAGTTCAGAAAACACAACGGCAAGACAGAAAACACAACGGCAATTCAGAAAACACAACATCAGTTCAGAAAACACAACATCAGTTCAGAAAACACAACAGCAATACAGTTAAAACGGAAAGGGTCGGTTCCATAGCTATAAAAATCCATGCCAAAAGGTCACTGACAATTGGAGTGTTTTCTCTCTCTGGAAAACAGTAACTGGAAACTTTGTAAGATAGTGAGTAAAAACAGCAAAAAGTTTGTTTTAGGTAGGATGTTCATCAATAGACTCACGTTTCATCTAGTGTGTAAGGGGCCGTCTTAAAATCCACAAACTGCGCTAAAATGTTGGTGGCATCCAAACGTTCATTCAATTTGCATGCTCTAACTTCAAGATAAAACAGTTGTTTAAAAAACAAAACTATAAAGGTTCCGGTTGATGTCAGTGGATGGATTGTCCAAGTATATCTAATTATATGAATACACTATTCAATTATTTATGAAAAAACACCGCTAAAATTAATCAAGATGTAATTTTTACATTACAAAGTTTGTAGCATGTTGCCAGTGGTGTGAATGACTAACTTGCATTGTTTTGTTTTTATTGGTTTTATTATTATTATTTAAAGAAATTATTGAATACTGTACATGTATAATTCCACATCCTGGAAAAATCTCACCCAGTGTAAATCAGCATATCTAATAGAAGCCTTCTACAACCTTTACAATATGAATAAAATATCTTGGTAAAATTTCAGCAATTTTTTTCTCAAATAATTGAACACTGTACTCATAATTAGGCATGCTTCAAATGTAGAAAATGAGCCATCGTGATGGCAGTCAGCTATAACCTTTAGAATGAGAAAATGCTTTTTTAATACCAGTGTTTATGTTATACAGTTTGTGGAATTTTTAAATGGTCCCTTACACACCAGACGAACACTTAAAACTATATTTTCCTGCTCGCTGTTTTTGCTCTCTGTGATATAAAGTGTCCCATTTCTGTTTTACTGAGTGGCAATCCACTCACAGTTTTCAGTTATTGAGCATTTGGAATTAATTTTGAAATAATCACGAAAGTGGGCAGAGAACCTGAGGAAAGGAATAGAATAGATTTGTTGTTTTGTTTTGCACTTCACGGCCACCGTACTTGTCAGCTTGAGAACAAGAATGCATTGACCATCAATAGTCCGCCTCTCTCATGGGCATTATTTTAGCACAGCTACAAAGAGCCAAACCAGACATACGATGCATAGTAAAATACATTTGGATTCAGTTTAAACATGAAAAAGCACCAGTTGTCCACAGACTTCATGTCAGACTTCAGACTTTAATGCCAGGTCGGTCAATTTTAGGTATTATGTTGGGATATTAGTGGACAGACATGGATTAACGTCTATGATATTCTGGTCTCTATGTATGGTTTGGGTCCCTCCTGCAATCCAAATGTATGATTTATTTTATTGTCCGCTTTGGGAAAATTGGAATCACACTTCTCAACAAGCTGCATAATTTGAAGTTTCATTCATGTCTGCAGCACAAACATTGCGGGATGTGTTACGTGCTGAAGTATGTTGACCGTAGGTTTTTTTTTGTTTTTTTTTAATCACTAACCCGAAGTATGAACAATAGTTATAGTGATGTTTGCCTTATCAGACAACTCTAATAAACTACTAATTTTGTCAAATTTACAAAGCAGCATTTTGTCTGTAATGTACATGGCCAGGAATTCGACACAAGATGAATTATAACTCCCTTTATGTGACCTGAATCAAAATCTGGGACAGCGGTTATACGCACCTGAGAGCGTCTGACCCGAAGAAAGTTCATATGTGTGAAAACGCATCAACTTTTGAGATGTGAGGGAGACGGGGAGAAAGCGACAGGGAGCACAAATGCAACAAGACACTGATGTATGGAGGAGGTGATGTGTGCTGACTGGCAGCCAGGGGCCCCGCAGGTAGGCAGGACCCCTTGTGTGTTCCTCTCAATGATGAGAGGTTTGTACCGGGGACTGTTCTGAGGCACCTCCACTGTGTGTTATGATTGTTTCTCAGAGCTATAGGGAGTTTCCATGGGGGGTAAATTATTGATTGTGGAGTATTTGAGAGCTTGGAGTTTGGAAAAATACAAACACAAAGATACCCAGAGAGAGTCAAACCTGTAGGCTGATGGAGGGTAAAAAGAGGATGAATCAGGGCACAAGAGTGACTGATTAGAGAGTAAGGAGACCGGGACAATTTACAGAGATAATATCTGAACCTTATCGATGATAGGGGATGCTGACCAGAGCTGTCAAACAAGATACTGTCATTCCAAATCTGAGCTTTGCAGCTTCACAGATGAATTCACTAAAAAGTTGCGCCATGTATTCCTTGGAATTTCAGCGCAAAAACGTGCATCTTATTCACCAACCATCCGCAATCTAATTTAAGCAGGCACAATCAGCGCTGATATCTTTAGTATTTAAATTATAATTTTCATGCCTGTAAAGTAGGCTCATTATAGATTGCACTTTATTCGCAAATATTGTCTGGCCCCCCATTGGCCACCCCACTTGCAATTGCTGTTTTAGTCATTTTTTTTGGTAATTGTTTGGCACAATTTAGTTCTTTAAAGGTGAAATCATATCTGTACAAATGTACAAACTTAAGCACACCAAGGTCACCAAACCTCTCCGTCCCGAGTGTTATTGTATCCACTCACTAGCCGACGATATAAAAATGCTGCCCGATCATTTCTGTGGCGCCACAGACTGATCGCTTGCCCCTGCCTGGCCGCCCTTTTGAAAAACTCCTGGTTCCGCCCCTGTTCAGATTCATGATCAAAATCAGATTCTCATTTTCGGACTGACCCAAACAGTTCTCAGATTCTCCAGTTCAGACATTGAGGGTATGCTCATACAGTCAGAACCAGAGTCAGACTCAAATATTCCAGTTCTTTGATTCAGTCTGTCTGCATTAGTTCTGATCCAGGCTATAATTCAAGACTCATATTATCAAAATCAGGTCAAAATTCTCCAAACTCCAAATTTCACAAATTGTACCCATACTGTACTCAGATTCAGACTCTCTCTCTCTCTCTCTCTCTCTCTCAGTTATCTCTTTGTCTATTATTAAAATCAAAACTTTTCACTTTTGCATTGTGAGCTGCTGGCAACTAATTCAAATTGAATTTACAAGTATTGAGTTGATAATAGAAATTTGTGGTTAGAATTGTTTAATCTATTTTAAACATTGCTTATGTCTTATTTCACTAACTTGAAGTAATTTTGACCTCTTGTCAAATGGTTATAACTCTCTTTTGATTAGCGACACACACTATGTTCCCTGGTGTCCCTTTCCATCTTGGCAGTGCGATTCAGAGACACATTTACAGAGCCAGCAGGAAGTCAAATCTGGCCACAGTCACAACACAGTCGCATCATTTTTTTTGGCGGTTTTCATAACACAACACATTTTGATTCTAGTCGGGAGCGTTCCCAATTTTGACAGCTAATCTTACACCGGCTCTGTTTGCTTTGTGCCGTGATTGCGAGCCGTGAATAAGCGTCCTTGGATTGGCAGTGCAGACGGTAATGAAATCAATGCCGGTGATTGAGGATTAGATTTCACACTTACCGGGCTGAACCTCCGAGCGCTTTCATTGGCACTATCATCTCTAATTCATCCCTACAAATTCATTCTGAGAGCTGTGACTACAGGGAGATGTGTTTTGAACAGGAAGGCCCGGGAGAGGCATTTGTGTTTGAAATCAAACTGACAAAGGATCTCAAATGTCCTTAACTAAGACTTAAATTCACCACACATAAAAAAAAAACTCTGTCATCATTTACTCACCCGCATGTCTTTCCAAATCTATATGACTATGTTTGTTCTGTGTGACATGAAAGGAGATGTTTTGCAGGATGTAATGCTGCCTTCAAGTGATCTTGGGAAGCTCGTATCTCCAAGTCGGGCATTCTTTACAAGAACATGTCATGCATTCTAGCGGGAAACAAAATACAGAAGAAGCCAAACGTAAACGATTATGAAATGATGATGGCGAAAGCATTTTTTCTCGTTGTAGCGGCGAATAAACATTAGCGAATAAACCTGCATCACTTATAAACAACATTTAGGATTTATTAATGTATGGTATCTAACATATTATAAATTAGTTTGCTTAAAACAAATCACAAAGGGTGTGTCATTAGTTGACTGCCATATAAAACAAATTAATATTATTGAAATAAAGTGCAGAAGTTTAAATAATACTGGAAAATCATTACCTCCTATCATCTTTCATGTCGACACCCCTTCCAGCGTACTAACTCAATTACGCGGGTATCATATAGAAATCTGAGTTTCCCAATCGTTAATACTACTTTGCGTGGTCATTCATGTACTCGGAACTCTTAATTACGATATTCCGACTTCACTTGAAGGGCATATAAGGGACTTACTGCCTCAATCACTGCTCGCTTTTATTTAATGAAGAGCGGTGTCAACATTCTTTAGAATTTTTCCTCTTGTGTTCCATAGAAGAAAGTAAGTCAATTGGGTTTAATATTGACATGAGGGTGAGTAAATGATGACAGAATATTTCATCGTGTAAAAAGGTTTGGCTGTGATCCTGAGGAGGGCTCAGATACATTTAATAGCAGTTTTCTCTGACCTTAAACATTTGAAGACACAAAACTAGTGATGTGCACGAAGCAGAATACCATATTTGAAAATGCATAAATAATGACCTCAAAACAAATAATGAATTCATCCAAAAATTCGAGAACAAAAAATATTTATTTGACTGATTATCTATGAAGCACAAGGATAACATTACATTTAAAATAAACATATCCAAAATTACAATGAATTTATGAGTCTGTGAAGCCAATATTTATCTACTAAAGTGTAAACATTTTGAGTGAAAATGTGCACGGTGTGATTTCAAATAGGAGGTCGCGGCCTTTGACTACGTTTGCGGTCACAGTTTACTGCGCGTCTGGAACTTGTTGAGCGTTACATTAACTAAGATGCAACTTCATATACATATTCAATGTCTTGAAATGTCTATATTAATGTATCACACAATTCACATGTAATGGTAAACCGGCCTGAGCGTGATGTTAATTTCATGACCTGATGTGATGATTTTACAGCAGAGTCTCTTAAAGTTTACCCCATTTACTGTATATCCACATCATCGATTAAGGTAATTATCTGGTTAAGACTTTATTCCAAAAAAAGTAAAAATGCCCCATAAAGGTTTAAATGCTCCAAAGAGTCAGGGATGGATTACCGACCGGGCCAATTGGGCCAGTGCTCAGGGGCCCTTGACTAGCAGGGGGCCTGATCTAGTTTGGTGATCACCCACTCGAACACCCTTTTGGGCATGAATAACAAACCCAGACAAACAACTTTTGGGTGGAGGGGGGCCCTTGGAGAAAATTGGCCCCAGGGCCATTGCGAGTCATAATCCATCCCTGCAAAGAGTGCACATCTATTCAGAATATAAACTACAGAAGCTCACTCCCCATTTATTCTACTGCATTTTGCTAAGTCTGCACATGTCATTTAACTAAATGATGTCCTCCACATTATGTTAAAATATGTGCACACAAATCAGCCTCAAGCATATTCTAAAAATTCCTGATGGATTTACGGGACTATCATCTGCTTGAAGGCTATATTTATTTATTTTAATTTCTTGAAATGTTTGTATTTGTATTTATTTCAAAATCACTGAGAAATGTGTGCTTGACATTTAACAATTGCTTGACACCTTGTTCCTCCAGAATAACATTGTAATACATGACTTAAACTAATATTCTTTTTCAGTGAGATATCAATGTCAGAAAACACAATTAACAACATATTCCAGAGTTAATATAGCCCACATATTCAGCTTCATCTGGTAATTGAATTATAATTTAATAAAATAGTAATAGCCTAATAATAACAATAATTATTATTATTAGGCTATTATTATGAATAGGTATAAACAAGGGATATTTTATTTATAGAAACTATACATGTAATAGAATAACATAAAAAAATGGGTGTTTTATTTAGTTTTGGCGCACTTCAGGTTTATGCCCCGCCCACATCCGGCTCCAGATATTTTTGCAATAGGAACAGATACAGATAATGGCTTCGCTGCACACTCCTATACAAAACATCCCTGAAGGTGGTGAATATACTGAAACACGTGTAGCGTTCGTTTTACAGGGTGAAAGACTCTTAATATTTCCTGTGCCTGCCCCCATTTTGACAGTTGTAGCAGTACAGGTAGCAGAATGCAGAATACATTTTATGTTCAACTGTTAGGATTTCAGGTTAAAAGTAGGGGTCGACTGATATAGGTTTTAAAGTGGCAGATGCAGATAATCTAAAACAAAAAGTCTATCACTATTTGAAAGATTAATGAAGTATTTTTAGCAGTAATTATAAAGTTTTCTGTTGGACAAGCCTGGCTAAGAGAAAGCTGATGTGCTCCATAAGAATAATCTTCAGAAAGGAGTGTGATTTATGAATTTTTTTATAACTTTAAAGAAGAGTTTTGTAAGAGTGTATTAAGAGGGCTCAGATAATGTGTTACTGCACTTGTTTAACCCAGTTCACTGTGTGTGTTCTTTAGAAAAACAATAATGTTCATTTTTCTTTTTTCAGTTTTTTATTTATTGTTTTCTTAACTTACTGTGTGATATTCACTGTATTCAATATTATATTTAGTCTCTGTTCATCTCTGGGTATATAATTGGAAGCATCATGTTAGCATTGTATTAATACAGCACATAAATATATCTAAAGCGTGGGATTTTACCAAGCTACTAAAACACTTTAGCACTTTCTTCAGGACAATAACAAAGATGCATTGTTCTACATACTAAAGGACACATGAAGATGGTATTTGGAATGTCGATCTATTGATCAGTTTTATTTTCATTGTTTTTATTGATTTCTTTTATTTTTAATCTATAAACTTTGTGGAACAGCAATAAGTTTGATGTAACCGTGTGGTGATGTGAGCATCAGATATTTTGGATACTGCAGTAGTTTCACAAACTGTCTGTTGGCATTAAGTTCAGGGCAGACGCTGTGGACGGACTCGCCTACAGCACCAATCAAAACCTGGATGGACGATAAGCACACAAATGGATATTATTTAAAAAATATATCAAATTAAAATATTATAAATTAGACTGTGTTTGTGCCCTGTTTTGATCTTCAGCAGTTCACACCCTGAGGACTTTATCCTCACTGTTACTCATTTCATAAGCAATGAGGTTGCACAATCATAACAAAGGTCATTTACATGTCTATACAGTAACAAAAACAGTCTGTTTTGTTCTAAAAGTCACAAGGTGTCATTCACGAAAAATGAGACCAAATTTCTGTCTAAATGATGTGTAAAATCATATCATTCTTACATAAATTGTTGCATTGAATTGAATGCCACAGTTACATAAGAATTAGGTATGAACAGTTTACACAGAAATGAATTCGATTTGTTTCTAAGTTATGACTAAAAAGTGCTAAAATGCCAAAAATATGACATATAACAGAAACATATTTAGTATGAGTGTTATTGCTTACACCTTACAAGCTAATTATATTTAAAAACAGGAATTCACCGTTTCTGTAACGAAGTGAGCAGACGAGGGAGTGAGGATCCAGGTACAGCTTTATTTGAATACCACAGAGTAAAGGGAAGTGTAAACACAGGAACAAATGAAACATCCACAAGGGGAAAACAAAGGTATAAACATAAGATAAACACTGGGAATCTTCCAAGGAGGGCTCAGGCAGAAACATGGACGAGGGCAGGATTGACATGAAACATTCTCCTAACATCAAACAACGACCAACAAAGGACAAGGTGAACATGAGGGCCTAAATACAAAACCAAAGGGGAAAACAAAAGCCAATGGGAGAACAGAACTCAAAACAAGATAACAAGGCAATTAACTAAAACCAATGACAAAGCTAGAACAGATAATAAAGTAATCAAACAATAAACCAATGAAAACCGGACACAGACAAGGAGGGAAAACAGGACATGACAAGACTTTCAAAATAAGAGTGCATAAACAAAGAACAATATGGAACATAAAAGGTGCCAAAACTTAAAATAAAAGGTACACAAACCAAAGACGGTGTGGATCGTTACAGAGCCCCCCCTTTAAGGAGCGGATCCCAGACGCTCCTAACCAAAGGAAGGGCAAAACGACAACGGAAAACAGGGACGAACAGGCAGATCAAGGGGACACGAGGGGCACAGAGGGACAAGACTAGGACAGAGAGACCATGACAGAACAGGTGGGCGGCCAGGAGACCAAGGAGGCCAGGCAGATGCCCAGGGGACCGAGGGGATGACTTGAAGGAGGGGACCGGGTCGGGAAGTCTGGGAGGCAGCTGCGGGGTCGAGACTAGGTCAGGGGGCCAGGGAGGCATCCATAGGGCAGGGACTGGGTCAGGAGGCCAGGGAGATGGCCGTAGGGCAGGGACCGGGTCAGGTGGCCGGGGAGGCAGCAATAGGGCAGGGACCGGGTCAGGGGGTCCAGGGGATGGCCACAGGGCTAGGACAGGGTCAGGAGGTCTAGGGGATGGCCACAGGGCTAGGACAGGTTCTGGAGGTCTAGGGGATGGCCACAGGACTGGGACAGGGTCAGGAGGCCAAGGAGAGGGCCACAGGACTGGGACAGGGTCAGGAGGCCAAGGAGAAGGCCACAGGACTGGGACAGGGTCAGGAGGCCTAGAGGAAGGCCACGGGACAGGGTCAGAAGGCCTGGGAGGAGGCCACAAGACAGGGTCAGAAGGCCTGGGAGGAGGCCACAAGACAGGGTCAGAAGGCCTGGGAGGAGGCCACAAGACAGGGTCAGAAGGCCTGGGAGGAGGCCACAAGACAGGGTCAGAAGGCCTGGGAGGAGTCGAGGAGGACTCCAGGAGCGGTGCCATGGTAAGCGGCGACCAAGTTGGTTCTGGAGGCTTGGAAGGTTCTGGAGGCTTGGAAGGCTGAGCAGGCGCAGGCAGAACCGTGGAGGGTGGAACCATGAAGGCCCTTTGGGGCGGAGCCGTAGAAGGCGGAGCAGGCAGAGCCGTGGAAGGCGGAACCATGAAGGCCCTCTGGGGCAGAGCCGTAGAAGGCGGAGCAGGTAGAGCCATGGAAGGCAGAACTGTGGAAGGATTTGGTGACAGAGGCGTGGAAGGCTTTGGTGACTGTGGTCTTGAAGGCTCGAGAGGCGGAGCGCTGGGTGGCTCGAGAGGCGGAGCGCTGGGTGGCTCGAGAGGCGGAGCGCTGGGTGGCTCGAGAGGCGGAGCCGTGGGAGGCTCAAGGGGGGCTGGCTCTTGGACGGTCGAGGCTACAGGCGCTGGCTCTGGCTCTTGGACGGTCGAGGCTACAGGCGCTGGCTCTGGCTCTTGGACGGTCGAGGCTACAGGCACTGGCTCTGGCTCTCGGACGGTCGAGGCTACAGGCGCTGGCTCTGGCTCTCGGACGGTCGAGGCTACAGGCGCTGGCTCTGGCTCTCGGACGGTCGAGGCTACAGGCGCTGGCTCTGGCTCTCGGACGGTCGAGGCTACAGGCGCTGGCTCTGGCTCTCGGACGGTCGAGGCTACAGGCGCTGGCTCTGGCTCTTGGACGGTCGAGGCTACAGGCGCTGGCTCTGGCTCTTGGACGGTCGAGGCTACAGGCGCTGGCTCTGGCTCTTGGACGGTCGAGGCTACAGGCGCTGGCTCTGGCTCTCGGACGGTCGAGGCTACAGGCGCTGGCTCTGGCTCTCGGACGGTCGAGGCTACAGGCGCTGGCTCTGGCTCTTGGACGGTCGAGGCTACAGGCGCTGGCTCTGGCTCTTGGACGGTCGAGGCTACAGGTGCTGGCTCTGGCTCTGGCTCTTGGACGGTCGAGGCTACAGGCGCTGGCTCTGGCTCTTGGACGGTCGAGGCTACAGGCGTTGGCTCTGGCTCTAAGGACGAAGCTGTGGAAGGCGGAGACTGGTGAGTGGAAGACCTTCCTCTTCTCCTCCTCCTCCTGGCGGAAGAGGCTGGCAATGCTGGCGCTGGGACGGACGAGGCTGGCAATGCTGGCGCTGGGACGGACGAGGCTGGCAACGCATTGGCCGTGGCAGGCGTGGGCGTTGGCTCGTTGGCCGTGGCAGGCGTGGGCGTTGGCTCGTTGGCCGTGGCAGGCGTGGGCGTTGGCTCGTTGGCCGTGGCAGGCGTGGGCGTTGGCTCGTTGGCCGTGGCAGGCGTGGGACACCCTGGAGCCCTGCCCGGAATCGAGAGATTTGGCTCCCCTGCAGCATAAATCTCCAGGATTAGGTCCACATACTCCTGCCAGGTGCAATCCCCGGTCTCCGGCAAGTTTCTCCATGGGCGGATGGGTACACCGACCCTATACACTTCCTTCAGCACATGGTCATTCCAACCGGAGTAGCTGGCCACGTTGGAAAAGAAGTAGGTGAACTCGCGGATGGTTAGGTTCGCCTTAGCAAGCTCCAGGAAAAAAGCCGTTGGATCCATAGCAGTTGGTCGTTCTGTAACGAAGTGAGCAGACGAGGGAGTGAGGATCCAGGTACAGCTTTATTTGAATACCACAAAGTAAAGGGAAGTATAAACACAGGAACAAATGAAACATCCACAAGGGGAAAACAAAGGTATAAACATAAGATAAACACTGGGAATCTTCCAAGGAGGGCTCAGGCAGAAACACGGACGAGGGCAGGATTGACATGAAACATTCTCCTAACATCAAACAACGACCAACAAAGGACAAGGTGAACATGAGGGCCTAAATACAAAACCAAAGGGGAAAACAAAAGCCAATGGGAGAACAGAACTCAAAACAAGATAACAAGGCAATTAACTAAAACCAATGACAAAGCTAGAACAGATAATAAAGTAATCAAACAATAAACCAATGAAAACCGGACACATAGACAAGGAGGGAAAACAGGACATGACAAGACTTTCAAAATAAGAGTGCATAAACAAAGAACAATATGGAACATAAAAGGTGCCAAAACTTAAAATAAAAGGTACACAAACCAAAGACGGTGTGGATCGTTACAGTTTCACTTTCATTGTATGGATTAAAGATACAATGAAAATGAATGGTGACTGAGGACAGCATAATGCATAACATCTCCTTTTGTGTTAAAAATGATTAATTAGCGTAAATTAATTTTCATTTTGGATGGACTATTCCTTTAAATTAGTCCTCCATGAACCCGACCCCCCCCCCCCCCCCACCCCACCCCTCCCTCTCTTTATAGCTCTTTTTAGTGTGTGCTGTTGGAGGCACAGGAGGTGTCTAATGTAGAGGAATGCGTCCTCCTCTGACCTCCACCATCTGTCTAATTACATCTCCACTGCATCCACACTGACAGGCTTCGCTTTATATTGTCTGTTATAATTACAGCGGATTCTCCTCGTGTGACTACGCCATAAATGAGAGGTGATATAGAAAGTGTGTGTGTGCATGTTAATGTGTAAGGTGTTTGTTCATTTGAGGCTGTTTTCAAATAGTGTTTGTTTTCTATAATAAAATGTGTTTTTGGGAGGCTTTTTTTTACTTTTAAGTACCATTAAGTTAATAATTCAGTTCAGTCAGTGCAGATTTTTATTATTATTATTCTCTTCAGGTATTAACAGGGCAGTAATTTAACTACAGCCCATAAAGGGCCATTCAAACTGAATGTATCTGTGCCCTAAAAAAGGTATGCACCACCACAAACAGAGTTAAACACAGTTATCTCTAGATGAGTTTTTAACAGTGGAAGTTCTTTTTAACCTGAAACTGTGCAAGATGGTGAAAAAAGAGCGAGATGCGGCACAACAGTCAAAGACATCCTTCGAGTGCATGTTTGAAAGTAATTGAAAAATAGTGTGGACAGACACAAAGATGCGTTTAGAGTGAACAGCCTCTATGGTACAATACAGTAGTTCAACCCAAAATGAAAAACCTTCTGCCAACATGATCACGCAGGATGTCGGCATGTTGTTTTCAAGAGTTTCGGCACCCCTAGGGTTGGCCACATTATGTCGGCTCACTGACTAGAGCCATCTCCTATCAGCCAATTTTGCATCGGCTCCAGTGTGTTGACCTTCCCTTGTGGTGTGAACAGGAGCGTGTTGCATCAGCAGCGTTGGAGATGAGGGTTCAGATCCATAACTGAAATCAGGACATTTTTGCGTTATTTTTTATTATTATTATTCTTTAGATTAACATGCACTCAGTAAGACGTTTTGGGACATTTAATAAGAAAATAAATGCGGCTTTAGTTTATTTGATTTCATGTTGACTTCGAGGCAGAATTTAGGAGTAAGTAAACTCATTTTCTGGGGTCAATAACCCAAAATCCCCTCAGTCACTCGTTCTAAAATAGCTGTGTTAATGACTCATTCTGTTAGACTGACGGTCAAGCGAATGCCATCTTCTCTGGAACCACTGGGATAATCTCCTCTAGGTCGCTCGTGGTCAAACACTAAAGTAATTAATCCGTTTTCCTCATGCTGTGAGCTGCCGACTGCTGTTCCCCTGCACACTCCTGCTCCTCACTTCTTTCCTAAAATCTTTTCCATTTCAACAGCAGATTCTTGGTCACAGTGTAGGAGAAAACATGGCAGACTTTTACTCAAATGAAAGTGTTTTTCTTGTGGTATTTTGTGGTCTACGGGTATTAAAAGATATTTTGGATGTCATGAAGAGGACAATAAATGAACCAGAGGAAGTCTGGAATATCACAACATCAACAACAACAACAATTACTGGGAAAGAAAGAAAGAAAGAAAGAAAGAAAGAAAGAAAGAAAAAGGAAGGTTAAATAATGTTCCTCAACATTAATAAAAACTTACAGAATAGATCAGATCTTCAAATCTATATAAAAAAAATTGTTTGGTTTGTGTTGTTTTTTTTTTGTTGTTGTTGGTTTTTTTTTGTTTTGAGGTTTTGTTTTGTGTTAGGATAGTTTGGTTTCGTTTCGTTTGTTTTCTATTCTTTTGTATCGTTTTGTTTTGTTTTGTTTTGTTTTGTTGCTTTGGTTTTTACTTTGCTTTATTTATTGTCATTTCTGGCAAGTGTACTTTGAACTTTTTTGCACTGTGACGATCCAAATCCTCTGTAAACTCCCTATTAGATCTTTTATTTGCTTTTTTATTTATTTATTTATTGCTCTGCATGAAATCCTGCCTGCGAAATGCTTCCTGACATCTGGCACTCGCCTCAGCTGTCTGCCTGCCAAACACAGGAAAAGCTCCGGCTTTCTGCAAATGTATGATTGTGTGGAATTATGGCTGCAATCAGAGTTATGAGTGCTGGGACACAACAGCATATAGGTCAAAGACATCAGTTAAAAGCCGGTTGAGGTGCTCTTAGCACAGTTCTTTGGATTATAACATTACAAGAGTTAAATTCAGGACAAGAGGAGTGGATTTTTTTGTTCAGTTTGTCTCAAACTCATCTCCTCTGCCGACCTGTGATCCTCAGAAATGCTCAAAACTTTTTGACACTTGCGCCAAGTTGTATGAAGCTGTTTCAGTTCACTAGGAAAATCAGAAACAAGTTCATTATGTTGCTGAACCAGACAAGCAATCATGTGTTAGCGTACAGTATATGCCGTAATGTCACCTTTGAAGTTTAGAAATTGTGATGGCAGGCTGATGCTGTGTTGAAGTGTTTAACACACACGACAGATTCAAGTCTGGCCTTCAGTGTTTGCCGAAACCATTCCTCCGCTTGCCACCATTATTTCCTGTCACTCTCTGATATAACTAATTTAAAAAAGTGAACATTTTATGTGAAAGTAAAAAATATGATTTTCTTTTTAAACATTGAACATATCAAATATGTATTTATATGTTTGTCTTTTAGCACAGCTGGAACACAGTATTGACTAATCAGCATACAGTACCACAAGTTTTATATGAATATAAATGCAACAGTACACTAAATTACATCTAATAAGTAATTCATCACGTAATATCCCATCAGACATTAACTAATCAAGTCTTAATGTATATCCCAAGATAGATTTGTTGCCATGCAGATCTAACCTTTTTTATAGTTACCTGGACTTTTGTTTGAATACACTGTGAGTCTCGTACGCTGTCTGGAATGATTCGAATGAACTTCGGAGGATGAAAGATATTCAGTTACCCTGTGAGAAAACCATAAAAGACAAAACAGAGAGAGAGGCAGCTCACTGTCATGAAAGGACAAAGAGGCCGTTATATAGAGGACAAAATTACTCTTCATTTTTCTCTTTGTATCAGTCTAATGTCAAACACATACACACCATCCCTCTCTATCAGATCTAGAGAGAGAGAGAGCCAGTGAGCCTGTAAAATCACTAAATCTAACGTCATGGTGACTGTTGTAACTTGCGTTCCCCGAGGGAAGGAACGAGGCGTTGTGTTGAATGAAGTGACACAAGGGGTCTTCCTGGGACGCCAAACGTACCTCTGAACCTGAGAAAAGGCAAATATCAAGTTGGCAGACAGAATTTGCATGCCCCGCCCCAGACATACGGGTATAAAGGGAAGTGGGGCAGCGAGTGCCAGGATTTTGCTCTGAGGAGCCGAAAATAAGGTACGGCCATTTACAGTGGTAGGTCTAATGCTGTGGCAGGAGGGACACAATGTCTCGTTCCTTCCCTCGGGGAACGGAAGTTACAACAGTAACCATGACGTTCCCCTTCTGTCACTCACTCAACGTTGTGTCGAATGAAGTGAAACAAGGGGTCACATATAAAACGCCACGCACTGACCGTGTTACGTTAACTGCCGAGACAGGTGCAAGCAGGTTACTGCGTGCTAGAGGCAACTGTGACGGCTGAACGTAGCCCTCCCCAACACCCCAAAGAGGTGTCACATACAGACCTTAGGTTCCCCGCACCCCTTGGGGCGGGACAGGCGCTACATGACTAGCATGGGAGCAAGCCCATCAGCCGCGCCTTTTCTCTCACTATGTCTCTCACATAGAATGTGAAGCGGCTGGGGCTATCTTAATGCTATGAAATGCGTCGGGGAAGGCGGTCTTTCCTGGCCCTATTCTTTCAGGGGGAAAAGACCCTGTAGAGGCCACATCCTGCCCAGTCTAGGGGGAGGTAACGTGGCAAATACACATATAAAAGAAATAACAACATAAGACTTTATTGCTTTTATTGGGGGCAATCAATAATCCTCTCAGCAGTCCGAACTGTCCTTTTGTAGTCCTCTGATGTCTGATTTAGTAGCTGAACCAAACCAGATTTCAACAGTTATTGAAGTGCAGAGGACAGACTCAATGACTGCTGAGTAGAACTGGATTAGCAGTGACATTGGCAGGTTGAACTTCCTCAACTGGTGAAGGAAGTACAACCTCTGCTTGAGTCAATATGGGTCTCCCACTTCAGGTCCTGTGAGATGGTAGTGCCCAGGAACCTGAATGACTCCACTGCTGCCACAGTGCTGTTCAGAATGGTGAATGGGGTCAATGTTGGGGTGTTCCTCCTAAAGTCCACAATCATCTCCACCGTTTTGAGCGTGTTCAGCTCCAGGTTGTTTTGAATGCACCAGTGAGCCAGCTGTTGAACCTTCCTTCTGTATACAGACTCATCATCATCTTGGATGAGGCCAATGACAATACTGTCATCTGCAAACTTCAGGAGCTTGATAGAGGGGTCCTTGGCGGTGCTGTCGTGTGAATACAAGGAGAAGGGTCGTGGGGAGAACACACATCCTTGGGGCACCTGTGCTGATTGTACATGTGCTGGAAGTGAATTTCCCCTGTCTCACTTGCTGCTTCCTGTTCATCAGAAAGCTGGTAATCCACTGACAGATAGACGTGGGAACAGAGAGTTGGTGTAATTTAGTCTGGAGAATAGCTGGGATGATGGTGTTGAAAGACGAACTGAAGTCCACAAAAAGGATCCTTGCATATGTCCCTGGTCTGTCCAGAAGGATGTTTCGATTAAAATTCTGTTTTTTAAAAAGGTGGTAAGGGAGCTTTCAACAAATAGCTTTCAACTGTGTTTGATGTAATGGTAAGTGATTTTCTTGTACCAAATGAGCAATTTAGCATGATTACTCAATGATAAGGTGTTTGAGTGATGGCTGCTGGAAATGGGGCCTGTCTAGATTTGATCAAAAATGACTTTTTTCAAATAGTGATGGAGCTGTTTTTCACATCAGTAATGTCCTGACTATACTTTGTGATCAGTCGAATGCCACTTTGGTGAATTAAAGTACCAATTTCCCTCCAAAATATCTAAATCTGTACATTATTCCAAACTTTTGGCCGCCAGTTTAAATTGATCAAATTGCCTCAAAATCAATCTTTAGACACCAATCTTTAGTGTTTAGGGAGAAAAAATAAATACATTGGGAATTTGACCCTGCTGGGTCTTTAGCCCCTTTGTACCCTATGACTTACTTTCTTCTGTGTAACACAAAAGAAGAAATTATGAAGAATTTTCACAAATCACTTTTTCATGCAACGACAGTTCTTAGTAAAACTAACAAAAAAGCTAACTAAAAGTATCATTAAGTACAGTAGTAATGTGACTTGTGTGCTATATTCCAAGTCTTCTGAAGACATACAAACCTTTATAAGATACACAAACCAAAATGTTATTGTTGTTTTCAATTTTGTGGTAAAATACTCCCTTAAAAAACATTAACATACCTTTTCAAGTAGATAGAATACATTATTATTATAAAATTATTTTTGTCATAAAATGCATCTAGTGCATTTAATTTCAGTTTAATAAAATTGATTCTGAGGCTCTTCGTGAAAGTACAAATATATTTAGCAACTGTTCACACAGAGATATTCAAATCCACTCTAATGACACTTCATCACTTAAGTCAACAATAGTCTAATCACACCAGAGCTGACAAAAGAGACATACTGTGTGTTAAGAAGAAATGGCTCCTAAACTGCTGAGAGAGACCAAAGATACTTTAAAGGGGTTTGTTGTACTATAAAAAGTGATTAATAGTCCAATGAAAAAGACTATTCATGCAAAAACAACTTCAAACTTCAGATTTCTGAAATTGTTGGATATCTATATGTCAGACGGTCAAATACATGAACACATGACCAGCCAGCACTCAAAATGTGGCCCGTTCAGTCACAAAGAGGTCATAAGGAGAAAGTAGGATCGATACTATTATTCCTTCACATTAGGAGATGTAATTATTTGAAATGACCTGCAACTAATGATAAAAGAGGTAACTATATTTGACCAGTCAACAAAACCACAACCCGTATTTTCAGATCTGTGTGTGGGAAAGGACTTACCTGAGATGAAGAATTCTAAAGGTTGAAATATCACATCACAGGGTGTATGACGAGGTGATCGCACGCCCACGCTGGCCGTCTGATGGTGTGATGATGTCACACGCTCTTCACCGACAGCATTCGGAGCCTTTGAAGTCACTGCAACAACAAAGACAGCTTGTGTTCTCCGAGATAACAACATACTTTACAAGAACAAATGAACAATCTACACGGCACTTTTCCCAGTAGCATTTGCTCTCATCACTTACAAAAAATAAATAAATAAATACAATGGTATTACAATAATTTTTGGACATGTACCATAATAGTATTTGAGGTACCTTGGAGTACCATGTAAATACCATGGTATACGACTATGTCACCCATATTCAGTACCATATGGTCACAAAACCAGGTCATACATCACCCCAAAGTCAAAAAACAAAGAAAAAAATATATTTTGCTTAAAGAAAATATTTTTTAGGACCATTATGATTTTAACAGAATTAATTTTTTTCATTGCAATTACATCACTCACCTCCCAATTGTCATTCTCATTACCTTAATGAAAACATTATTGCAATGCAAATACAATTATTAACATTATTTAAATTGTGCAGTACATGTATACAATTGTGTATTTTTGTATTGTTTTAAACTGTTTTTTTTAATTATTATTAGATTTTTATATATTCACGGATATTTAAAATTTGTATTATTAACATTATTTATGTATATTTACATTAATGAAACTGGGGCAGGGGGCATGGACTTAATTGCCATATTAATGTCTCAATGCAATTTTTTCTAAAAAAAAAAAATAAAAAAAAAGTATATACTTTTATTGTAAACTAGTAAACTCAGTTTGATTTGTTTAAGCTCATTGTTCACCAATTTACTTTCATCTCAGATGAACTTGAGAAAGCATGAATGTATAGTGAGAACAAGAGATGTGACTGGTGATGTATGTCTTCAGACAGTTCATCCTTCATTTAAACTGTGGAAATGAGCTGCTGGCCTGCTTCATTTATACTGTATAACACTTGAAATACACATGTTTGAGCATTTATTTAGCAAATTATGTGCAATGGTAAAAATTATGACTTTATCGTGTTCTCTGTTTCATGAGGTGGCTTGACTAACAAGCTCAATCCAGTCTTGTATGGGCAAGCACCACTCATATTTGAGAAAATGTGAAACTATTTTGTGAACGACCATGTTGCAGATGGCACCAGAGGATTCTAACTCAAATCCAAAGTAAGTATAGAAAAAACAAGTTGTATTGCCTGTTGAGTTTGATTTGTTTGATTGAATGTGCATTGGATGTTTGAAACACAAAAAAATCCATCTACTTATTGAGAGACTTCAAGAGCTTGAATGGCGTCTGTGATCACAGGCATAGTTGTATGCTAAGCTCAGGCGCTGTCTCGGATATCCATGTGTGTAACTGCTATCAGACTGATAGTGTCCATCTTTTGCGTCTAGGATTTCTGTTTCTCTCTTTCTCTTTGTTGACGTTGTGGCATCAAATAGAAGAGCATACAGACACACATTATGGCTTATTCTTTGCATGGGTACCAAAAAAAATAATATATATATATATATATATATATATATATATAATATTTATTTTTTTATTTATTCAACAACAAATATATACAGTGTTGGTATTGACAAAAAACTAAAACTAGTTACTTTTTAATTACATTACATTTGATTATCATTTTAGTTGTGCGATTTGTAAACAGTTACAGTTTACATTTGTTAAATAATCTACCCAACAATTTATATAAAAAATATGACTTTATCAATAATGAACATTTTGTTCCAAAATTGCTAGCCCCTACTGACTGATAGCTTGATTTAGGATAAATGAGCAAATCTTTAACACATTTTGGGATATTTATTTATTTAGTTAGTTAATTAGTTATTTGTATTTATTTCATTTTAAATAAAAAAATAAGAAAATATGTGTATTGCTTGAAAGTAGCAAAATTAAGTAAAAAAAAAAAAAAGTCATATTAACTTTACAAAAATGGCAAACCTAACATAAAATAAAATGTTCTTATCCTTTGTTAAAAATGGGGGTCTTTTTGTTTACCATATTCCTGGAAAGTGGATTTACCACACACACAACTCATGTTCATGTATGTCTACACACACACACACACACACACACACACACACAAAACCTCATCAAATGCTCTTGGAAAAAAACAGCACTTTTCTTCATTCTAAGAGCTCAGTAATGAGTAATGACTCATCAAGTGTGAAAGGCCTCCATATCAATTTGGAGCTTGTTTATGAAGGTCATTTTCATACCGTACCACAATCATCTTCATACTCATTTATGAGAGGGCAATAAATTCCTGTAATCTTTTGACAAACACTGCCCTTCCTTTCATGACACACACACACAGTTTTAGGATGTCAACAGCAGTAGTGTTACAGAACTTTGTCTGATGATATATGCCGTATATGCCTACATGAACATTCTCAATTCATTGGAATCAGTGATATGGTAGAGATGATATACTGACAAACTGAAAAGTGCACTTAGTATATACTGTTTGTATTTTCATTGGTCAGTACAACAGTGGTCTTGCATTTTATGTAGACAGACACCTTTTGGTATTGATGCAACATCAGACAAAACCTACAGCCTGTAGGTGTTAACCTATTTTTGAGTGGAAAAACAATGAGTGATTCACATCATAGCTGTTACTATATTGTGTATTTTAGCACAACTGGAACAGATATGCTATCAAGAGTGGAACTATCCTTTTTATAAAGCAATATAAAGCATCTCCATTTAGAAAATACAGCATCCAAAAATCAGGAAACCATTGAGTAGCTGCGACCCAGTTTCATGCAGTCCCACATTTATTATACCACACACACACACACACACACACACACACACACACACACACACACACACACACACCGGTGACACCCCCTCCAATTCCCTGTCAAACCTGTCGTCACGGCGACCTTGAGCCTTTGGTGAAGGTGTCGTGTGAAATTCAGCTCTGCCGGAAAATAGTGTCTCACCTCCTGAATGCACACACACTCACACAGTATTTGTCTTAATCAGAGCAAAGTTAATACTGGAGTACTGATGTAAGAACAGGCAGCACCCAGATGAGTATGATTTTCTTTCTTCTGCTGAATGCAAATAAAGATTTTTGAAGAATATCTGTTTTGTAGATTCATAAAATGCAAGTGAACTGTGGCCAGAACTTTGAAGCTCCAAAAAGCACATAAAGGCACCTTAAAAGTGATCCCGATTACAAGAGGACCGATTTCTACTTCTTTTGTTTTAGGTGATTTGCATTCTTCATGCATATCGCCACCTACTGGGCTGTTGTGCAAATATGATTTATTTAATTCTTTCCTTTATCCCGCCCTTCTTTAATTTCTTTACTCACCCTCATGCCACCCCACATGTGTATGACTTTCTTTCTTAGAATAATATTGCTGCTCTATAGGTCCAGACAAATCTCCAAAAAGGCATTGTAAAATTAATCCTTAGGACTCCAGTGTTTAAATCCATGTCTTCATATGTGATATGATAGGTGTGGGTGAGAAACAGATCAATATTCAAGACCATTTTTACTATAAATTTCCACTTTTGACCTGCCCTCCTAAACACATTCACGAGAGGACCATGTTCTTTTTTTGATTTTGGTGAATTTTCATGCATATCACCACCTACTGGCCATGGAGGGAATTGATGTGAACATTTGCATTTTTAGGTGAATTATCCCTTTAACTATGAGCAAGACAGATGGATGGACGGACGGACGGACGGACGGACGGACGGACGGACGGACGGACGGACGGACGGACGGACGGACGGACGGACGGACAGACAGACAGACAGACAGACAGACAGACAGACAGACAGATACACACACGCATTCTAAGTCCTCATGGTGGCATAGTGACTCGCCTCAATCCGGGTGGCGGAGGACGAATCTCAGTTGCCTCAGCATCACGTGGCTTGTTGAGCGCATTACCGTGTTAACGCTCAACTCACCACGCACCCCACCAAGAGCGAGAACCACATTATAGTGAACACGAGAAGGTTACCCCATGTGACTCTAACCTTCCTAGCAACCGTGCCAATTTGGTTGCTTAGGAGACTTGGCGGTTTCGAACTCGTGACTCCAGGGGTGGTAGTCAGCGTCAATACTTGATGAGCTAGCCAGGCCCACCCGGCACATGCAGTTTTAATCACATCAGCTCTGACACAGCGACTCCTGCTACAGTGAAACAGAAACACTCTCTGGCCTTGCATGTGTCATGACTACAGATGTAGTCAGTGTCCAGGGCCTTATCAAAAGCTACACCACATAACATGGATGTTAGTGTCATTGTTTATTGTTCAAAGGAAACTAAAAGTAAGTCAAGAGCCCAGTATGTTAAATATATTTACAACCACAATTCTGAAAAAGTTAGTAGACAGTATGAAAAATGCTAATAAAAACAAAAAGGAATGATTTGTAGATTATATTCACCCTTTGCTATATTGAAAGCACTACAACTATACATTATGTGATTTTCATTGTTTTTTTATATACAGTTATTTAAAATCAGATGATCACAATACACTTAAAAAAAGTTGAGACTGTCATGTGTTTGCCACTGTGAAACATCATTTCATCTAATAACACGAATTAAGCATTTAGGCATTGAAGACACTGAAGACACAAGTTTGTTAAGCCCAGAGAAGTCGGCAGCGCTTCTGGACAGTGTTGATGTATGGCTTCTGCTTTGCACAGTGAAGTCTTAAATTGCATCTGTGGATGCAGTGGCAAGTGGTGTTGAAAAACAAAGGTTTACTAAAGTAATCCCAAGCCCATGTTCATGATATCCATTACAGATGAATGATGTTTTTTAAGACAGTGATGTCTGAGGGATCAGAGATCACACACATTCAGAAGTGGTTTTCGTCTTCCCCTTTACGCACCGAGATTTGACCTGATTTCTTGAATCTTTTAACTATATCGTGGACTGTAGAGGGTGAAATGCACCAAATCCTTCCAATTTGTTTTTGGGGAACATTGTTCTCAAAGTGCTGGATTATTGGCTGAAGCATCTGTTGACAAACTGACAAATCTCGAATGATCCTTGCTCTTGAAGGACTAGGCTGTACTATGACACGATTGCCTCACCTGTTTAACATCTCCAGTTTCACGTCACCTTGTTACTTTAACTAGATAATTGTTATTAGTCTTAAATTGCCCCAGTCTCAACTGTTTTGGAGCATGTTGCAATCATCTGATTTGAAATAAATGTACATAATAAAAAAATGAAATTCACAAGGTAAAACATCATATAATGTTCAGTTGTAGTGCTTTTAATATAGTTTAGGGTGAATATAATCTACAAATCACTACTTTTTGTTTTTATTAGCATTTTTCATACTGTCTACTAACTTTTTCTAAATTGGGGTTGTATTTAACAGAGGAATATGATATTTACTGGATTGTCCTTCAGTGTATCAGAAGATGAGAAAGATTTGACATTCTGATGACCTTCGGCTGAAAATCATCATGTCAGACATATAAAGAGACACACAATCTAATGTTTGTTTTACCTTTTAATGGTGGGGAATATATATTGACTTCTATTGTTTTTAAACTGTGCTAATGATTTATTAAAGGTTTTCTATCCCCTAACACTAACCCTACCCCTGAACCTAACCCTCACACAAACCTTTTTTTTAAACCCTGGTAATATATATTTATATATATATATAGACACCTGACACCATCCACTGCCGCAACACTTTTTCTATGCTCACAATAACACAATCTCTCTCTCCGTTTTTCTCTCTCTCTCTCTCTCTCTCTCTCTCTCTATCTCTCTCTCCATCACACACACACACACACACACACACACACACACACACACACACACACACACACACACGAAGTAACATGAAAAGATGAATTTCGGTGTGAAGCACAAAAAAAAAAAAGAAAAGAAAAAAGAAACAGGGTAATGTTGCCATGGGGACCAGGTCTTGCCACACCAGCGCGAGATTAGGCCGCGCGCTGCCATTTGCATACAGATTGCCCAGCTGGTACCTTGTCGCCATGACAACGGCACACAGCATCCCAGCATCCATCAGAAGTGCGGGAACAATGATAATTCCCTCCCTCTTCCCCCCAAACATGCTTCACAGTGTTATCAATTACATACACACACACACAAACATACACACATTTCAGATCAATAGGGCATCTCTGGTCAATTGCATGTTCTAGTCGTGTATTTAACAACTATTAATTAGTCATAATATTAAACATGTTAAAGTTTGTTCTTAACTTTAAACAAATTCAATACAAATTTGCAATAAATTACATTTACCACAAAATAACAAATAAATACATACATATTCAGTATATATCAAATATGCAATGGAAAACATCACATGAACACAGGGCATTGCTAATGGGGTGAACGGTGGTAATGATTCTAGGGCTCCACAGATCCAGGGGGGCCCACAACAAATTTGCTGCTATATTGTTGATGTTGGGAGTGGAGAGGTGTACTGAAAATGTGCAGGTTCAAACTCACTAAGAGGGTAGTGATGCAAACTTTTATTATTTAAAATATTCAATCAAATGTTAAAATAGTAATTGCATTTTGGGGTAAAGTAATGTGTGCACTGCTTCAATGTCTATAAGCAAGTGTGTATGTCGAAGCAGCTGTTGGAGTGAATCTAAAAGTTGAATTACAGGGTTTCTGTTGAAGTTTTATAGTAAACTGACGTCACAGCGCCATCTAGTGTCCTTGAGATACAAATGCTACACTCAACTCACCAGTATTTTATATGGAACAACCAAAAGTCTAAGAGTCTAAAAGTCTTATTTTTTTAATCAATTGGTTTGAGAAGAACATTTTAACTGTTTCCCAACTACTTAATTCTGTAGGACTTATTTACAACTATTCTGAGTCTACATTCAGTTTTCCAGTAACTCCCAAAGAATTATTTGTTGTTGTTGTGCTTTTACAAGAGGATGCTAAATCACCAAATCCCAAACCTGTTCCTTTACATCCGTTTGAAATTATGCTTTTTGTCACGTCCAGTGTAATGTAATTTTGGAATTAGGTCTCCTTTTCAAAAAGAACTTGTAACGATGCCATATGTGGTGTCGTATTGGGAGAACTTTGTTCAAAATATTGATTGGAAAATAGTGTGGATATTGCCTCTTAAAGACGTGATAACAAATAAAGTAAGGGAAGTGTCATTTCAATTATTGCATAACTTTTATCCAGCAAAAGTATATTTAAAAATATTCAAATCAGATATTGTCTCTATATCTGATTTGTTCTTTTTGTGATGCTCCAACTGAATCTGCACTTAACGTGTTATGGGATTGCCCTTATACACCAATTATTTGGACAGATTTCTTTAATTTTATTTTTAAATTTTTTGGGGGGATTTCTCAATATTGTTCATATATTTACTGTTTGTTTTTACAGTGTTACTAAAACAAAAGGAATGAATATTTCATTATTAACCCTTTATTACTGCTTGCCAAATTTCATATTCATAGAAGCAAATTCAGTAATCAAAATCACTTATTTATTATTTTGGAAAAAAAATAAATAAATACCAAAGCTCTAAAAGCTGTCAACCTGTGATTTATTTAAAAAATATTTTTGTAAGTGTTGTCTTTACCCTTTTATACCTGGCACATTTCTCTTATTTTTCTTTTTCTCCTCTACTGTACATTAGTTCATGTAAATCTATGTATCTATACTTTTGATGTTTGTTCTTGTTACAATTCTTTGGCATTAAAAAAGGTACAAATGCTGCAGGTTTATTCACTGTTTACTGTCATTTCAGACAAACCACTTTAACTTTTAATATTATTTTGTAAATTAACAATCAATAAATATTATTGGAAGGCTAATTATAATTAATTATTTATTAATGATGAGAACGCATCACAATATTACATTCATTTTGATTTCAAAGGTACACTGTAAAACAAAACAAAAAAAATGATGTAAAATAACAATAAATGCATGGCAGCCAAATATTTACCATAAACTGAAATTGTATTATTTGTTTTAACTGTTAATTTAGAAAAATAAAAATGTTTAGACAATTAATTAAAAACATCTCTATTTTTTTTTACTGTAAATACAAATAACATAGTTAGAACATTCATTAAAAATAACAACATGTTTTCTCTGTAATTACTGTGCTTCACCAACAAATACATTTCTGTTGTTTAACTCTAAGAGGTTGAGTAGGTTTACTTCTCTATGCATTTTAAACCCATTTAATGAAAACACTTTACATTTCACAAGCTTTTAAGCTCAAGTTCAACTCTTCACCACACTGGTAACCACCAAAACTCTTCTAAATCTCAACATGACAGAACACTAAATACTTACAAATCTCCTCCTTTATTTATCTTACTCAAAAACAAAGCATGCTGGGAACTTTTTAACATTATTAAATGTTAAAAAGATAATATATGAGCCTTTTATGATTTATTTATTTATTTATATACCACAGTTAGTTCCGGTACTCGAATCTGATTGGACGAGAGACGTTCCATGAGCACTGATGGAGTGACACCATCAGCACTCATCAGTTGTATATTAGTACTATGTTGTGTAATTATGTGTACATTTGTTATGTAAATTGTGTTGCGTAAATATGTTGTTTATTGTAATTGGTATATGTCTCGTCACTGTCATGACTGCAATGTTGCTCGGAATGTGTGCAACAAGACTTTCACCTACTGTTGCACTTGTGCATATGGTCATGTGACAATAAAGTGATTTGATTTGACTCAGACATTTCACTGTGTGTGTATCACTCCACGTTCATGCTGTTCTAAACTAAAGTGTAAATGTAGTGCAGATCTGTAAGGAGTTACTGTCTCAATTTTTTAAATGACAGCAGGTGGTGGCAAAAGACCATTTTTGTGTGTAATATGAGCCAGTTGGTGACGTAAAGTGAATCCGTTAGTCACTGTATACATAGAACTGCGCTCCATGATCGCTCGTATTACTAATACATTACTAAAGCTAGGAAATAGCTTTAAACGTCTTTAAATGGACAACTTCAGGATTAAGGCTCATGCTGAGAGGCACAACAGACTGATTTATTACAGAACTCAAGTGCTTACCTTTTATCGGAGTTTCCACATTGGATTAATACTGTTTAAAATGGCGGAGGACATCGTTGTTTCTATAGTGAATGACTCTTGCACACAGGCTACTGCGAAATAGAGAGGAATACCCCTGCTTGGACGTCTATTTTCCATTGAGAAAGCTGACAGCATCTCTGATAGAGTGTGGCAACAGGTGATTGCACACACTCCATCTCTCTCTCTCTTTCTTTCTCTCTTTCTCTATTTCTCACACACAAACACACACACACACACACACACACACACACACACACACACACACATCCAGCCATCTATCCTTGTTTATCCAATAACTTGGTAGAAACAGCACAAGCCGTGATACTATTTCTGAAGTGACATTTTTGAATTACTAACGGAGGCTTGGACGCATACTTTGTTTTGAACCGGCAGCAGCAGATTCTGATTCGTCGCTTAAGAAAGTAGTTCCATGCACAAATGCGCTTTTCTGAGCGTACTCTGTTTTTCCTAATTTTTTAAAATGTACTTGTTCATTGAACTGTTGTATATAAGCAATATCACACTAGCAATAGTGCTATATGGCCCTACATCAGCACTGCTGTGATTACCTACGGTGCTCATGCCTGTAGCCGAATCACAGCAGTGCTGGTGTAGGGCCATATCACACTCTTGCTCGTGTGATATTGCTTAATAATCTGTATTGTTAAACACTGTAACTACAAAAGGCCACATGATGACTTAAAGTTTATCAAGAGTGACCTTTCCAGGATAGCAAATAGCTGCCCCACCTCCTGATGAACATATCCATGTTGCCTATATGGCAACTCTTCCAAAGCTGCTACCCTGCCCATCTCCTCGTACCATTCACAAAACAAGGGGGCTCCAGCTGACATCCATCCTCTAAGGATAACCTGTCTGCCTTTTATAACACCGGCCAGGATCCAATTCTTCATGTTCTCATCCCATACATCAATGACCGCCCATCACCTAAAATACAGAGTCTGGGGTAAAATGAGATTTGAGTACCTCATATGTCACCCATTAAACTCTGGACTCTCAACCAGAATTCTTATATCTTAACATATCACCAAAAAACATGATAGCATATAGATACTTTAAATGCTTAGCATTAGTATATAGATTCTAATGTTAATTTTTAGGCTCATGTAGCAGTTTTTTGGGTGGTTAAGTCTATAAAATCTTGGCTTGTCTCCATTGGAGTGACATGGCATGTTTTCTTTTCATGTAATACACAACCATTCTATCCCAACAATCTTGATCATCGTTAGCTGGCACGTTTTAAGGATCTGAGTCACTGTAAATCATAATGACACATTTTAAGATCGTGAACTCATTACAGTTTCACCTGTGCCACCTCACAGTAGGGTACCTTCAATGAGCTGTGCAACATGTTTAAAAGCCACTCAACATGTACGAACAGCAGAAAAACGACCCCCTGATCTGAGTGAAAGAGAGATCAATACAGCTGCTATCATCCTTAAATGTTACAGTTTATCTCATCATGTGACTTTTGCAAGCTCTCCTGTACTCTGGACTTTATATAAACACTGTAAATGCAGGTGCTCTTCACTGCAGAACTTGAATATTGCCACTCAGACATTAGAACGCAGCATGGCGACTCGCTGGGGCATCTGTGGAGCAGGAAACATCAGTCATGATTTCTGTGTGGCTTTGAAGACACTTCCACATAAAGATCATCAGGTACTGACAATACATGATCGTCTAGCAAACAACTAAGCAAAACAAAACAGAGCTCACTTGGTAAAAATGTTTAAAACATGTGTGTGATGTAATATTATGTGCATGTTGTAGATGGTTGCAGTTGCAGCAAGAAACCTAGAAAGTGCAGAGAAATTTGCAAAGACTCATGGAATACCAACTGCATACGGCAGCTACCACGAGCTGGCGAAGGATCCAAATATCGGTGAGTACTCAAACTGACCTGAACAAATTACAATAGAAAAAGCACAGCTGCAAAATGGGATAGCTCAAAAAAATTTAATTCAGCCATCAATTACTCATCCTCGTGTCATTTCAAACACGTATGACTTTCTTTTGTGGAAAATAAATGGAGAAAATCTGAAAAACATCAACATTGCGCTTTCCAATAGAACAAAATGTTATCAAGCTTTTATAAAAGGACATAAAAGTAACAGAAAAAATTGTCTTTTAGGACATTTTTAAAGTTTAAATATATTATATTGTGCTATATTGCAAGTCTTCTACATCCGCCATTGGATAGCTTTGTGTGAGACCCAAAATATATTAGTTATTCACTAAGCCAGATGGCTTTACTTGTTTTGGAGAACATGAAAAAGCATGAACAGCATGAACATTCTTCAAAACTTCTTTAGTGTTCACTGGAAGAAAGAAAGTCATACAGGTTTTGAAGTGACACAAGAGCAAATAAATGATGTTTTTTGGGGTGGAACTATCCTTTCTATTCCTGTGTGTGTGTGTGTGTGTGTGTGTGTGTGTGTGCAGGTTGGCTATAAATGTGGTTTATGAGGACACTCCTCAAAATAATTATGTCTATGGAGATTCCTCATAAGGATAGCCGCACCAACATGTGTCTGTGTTTGTGTGTGTGTTTCCCCACAGATGTTGTGTACATCGGTGTTCTCCACACACATCATCTGCAGGTTGGTCAGCTGTTCCTAAACTCAGGAAAGAACGTGTTGTGTGAGAAACCATTTGCCATGAATCTCAGAGAAGTTAAACAGCTTGTCGCTGCGTCCCGGAAGAATAATGTCTTTCTCATGGAGGTAAATTAGTCTTTTTTATTATTATTTTTCCACTGAACTATTAAGTTATTCAAAATTACATTAAAATGAAATTTACATTGAACATTTACTTGAATACACCTCTACTATTCAATTTATGAGTTTTGACCATTTTTCTGGGGCTTAAAGTTGAAAATGTCTTAGTAAAAATAAATGAATAACTTCAACAAAAGAAATGCTGACAGAAGTAGTTTTTATTATTTGTTTCATAAAAAAATAGCAGTGAAACAATTTTGTTTTAGAAGATTATTGATATTTGAAAAACTTTTGTCCATTAAATAAGGTCAGTGTGGTGTAACCATTGTCATGTGACCAAAAAAAACTAAACAAACAAAAACAGAAAGGATATAACTTAGTGTCAAGTTACGTTTTAAAAAAAATATCAGATATTTTGACATTTTTATGTAATAAAATGTTTATGAATTTTTTAAGGTAAAAAATGATTATTAAAAGAATACATTTATAAAGGATTATTATTATTGTTACATACAAACCAACATGGACACTTCCTCTTCTAGGACACCTGTGTGATCTTGAGGGGAACTGATTTTTGAAGAATGATTCAGTGATCCCTTTTGTATGTTTTCTGCACAGAAATGTCCAAGAGTGAGAAATGCGAGTCTCTCTCTCTGGTTATTCTCTTTTGTTGTCTCTCCAGGCGGTGTGGTCGAGGTGTTTTCCCGTGTATGCTGAGGTTGGCAGACTGCTCTCTGAAAGTGCCATCGGGGAAGTGAAGATGGTTAAAGCATATTTCGGTTTACCTCTGCTGGACAGAGTACGCGCAACGCAGAGAGAGGGGGGAGGCGCTCTGCTGGACATTGGTATTTACTGCTTGCAGTTTGCGCTGATGGTTTTCAAGGGGGAGAGACCAGAGTCCATCCACGCGACAGGGGTCCGACTGCCCTCAGGTAAAGAGAGATTTTCTTTTATTGCTGGTTGAGCACTTTAAAGTGTAAATCTACGATCTATTACAGTCTTATGCCTGTAAAAGTGCAATGACTGAGAAGTCTTATTTTGCTTTTATGAACTAATGCCTTACTGATCTGCGTGGCTTCAAACAGGAGTGGATGAGTCAATGGTGGTGGTTTTGAAGTTTTCTGGGAACAGGATGGCCATATGTGCATGCACCCTTAGTTGTGCACTTCCAAATGACGCCACCATCTGTGGCACAAAGGGCAGCATCACCGTGAGTGAATAAATGAGAAAAATCACATCCATGTGCTCAAAATCCACACTGTATTTCTGGAAATATCTAACTTTACCACGATAATTGAAAAGAATCTTTCACCCAAAAATTTAAATTCTCTCATCATTGAATCACCCTCATGCCGTCCCAGATGTGTATGACTTTGTTAATTCTGCAGACCACAAATTAGGATACTTACAAGAATATCTTAGCTCTGTTGGTCCTCACAATGCACGTGAATGGTGACCAGAACATAAAGGCTGCATAAAAGCATTCCATACGACTCCAGTGGTTAAATCCACATCTTCAGTAGCAAAATTACAAGTGTGGGTGAGAAACGGATTATTATTAAAGTTTTTGTTTGTTTTTTTACTACAAATGTCCACTTTCACATTCTTCTTCTTTTACCCACCTACTGGGCAGGTAGTAGAATTCATAGTAAAAAAAATACTATTATTCTGTTTCTCACCCACACGTATCATTTACTTATGAAGATATGGATTAAACCACTGGAGTCATATGGGATATTTTTATGCTGCCTTTATGTGCTTTTTGTTTTTGTTCAGTGTCAGGATACAAAAATGGCAGCTCTTGAGATAGAATCGGTACCATGCTGTCGATTACCACAAAATATCATTTTTAATTTGTCCCTTTGTTAAAAGTAATACATTTGTGTTTACGGTAATGCACTTACAATGGAAGTCTATGGGGAAAACATACCGGGACAGTTCTAGGCAGATGACCTTGCAGTACACACTTTATAATTCCTGTGATTGCATTTTTATTTATGTAAATAAAATAATTGCCTAAACAGCCTAGCAAATACTGTGACTAATACTGGATTAAAACTCCATTAAGAACCCTTCTGCATATACCAATACAGCTTTAAACACAAAAATAATTTATCTGCCTATTGGCAATCTTCAAAGAATATGATGCATATTACTCTCTTTTAAAACTGGTATGCATACTGCTTTATTCTTCATCTAAAATGTTCTCTCCTCTACTGTATGTAATAGGTGGCGCACCCCATGCACTGCCCAACCACTCTAGAAGTGAATGGAAAAAGGACTGAGTTTCCACTTCCAGAGCCAGGCATTGCTCTAAACTTCATGAACAGCACTGGGCTGAGATATGAGGCAGAGGAGGTCAGACAGTGCCTCCAAAAAGGTGCCACTTACAAATGATAGTTTCACAGTTAAATTTGATTAGACATGACTGAGTTTAGTTGTGCATGTGCTAATAGCTGTTTTTCGCAACAGCTCTGATGAGGGATTTATCCTCTGTATGCAAGTGATGTAAAGGATGTTAATGCTGGGTTTAAATAGGGCCTATGTTTCAACCTTCCATTTTCCTCTTTTTAATTTAATCCAAGTTTATGACTATTACTTGAATAGTCATTTAAAGGGGCACTCAGTCATTTTTTTCCCCATTAAATGTTTTTTACACCTAACGTAATGAATTGTAATTTTTAAAAATATGTATAAAATCATAAGGTCTCACATGAGATGAAGACTCTAGTCCCATCAGTAACCTTATAAAAGTGGTTTTATTCTACATAGGGTTGGGGTGCTCACATGGGGCTGCCATTTTATAATCACATGACCAGCTGAATACAACCGGTACTCGCTTAATCTCAGTAAATGTCTTGTTATTGGACACTTTCACTCTTGGATTAAATAAATCATTGTTGATTGTGAATAGTGAATTTATACAATGGCATCTGTAACTGAAAACTACTGTTTAAATGATGCTGCATCCACACTGTTAGGTGTCACTGTAAGTCCAGGATGACACAAACAAAAAGTTACTGAGTGCACCTTTAAGTTATCCTGTGCTGTCACTCACATTCAAAGAAGAGTGACACTTCCTGTCCTGATGGGCTCTGTTGATTATTGTGTTTTACAGGACTAAAAGAGAGCAGTAAAATGTCACTGACAGATTCAGAACTACTAACTGAGATCATGGATGAGGCAAGGAGACAGGTGGGCGTGGTTTATGACCAGGACAACCAATGATCACTCACCATTCCTCAGAGCCCTTGAGATTTGATTGGATGGTGCCATCTAGGGGAAAGAAAAATATGTTCTTGAACATTTATGTCATAAAAATAATTTGTATGAGTAGTGTGGGCTTAATGTGTGCAATAAAAGTCAATAACACAATGGAATCTGGTTTTCATACATTTTTTTTAATCAGAATCCCCTCACCATACAGTTCACCACAGTTCTCCCATTTCTTACACGAATGTTTGCAGCTGCATTGGTTTAGAGGAGGAAGATTAAAAACACCTGTTATAGATCAGCTGACACCAAGATGGCCAGATGGGGGCCATTAATACAGTAAAAAAGACACTCTGTGAGCATAACATAAATATATGTAAATAAATAAAAATGTCCTATAAATAAAAAACATTCTTTTGAATATCCATGTACTAAAATAAAATATTTTATGCCATGAGTGTACATTAATTTACTATTACTATTATTTTGAATGGCCATGGAAAATTAAGCAACATGATAACAATTTTAAAGTATGCCGTTATGAACCTGATGAACTTTCACCTTTTGCTGACCCTAATGTGTGCTTCTAAATAACGTGCACCTATATTAGCAACTGACACAGAAGTGCCAGCTTTACATGTCATACATTCTGCTTCCCACGGATCTCGACTTGGACGAAAGCATGGGAACTTTTTGTGCAAATCTTTTGTACATTTGCTCTTTCGTTTGGGTATAGTTTCCACTCGGTTAATTGCCCTTTGCTGCTTCTGCCAAGCAACTGTTCGCGCGTTCGCGGAGAGATTGACAGGCAGGAATTTGGCCAATAGTTGCTGCGAGTCTCTTATAATTGACCAATTGGTGTGCGAATGTGCGAGAAGGCGGGACTTACAAAGCAATGCAAAATGCGCGCGCGCACACCATTAGTATTAGACCAAATGCACAGCATAATGCAACTAAAGCCGAATCCTGGATATTTTCGCAAATGTTCATTATGTTTATTTTTTAGATTAATTAAAATAAAGGCAATGTTCTGAATAGCATCCTATTACTTTTTCAACAGTGTGCAAAATGAACATTGAGCACAGTATGCAAATATTTTGGACTGATTTTTGCGATCCATTTTATTTCTTTAACTGACTGCCAAAAATTTAGATATTTTTACACAATGTATTAAAGTAAAAAAAAAAAATCAGTTGAATAAAGTGAATTATACTTGAGTTTGTCGCCTTCTGTTGGCAGGTACAGTTCACTCCCGGTAGGAGTGGAGAGACGCCATCATGGTGATCAGGTGGGGGATTTGTAGCGCTGGAAAAATCAGTCACGACTTTACAGTGGCACTGAAGAGCCTCCCACCTGAACACCACCAGGTAAATATATGCCTGCTTAATTGACATGCTACTCTCAATTGGACTAAGAAGTAAACTTCAGAAATAGTTTGACATTTTTCTTCTAGGGAAGCTAGAAGATTCATTAGTTCAAGCTGTTGTTTTAAAGCAGCACCTTGTTAATCTGTTTTATATATATATATGATAATATATAATGTACATTCGCATTATGCCTTTAAATGAGCCTGTGCATTTAGGCGTAATGCAAGGAAATGCTGAAGTTCACAGGATCACATGCACATTGTTGTAGCGTGTATAACGAGTTGATATTTGCCATTCAAACCACTGACAAACAAATTATATTTCGTGAGTTGCAAACTTTGTAAGAACCTTAATGATGCATTTAACAGACACTTGCATGAATTGATTTGATCAGATAAAAACAAACTGCACTTTTAAATCAGGACCCTTTACTGTTCAGTGGACAAACAGCGACGCTACATGTGATCTGGTCAACATCAGTACTGCAATGGAAATAAAACTATACAGTTGAATTTGTGTTTACACTATTTGTTCATGGTAAAATATTAATAATATTCATCGTCGCCTTTTGAAAAGCATGTTGCGACATATAACGACATAAAAATATACATTTTAACAAATAAAATAATGAATTTTTTTAATGCATGTATAATGAAATGTAGATATAGTGATAGCATGTTTTTGGACATGTATCATGGTAATACCACAGTATTATTTGAAGTACCCTGTTAATCACATATGAATATAATGGTAGTTTTCAAATAATTTACCAAAGTATTGTTTTAAGGGAAGAGTAGACTTTTAATTATTAGCAAGTTGTCGGATTTAATATCTTACTTTATTTTGTAGATATATTTAGCGTGTTTGAATATGTCATTAAATAATTTATTTTTTTTTATTATAATTTTTTTAAATAACATAATTACAGGTGGTTGCTGTGGCAGCGCGTGACCGGAAGCGCGCACATGAGTTCGCGCAGAAGCACAGTATACCGCGCGTGCATGGTAGCTATGAAGAACTGGCGAAAGATCCAGAGATTGGTGAGACACAAAACAGAAACTTTTCAGTACACCATCATCACGTGTTCTGGTGTTCATTAAACTGTCCATATGTCCTAACAGTAATGTGATTCCGAATGTTTATGATAATTTGGAACTAATCCTTATGGAACACAAGAAAGTGTCCTCTAAGATTCAAATAAAATCATATTGGATTAACTGAAGTTTCTACAGGTTTGCATTCTGGAATCCTTTTTGAATATTCCAATTTAGATCATGTAGGATTGGTTCCTGATTATGCTCCATTATGTATGCTGTACATATTCCTCCTAACCAAAGTGACCATAATACAGAAACATTACCTGCAGAAAATTAGTTTTTAGAAAAGCCTTTTTAAATGACAAATAATGACCACTCTGTAGAAAAAATGAAATTTAAACCAGAAAGTTCATGCTTGCAGTGTTGTATGTTTTGTTGATTATAACAGAAATGCAGTGGTGATGCGGTTGTGTGCATGTCTCTGTGTTTCAGATGTGGTGTATGTGGGCAGCATCCACCCTCAACACCTCCCGCTGGGCGTTCTCTTCATGAACGCAAAGAAGAATATCCTGTGTGAGAAACCTTTGGCCATGAACCTGAAGGAGGTTCAGGAACTGCTCGGTACAGCAAAGAAGAATGATGTCTTCCTGATGGAGGTGAGCAGATGTTAAACTGAACTATCCTAAAATTGGTTAAATTCCCAAATTCCAATTTTGCACCTTAAACAATATGAAAGGTAATGACCAGAGCCACTTCCTGTCATGGGATTTTTAAAAGTATTATTGCACGACTTTCTGGTATAGTTGATTCTGAGTGGTCATTTGCGCCATCTAGTGGTCTGACTTCTCTCTGTAACAACCGCACATCCACATATCAGACCACTCATCCAGGTATTTGCGAGCCATTTTTCCTTCGTCTCAGATCACAGTGCGATCTCTACAATAAGCTTATAAAATAATTTGAACTCAAATCAATGTTTCACATTCATTTATTTATTTGGCAAGTAATCTTGTAATAAGATACACAATAAGCAGTCAGACAGTCATTAATTACAAAATAAACCCCTACAGACTGCCGACAAATACCAGAGATGGATTTTGGCTGTTCAGCGATTTATTTAATCTTGCATAATTACAACACAAATCAATGATTCATGCCTATTTATTTGTTTATTTGGCTAGTAGTCTCGTAATAGGCTGGATAATGTGGTGGAGTGATAATATGGAGTGGTGATGGTGTAGTGGTCTAATGCACATAACTGGTAATCAGAAGGTTGCTGGTTCGATCCCCACAGCCACCACCATTGCGTCCTTGAGCAAGGCACTTAACTCCAGGTTGCTCCGGGGGGATTGTCCCTGTAATAAGTGCACTAAGTCGCTTTGGATAAAAGCGTCTGCCAAATGCATGAATGTAAATGTAATGTGTAGTCAGACAAAATAAACACCAACAGATCTCTGTCGCAAACCGGACACCGAAACGATCACCCTGTCAGGGTTTATTCTGCGATAACAACCGGCTGACTGTACATTATCACTTACATATAGTATAATGCTTGGGTGTTCTGGGTGGTAACTAGGTGGTTGCTTATTGAAAAGTCTCCATGATATTCTGGTTTGATTTATAACAATTAATTTAACACAATCTTACAAAGAAAATGTTCTCCAATGGTATTATCTGCTAGGCTAATAAATGTAATGTGACCAATAACCTAACAGTTATTGAAGTCCATATACTCTGATTGTGAGTTGATTTGTTTGTTCCTCTTCACTGCAGGCTGTTTGGACACGTTTCTTTCCGGTCTCCATGGAAATCAGTCGGCTGCTTTCTCAGAATGAGGTTGGGGAGCTGAAGATTGTGCGTGCTGAATTCGGCGTACCTCTCATGCATGTATTGCGCTCCTCACAGAAGGAGCTGGGAGGAGGCGCACTGCTTGACATCGGAATCTACTGCCTGCAGTTTGTGTTGATGGTGTACAATGGAGAGAAACCGGAGTGTGTCCAAGCAGCTGGAGTGTGTTTGGACACAGGTACTGAACTGATTACAGTGCAGAACCAGAGTGGGTCAAACATCAGCATATCATAAGTAAATTAGGCATATAATTTTATTTAGTTTGAGTATATCTGATGCAGGCCTGCAGGGCAGATGTCGACCAATAGTGGATCTGGCCGATACATTTCCGGTGGTGGAAATGGCTGATAACCAAATAATCAGCCGAGATATTTTTAAAATAGATTTATAGGATGTTCTAAAAAATTATTAGTCTTTCCTTACTATGACAGGCACAGACTTGGAGGCTACAGGAGTCCAAAATAAGCAAAATCTCAGTAGTAACCTGAAAAAGATTTGGTGCATACATTTTAACTGTAAGCATGCCAGAAACAGACAGGGAAATCTTATTTTTAAATGATGGAGACTTGGCTCAGTTGCAATTCTCTATAGTTAAGTATTTAAAAATAGTTTATAAAATGTTTATATATATATATATTTTAAATATTTAAAGATAACTATGTAAAATTATATAATGATATTAATATGTATATTCTTTATATATTGAATTATTGTTATTTGAGGGGCTTTCTCAGCAAATATTTGTATATGCGATTAATTGCAATTAATTAATCGGGACACCATGTAATTAATTTGATAAAACATTTTAATCGATTGAGAGCCCTAATAAATAAATAATATATGCATGCATACATAGATACATAGTGTATTGAGACCCCTTCATTTTTTTCACATTTTGTTACGTTAAAGCCTTATGTTTAAATGCTTTAAATTATAATTTTTTTCACATCAATCTACACTCCATGCCCCATTAAGATGAAGCAAAAAAATGATTTTTGATAACTTTGCAAATGTATTATAAAGAAAAAACTTGAATATCACATTGACATAAGTTTTCAGACCCTTTGCTATGACGCTTGAAATTGAGCTCAGGTGCATCCCATTTCTCTGGATCATATTGAGACGTTTCTAAACTTTGATTGGAGTCCTCCTGTGGCAAGTTCAATTGATTGGACATGATTTGGAAAGGCACACACCTGTCTATATAAGGTGAAAATGCATATGAGAGCAAAAAAACAAACCATGAGGTCAAAGGAACTGCCTGCAGAGCTCAGAGACAAGATTGTGTCATGGCACAGATCTGGGGAAAAATGTTGGCTGTGATGAAGGTTCCCAAGAGCAAAGTGGCCTCCATATATCTTAAATATAAGTTTGGAACAACCAGGACTCTTCCTAGAGCTAGCCACCTGGCCAAACTGAGCAATTTGGGGAGAAGGGCCTTGGTAAGAGGTGATCAAGAACCCAATGGTCACTCTTGTTGAGCTCCAGAGATCATGTGTGGAGATGGGTATAACTTGCAGAAGGACAACCATCACTGCAACACTCCACCGATCTGGGCTTTATGGCAGAGTGGCCAGAAGGAAGCCTCTTCTCTGTGCAAGACACAGATTCAAAACAAGATTCTCTGGTCTGATGTAATGAGGATTGAAATGTTTGGTCTCAATTCTAAGCGTCATGTCTGGAGGAAACCAGGCACCACTCATTACCTGCGCAATACCATCCCAACTGTGAAACATGGTGGTGGTAGAATCATGCTGTGGGGTTGTTTTTCAGGGACAGGGACTGGAAGACTGGTCAGGGTTGAAGGAAAGCTGAACACAGCAAAATACAGAGATGAATGAATACCTAAATGAATACCTGGTCCAGAGTGCTCAGGACCTCGGACTGGGACGAAGGTTCACCTAAGAAAACAGCAAGGACAATGCAAGAGTGGCTTAGGGATAACTCTGTGAATGTCCTTGAGTGGCCCAGCCAGAACCTGGACTTGAACCCAATCGAACATCTCTAGAGAGACCTGAAAATGGCTGTCCACCAACAGTCCCCATCCAACCTGACAAGAGCTTGAGAGGATCTGCGGAGAAGAATGGCAAAAAATCCCCAAATCCTGGTGTGCAAAGCGTGTTGCTTCATACACAAAACGATAATAATAATCGCTGCCGAATATGCTTTTAGTACTGAGATAAGGGTCTGAATACTTATGTCAGTGTAAGAAGTTCTGTTCTCTTGGGCAATGGAGGAGTCAGGAGGCAACAAAGCAGTGCAGGCAATACTTTTATTTCTCAGCCTCAGGTTCTGAACACAGTCTGTACAAGTAGATTCAAACACTCAATCAGAAAACAAAATATATATATATATATATATATATATATATATTTTAAAACAGTCAGTTCGTGGAAACACACAGTAAGCGTTGAGTTCGTGCTCTGTCATGGAACTTCTCTCGTCCAACAGATTCGAGGACCGGAACTAACTGATGTGTGTAATTAATATATATAGGCAATGATGAAAGATTTAAATACAGCAAAGCCCCACATGGTGTCAGTGATTGTTTTATTTCACCTCAAGAGGCCGCTGTTTTACTGCAGAATTCTTCAGGGACAGCCACAGAGTTCGATAGATGTTTTTTGTGTAGCATCTTTCACGTATGAAATGCAGAATACTATGATATACATATGCTAAGCACAAACTATAAAACTAAACTTAAAATCAATTTTAAAAACCCAAGCATGAAAAAAAATCTATAAATAAAATAAAAAACAATTAAGGATGGTAAAAATGAACAAGTAATAATAATAGAGTAAATAAAGGCATAAAATACATTTTAATAGTACTTTTTAAAATAATTGATAAATATTAATTTTAAAAGCCAACTTAAGCTGTCTGCAAAAGACAATGTCTTTTTTATGTAAATGCTTTGTGTTGGTCTAATTTATCATGAATGTGAACTAGGTGAATACAGTATATTCAGTTATATATATATATATATATATATATATATAACTATTGTAAAGAGTGTGGACTTCAGATTGAAAAGTCTCCAAATCCTAAACTAAAGTCTTAATTTTCCGTTGACAGAGGTTTGTATTTACAGGAGTAGATGAAGGAATGATCATCACGCTGAAGTTCTCTGGACACCGAATGGCCGTGTGTACCTGCACCATTGCCGCAGAGCTTCCAAACGAGGCCATAATTGTCGGTTCGAAAGGAACCATCAAGGTCTGTTGACAACTGAACTGACTAATGTCTTCAAGTGAGTTGTGTAGTCTACTGCTGTCATTTTAATTGAAATGTTCCATTAAGGCTAAGGCATTTGAGAATTCCTGTGTTCAACCAAAGACCAATCAGACCATCATGTTCATAAAGTTTGACCAAAAATATACGTTCATTCCAGCCAACTCCTCTGTTTTAATTCTGAACTTATATAATGTAAATATTTGACAGCCAATAAACAGTTTACGTCAATAAATATACTGCAACTTCAGACATCTACACAGAGATTCTGTTTATACTCACAAGGTTTATGAGTTTCATATTTATTACATTATATTTATTTGGCCAATGTTTATACAGTCACTTACTAAAGTGCTTTTAAGGTATAAATATTGCATAATATCATTATGTATGGCTTCTGGGAATCAAACCACTTTGTGTTGCTAGTGCCAAGCTCTAAGGACAAACTTGCGCTGTCTTAGTTGCTACATGGTACACTTCGAGTCTTGAGGTTTTGAGTTATGGACCATACTCAAATGAATGTTTTCTTTTTCTGTTGACATTGTCATCAGATTCCAGCTCATATGTGGTGCCCGACCTCTCTGATTGTCAATGGTGTGGAGACTCTGTACCCTGTTCCTGAACCCTATCTGCCTCCGAACTTCATCAACAGCACGGGCATGTGCTACGAGGCAGAGGAGGTCAGGCAGTGTTTACTCAAAGGTACAAAACATTCCTCAAGCGTGTGGAATCAAACCTTTTACTTACTCCATTGTGATACCAAGTGTGCTTGACTACGAATCATAAAGGGATTAGTTCCCCCAAAAAAGAAAATTCAGTCCTTGTTTACTCACCTGTGTTGTTATAACCCCATATAACTTTCTTTTTTTTTCTCAACACAAAGGGGGAAATTCTGAAAACATTTTGTGCTCAGTGATGTCATACAATGGCAGATTATAGTGACCACATCTTCAAGCTTCAAAAAGATGAAAAAGTGTAATTCAGAAGTCTAATAAAATATTCCATGAATCTCATGATTGTTATGATGGCATACGATGAGCTTTGGTAAGAAACAAACCGAAATCGAAAGTATTATTTAGTGAAATTGTAACCCGACCGTTACTCTCCTCTGCGCGTTCACGAGACTGCATGAGAGCTGTTCACGCAGCCTCCCGCTTGAAACATGGGGTGTTCAAGCTAATACCTATTTTGTTTATCTAAAGACAGGTCCACCGTCCACCACAGTGATAGAAACAACAGAATACAACACAGCTGCACACAAACCAGAGAAGTATGTAGTCGGAGAATAGATGCGTTTCAATGCCCAGCCACATTGGTACGCATACGCAATCAAATAGAGAGACAGAGGAAGTGAGAATGTCTGTCAAAAACATGGTAACGATCTGACTCAGAATAGGAGTCAAATACACATCTGTATAGTTTTTTTCATTGCTGGCGGCTGCTCATTGTGAAACAAAATAAGCGGTTAAGGGCGGTTACACCCTCTTGATTGATTACAGCAGCAACCAATCGCGTGCTTTGTGCATGCAAAGTAAGAAGCCGCATTTGTGAAACTTCTCATTCATAAACAAACTGAATGACCTGGTACTTGTACCGACAAACTGAATGAGAGGGGAATGTTATTCGTTTACTTCAGCATCGGCATGTGAGTCTACATTGTTCATCATGGAGAGAAAAGAGCGGAAGAGCTATTAATGTGTAAAAGTGACTTGTGTTTCCGCACGTTGAGATGTCACATGACTTGTGTCAGTGCTGCCGAATACATTTAAGTTTATGAAGTGACACGTTCTTAACTCATGTGAAATGCACTTTACAATGACCGAAGTGACAGCATTGAAACTCAAAATTGTTATTATGCTATAATTGTTGTCTTTACTGATAAAAGTCATGTTCAGTAGTTTGAACTGTAGGAAATACTGTAAAATTGTAATAATGTAGAAGGACGTTATTGAAACTCATTATTGTTGTCTTTTCGGATGAAAGGTCATGCTTGGCCATTCACAAACTGAAAGGAAATTATAGATCTGCTTTGTTCTTATAATGCTTAAACACTATAAAATCTCTTGGCAGATTTCTGTTGTGAACATTTCAATTGATTCAATGACTCGCTCAGAGCACATCAGGCTCAATTGTTGCCACATAGTGGCATCTCCAGAAGGGGTCACTATTACACTGTGTAACACAATTTTTGTTCATGGGTAGTAAGTGTTATTTCCTAATTGCTTATGCCTCATACTTATAGAAAATGGCTATTATTACCCACAAACATTGCTTTTGTGACCAGGACAGTGATATTTTGAAATATACCTATTTCCAATGAGAAAATGGGCGAATTTGTCTCTTTTCATTCACATAAAGTTAGAAGAAACAATACCATTGAGAATACTGCATATCTGGAGGTGAGAAACTTCTGTCAAACACACAGAAAGGGCAAAATAAAAGGTCAATTTAAATGGACGTGTGTTTTTGCTTAAATATTAAACTTGTTGGGCACATAAAATGTCCTGGAAAATTGTGGCTTGAAAAGAGTGGGAACTTTGACTAGTTAAACTGTTTGGTTGCTCTGCATATAAACCAGGCCTTGTCCTCTATGCTGCTTATTCTGGCCAAGACAAGACATTATACCCCTAGTCAAACGTCTGGCCATGTAGGACAAATGACTATAGTTTATTCATTATAGTGCCACAAGATGGCAGTTTAAAGGTACTGGGATAATGATCAGGTTTCTACCATCTCCTGTAAGATCACAGAATTAACTGATCTGTACTCCATACAGCGCAATTTATTGTTTGTTTTCTGTTGCAGGTTTAAAGGAGAGCTCACGCATGTCTCATGCAGATTCTGCTCTGCTAGCTGAGATTATGGATGAATGCAGGAGGCAAGTGGGTGTGGTCTACAGCCAGGACAGCCAATGAGCTCTCTCTCACATAGTTGCTTACATATTTCCTTTGACTTTTTCATAGATCAATAAAAGGTGTCAGGTGCTATTATGGTTGCGTTTTTTTTATTTTTATTGTTGTTACATTAGAAACTGCTTTGACCTTAAATTGACTAGTGGTACAAAGATGGCAAAAAGGGGTTCAGCAAAGCCCAGTCCCTGGGCCTCGTAGTACTTTAATGCGTCCCTGGGTAAGAAAGTGATTTGTGCAACGAGCATCAAAATGACTTAATGTAAGGAGGTCTTGATCTATGACAAGACCGTCTCACAATGGTCTCATTCATCCAAGTTCCCTTATGCCCCAGGATGAGGGAACTAAACCAGGTCTGCGATTTATTAAGTAGAATTTACCCATTTATTGGTTTGTGAAGCAGAACCAGTTGAGAACGACTGTCTAGTGGGTCAGGATTTCAAGGGCGGGAAGACCGTTCTTATTGACAGCAGCTCCATTTTTAGCTTCACTTGTTATAGTGTCACTGTAGAAATCTGTGTAAGCGACATTGTTCAAGGTCACTTAAATGGCACGATTCAACATAGGTAGTGGTTTATGCCTGAATTCCACCCAGACAGTAGTTAAACCTCATTAAAGAGACCTGCTACAATCAGCTGCTGTCTAAACTTCTCAGTAGAGACCGCAGGGGATAACAGGCCACTTGTTGAAACATGAGTGAGAGAAATCACAACTCAACATGCAACTCTAGGAAAGAAAGACAAGGTTTTTCAATCAAAAGCATTTCTTTTTATAAACCTTATTCAGAGTAGCGCCATATTTGATTTTTAAAAGGAATGAAAACCAGGCTGTGAGGGAGAGACTTAGTCTATACAATGACAATCTCTGTACACTGATCAGCCACAACATTAAAACCACCTGCCTAATATAGATTAGGTCCCACTCGTGCTGCCAAAACGGCTCTAACATGTCTATGCATGGATTCCACAAGACCTCCAAAGGTGCCCTGTGGTATCTGGCATCAGCAGATCCTTTAAGTCTGCAAGGTGGGTTCTACATGGATTGGACTTTTTGGTCCAGCGCATCCCATAGATGCTCAAATGGATTGAGATCTGGGAATTTGGAGGCTAAGTCAACACCTTGCAGCCTTTTTCATGTTCCTCAAACCGTTCCTGAACAATTTTTGCAGTTTGGCAGAACTCCATGTTCCAGTTCTGATGCTCATGTACCCATTGTAGGCAATTTCAGTGGTGGAAAAGGTCAGCATGGGCACTCTGACCGGTCTGCTGCTACACAGCCCCATACGCAGCAAGCTGTGATGCACTGTGTTCTGACATCGTTCAATCATGTCCAGCATTACATTTTGCAGCAATTTGTTCTAGAATAGCTCTTCTGTGGAATCAGACCAGACGGGCTAGCCTTTGCTCTCCAAGCGCATCAATGAGCCTATTCAATATCAATAACCCTATTGCCGTTCACTGGTTGTTCTTCCTTGGACAACGTTTGGTAGTTACTAACCACTGCAAACTCAGAACATTCCACAAGACATGGTGTTTTGGAGATGCTCTGACCCAGTCGTCTAGCCATCACAATTTGGCCCAAAGTCCCTCAGATCCTTAAGCTTGCCCATTTGTCCTGGTTAAAACACAAGAAATTCAAGAACTGACTGTTCACTTGCTTCCTAATATATCCCACCCCATTGACAGGTACCATTGTAACAAGATAATCCATATTATTCACTTCATCTGTCAGTGGTTTTAATGTTGTGGCTGATCAGTGTATAATGCTCTATGATATTCACAGCTGGTGTTACTGATTTTGTTTGTTTTTTTCCCCCTTCCATATTGTTGTCAGATGTTATTGAAACTTTCCAGAACCTTGACAAATAGTTTTGTAAATAGAGAACAGCTGCCCGGGAATATTGCTAAATTGCCGACTAAGTGGTCAACCTTGCTTTAAACTGGACTTTGCAATGTCTATTAAATGAAACAACAGTAGTAAGGACAGGTGCTTTACTCCTTTATTTCAGTCTTGAATGACACAACACTTCAAATTGATACTATAGTTTTTAGATCACATCTCGCACCTAGCGACAAAGCAGGTAGACCTAAATACACAAACACACGCACACAAGAGGCAAAAAGTGCAACAGCAATCACCCATTTTGTTTTCTGAAACAAAATTCAGCCATTCTTTACTTAGTTGAACTAACGTGCGCATCCCAACATTTACGCTCTCTTGGATTAGCCAAAAATACATTTATATTGGGGGGGGGGCTCACTCATGATTAAGTATAACACAGTGTAACAGTTTGCAGAGCATTTGGGAGTGTGAAAACAGTGCAAAATAAAGCAAACAGAGTAACGCCACAAAAACTAGAATTATGGGTGAGCACCTTGCCACTCAGACGCAGGAAATCTGGTGTTGTCGGAACCGTTATGGATGCAATTTAAGAATTGAATGAAGCTGCTGTTCTATGGGCAAGGGTGTGCATTCTAGACAAGGAATGTTAGTGTAGTACAATCACTGTTCTCTACCCGTCTCTGTGCTTAAACAGGCATACAGACGAAACATTTCTGGTTTAATTTCTGCTGATAAACACAAGACTATAGTTGGCTAATATGCCACTGAGACTAGAAAGTAAATATAAAGTGAGAACAACCAATCGGGTGAGAAGAAAAGGTCTAAGTGATGATGGTCCACTGGCCTGTGTGAGAGAAGCCAGGCTTCAGTAATTTGACTGGGGTCACCACATAGGTCTGAAAAGATGGAGTCGGGGAGGGGCAGAAGCAGAGCGATGGATGAACAACAGAAGTGAGATTCAGCCTCGTAACTTTTACGGCACAGGAACGACACGCATGGTATTGGTGTAACCAGATCCCGGGCGCCAACCAGTCAGGACAATGGCAACATCACCAGTTTTGAAGAATCCACGAGCCTTACCTGAGAGAGACAAGTAAAGAGAATTGGATGTAAACAACTGCATTCACAAGATGAATTTACAGTACAATAGAGGATGTTGGTTTGTTATGTAAAGGATATTAAGACTATTAGACTTTGTTCATATAAAAAGCAGATTTTACTAAAACTAAATTGTATTACAATTGGATTTATGGATATCTGTTTTAGTTTGAATGGTCAGATTGGAATTGTAGTAGTCAACATCCAGGAGGCAACATGCATTTAAGGGCAAAAACAATAACTAGACTTAATGGTGTTTATTGTAATATACAAACGCAAAATACAGTAATGCCGTCTCAATTGCATATATAGTCTCATGTGCCTCAATACAATAACATCGCTATTCCAGTCACTGTCTGAAGAAATAGATTCATGTTGAGGACTCAAAATCTGCAGTGTGTACAAAGTCTAACTTTTTTGCAAACACAATGCTACAGATGCGGTTGTCCAAGTCTCTTACCAACTTCCATGGCGAAATTGACTCGCAGGTCCACGTCTTCAGCCCACACATCATGAGCAGCTGCGTTGTAGAATATGGGGAAGATACCACGGTACAGGTGAGCCTGACGGGCTGTCTGCTCGTTACGGGTCACAGCTATGATTGGAGCACGAGGGCGGTACCGTGAGATCAGGTGAGCAGACCTAGACAAGCAGACAGATGTTGGAGAGAACATTTATTTACCATAAAAACAATCTGAAGCAGAATGATCTGAGGGTTTTCAGAAGATACTTTTTTATTCTGTCAGGAACTGTGCTAGTGTGTTTTTGTGACACTTTTCAGAGCAGACCATGTGATTGCTATTATCACATCAACTAAAGATAAAATGGTCAAGGACAACTATTATTAGAAATCATGTCCCAGTCACATACACCTTAAACCCACCCCACTAATACAGAGTATTGTACATGTACATATACATATATAAAAGTGCTGCACAGATCATCAAAGTATGAATGAAAACATTGCTAAAATTCAGTACAACAGCACTCTTGCTTTTTGAGATATTGCTTAAACATTATATTACTATGGAAAATACATTTGTGAATATTAATTTACTATACAGTATTAACATTAACATAACTGTTGCAAGTTCCTGTCGCAGTGTAATTATTAAAGCACAAAATTCTGCGATTTAATAATATAAACAGTCTGCAGGCACTACATAATTCAGTGAATAAGTGCTCTATTCTGTCATCTATTACAAAACGCAGAGCCCACGTGATGCTTTTAATGCTGTGATTTTAGCATACGAGTGGCTTCATATATTCACTGTAATGCACATGCACGTCACATCCTTTTGAGGTTTGACAGACACACTAGGACCTTTTCCCCAAATATGGCAAATTCCTGTGTGCACACTTGAAAGCAGTTTTGTGTCAGTCAGACAGCACACAGGCATCTAATTGAGTCTGTGCTAAAAACAAAAAGTACTGCATAAACACTGGTTTCATGACCCCTTTTTTATATTTTAGTATCATCTGTACTTTTGACATCCCTACATTGATAATAAAATTATTAACAGAAAGTTAAAGCTGTACACCAATCTTTTCTGCTTGCTCTCCTCTTGCACAGTTCACAGGCACTCACAGTTTACACTCTTCACAATCATTCAGGGGAAAGTGACAGAGAATTAAAAGGGATTAACTCAACTAATATTCCAAGTTAATTCCCATTTGTTTATGGTCATATGACTGAAGCCAGCAAAGGTGTCTCTCTCTACTTTTGCCTCCTTTTATCTGCTTTGGAAATCTCTTCTACCCATTTCACTTCAGCAGCTCAAGCAGCAACTGCTTTAAGCCCCTCCCACACCACTAAACCCCACCCTACTTCACTCATTTAGCTCATCCCCACTCACCTCAAACCCATAGGCTCCACCCATACCCTCTTACCTATGTCACGCACCACTCTCACCACAGGCTCCTCCCCTCTTACCTGCCAGTCTTGGTGAGCACGATAAGGGCGCTGGCGCAGCATTTGAAGGAGGACTCAACAGCACCAACAGCTACGGCGTCTGAGGGGTCACGGGTCAGAAGGGTGGAGCGCCTTAGCTCCTCAAACAGCTGCCTGTGGAACATGGCTGCCTCTGCCTCTCGGGCAATCTGGCAGCACCACCCGGTGAAGGGAGGGGGAATGTAGGGGTTATACACAATCATACGAATCAACCACACAGTGAGAGAGAGAAATATAGCGAGACATGGACCAGAATGTTTATGCTAGTCCTGATCTGTACTTTGCAACTACTTTCAAACAGCCAATTTAAAATTATTGCGTTTGGTTGGAAATGTGTTGGTGCATGGAATATAACCAATTCCTTTTGAGTGAATCTCACGAAACTTTTTCTGAACATGTTCAGGTTATATTTTATAATTAAGAACCAATTTAGGTCTATTAAATTTGTTTGTGTTGTGACAATTAAGCACAATTATACATCCCAACTCTCATTACCATAATGTGAATAAAAAATTATCAAATTATCATGGTAGGATATGTTATACAGCCTTTTTAATAATAAAAAAAATCTTTGATTTTTTTTTTTATACATTTTTTTTTATTTTCTTTCTTTTTTACTCATTTTCATGTTTCCTGGACACGTTTTAATGAGATTCTCCCATTAAAGGTTACTTATACAGGCAAACATTAATAAACATTTTCAGTTTTCCATGCGTCTCATTTCTCTCTCTCTCTTCCAGTCCTCCTGTCCCTACTCTCCCTACTCCCTGACAGCGACATTGGGTATTCCAGTTTTCCACATCATCTTTATGTTGCCTGCCTACCTGCCAGACCCAGTGAGGACTATAAACGCAGAGGCCAGGATTTTATAGGAGGCCTCCACGGCACCGATGGCGATGGCCTCGGCGGGGTCGGTAGAGTGGGGCGTACAACGCCGCAGATCCTCAAATACCTGCCGGTGAAACATGGCCGCCTCTGCCTCACGAGCAATCTGATGCAGTCAGCACACAATGTAACAAGTACAACACAGCAAAGAGAGATATGGACAGTTGTGGAAGAGACAGATGGAGTGTAAGTGAAGAGATGGGAAAACAGAATGGGTGGAAGAGGTGATAGAGAGATAGAAAGAGATGTGGATATGAACAGATCAAGCGTGAATCAAGAGTAAGTGATTGAAATGAGAGAGTGCGAGTCACAGTAGAGAAAAGGAAAGAGAAAATTAACAGGTGTTAGTTCAGAATAAAAAGGTTAGTACAAAAAAACAAAACAAACATTAAAACACATCCAAGTGTTTCTCTTACATTAAATAATAAAAAATGCAAATTAATATCAATTACAGCAAAACATCATGGTTAATTAATTGTGAATATTCTGATCAACAAACCAAAATCTAATCAAATCAAGAGAATAGATTATTCAAAACGAAATTGATCTAAATTGGGATTAAAAAAAATAAATAAATAAAAAACCAGTATAAGATGATGTCAGAAGATGACAGGGAAATAGAAAATGGCTGGAGGTAACAAGTGGAACATGCAGGTGTAAACGAAGAAAAGACTGGAAATAAGACATTGAGCATGCTGCATTCCAGCCCAGTTTTAATTTACTCAAAATAATATAGTAGTTCAATAGTCATCTTTTACTCACCATTATGTTACACACCATCAAAGTCTAAAATTCGGTTAACATCTTATGTGTTCTACATATTTTTTGTAAAGGTTTTGATCAACATAAGGGTGAGTAAATGGTGGGGGGGGGGGGGGGGGTGAATGTGTTTGAGATTGTTTAATCCAAGAGCCGGTGAAACTTGCTGGTGTGTTAACGGCAATATCTGTGATGTCAGTGTATTTGGCCATCATGCATTCGGCAAATTGTCAACAGAAAGCACAGTGCAGTTCAACACTAATATGAAGAAAATATTTAACAAGCTCATCAAGACCTGGCAGATAGAAATAAACAAGTCAGTAATGCTTAGAGATAATCTCAAGACTGCGTTCAAATGGACCATGAGCCGCAGCCAATGCCTGTTTTCTATGACTGACCCTGACACAATGCAGAATTCAGACAAATGAAACCAGCACAAAAGGAAACACATGCGTGTGAGAGAATGATAAGAATAAAGCATGCAGAAGCATTACAATTTCTCAGGTTAGTATGAAAATATATATTAAAATGTGTATGTTATGCATTGAAAAAAAAAGGATGATTAACATTAGGTACTAAAATATTTAGCTATCTGTCTAATAAGGTTAATGGCGCTGTCAGTAGGGGGCGCTCTCACCATATGCTGGGTGCGCACTGCCTCGAGAGGATAGTCTCCCTTTGCGGTCTCTCCACTAAGCATGATGCAGTCAGCTCCGTCCAAAACTGCATTGGCCACGTCGCTGCCCTCTGCACGTGTAGGGCGAGGCTTCTTAATCATGCTCTCCAACATCTATACACACATAAATACATACAGCCCAAGTAGTTATAGCTGGATGTTCATAGTCCTATTCACCAGTTCTGGAAATCTACTGATTGTAAGAACATTTGCATTTACTTTGGAGCAATTAAAGGCAACATCCCTGGCCTTACTGTGAATAATTCATCAGCGCATGTTTTTCTGAAGTAAAAACTTGTTTGTCTTCATAACCATTATTTCTCAATCAACATGTTGTCACTCTGCATTTTAGCATCTGTAATGTGAAATTTTAATGGAAATGCTGTTTCAAGTTGTCTTTAAAACACTTCATAGGTAGCAACATTGATGCTTCACAAGATTTTGAACCCATCTGGTAGGGACTATAATTCTTTTTCCATCAGTCCATAACATTTATTCTATAATTATTTTTTTATATTTAAGTCCCTCATTTCATCTGTTATAGATTGCTCAATTGGAAACATCTCAGTCTCAGATCATGCCCTGCTGAGTTTAGAGGTTTGCCACATTCAGAGAAAAGAAATTGTATTAATATTGTTATATATATATATATATATATATATATATATATATATATATATATATATATATATATATATATATATTTTTTTTAAAATTAATTCACCTCTCCACAGCCACTCCCTCCCACGAGAGTCCCCCAAAAACTCAAAATAACAGCCCCATTTCCCATCAAATGACTCCCACAACCGCAGCCTGCTGGTTGACACCTGCTTGAAATCAGCCACCCTCCCCACCTCCCCTATTTTGATGACTGCCCCATCACCTAAAATACAGAGCCTCCACAGAATTATTCATTTATTTTCTAATTTCTCAGGATAAAGGGTCAGTTGGTCTAAATCCGAAGCTTTTTGGCTCTGACAGTTTACTGCCAAGTAATGACTTTTCAGACGGGTGCCTTCCAGTGGCCCAAACAGGGCATTAAGTATTTGGGCATTTCATTCCCAGCAAATTTGTCCGATTTAGTTAAGAGTTAATTTTGACCCCTTAATAAAAAGGTATTCGAGCGATGTGGGTAGGTGGGCTTAATTACATTTATCATTGGGAAGGTTAATGTTAATAAAATAAATTGTATTCCAAAATTTAACTACCTGCTTCAATTTCTCCCTGTAGATGTCCCCACTCTTATTTCAAGTAATTTGATAGCACAGCGAAGTCCTTCATATGGAATGGTAAGAGACCCAGATTACATTTCAATAAATTATATAGGCCGATTTACAAAGATGGGATTGTTTTATTATGCATTCGGTCTAAAACATTTGGCTCATTGGTCGCTTCCACCTTAGAGAGCCCCTCCCTTTTGTATTGAACAGGATGTTCTAGCCCCTATTTCGCCATTGCACCTACTGGTGATGCCAATCAGAGGATGGAGAAACAGCCCATGTTTTTTGTTGGTGTGTTGAGATCCTGGAATTTTGGTTGAAGTTTCAGAGTTTGTGTGTGACGTGTTGGGCATTCGGGTTTCGTTTTGCCCCAGACATTTTTTGGGGGCGATGGGGTGGTCATTGATGTGCGAGTGTACCAGCTCTGTACTATTTTGTGGAGTAACACACCCCCCCCAAAGCGAAAGATACTCATGGAATGGTGATTACTGCTTTTGGAAAAGGTCATGAGGCATCAGTGTATTACTCTCTGCTAATTCAGAGTCTGGGGGACGGAGCTTTAAATTCTCTCAGGAGATTATGGAAGATATAATCTTGGTATTGGAGGAGGGAGTGTGGGCTAGGATTCTAAAAATGTCAAGTCTACATCTAGAGATGCAATTCAAGATTTTTTTGGACCCGCCTCTAGATTGTATAGGCCTGGTCCTAAAGACACACCCACCTACTGGCGAGGATGGAGAAATGGCCCATGTTGCGTGAACACACACACACACACACACACACGTTTGTTTGCTTTTTTTTTGTGTATATACTTGTGACCACAGGTATGTTTATGTTAACAAAAAATAAATAAAAAAAAAAACACCTTCATTAGGTAGATAAATGTCAAACATCTCATTTATAGTCTCTAAAACAGAACTACAGAATGCATGGTGATGGGAGTGCATCTCTGACCTGTGTGGCACAGATGATTGGCTTTCCTGCTCTGTTGCAGCGACCAATCATCATCTTCTGGGCCAGGAACACCTTTTCTGTCGGGATTTCGATACCCAGGTCACCACGGGCAACCATGATGCCATCACTGGCCTCCATGATCTCGTCAAACCTGAAGAATATAAGGAGATACAGATATAATATGAATTTTTTTTTTTATAAAATTCTCATACTGAATCTTGGGGTTTGGGCAACTCAAAATGTCAGCAACATTTCAGATTAATTTTTAAAATGATTATAGTTCTTGTACACATCTAGAGAAAAAGGATTTTATCAAAAAACAGGTCAACTCACCTGCGCACACCCTCATGGTTCTCCAGTTTGCTGATAATCTTTATGTTCTTGCCCTTCTCTCCCAGCACCTTACGGACCTCATGCACGTCGGCTGCTTTGCGGATAAAAGAGGCAAAGATCATGTCCACTCCCATCTCAACACCAAACTGTAGATCTTTGATGTCCTTCTCTGACACAGCAGGCAAGTCGACTGCAGCCCCAGGCAGATTCACACCCTTCTTGCTGCCTAGAGAACCGCCATTCTCAATCTCGCACACGAGGTAGTCAGAGCCTGAGAAAAATAAATTATTCATCCATCAAGCATACAAAAACAACTCTACCCCTCACAGGTTGTGCCACACTACCAGCTTATAGTAATTAATTTGGTAATTGTGGCTCTACTCTCTTTCTGCCAGACTTTTGATTTTCGTCTTAACACTTAACGACCTTAGGGACTTTTTTGTCTTTTTGGCTGTGTTAATGCCAACAGCATATAGTCAAAGGTGTGTATTTTGGGAGGAATATTGAGATTTCAACCTCAGATCCTAGAATACATGGTGTACACAAAATAGTTACACTCAGGACCTTAAGGACAAAAATGTCCCCACTGAAACTGCAATATTTGATCCCAGTGCCATTAAAATTATGCTTTCATTTTTAATATTTTCCACCAGATGGCGCAATTTTTCTCATGTTTAGCTTATGGAGCAAATACATGCTTTTTCTTATTTTTTGTTTGCTGTATTATATGGCACTACAGGCCAATTGAATAAATTATGTGGCTAAAATTGTGTGGGTGTGTTGGTATGGATGTCAGTTTTTTTTGTGTGTATTCAGAAATTTGTGTGCGTGTAAAAAAACAACAGTGGCATTATGTAAACAAACATTTGAAGTGTTAAAATCTTGAAAATTAATTAATATTTGGTAGTTATGATAAGGACTGATGTTGGTTAAAAGAAATTAACTAATTGAATGTGGATAATATTAATATATATTATTATGGCAGTTTTTCGACGTGTGTCCTCCAAGAAGTACATTTTTTTTTTATTGACACCCAAGGGTTAAGCTCCAATTGCAGCTTATTCTGGGCAAATGACATCATACACAAGAGGTGGCTGTATGACAAACAAGTAAAAATATTTTTTTAAAAAGTAAAAAAAAAAAAATATAGAAATATTTTTTAATATTATTTCATTTCATTTTTTCATTTCATTTTTATTTGATAGGGACAATGCTCATTGATCAACAGACAAGTTACTTGCTGTAAACAAGCCAGAGTTAGCAACAAGTGCTAGTTTCCATCTGTTGTCCCTAGCCAGGTCTTAACAGGCATCCTAAAATACAAAAGTCAATAAAAATACACTTTACATTTAATTTATTATGTACTTTAACCCCACCACTCACCGATCTCCAATACTTGGAGAGAGATAAGTCCGTCATCGATGTACACCTTACTGCCCACTTGCACCACATTTGGGATGTTCTTGTAGTCCAGCCAGAGGTTATCCTCATCACAATTCTCCATGAAATCATCATCTAGAGTCACTCTGATCTTATTTCCTTTCTTGAGCTCAACCTCAGCTGTGCCACTCTGGAGCACACAGACAAATTCATGTTAGCACTACAAAAACATATTCACATGGTACATGTTCTTGAGAGTCTAGTGGTATTACTGTGAGATTAAACAAGCTCAATACATGAACTTGCTCTAGAACAAGAGTGCTGTTGGAAGAAACTCCAGACTCTATAAACTTAACTCTTAAATGTATGCACTACAAGCTAACTGAAACTAAACTGAGAAGTTCAGTGTATACAGTGATGTTTGACCAATATACATAGAAATGCCTTAGCATTTAGAGACCGCAGTGACACCTTGTATGGAACAAAAATAAGTAAACTCACCCCTTTGATGAGACCAGTCCTGATTTCAGGTCCCTTAGTGTCCAAGGCGATGCCCACTGGCCTGTACTGGATACTGCCTGGCTGGAAGCTTGCACAAGCCTCACGCACGTTTCTAATAGTTTGACCATGGTACTGAGAGAGAGAGAGAAAAAAATATTAGCAACACCATTAACAAAAGAGAAACTCTTTAGCAGAAAATTATTCAGTAAATTAGCATCTTTAGGTCAATAACTGTTCAAATTTACTGCAGGTGTCACATCTCATATCATTGAATGCCATATAAAAGACCAATTAAAACATCCCAGTCTAAATGCTAAATTGCACAAATGGAGATGTCCTTTGTCAAACAGACTGGAGTGTCATGCAGTATTATGATTATTACTCAGTGGTTGTGTCCTAATCCTCTATTTGAACCCGCTCACACATACGCAACGGTCAAAGATCTCGTCTAGACAAGAAAACTAGGTTACTCTTTCCTAGACAACACCTTTATCCTCACATAGAAATGATTAGACACATACCTATGGATGTTGCATGTGATATGACAGCATACATACAGTTCATTGGGTAAAGTTTGCGTGTATGTGTGATAGCATCTCAGAAGGAGAGCTATTAATGACCATGCTGTAAAGTTTTTTTTTTTTTTTTTTTTTAAATAAAAGCAGATTAGATAAGTGACCTTGCTCTGTGATGTTGGTGGTTTCATGACATGTCATCAGTTCTAAATTATATCATTGCTTTCCCTACACTAGCTCCCGTTTAAAGACAGCTTGACCACAACATCAACTCAACATCATTCTGATGGGCAAACAGGCCACATAGGCCTCTAGTGTGGACACGAGCACTATTTGCTAAAATTTTTGTTTTACAGAAGTACATTTTTTTTTTTTGACCTGTTGCCCGTTTCACCACCAGGTAAGCTGTGGTGCATTAGGGACAAGTTCCAGGTATGAAGGGATAAATGGGCCTGAAAATGAAACCATTTATGAAACTTGGACTTTAACTACATTTATTGAATTACATTTTCTAATTGAAGTTAGCAATGTTTCAGTGGAAAATGTCTATAGGTTCATATACAGAGTTTATGAATTAATCATTTACTTCTCTTCCTGGTATTAAACAAAACAGGAGGGACATCCATAGTTTTACTTTGATCTAAAGGCTTTGGAATGAGGATCCCTCTTGATTCCACTGACGAATGGAGGACGTTTTTACCCTGAAATTTCCTTTTCGTCACACTTCAAATTTCAGATCATGACTTTTGAATTTGTAAGCAAAAGACATTCACTGTAATGATAAAAATAGTCTCATAGACATCAGCTCTTCAGAATGTCCTTTATGTATCTCCACCCTTTTTGTTGCTCAGACGTGATAAACTTTCTCCACTGGAAGAGCAGATAAACTATTTATACTGCAAGACTTACTGTAGATTTAGTTACTGTGGCCTTTGATCCTGGCTGAATGAATTAACTGTATCTTTCAGCCCACAAATTTGGCATGTAGAATTTCATTCACGTGGTTCTGAAAACTGTGAGCTTCATAAATGTTCAGTTAAGTTTTTAGCATAATTTTGGGCAGAGTGAATAGTCTACATCAACAGCATCACTAATGCTGGATATACAGTTAATGTAATATAAGCAAGAGGGAAAAAGAGAGAACAACATGCACAGAATAATTTTAAATGTACCTCATGCGAACCATGAGAGAAGTTCATACGGGCGATGTTCATGCCAGACTTGATCATCTCCTTCAGCATGTCCACAGAACGCGAAGCTGGACCTGCAGTCACAAGACACACAATACACCATCACATCCTGTTCTTAACTGAACGCACACAATTAGCATGCATAAGATGTGCGTACTACCTGACAAATATCACTGAAATAAATCAGCCTTTGTGACAGTTCTAGTTTCTGAAAATAACAAAAAAAATTATCTAACCACAGCCCACGTGTGATAGCCAATCAGAAAACTTGGGAGGCATTAATCAGAAAGGAGCTGTATTAATTAAACCTTTAAATTACACAAATCCTCCAGAGCATTTTCTTTACTGTAAATACAGCTTCCTCATGCATATATTTCCCCCATATTACAAAGCTGTCTATTGTTTGAAAGTGTTGTGGCAGTAACATTAATGGCCTACCAAGTCGAAGACATTACAAATAGCACTTCTAAACATGGGTATATAGCTGCCTTGAGTTTAATCGTTTTTATATGTTTGAGCATCCACTGACCAATGGTGCAGATGATTCCAGTGTTGCGGGCAATTGTGGGCTCAGAGTCGATGTCCAGAAGACACATGTGCTCCAGGAAGGTGTCGGCCATGGCAGCATTGAGCTGCTGAGTTTGGATGAAGGCAGAGCCCATATCCTGAGCTTTAGTGTGAGGCATGCTGGAAGAGACAGGTAATATCCTGCACAGCGAGAGAGACAAAGAAAAAGACAGACCAATGAGATGACATCTACAGGAACAGTTAACATTTTTTCTTGCATGTATGACCCCGTTTACACCTCTGGTATAAAATGCCAGTTGACGTGGTCGGATCACATGTGGTGTGCGCTAAATACAGGTATATATGGGGTCCAAAACATTTTGTGATCAGATCAAAAAATCCACATACAAATGTGGTCAAAAACCATATGACCACACCACGTGTAAAGGGTAATCCTTCCTGAATGTGTCCCGGCAGCAGTGAAGCACCACCCCTCAGTCAACTAACTGCTGCGCTAAAACAAAAAGAACAAAACAAGCATCCAATCGGAAAAATACACAAAACACAAGAACCGCATGAAACTTCTACAGTGTCTCTGAAATCAACATGCACAGACACTTATGAGAAGCAAGAACATCTGCAGCTCAGGTAAATACAGGTAATCCACTAAAATCTATGAGTGAATAAAAGATTCAGTTGATCAGCACTTTCATGCTGTACTAAACCTCATTGTAAAAAGACTCAAATTCTCAACCGGAGACATCAAATGATTAAAGTCTAGCACTGAAGACATGAATATCATTAATTTCATCTTAGTCACAAACAGTGCCAGGAGCTGTTTATCCTCAAGAGCCATAAAAATACCTTTTTTTGTGTGTAAAGAATTTAAAGCTAATTAAAGTCAGCTCCTCTGTAATATAGAACACGTGGTCTCTCTATCCCTCTCTCCTTCCAGAGCAAGTCAGCAACGGGAGTTGATGGGTGTGGTAAAGAGTAAGTTATGTAACAGATTTCAGTTCACAGAAATATTAAGAAGTATTAACAAGTTAATATAAAATCTATCTTTAGATCACCAGAACCTTCTGATCAAAGCATATTCTCTCAAAGCATTTTCTATCATTTCAAGTTACTGTGCAAACCACAAACACATTGATAACAGTGAACTAACCACCTGGATTTATTCTTGTGCACATTTGAAGTGACCTGGACTCTGTATCTTAAGGCAGACATTACAAAAGCATGATTTAAAAGATATAATCTACCTCACAAACTCTCAAGGGCAGGTAAGGACAATTGCATGTGTGATATTCGGCCAATCACAGCTCTGTTACTCATGCTGGCACACATAGATCAAAGTCCCAACATGACAGGAGTCATATACTGAATTTAAGACAATCAATAGAGATTTAATTTCTTGAAAAAGATACATTAAAAAACAACAGTGATATATTCGGTGTTAAAATGCCTGCAGGAGAGTGTATAGCTACAACCACAGGCTTTAACTAGAAGTAGATATATTGGTTTTACAAATAATCAGTGCCGATAATTGCTTTTTGGGACTATTGTTATCTGTAAAAATCTGTGCTGATAGTTGCAGATTTTATATATTTTTTTTTAAATAATTTCTCATTTCAAATGAGACCCTGGTGTATTTCAGGCTTATTTATACTCAAAAGTCCTGTATTAGGTTCAAAATCTTCATTTTGTTCTGGTTGTTTGGGGTATTTTGGTTGAACAATAAACTTCATCTGAGGTTTTATTCATTTAGGACTATTTGTCTGTGCCAATCATAGGGAAAAAGAATAAAAAGAAAAATTGACATTCTAAAATTCGATTCATCAGTTATCGGCCTTTCCCACCACCTTAGTTATCGGTAAAACCCACTATCGGTCGACCTCCATTAATAACAACGTAAAACCATGGAACATAACCACCATAGAGCACAAGGCTTTCACTATGGTCAGTATTAGAAACAACACTGCATTCCACTATGATGTCTTGTGGACAGCCATACGTGCAGAAATTCACATCACAGCAAACTTTTACACACACACACACACACACACACACACACACACACACACACTTCCTCTTGTATTTATGAAATGACTAAGAGGGGCAGTGTCGAAAATCCAAGCCCTCATGCAGAGGGATATTTTATGTTACGGCAATACCATTTAGGTAACTTGTTCTCACACAGAGCTGTAATTCTATGCCAAACACACACAAATACCGCTCCAACAGAGCACAGCAAATGTGTCTATTGCCGTGGAAGCACACATTGATTGCCCTGATACTAGGTGGCTCAACAAACCAATAGGTTAGCATTAGCCAGGGAGTGAATGCCACATGACTGGTTTTTATTAGCTGGTTTGATAAAACTACATTCCCTGCCAAACTGTATCTCAAAAAAAAAAAAAAAAAACCCCACACACACACACACACACACACACACACACACACACACACACACACACACACACAACACACCACCTTTAGCCATGTCAGAGCACAATAAAAAGGAAAACATGCACCTTTAAATTAATTCTACAATTTAGATTTTAAAACAAACAATAAATTGTGACTGGATGGGTTGCATTCGAAGCCATTGTAAAACCCTGGTGAATGAGATTTGACATTCAATGCACTAAGTCGAGACGTTGTTTGGCAACAATAAACAGCCTACAGTTAGGCTAATTATATTATTCATACATTTAACTATTGTTTCCTAAGATCCCAAGATCGATCTTTCACTCTATGCAGCAACCCTTTACAATGCAAGTAAATAACTTGCATTTGCAACCAAATTGAACGCAGCAGCAGAATACGGTTGTCAGTCCTGTTTTGAGTGCTTACTACTAGGGATGTCCCAAACAGCTTTTTTTTGGCCCCCGAGCCAATATTTAAATATCTGCCGATACCTGTATTTGCCTAGATAATAGAGCTGCAGACTGTTCTTTGTTTGTTTAAAAAAATAACTAAGTAAACAAAGTAAATAAAAGATGTCTTCAGCTTAATGCATTTAACTTAGTGCAGCTAGCATTTTTATAAAACTCATATATAAAATAAACTTCTACTTAGAATGGTGTAATAGCTTATTTTAACTTTAATATTCAGGTACAGAAATAAATCAAAATCCACTAAGTTCTGTATGGATGAACAGAAATCTTACACTTACAAATGGTGTAAACAGCTTGACTTGAACAGGCCCAAGTTCAACAATAATGAAACCTTTATTAATAGTTCTGTTGTCAATATCAAAGGTCATTGTGACACTGACAACCAGTAAAAAAACCATGAAAGCATCACACACCGCAGAGATACATTAAAAAAATATATTCATAACAAGCTCTAAAACTGCTCCAGTGAGAAATCAATAATATCTATGGTCCGTTTACGGTCTTTGAGTTTTGCAAATCCATGAAGACGTGGTGTCATTATTGAAGGTTAAACAGTTATATTTATTATTAGTGGTATTGTGACCAACATTAATCAGATTTAAATTGGGATGAGTGACTGATGAGATATTGACAGCACCTGAAGAGTGCACGTCTTTGACACAGAGAGTGCTCATGTTAAAGAGCATAAGTGCTTTTAGCTTTATGATTGCTCAAAACGGTCTATCACTTAACACAACATCTGATTGTCACAACTCACGTCATGTATTTGCATGTTTATTTGTTGTTTAATTAATTTTTAAACCTGTTAGCAGCCTCTATATCCTCTATCTGTTCACTGTACAACGAATCCGAATAACTACCGTAACGACTCTAGAAAATGGGCAAATTAATATTCATACACATGTAATTCTTACAAATTTTTCTTTTTCAAATTTTTGCCAACAACTCAACCGCCATAGACCATTCTGCCAAGCTTCAAGGGCTGAGAAAGCACTCATTCATTAGTGTATGTGTGATTGCCTGCATGCTGCAAAAAAGATCAACCCTAAACATAGGCACGGTCGGCCGATAGCGGATTTAAGACGAATATCGTCTGACTTTGATTGCCGGCCGATCGGTACATCTACTTACTACGGTTACCGTAAGAGAGTGCCAAACATATTCTATTTTCAGGTCTCACAAACGCATTCTCTGCAAACCTGTGCTGTGTGAACTAGGGCTGGGCGATAAAACGATATTGATACATATCACGATAAAAAAATCCATGATAAGCTTTTGAGGAATTTTCGATATTTACTGTGTGTCGCTAAAACACAAGCAGTTTGGCTTTCTCAGGCTGCGTTTCCACTGGGGTGGATGAAATCCACTCAAAAGGCGCTCACAGCGCTAGGAGAGAGCTTGAAGCTCGGCTTTCATAGGAATGAATTGAAAACGTTCTCAGCTTCGCTCACAACACGCCAGTAGTAACGTAGGGTCAGACTGGATAAACTTGATAATGCTAGCTGCCTTGATAACGATTAGGTTATGTCGGACAACGGATTGATTCCATCCACACCGCAAGACAATGGTTGTGCCCTCTCATCGTCTCAATGTGTAAATGTATATCTGATAAATATCGATATCTAACAATATGAAAAAGATTATCGTGATAACAATTTTGGCCATACTGCCCAGCCCTAGTGTGAACTGAACTGTACTGGATAACTAGTTGTTAGTTACATCATGTACCATGAGATCCAAGCTGCATTGTACACAAGCACATCTTGTGTGTTTTATTTGTGGTTTCATTATTTACGGAGATGGAGAAATTAGCTGTATGATCTGAAGATTCATCTGTTGTTTTCCACCCAAAATATTGTGTTCCACAGAAGAAAGTGAAAGTCATATGGGTTAGGAAGGACATTAAGGTGAGTGAATGATAACACAATATTTGTTAAAGGTGAACTATCCCCTTTACACACTCGAACATAAAGGCCTTTACAACAACACAAACTGCTCTAACTATAGTAAGTGCTATCTGGGCCTAACACAGCCTATATTACTCACAGGTACCTTTCCTCAGAAACAAGAGCAACCTTGAACCCACCTGTAGACCTTCTATGCACTGTGGGAGACAAAGGCACCATGTGTCTACCAGAGACCTCCAGAGGAGCCCCAGCGTGTGTGACCCAGGTGCGCTCTTCCTCACTAGAATGCTGCAGAAGAGGACGAGGGCCAGATTGAAGCAGCTTGCATTGTGCTGCAGAAGAGTTATATCACTAAATCCTATTCCCATAAGAGACGATAAACTATGCAAGCCACACGCACTGCCCTGCATGAGCAGGCCTTTCCAAAGTCAAAAAGCCCACATTAGTTCCTAAAAACACACACTGGTTTTAGTTGTGGACCGGCCACTACAGGCGTACAGGGAGTGGATTCCTATAGCATTATGGTGGGCACAAGAAGTTCCTTACACTGCTGATGTACCAGTAAGTGGCGCTGTGGCTTGGAGCGAATATGCAGACAGGTGGAAACAGCATTTAGGTTTCAGAGGTCAGCATCAGCAAGATTTACTGCCGCATTTCTGCTGCAGTTCACACCTACATTAAGCTGAATGGGTGTTATTTACAGCAGTAAAATGTGGAGAGTACTTTAATGAATCAAGTTCTACATTTGTTCTGTTCTCACATTCACAACCATCCACTGGGATGTCCCTGTCGAGCTCTATTAAAATATTGTGTCTCTGCCAAGGTGCAGGTGTCGTATTTACTGGAATTCAAAGTCAGTTCATGTGTCCTCTATTGCTTTAAATGGAAGAAATTCTAGCATAATTAAACAGGATGTAAATTTTTTTTTTTTTTTTAAATCACATATTGCATCAGTACTCATCGCAAACCTATAAACAGCTTCCCTAAAATGGTATGAAATTTTGATGCCTTAACATTCTCGATTTTGACTAAACGATCAATAGTGTTTCTAATAAGCCTAATTTGGTTTCTGGTATGTACACAGGAGTTCATCATGTTCTGATCAGTAAATACAGTTGAAATATGAACCTGCTTAAAAAGTGGACTAGCTTTCACTGAAGAAAATCTGACAGTGCAATAGTGTGAAAGTGTTTGATTGCAAGACAAACAGAAGGAAAAAAAGACCACTTCCTCCCTCGCATTTACATGATCCAGCATCATAATTAGCACCTTTCCATGCAACCAGCGCCTACATCAACAGAAGCAAGAATCTACAGTTAGTCTAGTTCTGTTGCCCGCAGGGACATATTTCACTGGCATTGCCTTTTAATCAGTGCACAGAGGAATGGCTAATTAATGAATGCAGGGAAACATCAAATTAGACGTGTACGCTACAAGCACTCGCGTGGGCCTTCACACTGCGTGACCGGACGAGGCCAGCGCCACTCTGAAGATCAAACACACCAGGTTTTCAACCTCATTTGTGTGTACAGAAGTGGTTTTGGTCCAGTCATGCGGAGGGGAATGTGGCGGATGCGCTGCGGGTCACGTTCTGCCTCTGCGTCACATTTTCCCCAGCAAGACACCGGACTGCTCGCGCCTCGAACATTCCGTCAAAATTCGAATTAATTCATACTGATTCAAGCTGAATGACGGAGTCCAAATTAAAAACCACAGGAGGTGACGATAGATGGTAATCATAAACAGCGGGAAATGATGCACAATATATGCTAAAAGATGTTCAAAACGGCTTTAGCGTGAAAAAGGCGAGGGGAAAATAATACGTTTACCTGTAAAAGTAAAAACAAATAGCGCAGGGTTAAAACACTTTACCAGGGTAACTGTAGAAACTAACTGAAAAAAAAAACAAAAAAAAAACAGAGTAGCTACTCTGACGGATCAAACATCTTAAGCTATTTATTGTTTACAATAACGTACACACTGAAGAATATACCAAAATATATAACTATTACTGTGGAAACTGATGTTAAAGAGACTCACCTGCGTGTAAAAACGGTCGGACGTTACTGATGCGCACTGGATCGCGACCTTACAGTGATCCGTCGTATCTACCGGAACTACTTCCTTCAAGAGCGCGCAAGCCTGCGTTCGCGGAGGGATACTGATGACCTCACGCTATGAAAACTGTCACTATGAGGCTTTATCGTCTATATTTGACCGTATTTGAAAACACGCCTCCCGATAAATATTTATAAAACCTGTGTTTGTGTTTCTTCGGTAAACTACCTGTACATAAAGCTCTAAGATCTTTAAAAACAAAGCACACGCCTCCTAATAAAGGATTATGAAACGTGACAATGAGGGAAGTGGAACTAGCCAATCAGAGCGCGAGACACGGCATGGTGCAGGAGCATGTGGAGATCACGTGAGCTGAGGATGTCGCGCTTTTAAGCTACTAATAAATGATATAGTGCTGGTTAGTTACTTTAACCACGTTATTAAATGCCGCAGTGAAAGTACCACTAATAAAACTAAAAGAGTTTTGGTACATACAGGGTACACGAGAGCAATAATACTGCACGTCCGCGTTAATACATCCTAATGGGTGAGACTCGCGCAGACGCACGTACGCCCACATTTGCATTCTTCCTTCATCACTGAACTATTTCTTGTGTAAACGAGAGTGTAATGCCAAACAGTACTGCCATAATATAGCTCAAGTAAGTAGTATAACGAAATGAAAACATTCATTTTACAAATGTTATTAAAAAGTATCATGGCATTGCGTTTTTTGGGCAAGTCCAATGTTAATGCACCACTATAATGCCGTGGGTGTACCTTGGCAGTACAATGTTTTAGACGTATTTCATGGCAGTTCCATTATATTTGAAAGTAATATGGAGTACCTTGTAAATGCCGTGGTATTTGATTATATAAATTATTCAGTCCCATCAAAGACCATTGTATTATTGTTTGATTCCATAGCTGTACTATGTTTCTGCCACAGTACGTTTGTAAGTAGAGACTAAATAGTTTCAAATAACATATATGAATGATGTATTTAAGTGTGCTCAGAGATACGCATAATTTAATTGGCAACATTAATGTAAATATGATATAATATTACATTTGTGCCTCCACCACATTCAGAGAGCAACAGTTTCGTTTCAGTGCTGATGCACGAGATCAGTGCAGTATGTGTGCGTCATTTATCGGGCAACAGCCTCCTCTAGTGTGCATATGCTTTCTCAGCAATTACACTGAAAAAAGTGCTGTCTCATCTCATCTCTCGTCCTGATTCTTTAGTCCTGATACCCTCAATGTCTGGATTGGTACAGTAAAGACAAGAGATTAGCAGCATTTATTTCAGTTTGTGAAGGATCGGCACAAAAGCGAGTATGAGGACACAGTTTAAGATTCAAATACCCCCACTTTACTTCACGTCATAGATTTATAATGTAAATGTCTTAACTGCAAATAAGTTCATAATTGTACACTTGCCCCATAGACTTCTATTTTGTGCATAACTGGCATTGAATCTGTATTCATTTCCAAGGTGATCACTGGATGGCATGCCACTTTTATGTGATGTGATGGTGCCATGTGATTGGAAGAAAATTAAGACAAATGGCTTTCTTATAGTTGTCTCTCCATATTAAGCTGGGATAGGAGAAAGTATTTTAACACAGAAAAAGTTACTCACTTCAGCTCTTTTTCTGCACCTGTAGTGCCACTGAATAGAATTGCAAAAATAAACATTGTTTTCAAAAGCTTTCTAAATACGCCCATGTTTTATGTTGATCAAACAAATAGATAGTCCCACCCCCAACTCACACCAGTGGAGTCAATGTTGTAGTGTCGGTCTGAACTGGCCGTTCAAAACAAACAGGAATTTTTATAGTGCCACAGAGACACATTCTTAACAGATTTGAAAAAAATGTACCTCGAAATGTCCTCTATATTTATCTCTGCATACTCAAAAGTATTTTAATAGTTAAAAGTTAAACATTTCAACTAAAGAGTGCAACACCTGTCACAGTTTATCTCCCGCTGGATTTTCATGTTCACACAAAGGCCTCTGCAGCTTTCTGCGCAATACAAGTGACCTAGAATGATAGCTGGTGTAAAAAAAATAACATTTGTGGAAACTGAGAAACTGTTTAAATACAGTCAACACTGAGAATGCGCTCAGAAATAAAATAAATGGTTCATTAGAAACTGTGGCCATGACGTCTTGACTATTATTTTAGTAGTATATATGTGTTGAATCTTGAAATAATCTGATATGGACTGAACCTCATAGGACGTGTTAGTGTTAAATAGGATAAAACAAGAGCACACTATGTCGTTTTAATATAGTATTGTAATATTGCTTTATCTTTCATGCTTTTCACTAGACTAGATGTGGAAAAAGGATGTAGGGATTTGATTCCATTCAGACACATCTGCATGTATGTGTCCAGGTAAAGGTGAGCGGGAGTGTTTGAACTCACCTGCTCTCCACGACACCTCTGCTGCTGCTTCCGCTGCCCATGCTGTCCGCTGCTCACCTGCTAACCGCTTGCTCACTGACTGCAACTCACCTCCTGCATGTTCTTGGGTCTCTCTTCCTCCTCCACAGGTGAGGGACAAACCAATCGTACAATATTGTTGAATCCCGGCCTGTAAGCCGCCACGGACTGCTGTTAAATCCTGCTGTAAATCCCATAGATGCGCAGACTCTAGATTGGCTGTTGTAAACGGCTGTGCATTGTTGTTGCATAAGGAAAATAAAAGTAGGAACTAAAGCGTGGTAACATATTCAGTATTTGATTTGTGTAACATGCATGTTTGGGCTTTGAATAATCCTTAAATAACACCAAGATACTCACAGGAGAGGAAAAAAATCACAAATGAGATCTCTTTATTATCTCCATTATTTCTCCTAGATGGCAATGAGATTAAACGTAGACTTATTCTGAAGTGTCTAATTTAGCAGATGATTCTTCTGAGAGAAGCCACATGTGGCTTCCTGTAGAGTTTCAGTTGAGATTTCAACAATATCTCAAACTGTGCTCAGATTAGACAAGTCTGCATTCAGAAAACCTAATGATCTGAGCTATGCTATCAATATTTAATCTATATAAAGTTGAAACTGGAATAAAACAACTGAAAATCCTCAGAGGTTTTAAAGAGCAATGTCTGAGCAATAGCATATTCATATTGCAAGATTACAAGATTTCTTCATGTTATCTGTAATGTGTCGCCTTTTTTCTTTATTTCTTTCTTTCTTTTTTAAGCAAATGCTAATTAATCATCTGTCACCATAACCAATAACTTTTAAAATCTTTCATCTAATGTAGAAATCATAAATACTGTAGCTGAGGTGGAAGATCTTATATTTAGGACAGCCATTCAACTTAAGTCATTTGGTTCTATTTGCAGTTTTTTGTGTTCATAAATAATTAATGTAAGTGTCTTCTTGTCAAGATGGGAGTATATGAGGCAGCACTATGCCCTCACTTAGAGACATGAGTCATTGAGCCGAGGATAAGTTAGATAATGGCTTATATGTCTGCCTCTCTCTCTCTCTATCTTTCTCTCTCTCTCTCTCTCTCTCTCTCTCTCTCTCTCTCTCTCTCTCTCTCGCTCTCGCTCTCTCTCTCTCTGGAGGTCATTGTGTATAGCTGTACTCTTAATGGGGTAAGCAGGGTAAACTCTGATTAGCACTGTAACGGTTGAGCTAATCAAACAGTGACCATAAATATTGTAGACTGGAATGCCATAATGACAGAATGATCTTTCTTTCTTTTCTGCTCTTTTTTTTTTTTGTTAATACACAAAACACAAAGATGTAAAAAATAAACTCAGCTGACAAGAGTAGAATACTGCCATTGGCTAATGCACCATCATGTTGACAACATTACATCTGTAGAGTTTTAAAAAGATTAAGCACAGTCTCTTATTTGTTAGTTAATCTAACAAATAATGTTTTTTTCTGTTTTATAGGTTTATCAAAGCAAATTCTAAATCTTTACAAGTACCTTCTGATGCGTACCCCTAATTGTGAATCTAACTGTGCTAGTGCTTTCCTAAAAGTTGGCAAAATGTACTTTTTGCAGAGTTATGTGTTATGAAATAATAAGTGATAGTAAGTGATAAAAACATTGCAGCTGTAATTACATCCAGTTTGTACACTGCAAATGGAAGGTTGAGCTCATTTTATTGTGGTAAAATGTTTTCTGTGCAGTATGCTCTGTGTTACTGCAAATGTTTGCTAATGTAGAATGATTTAAGTATAACATACACATACTATATACTGTAGAGATAGTAAGAGTAGTATGATAGTATGCTATTTCGAACAAAGGCTTTTGGAACATCTCTCTCTCTCTCTCTCTCTCTCTCTCTCTCTCTAATCAGCTCAGGTCACATGATTAATTCTGTTGGCACTCACTGAGCATGCTCAGTTCACTGTGTTGTCAGGCAAAAAATAAGACAGCACTGGCAGCAGAGATCTGCCATAGATAAATACACAGACACACAGAAAAACCAGAGAGAAAGAGAGAGAGAGAGAGAGAAAGAGAGAGAGAGGAAGCATCAAAATGGAGGACTGCTGCTTGTGTAGAATAATTCAGTATTATTAGATTGTCTGTGTGTGTGGCTTCTATTTAATCTGTTTTATATTAAGGACAGTGTCATCATTTTGGAGGCAAAGGTGACATCGTTGTGTTGTGAGAAGAGCATCCTCTGAAGGTGAGACGGGATGGAGAGATGATGGGGGGGGGGGGGGGGATTAGTTGAGGGAATGTGATGATTAGTGTTAGACTGATATATCTGTCAGACCGATTAATCGATTTTTGGCCGCATTGAGATGAAAATCGGTCGATATCTGTGCCTTACTTGGTATCATTGCATTATATTATATATACAGTATTATCATTATATCAGTCATCAGCTGCCCTGCTGTTTAGAAATCAGTATTGACCATTAAAAAACATAATGGCAAAACACAATGATTTTTTTAAATGTTTCATTATAATCTAGAACACATCAATTCATTTTCAGATGAGTAATAATATTCACAAAGACATGCATTATAGTCTGATCAATTATCAAAGAGTATTTAAACTAAAGCCATTGAGGTGATGGAGAAAGACACTGTGGCTCTGAATAGAAACAAAATGGCTGTTTTACAGATTTAAAAAAAATTGATATGCTCAAATAAAGTTGATGGATTTTATTGACATTTTAAATGGAGAGCAGTTAGTATCGGCAGCTTGACGTGTTTATTTGAACTTTACCTGTACTCTGTTCGTCTGAGAAAAACAATTGTGTCTTTATTTTGAAAGCAGTAATGCTTGCAGCATGTGGCAAAATCAAAGACAAAAAGCTCAGGAAAACTCAGAATTTTCCTGTGTTAAATTCTGAGTTTTCTTGAGCTTTTTGTCTTTGATTTTGCCACATGCTGCAAGCATTACTGCTTTCAAAATAAAGACAATTGTTTTTTATTTTTTAGGGTTAAAGAAACAGGAACTTTTGTGTGAATCTAATGAAAACATTTCATCCTAAAGAGGAGAAAAACAGCAAGAACATTACATTTTGTAAAAAAATTAAATGGAGTCTATTTTAGGACCATTGCATTTTTTGTATTGTATAATAATAATAATATTAATAGTAATAATTATAATAAACATTAGTAGTTGTTACTGTAATGAATCTGATCTTTGAATTTCCTGTTGTAGTTTTTATCATTCTCATTATTCTTACTACCATAGTGCAGCAATTTTAGAAATGTTTTTTTTTTTTTCATTTAAATCTTCATAAATTAAAGGCAATACAACAAATACTAGCATTGTATACAAATAATGCATTTATTAAATAAACATTATTGTTCTTTCAGATTACAGTAATGAGAATTTGGAGGGAAATGTTAATGTTTAAAACTTAATTGTCATGAAAATATTAAAATTGTAATGCTCTTGAAAAAAATGCCTTATTTTTTTAAGCAAAAAACAAACAAAAAAAAAATAAAACATCCCTTTCCTTTTTTTTAATTTGAAGAAGAAATGTGACCTAAACATGTTCTTGACATTTTCATGACATGCACCTCTTTGTTTTATCTGATATGACTTGTGCAGAGGACTACTGTCCTTTATAAAATGTGCCCACACACACACACACACACACACACACACACACATGCATACACAAATCGGTGACAAAGAGCAGGAAGGGTTGTTGCTAGGATACACAGCAGTGAGGTGGAGGTCAGTAATAACAAAACATTATTTTAAACAGCCATTAAAGAAAAATAACAAGTCTCAAACCTGAAATGTTCTGCATACACACTATACTTGTGTTCTAGGCACCCCCTAAAAACAAATTAGGACTGAGACTCAAATCCTTCCCATTAAAAGTGGAACTTTCAGCGATCTTGATCATTACATTTGGACTTAAGTTCTAAGTCTAAGGAACAAGAATGTGCAAAATGTTTTTATATCTGCATGTACCTTGTACTGTGCTCTAGAGGTTTTAGAGATTTTGTTCCAAGGAGCTAGGACCATCCTGAGCTGAGATGTTTAGGTTTACCAAAATTAGTTGTGCACCATGACACAAAGATGGCCGCCATGGTTAAACCAAGTAAAATAAAAATAAAATAACAATTTTGCATTTTGTATATTTGCATTGATGGTGCTGAAAGGAACAGCAATATTAATCATATCAGTGTCATAACATGTTATTTTGCCTTAATAATAATAATAATAATAAAATATTATTTGTATTTTTAGGGGGCCCTCAACTTTTAGGGGGCCCTAGGAGGTTGCCCACCTTTGCCTAGTTCTAAGTCCGCCCCTGATAGTAATAATGATGCTTGCCCTAGCCAATACAACTAACAATAGCTGTTTGTCCATTTTTACATTATATTAATTTCACAGTAAATGTGCATGTGCAAAATAATTCTATAATTTCTATCTGATAATTGATGGCTGTAGTTATTGAGTTAAATGGTGAGCCTTTTGTGATTTTGCTGTAAATGTTGAAAGATAATTGATGAAACTTTAATTTCTTTCCCCCAGACAGTGGACAGTCAATCAGACTGAAGGCATTTGCCCTCATTTCAGTGGACCTGTTGTTTCAGTGTAAAAATGTATCAGAAAAGCTTCATCCTCTCAGACTCACACCTGTGAACACCAGAGCCAATGGTGAGTGTTCACATTTCATTAAACACAAAACACGATCAGTCACAGACTGTCAGTGTTCCTGTTACAGTGTAAACACCCGCCAGTCTGTCCTGCAGTCACATGGCAGAACAGAAACTTGGGTCTGACATTATTCTCTGAAGTTACAGTTGAAAGTCAGAAGTTTACATGCACCTTAGACAAATATATTTAAACTCAGTTTTTCACAATTCCTGACAATTAATTGTAGAAAACATTCCCTGTCTTAGGTCACAATTTTAAGAATGTGAAATGTAAAAATAATAGTAGACAGATTTATTTCAACTTTTATTTATTTCATCACATTCCCATTGGGTCAAACGTTTACATACACTTGTTAGTATTTGGTGCCTTTAAATTGTATAACTTGGGTCAAACGTTTTGGGTAGCCTTCCACAAGCTTCTCACAATAAGTTGCTGGAATTTTGGACCATTCCTCCAGACAGAACTGGTGTAACTGAGTCAGGTTTGTAGGCCTCCTCGCACATGCTTTTTCAGTTCTGCCTACAAATTTTCTATCAGATTGAGGTCAGGTCTTTGTGATGGCCACTCCAATACCTTGACTTTGATGTACTTAAGGGATTTTGCCACAACTTTGAAGGTATGCTTTGGGTCATTTTACATTTGCAAGACCCATTTGTGACAGAGCTTAAACTTCATGGCTGATGTCTTGAGATTTTGCTTCAATATATCCACATAAACTTCCTTCCTCATGATGCCATCTATTTTGTGAAGTGCAATAGTCCCTCCTGCAGCAAAGGACCCCCTAAACATGACGCTGCCACCCCCATGCTTCACAGTTGGGATAATGTTCATCGGCTTGCAAGCCTCACCCTTTTTCCTCCAAACATAACTATGGTCAATATAGACAAAAAGTTCAAAGGAAATTTCTCCATAAATTAAGATCTTTGTTCCCATGTACTGTGCACTTACAAACTGTAGTCTGGCTTTTTATGGTGGTTTTGGAGTATTGCTTCTTCCTTGCTGAGCAGCCTTTCAGGTTATGTCGATATAGGGCTCATTTTACTGTGGATATAGATGCTTGTCTACCTGTTTCCTCCAGCATCTTCACGAGGTCCTTTGCTGTTGTTCTGGGATTGATTTGCACTTTTTGCGCCAAACTACAGAGACAGAATGCGTCTCCTTCCAGAGCGGTATGATGGCTGTATGGTCCCATGGTGTTTATACTTGCGTATTATTGTTTGTATAGATGAAAGTGGTTTGGAAATTGCTCCCAAGGATGAACCAGACTTGTGGAGGTCCACAATTGTTTTTCTTTTAAGGTCTTGGCTGATTTCTTATGATTTTCCCATCAAAGAGGAACTGAGTTTGAAGGTAGGCCTTAAAATACATCCACAGATACACCTCCAATTCAGTGCACCTCCTATCAGAAGCTAATTGGTGTATTGTCTAAAAGCTTTCCATCATTTTCTGGAAATTTCCAAGCTTCTTAAGGCACAGTTAGTGTATGTAAACTTTTGGCCCTCTGGAATTGTGATATAGTCAATAAAAGGTGAAACAATCTATCTGTAGACAATTGAAAAATTACTCATGTTATTCACAAAGTAGATATCCTAAACAACTTGACAAAACTATAGTTTGCTAATATGAAATGTGTGGAGTGGTTAAAAAATTTGTTTTAATGACTTTTGACTTCAACTACACATATAACAGATGAAAAAGCACATATTTATGATTCATGTTCCAACATGTTTCTGATGAAACTGATATTAAATTTAAATCAGTCATTTAGTGGATGTCCAATATAATAATATTAAGCCAGTTGAAACAGTCACCATTAGTGCTTTGATTAGTATTATTCTGTTTACTAAAATGTAACTGTGTGTTGAGTAAAGTATCTAGACTGTAATGTGAATGAACCATGTATGTGTTTTATTCAGGATATTAAAGGCCAGTGCTGGACAGATGAAGAATCCGATGGAGAGAATGAATCTGAGCAGTTCCTGTACGGTATTCAGGTAAAACACATCAGCCATAAAAGCATTTGATTCTAGTGAGGCGCTTCACATGTCACATCCTGACATCACACTTTTTGTCTGGATAAGAAATTGAATTTAGTCTGCCTCTTATCCATCTTTTTCCTGAATGTGGAACTGTTCCAAGATTCGTCTGTTTTCAATTTCCGGTCTCCGGTATTTTCACTTGCATCAGCGTATATTCTTAGCAGGTAATGTGATGTTTAATGTAATACATTTGTACAAATTGTCAAAATACATGTACACTACTAGTAATGTACTACTCATGTGGTGCAAAATAGCAAAGTAAACAATATGAATAAGTGGTGCGTTCATGCTGGAATGATCTATTTACAAGATGAGCGCAAATTAACACCACCATAAAGCTGGAATTACCAGTGGGATTTTCTTGGAGCACCAGTTTCCCGAGTTGGGGATGTTACGAATAAAGAATCATGCAAAGAATCAAGAAATTTTGTATTGGACATAATTCTGTTTTACTTGTGAATTTTGAATTTTGTATGCATTTTTGTACCATTCATGAAGAATAAAGCTTGCCAGAAAATACTAATTTAGCTGGTTTATGAGGTGACAGGCTTGTGCAACAAAACAACATTTACCATCACTATATGTGGCCACACAAGAATGATAAAATAACGTAGATAAAGCATCAATTAAAAGCATTAAACTATGTGAATAGTCTTCGTTTTGTTGCATTGGTGGTAAAAAAAGCGAAAAAGAAAAGTAAAAATGAGAGAAACTAACAAAAAAAGGAAATCGAGAAACAGACGTATTCTTTGAACGCACATTAAATCTCAATTATAATTTCTGACCTCATAAGTACAAACTTCCCAGGACCTGAACGCAGCATAAAGCATAACATAACTTAAATAGTATTTATACTGGTGTTGAACATATGTGGATTTAACATTTGATTGATATGATGAAAAAAAAACAGTCCATAACAAATTGGAACACTGAAGGAGGTACATGGGCCATATTTAGTGATTAGAGAAGAGCAGTGTGGGCAGAGTAAGCAACCACCCGGCAACCATCCACCCTAGTAACTGCATATTAATGTGCTACAAACACAGAGAACAACATAGTAACAGCACTGCAAGATCATGTAGATTTACACTCTACAATATCAGGAAGATAAGACCTTTCCTCTCTGAACATGCCACACAACTGCTTGTTCAGTCACTTGTCATAACTAGACTGGACTACTGTAATGCTCTCTTTGCAGGCCTTCCTGCATGTGCTATTAGACCTCTGCAAATGATCCAGAATGCAGCAGCATGTCTGGTCTTTAATGAACCAAAGAGAGCGTATGTTACACCACTCTTTGTCTCTCTCCACTGGCTGCCGGTTCATGCACATATTAAATTCAAGGCCCTGATGCTGGCATACAAAACAGTCACTGGGTCTGCTCCAGCATACCTAAAAACATTTATGCAGAGCTACGTTCCCACCAGAAGCCTGCGGTCGGCCAAGGAACGTCGTGATTCCTTGTGATTTTGATTCAGATTTGTGATTGCAATATGAATCATTCAGACCCATTTTGAATCTTTTTGACCCATTTAAAGGAATAAAATTTAACAGATTCGACTCAAATGATTCTTTCATGAATCGGACATCACTATCACCGATCCGCATGCAATTTACAGTGTTCATCTATGTTATTTTTTGCGATGCACAGTCACAAAAGTAACAAAAGGTTCAGGAGAAATTTATCGGAGTAAAAGTATTAATTCTCTCTTTAAAATGTTGTGAAGTAAATGTAAACAGAAATAGTCAAACTGTACTTAAGTACAGTTACAAAATATTTGGACTTTGTTACATACATCTCTGCTTATGACAGCCAACAACTGGACAAGTTGAGCCTGAAATAAATTTTTACTTAACAGTTAAATGGTAATTGTTCTCCATCTGAATTTGAATTTGAATTTGAATTTATTTCAGGATAACCCCGTGAGATTTAGCATCTCATTTTCAAGGGGGTCCTGCATCTATATCTATACATGTACAGACACAAAAGTTAACCACACAGCACATAGGAAAGACACAGACACAGACATATGTATACAAAACAATTCGCACACCTGCCCTTAAACCCACAATTAACATAGTACACTTAATAAAGTATATTAACCAAAATCAGCCAAATACATTAAACAACTAATACGTCATTTATCAGTATGCCTTATACAAAATGTAACATGCAGTATAACGTCACATCTCACACATAAATGTCAAAGAAAATCCAGAAAAAGAAAAGAAAATGTATACAACTAAATGATTTCTACATAGATCATTATATGTAATACCATTGTTGTCCCTAATTACAAGAACATGTAGTTTTAAGAAAAGAAAAAAGTGATGATTTGAATAAACCAATTGAAGAAATAGACCTCAAAAAAAGAGGAAGGTTATTCCAGTCATGAGGGGCTTTATAATGAAATGCTCTCCTACCAGCTACAGAAAGTAACCTTGGAACCTTAAAAAATTTTGGACATTGAAGGTGTCTCAGTGAGTATGTTTAGCAATAGGGTATTAAGTGCTGTTTAAGATATTCAGGACAATTGAAATAAACACATTTAAAAATAAATAGAATCCAGTGGTAGTCCCTTCGTTGTTTAGGTTGCATTAGGTTCCATCTGCATTGCTCGTTTCAGTAGTTTTTACATTGTGTCTCAAGACCAGAAACAGAACAGGCAAGTTCATGTCATCATGGTGCCACCCAATGGTTGCTAAGGAAAACTGTGGATAATTTCATGTATATTACATGAAGAATGAGTGTAACACTTCCCCAGTCAGTCAGGAAAAGAGGAAGCGTGAGACGGTTTTCTCAGTCCCAAAAAATACAGTCTTTATTCAACAAAACAAATTCCACGCTTTTCAGCAGAACACTCTTTAACGTCACACACACTTCAACACACACACACACACACCGTGAAGCATGGCTCTCTCTCCTCCGCCGCATTGCTCACCTTCGAGCTGGTTCATGCATTTACATTCTCACGTCTTCACTATTTCAATACCCTCTTCATTGGTTTACCTGCTAACTATATTGCTAGGTTGCAATATATTAAAAATTCTGCTGCTAGAATCCTTAACATAGCAAGCGCTCAGCTCATATTCCTTTTTGAACTTCACTGGTCACCAGTTTTGTTTCGCATCAAATATAAACTAATACTGCTTACATTTAAATCACTTCATGGTCTGGCACCTCACTATCTTAGTGAATTGCTTCTCCCCTACAACCCTAACCGGTCGCTTAGGTCTTCTGGGTCCGGACTCCATTATTTTCCTAAATCTCGCCTCTCTACTATGGGTGGCAGGTCATTCAGTGAAGTAGCACCCAATGAATTCACTCCCCCTGACTCTTCGCTGCATCTCTTCTATCTCAAGTTTAAATCTGTACTTAAATCATTTTTGTTTTCTCAGTGTTATATATCTTAATGTGTTATGTGTGCAATCTCAATGACTGTACTATCTGAACTGTGTTTTTGTGACTGTTCTATGTTTGTGTATTATTGTGTTACTATTGTGAAGTGTCATTGAGCTATGGAAAGGTGCTATATAAATGAAACGTATTACTATTATTATTATAATTATTATTACCATTCATTCCTCCTGGCCTTGCTCTCCATTTACAAACCAGCACTCAGCTACTCCCCCACTTCCACAATGAGATATTTAGATTTTCTTTTCAGGCATTTGCTCTCAGATGAACAGAATGTCATAATTTGATCTAGAGTTTTCATGTCCATTTTCCACCCTCACTCTGACTCTTTCAATTAAACAGGCTTGTTTTCCCACATCATAACTGTTACTATATTGCGTATTTTAGTTTACATGAAATGCTGTATTGACCAAGTACATCCAGTACAGCTATATGTTTTTCAATGTGTAATATTACTCTCTACCTGTAGGGGAGCTGTGCAGCTGACCTGTATCGTCACCCGCAGCTGGACGCTGATATTGAAGCTGTAAAAGACATTTACACGGACAGCGCTGTTTCTGTCAGGTAACAAAAACCCTCAGGCCACGTCTGATCCAGATCTACACATTCACACCTAAACCACATTTACTCTTTGTTCCGTTTCATACAGAGAGTATGGCACGATTGATGATGTGGACATCGACCTACAAATCAACATCAGCTTCCTGGATGTGAGATCACATACTTCCTACACAAGCCATCAGCATATTAACTGAAAATTGATTTGAAAATAAAATTGTAGGCTCTATTTTCGTGAGAGCGTTAATTCTAATTGCAATTTTCGTGTCAGCGCAAAGGGCAAGTGGGCGTGGGGGTATTTGCACTATTGCTGGTGTAGGCGCAAAGCTCAATTTGCTAATTTCCTGAGATAAAAGCATATCTTAACTTAACGCAAAGTTTAAACTCAGTTCCTGCATTTGCAGTCTAGAGATTCCTCCAGCAGGTAGTAATAACATTAATGTCCAAACTCTGAAAATATAGTGGAACATAAAATTATGTCCCATAAGATCAGAGTTGTAGTAGATGTCTTATATAAAAAACAAAAATGTATGAGATATGTGTTAAAATATCTATAGGTCATGGTTTATTTTTAAATTTACTGTATTATTATATTGTCAAATTTGTAAGTCTAAAGGTATTTTTTTAAAGTGATTTTTAAGTCACTGCAAAACGTGCCGGTGGAAAATGTTGGAGAGAGTAAAATGTTTGGAATTGGTAGGCTATGATTTTTTGTCCACTTCGTTATTTTGATTATATTTTCATTTCGTTTGAAGTGTAATTTCAATTTTGAAATATTTTTGGTTTATTTTTATCGAGTTTCAGTAAATTAAATAAATTTAGCAAAATCGACCGGTAGAAGTGAAATGCGTGCTGATCATCACTGTTAATTTTAGCTATGATCTGTGTGTCAGTAACTGAAAATGATTCATAATACTTACATTCTTTGTAATTTAACAGATCCTACATCCAAATTCTGATGAGAATCACTTTTCATGCAAATTAAAGGAGCTTGTCCGTGTCATAGATATTTGCCCGAAAATCATCAAGGACGTAGTGTGTAAATTTACACTGCCAACTTCTTATGAATGTACTGTTTTGATTTATAATATGGGTGCTTGAGGGAATTAACTATATAATAAAATGCAGATGGAGGAATAATAACCAGAGAAAACCTCTGAATTAAAGTGCAATTAATCCAGCCCATTTCCACGTTAGGTGTGCGATTTTGCCAAACCTACTTGTGCCTAGACTTAGCGCATGATTACACGAAAATACCAAAACTTCATTGCCATGCCCACTGTCTTTCCGCTTACGACATATGGATAACGCTGCGCTTAACACTAGTGCTCTTAAAATAGGGCCCTGTTTTTGCATTTGTAGGAGGAGGTGGCGACCGCATGGAAGGTCATTCGAACAGAACCCATTGTCTTGCGTCTCCGTTTCTCTCTTTCACAGTACCTAGATGGACCAGGTGAGGAACCTAATTTTGATATTTTGATAAAAGAAAACTAACTAATATGATTTCTATCTTTTAAATAGAGAGTTTAATATTTGATCCACTTTATAAGACATGCATGAAAATATAGTGTACCGTAGCAATGACCTACCAATGTTTAATGTGACCCTACAGAACCATCTGTGGATGTTTTCCAACCATCTAATAAGGAAAGCTTTAGCTTAGGCCTCCAACTAAAGAAGTAAGTCTGTTTGAAGGTTGTTCTTAGTGTTTATTGTGGAGACATCAGGGGGCATAAAACACTGTGACATACATAAAAACTAAACTTTGAATCTTGTTTTTTTTGTGTTCAGGATTCTCAGCACGTTCACATCTCAACAGTGGAAACATCTCAGTAATGAGTTCCTCAAAGCTCAACAGGAGAAACGACACAGCTGGTTCAAAGCTGGAGGAACCATCAAGAAATTCCGTGCCGGACTGAGTATCTTCTCCCCGATCCCAAAGTAGGACCTCACCGTTTCCCGCCACTTTAATTTGACACAACACATCATTGTTGACCACACTGACTGATCAACCTCAGAAGTCTCTCTTTATGTTATCACAATTTTTTTTTTCCCCAGTTTATATTTTGAATGGCCTTTTTATTTACTCTATTAAAAATGTATAATATCTGTCACGTACAGTGCGTTACAACAGATGACGCATATAATGTAATTAAAGACATATCCTTGGCACAAATTTCTAACGAACTTGAAATCGCTTCGCAAGTCATTAATTTCGAAACACGGTGATCAGAATTACTGCTTTAGAAAAGTCTTGATCAGTGATTCTCAACTGGTGATTTGTGATCTAAAAATTGGTCATTTCTGATGCAATGCTAAAACTATGCAAAATGCAAATAATGAAATGCAATTAATTCTGCATATTTAAGTTTTCAAAATTTAACAACCATTTCAGCTTTTAAAAGGAGGAAAATTGCTTCCCATGTCATTTGTTGTTGATATCAAAGGCTGTGCGGTCAAACAAACACTATAGTATTTGGACACAAATGTATCTGTCACTTGGTTGTAGCTTGCAAATTAGGCAGATGCCAACATGGACAGGTTGTGTGACATTCCCTCATCCTTGAAAACCATGAACAAAACTACACAAAGTTCAAAGAAAATGCAACCAGGTTACATTAATTACAGGTTACTTTTGGTACTGTGCTAAGAACCACTTAAACTCAAAATTGCTATGGCTGTGGGTTATATCTTGGCTCTAGGTCTCCCAGTTTCCCTCTGATCCAGGACACTGTTTTGAAAGGCAAACTGAGCGTCCCTGAGCTCAGAGTCACCAGGCTCATGAACCGCTCCATCTCTTGTACCATGAAGAACCCAAAGGGGGAGCTGTTCAGCTACCCTCCAAACAGCCAGGTGAGCGTCTGTCCACCCTAACTGCACACTTTCCATTCAAAACACTCTCTCTCCTGCTTCTCCATACCTGTGACCCCTCAATGGCTCATTTGGGTCCCTTACATAGGCTACATTCACACAATCAGTGTTTGTGATTGAATATCAGTTGTAACTTTCAAACTGCCCTGTACACAACAGCAGACAGGAGCAGTTCGAATACTATCTGTCTGAACAGGTATCCGAAGTCATTACGCTTCTCCAACTCACAAGTAATGCCCGTAGTGACAGATAACCAAATGTCAAGATTTAGGATTGTGTATTTAAGGATTTAATACTTATTCTGAACTGCATTTCGGGACACTCCCACAATGAATAGAATGCAGTTGTCACTTTCGAAACAAACCAGACTTAACCAAACTAATATTTAGCATTCTAAACAGGACCGACTGTATTCTGCAGTTGTGAACGTAGCCATTGAGTTTCAACCCCCTCTGCTTTGTGTGTTGATCGATGATTGACAGATTATGCGTGAGTCCATGGTGAATTAAGACCACCTATCTTAAGGCCACCCCTCACCCCCAGCCTCTTTGCCCCTCGACACACCCCCTCGCCTAACATGGCTGGCTCCCTTTCCCATAACACTTTGTCTCCGTTAACCCATCAGACTGTAGCTGTGCCGGCGGGCCGGGCCCCTGCGCAGATTACCACCCGCCAGCTGATTGAGTTGTTTTTCTCATCCCAGGCGGGCGGACACTGCAAGAACATCCCCACGCTGGAGTACGGCTTCCTCGTCCAGGTACAGGTCACATGACGGCTGCACCTCCACGCATGAGTTCATCGTTTCTCATGATGCACCAGTGTACATCTAAGCATCACATCAGTGCATGAGGAGTACAGTGTCTTAGAGGAAGTGTGAGTGAGTCTAAATACAGCTAAATTAGGTTACGTGAATGATGATTAAAAACAATTTACAGCTCTAGGTCCAATTGAAAAGAATCTAGACAATGTTTGCCTTCTAATAATACCCAGTCAGAGTCCTGAAAGATCATAAATTGTGTACTAATGGAGAGGAAAGTAATTTGACACATCTGTCTTTAATTCATCCTTCTATTAACTGGACATTTTTTACCTGTTTAGGGAAAGAATGCACTTTAACATTCATATTGGTTTTGTTATTAGAATGAGATATTGCGATTTTGTCAAGAACATCTAAACAAACTATTAGAAATGCTTTCATCTATAATTATCACTAAATATACCCAAACAATTTATCAGGTGGTCTTGTATCACCCTGAATAACTTTATTTTGTGAAAATGATCAGCTGATTAAATTATCCTGCTTATTACATGCTTATATACAGTACTTCTTGCCAAATTAAACATGCGCATAAAATATTGAGAAGATACTGAGATAATAAGTGAGATGAAAGAGTGTATGCAGTGATACGAGTGACATTAAACAAGCAAGCTATGTAGAAAATGTATTGCCTGGGACACAGTCAAGCAGTTAAGCACTCATACACACATATTTACCACTGAATTCTGCTCATTCCATGGTAACCACATGAACATGTGTCAGCCAATAAGAATGAAGATGTAAGTAATGTTGTGTTATAAAATAGAATATTTGTTCTGCCTAATGCAGTTTCCATTTTCTCTGTGTTTGCGTCAAAGGCCATTTTTTTATTTATTTCTGCTCTGGGTGCTTCTCTGTGACAGATCAGATCAGTACAGTGTGTCCTCTGATTACCTTCTGTCTCTTTTCTCCTGTGTAAGATCATGAAATACTCTGAGCAGCGTATACCCACTCTAAACGAGTACTGTGTGGTTTGTGATGAGCAGCATGTCTTTCAGAACGGATCCATGCTGAAGGTGAGTGCGGCAACAGTTCCTCTACAACAGCTTTAGTTTGTCTGTGCTCTGGCCGAGCAATGAACTCCCATGCTCTGACATGTGGCTGACACAGGTTCAAGTCACATCATTTCCCAATATTCCCTTAATTTAATGAATGTGAATTTAATATATGCTGCAGCATTCTGCATTTTTAGCATGAAAAAAAAGATTGTCTCTGAATTTAAAAGAAAAATGCATCAATATAAGAAGTGTGTTTGTGTTGTGTTATGTTATGAAATAGAAGGCTGTAGATTGCCTGTGATTTTTAAATAATACTATTCTGTTCACTTGGTTTGCTTTTTTCTGTCCAGCCTGCAGTATGCACGAGAGAGCTGTGTGTGTTTTCTTTCTATACACTGGGCGTGATGTCAGGCGCTGCTGAAGAGGTCGCCACTGGTGCTGAGGTGTGGTTGCACGCACACACGCACACACACACACACACACACGCACGCACGCGTGCCAATTATTTATATGTTCAGCTGATATTTGTGATTTATCTTTAGGTTGTGGATCTATTGGTGGCCATGTGTCGAGCCGCTCTGGAGTCGCCCCGTAAAAGTATAATCTTTGAGCCGTATCCATCTGTGGTTGACCCCAGTGACCCCAAAACACTCGCCTTCAACCCGAAGGTGATTATCTCTACTTGGTCTTACTCAAAATCAAGTGTCAAGCCAAGTCATTTTTTATCTGTGTAGCACTTTTCACAATAAAGATAATTTCAAAGCAGCTTAACAGAGCTTTTACTGCAAAGTCATGCCATGACATATGAGATATTTAAACAATGATACAGTTGATTACAAAGCTGACTAGGTTCTGCAAGTGTTTTGGAAGCTCTTTCTTTTGATTTAAATTTGATTACATTTTCTTTCTTGTCTTCTCTGATTGGAGATAAAAGCGCATTTTTATTTTTTTATTTTTTTGGAATTAGCAAAATTATGGGGAGCAACAGTTCAAGAACACTTTTTTTCAGTAAGCCTCTAGCAAGTTTAAAAAATGTTAACCAGCATCAAATCTCTCCTTCCTCTTTTTTTCTTGTGTGTCTGTGTGTATGTGCATGTGGTGTGTGTGTGTGTGTGTGTGTGTGTGTGTGTGTGTGTGTGTGTGTGTGTGTGTGTGTGCGTGATTAATCTACTGATCCCGTGTTGAATAGAAGAAGAATTATGAGCGTTTGCAGAAAGCTCTTGACAGTGTGATGTCTATTCGAGAGATGACACAGGTACAGCAGCACAAATCAGAATGTGTTCATTAATATTTCATGCTTTATCTGCTTTTCTTCTATTTTTGTTCTCAAGAAACTATGTTAGAAAGAATTTCAGTGAGACTATGTGCTTTAATGTTTATCAAAGAAACTATAGCAGTCAGCCTGCAATCAGGGTCAGAAACCAGGGTCAAGGGTTGAGGCAAAAACACAACTGAATGTGACAAAAATGTCCCCCAAATTCAAAATGTGTTATGAATTCCTCTGCATTTTCTTCGAAACAGCTAATATAGGTCATAATATCATATTCTAGGCTAAGTTATAAACATACATTAAAACATACAACAGTTGATGTTGAGTCAATTAAATGTGTAAGAGATATAAATGTTTAATTTAATTGTTTAGATTGATTTTCAGGATTTTAGTGTTATTAGTTGAGATGTGTCTCTTGTTATTGATTGAATGATTTAATGACATTGTTAAATGATTTATCAGAGGCTGTTTTCCTATAACTTTACTTGTGTTTCAGGGCTCGTATCTGGAGATTAAGAAGCAGATGGATAAATTGGATCCTTTGGCCCATCCATTACTACAGTGGTGAGTTAAATAACACTCCAAAAACTTTGTCTTTATAAAATAGATCAATCAGACTCTAAAATCTGTTGGATGAGCCATGCTAAATTCTGCTGTATGCATGTGTATATACACCAGTTATGTATAGCCAAAGCTGAATATGCATACCACTGACATCAATTGAATTCTGTATTAATGCACACTGGTAACGTCAATATGTTTGTCGAATGAACTTTGTTCATTACACTGTTTAATGAATTGTTTATTTGATTATTGTTCATAATAAATATAATTATTTATTGAACATCTTTGCCTTTTAGAAAATCACTGCTGCCACCATTTTATACAGACAATAAGCCACATGAGTCTGTGAATTACAGTTATTTTACCACAATTAATTGTGTATTAGGTTCTCAGCTTTGTGTTGTGTCTAACAACATATCTAAACCATGGTAAAACCACTGTAAAACATTGCGTGTTGTGTATTTCTCTCTCTCTTAGGATCATTTCCAGTAACAGGTCACATATTGTGAAGCTGCCACTCAGTAGGGTAAGATGAACAATTTTTAAAAACAGGAACAAACTTACATTGAATGTGATATGGTCTCTTATTAGATTGTGCTTGCTCAAATCTTTGTGTCTGTCTGTTTTCTGCTCACAGCAACTAAAGTTCATGCACACATCTCATCAGTTTCTGCTGTTAAGCAGTCCGCCAGCGAAAGAAGCTCGATTCCGCACTGCAAAGAAACTCTACGGCAGCACGTTTGCGTTTCAGTGAGTCGTGCTCACCTGCAGAATCACATGCAAAAATCACACAGAATCATGTCAGATACAATGACCTGTTATGCCCCGTATGCACTGCAAACGAATGATATGACAAACTAGTACACCTTCCTTATTGTCAACGACTGAAATATTTGTATTTATATTGAATTTATATTGTGTTTTAGATTTGTCACTTCACATAACTTGGAGAGAACATGGAGTGCACACATTAAAAACAATGACCAGATTTTCTTCTTTTACATCTTTGTGCTAAAGATTTTTGATAGTCTCAAATAAAATGGCCAGGCTGTATTACCGGCTTATACTGTATATTCGTCAGGCATGCCTTTAGTAAAACTGTTTTAAAAATTTGTAAAATATGTAAAATTTTGTGCAATTATCATATGCTGTGACTTAACTTTATAATACTCTATACAGTATAATGTATATAAATTCATTATATTGGCCATCATTCAACCTGCTGTGTAGATATCGTTGGCATCGGCCATTGAAAAACCCATAATGGTTGACTACTACTAAAGTCCATCCAGTGCTTTGGGGTCTTATGTTTATTAGCTGTATCTGATTTAAAAGTACAGATGTTTTGTTTTTAGTTTTTGGCCTCTGATTTTCAAGTTTTTAATCAGGTCATTGGCTAGACTATGAACTACTTGGCTATGACTCAGGATGCAAAATTCTGTAGTGCTAGTGTGTGCAACTTGCACAGTTTTCCATTAAATTTGACCCAAATCTTTATCAAAAGACAGATTATTTACTCTAGCCATCACTGGATGATATATTGCATTTTTGTGGTTTGTCTGCTTGAATGCAACCTATTCAATGCTGCATTCAGAAAAAATGCATTAGAAAAATGTACATTTCTAATTGTTCAGTTTGCACATTTACACCAGTTTCATACATTAACCTTGAAGAAGTACAAAAACCTTCATAACTTTTGTATGTATGGTGACTAGATTCACAGCTTTGGACTGCCAGCAGCACTGCTTCAGTAAATGTTATATCACCCCCTTTTAGTCTCCCAAAACTTTTACGAGCCAGACTACAGTAAACAGAATGCCAACTGACTGTGAATTACAATGCATTCAATTTAGGCCTCTTTGTATAGATGTCCTAAAAATGTATCTTGAAAATAACGTGGCGAACAGTAATCGACATATGGAAATTTTATGACATTCCTAACAACAGATTCTTATTGGATATATTTTTATATATAGATTTGTACCATCTGTAGAGGGTGTAAATTTCAGCATTGTCCTACAGGACACTATTGGCTTTTTGTGCTATTTTTGCACTTTCTTTGGTATTTTTATGCAGACAGTTCAACTTTTAGACCTTACAAGACATAAAAAATATTCCAAAAACAGCCAACAAAGACTAACATAAAAACTCTGCTCCTTTCAAGCAGCAAAAATATCTCCAGACATCTGTTAAAAAAAAAAAAAAAAAAAAAACACGTGCCAGATTTTGAAATAATTTGCTGTGTTGTTCCTCTCCCAACATTGCATCATACTGTACAGGTCATCAGGTTTTTTTGTCACTTATATGAAACTAAGAAAATGTGATGGTGCTTGCTCATCCTAAACTCACAATCACGATGATAGTGTATTCCTAGGAGTTACTTACTGGCCTAAGTCAAAATAACCCACCCCCAAGTCTTTATATTATTATGGTCACAAAGGTCTATGGGATTTTTGCCCATTTTGTTATCCACCAGGCAAAAGTGGCAACATATTCAACATCCTAACATTTACTTAGTGCTATCTCTTTCTCTCTGTCTGTCTGTCTGTCTGTCTCTAGTGGTTCCCATATTGAGAACTGGCACTCTGTTCTGAGGAATGGACTTGTCAATGCCTCTTATACCAAACTACAGGTGTGTAAATGACATTAGTCAGCTGACCTCAGAGGCATATCCTCATTGGACAGCACATGTTTTCAGCCTGTGCAGTGTGGCCTGTCCACATTATCAACACATGAAAGGAATGGATGCCAAATTCCCTCATTCTGCAGAAGTCTATTCAGTATCATTCATGTCTAGTGTTATTTGAACTCATTTCCTGTTCTGATAGCAGCCAAGAGTATTCTACTTCCTGTCTAAATGGACAGATGATATGTGGTTGGCAGAGGCTAAGGTGTTACTCAAGAGTTCTAATGTACTGCTTAGTGTATACTGCACAGTATGTACTGTTTAATACATATTATGTCTTAAAAGTAGGATGCAAAATAGTATGAGGTGTTTTACAATTAAATTGCATTTTTTTATTTTTTTTTATCCCCAATTTGGAATGCCCAATTTCCACTACTTAGTAGGTCCTTGTGGTGGCGTGGTTACTCGTCTCTATCCGGATGGCAGATGACAAGACTCCGCCTCTGAGACAGTCAATTCGCACATCTTATCTCATGGCTTGCTGTGCATGACACCGCTAAGACTCACAGCATGTGGAGGCTCATGCTACTCTCCGTGATCTATGCACAACTTACCACATGCCCCATTGAGAGCAAGAACCACTAATCGCAACCACAAGGAGGTTACCCCATGTGACTCTACCCTCCCTAGCAACCGGGACAATTTGGTTGCTTAGGAGACCTGGCTGGAGTCACTTAGCACACCCTGGATTCGAACTTGTGACTACAGGTCTGGTAGTCAGTATCAATACTCACTGAGATACCCAGGCCTCTATTAAAATGCATTTTTAATCCAATTTTGTGCAAAGTAATGAGTCAAGGAGGAGATGTTAAAAATGTGTTAAAATTACTTCTGGTTCATTCATCACACTGGAAATAGAAGTTCAGATCGAGCACATTGCATTGTAGGATACTGTACCATTCACAGTGTACTCTGGTTGTATACTACACATTTAGGCAAACAAAATACATCATCCATGTATTCCATACATACAGGAAATACTGTACATACTAGGGGAATGTTACCAGTAGTGTGGTAGTAAACTTCTTAGAACATAACCAAGATCAATTTGGTTCTGCGCTGTTTCTTTCCTACCCGAATATACACTTTGCAAGCAGTATGAATGTAGTGTTTGATGGAGTTCCTGCTGGCCAAGAAGTTTTCCAATACACAAATCATGTTTCATATATCAAATCTGTCCATTCTTCACTATACTTTAAATCACCTGTCATTTGGTGCTTGTTGACATCAGCATCCGTCATTTTCTGTCCTCCTTGAAATCCATTCTTATACTGTAGCTATAAATTCTCACTGTGCCGTGATGTGGATTCACACACCCTCAAATGTTCATAATGCGTCATAGTTCATGTTCATGTATCATTGTCTTCATTGGAAATCACTTTTACTCCATTCCATCGTCTTGTGCCTGAGTGTCCATCTTCTCTCCTCTGAGGAGATCTTCTGGTTTCACTCATGCTTTCCATCACCTATGATGTTTTGATGATAATTGGCCAGTTCAGCATTATTGAATGTGTTACATCAGATATCAGAGTTTATGTGGGCCTACTGTTTGTTCTGGTGTGCCCTTAGATTTGTTGTGGTTGTCTGATTCTTTGAAACACTCCTCAACTGCATTGTGAGTCAAATGCAAATCGGACTGTTTGTTGAGACCGTTGCTGCGTGTTTGCATCTTTTCTCTTTGATGGGAAGTGTGCATCGTGTAACTCTCTCCTATTCTGATTTTTCATCTAAGCTGCATGGAGCAGCATATGGGAAGGGCATCTATCTGAGCCCTATATCCAGCATTTCCTTTGGATACTCAGGTATGGTCCAAACCTGCGTCATTCAATTCAAGTCATTGTTATTTGTATTGCACTTTTCACAATACACATCATTTCAAAGCAGCTTCACAAAAAATCATGTTGTAATGTCTTAAATGTCTTAAATCCATCATTAAAAAAACATTATTGAAAGTCATGCTTTTAAATTTGTTGTCTTTAGGCTGCTAGTAAGCAAGCCAAAGGCAACTATGGCAAGAAAAGAAAAACATAAAAAATATGTTAATTTGGTGGAAAGACAAACTCCATTAGATGTTAGTTTGTGGGGAAAATATAAACCTTGGGAGAAACATGGTTCAGCTGGGGGAGTCAGTTCCCCTCTGGCTATACAGCATGAACATAATGCCAATATTAACTAACTATGTGTATTGCAAGTCATGTATAAATTAATTAAACTCAGTAGGAAATGTTTAAATCAAAATGATTTTGACTGAACTGCAAGAAAGAATAATGATTAACTGTCTTTGAAGTCCAAACTCAAAAGTGGCGACCAGCTGCATTAAGTACTGCAGTGCATCTCCTCCTCATGGACTGCACCAGATTTGCCAGTTCTTGCTGTGAGATGTTACCCCACTCTTCCACCAAGGCACTTGCAAGTTCCCGGACATTTCTGGGGGGAAATCAAACACCCTCCGATCAAACAGGTCACAGACGTGCTCAATGGGATTGAGATCTGGGCTCTTCGCTGGCCATAGCAGAAAACTGACATTCCTGTCTTGCATGAAATCACACACAGAATGAGCAGTATGGCTAGTGGCATTGTCATACTGAAGGGTCATGTCAGGATGAGCCTGCAGGAAGGGTACTGTAAGAGCCAGGTGTAGTTCTATTATTTTGAAAGGACATTTATGGTAATCAAGGCACCTGGTGGTGGCCAAGCAAGCAAAGTAATATAATCTGTTCACCTGTTCTGGTTTTGTGACTAAGAGAGGGGGTGAAAGGGGGAAGTCTCGTTTTTTGCTGACCGCTGTTTTCACGCTTGTTTTACGCTTTTCTAAATGCTGTTTATGCCTTTTGACACAACTTCATATACCAGTAATGCAATTATGGGATGTATTGGATCTTGTTTGTGTTAGTGCAAATAAATCTGGAATCAGTGATTATTAAGCACGTCTGGCAAGTTATTCCCCTACTCAGCCTCTCGGCAGCCAAAATTGAGTTTCAGATTGCCTCCTTCATTTTTCAGCAAAAAATCAGACAAAATGTAAAGGAAACCATGCTCATGCGAGGCCGTAGTCACACATGGAGATACTGAATCACAAGCCATTGAGATCACAGACACGGACGCATGGCAATTAGCAGAGAACGTCGGCTCCAGACAGCATCGCACCTCAACAGCGGTATGTAACCTGTGTTTTGTACTGTGTTATGGCTTGTTGGAAACGCAGTTTGAACGGGTTAATGCCACTTGTTGTTGTTTGGTGTTACTGTTGTTGCAGCGGGTTGATTGCCGCTGATCGGGTTTATGTCCGCTGTGTTTGGGCAGACAGCTGGCTTGTGTGTGTTGTGGCTTCGGTGTGTTGGTTATTATTATAACGTGCCTGCATGGGATTGCTGTGGCTATTGATGTTGTTGACTTTACGTTGGATTCATACTGTGATTTTCATCTGTCTGCATGCACAAAATGAGTGGATCAAGGGCTGGTTCAACTTCACCTGAAAAGAAGAAAAGAAAAAATATTCTGACTGAAAAGGCTCTGGCAAGCAAGACTGAGTCAATTCAAAACCAGCGTAAAAGGGAAGTAAACAAATTAAAAAGCCAGATACAGTCTCTCAAAAAGCTTATGAGAGATGATAAAAATGCTTCACAAGTTAAAGCACAGTTTGATGTTCTGCTGCAGTTGTCTGAAAATGCCACTGCATTGCACAAATCTCTGATGTCTTTAATCCCATCTGATGAACATGAAAAACAAAATGTATGGTTCACAAGCATCACTGAATACAATCAAGGATTTATTGAGGATGTTACGGTGTGGCTTCCAAAAACCAGCAGGCCTCTTTCAGAGTTAACTCATGATGTTGAGTGTCACCAGGAAGCTCTGTCAGTAAAAGAAAGTGAGATTCATGAGGATGTGAAAAAGGGACAAGAGCATCAATCTTCTCAACATGACCAGGATGACATATTGCCATGTGATAGCATATCGAACCTAAGCAGCAACAAACAAACAAATGTTTCCAGCACCTCATCTACACGTCTCAGAGCAGAGGCTGAAACGGCTGCTCTCTTTGCCCGTCATAGTTTGCTAAAAGAAAAGCATGCTCTTGAGGAACAGGAAGAGAAATTAAGACAACGAAAAGAACAACTTCAGCTTGAAACCGATATAGCCGCATCAGCGGCTAAAGCACATGTTCTATGGAGCTCTGGATCTTTTGTGTGGAGTGCTGCTTCTCAGCAATCTAATGGCATGGAATCATACTTTAAGAAAAAGGAAAAAAAAACTGTTGAAGCTCTTAACATTGGTGCATAGACTTTTGTTTCACATAAACTTGAAAAGGATGACCAAAGAAAATCAGCAACTGGAAATGCTTTTTTACACTTTGGAATGCCAAACAGAAAAGGCAGACAATACCAATTATCTCCAGCAGAAGCCGCTAGAGCTTATGAGAAAGAGCACAGTTCTAAAGCTGTCAACACATGACTGGCTCAGGCTATGCAAATGCAAAGACTTTACTGCAAGAACACTTTGGAAATGAGCATATGATTGCATCTGCCTACTTGGATAAGGTCTCTTCATGGCCAACAATAAAATCTGAAGATGGAAAGGCTTTACAGGCATACAGAGAACCACTGCTCAGTTGCATAATTTCGCCGATGCAAGTGAGGAAGGATATGGTACTGTTACCTATCTGCTGCTGTGCAATGAACACTCCCAGACACACAGAGCCTTTATAATGGGAAAATCCAGGGTGGCACCTTTAAAGCCTGTTACAATCCCATGCATGGAGCTGACAGCTGCTGTTGTAGCAGCTTGCATGGACAAACTGTTGAGAAAGGAGTTAAGACTACAGCTTCAACACTCTGTTTTCTGGACAGACAGTACCTCTGTACTAAAATACATTAAGAATGAAACTTCAAGATTTCGAATCTTTGTGGCCAACAGGGTCTCAGAGATTTTCAAGGTTTCTAACGCATCTCAATGGAGATATGTGAATACTGCACACAATCCTGCAGACCTTGCCTCTAGGGGTGTGAGGGCAGAGCCATTCCTAAAGAACAAAATTTGGATATCTGGTCCCACATTTCTCTTGCAATCAGAAGTCTGGCCTGTTAACCCAGACATGTTGCAAGAACTTCCACCTGGAGACCCTGAGGTCAAGATCTCAGCTGCAATTGAAGTTTCTACAGCCAAGGACGAAGATGATGCAGTGACATGCTTGATCAACCGCACCTCGTCTTAGACACATCTAACAAGATTGATGGGCTGGATCCTAAGATGGAAGGCTTTGCTTATGAATCTCAGGAAAAAGGACATGGGTGATTTCAAGCATAAACTATGTGGTAGTTATCTCTCATTGGGAGAGATCAGAGAAGCTGAAATCAAAATAATCATGTTCTGTCAGAGAAGGAGGTTCTCAGAAGAATTCTCCTGCCTCCAAAAGGGAGAAGGTGTGAATAGAAACGGCCACATATATAAGCTCAATCCAATACTGGAAGATGTTATGTTAAGAGTTGGAGGACGGCTACGTAAGGCTGCCATGCCTGAAGAGTCAAAACATCCTGCCATTCTAGCTAAAGACCTTCATATCTCTGATCTCATCCTACAACATATTCATCAAGAGGTTGGCCATGGTGTAGAAATCATATGTTGTCAAGGCTACGCCAGAGATACTGGATCCCTGGTGCCAGTGGTTTAATAAGAAAATTCTTGGCAAGATGTGTCATCTGTCGTCGGCTACATGGAGCTGTAGGTCAACAGCAAATGGCCGACTTGCATGTAGACAGAGTTTCTTCAGAAGAACCTCCCTTCAGTCATGTTGGAGTCGACTACTTTGGTCCATTTTGGGTCAAGCGTGGGAGGAGTCTTGTGAAGAGATATGGAGTCATCTTCACATGTTTAGCAATAAGAGCAGTACACATTGAAGTTGCCACCTCGCTGGACACCGATTCTTGCATTAATGCCCTGTGACGCGTCATTGCAAGACGAGGGCAGGTCAAAGAGCTACGGTCAGACAACAGCACCAACTTTGTCGGTGCAGAGCGAGAGTTGAGACGAGCCATTGAAGGGTGGAACCTGGAAAGGATCAATGATGTGCTCTCGTTGAAAGGAATAAAATGGACCTTCAACTCTCCCACTGGATCGCATCATGGAGGAACATGGGAGAGAATGATCCGTTCTGTCAGAAAGATTTTTAACTCTACTTTGAGGACACAAAATCTGGATGTGGAAGCACTCCACACAGTGCTCTGTGAAGTTGAATCAATCCTGAACAGTAGACCTATTACAAAGGAATCCACAGATCTAAACGACTTGGAAGCATTAACACCTAACCACCTTCTGCTTCTCAAAACTAAACCATGTTTACCACCTGGACTGTTTCAGAAAGAGGACATGTATGCACGCCGAAGATGGAAGCAAGTTCAATACATGGCTGACCTGTTTTGGAAAAGGTGGACTAAGGAGTACATACCTCAACTGCAGGAATGACAGAAATTGATGAAGATCAAGCGGAATTTCATTCCTGGAGACATCATACTTGTAGTGGATGATTCTGTACCCCGCAACTCCTGGATCTTCGGAAGGATAACAGAAGTGGTTCCAGACAGAAGAGGACTCGTGAGACAAGTCTGGATCAAGACCCAAACCAGATGTATATGCAGGCCTGTAACCAAGATCTGCCTTCTTCAGGAGTCAGCTGTTTTCTGATTGCTGTACTTTGATAACGTGACTTTTGACTAATTTTTGACTTTTTGCTTTTGAGAGAAGACAGAAGATAGGAGAATTTTTTGTATGATGGACTATAAATATTTTTTTTGTGTGTATTCCCCTGCATGTGTAATATATATGTAATTATTACTCTGTATTAACTGTAATAATTAGGGGCCAGAATAGTTCTATTATTTTGAAAGGACATTTATGGTAATCAAGGCACCTGGTGGGGGGGCGGAGGAAGCAACATAATATAATCTGTTCACCTGTTCTGGTTTTGTGACTAAGAGAGGGGGTGAAATGGGGAAGTCTCATTTTTTGCTGATCGCTGTTTTAACGCTAGTTTTACGCTTTTCTAAATGCTGTTTATGCCTTTTGACACAACTTTGTATGCCAGTAACGCAATTATGGGATGTATTGGATCTTGTTTGTGTTAGTGCAAATAAATCTGGAATCAGTGATTATTAAATAAGTGCGTCTGATAAGCGCGTCTGGCAAGTTATTCCCCTACTCAGCCTCTCTGCGGCAAAATTGAGTTTCAGATTGCCGCCTACATTTACCACATGAGGGAGGAGGATGTCTTCTCTGTAATGCACAGCGTTGAGATTGCAATGACAGCAAGCTCAGTCTGATGATGCTGTAACACACTGCCCCAGACCATGATGGACCCTCCACCTCCAAATCGATCCCACTCCAGAGTTCAGGCCTCGATGTAACACTCATACCTTCGACGATAAACATGAGTCAGGCCATCACCCCTGGTGAGACAAAACCGTGACTCGTCGGTGAAGAGCACTTTTTGCCAGTCCTGTCTGGTCCAGCGAAGGTGGGTTTGTGCCCATAGGTGACATTGTTGCCAGTGATGTCTGGTAAGGACCTGCCTTTCAACAAGCCTACAAGCCCTCAGTCCAGCCTCTCACAGCCTGTTGCGGACAGTCTGAGCACTGATGGAGGGAATGTGCGTTCCTGTTGTAACTCGGGCAGTTGTTGTTGTCATGCAGTACCTGTCCCAGAGGTGTGATATTCAGATGTACTGATCCTGTGCAGGTGTTGTTACACTTGATCTGCCACTGCGAGGACGATCAACTGTCCTTCCTGTCTCCCTGTAGCTGTCTTAGGCATCTCATAGTACAGACATTGCAATTTATTGCCCTGGCTACATCTGCAGTCCTCATGCCTCCATGAAGCATGCCTAAGGCATGTTCATGCAGATGAGCAGGGACCCTGGGGATCTTTCTTTTGGTGTTTGGAGTCAGTCTCTTTTGTGTCTCTTTTGTGTCCCAAGTTTTTAAAACTGTGACCTTAATTACCCACCATCTGTAAGCTGTTAGTGTTCTACCGTTCCATAGGTGCACGTTCATTAATTGTTTATGGTTCATTGAATAAGCATGGAAAACATTGTTTAAACCCTTTACAATAAAGATCTGTAAAGTTATTTGGATTTTTACAGTATTTATACAGTATTTTCAGTAATTATCTTTAAAATACAGAATCCTGAAAAAGGGACGTTTCTTTTTTTGCTGAGTTTACATTCTTCCTGAATTTATGATATGACATTTCTTTATAAACTGTTATCTGTTTTCTATGCTGCAAAGCAGTAATTTTCTTGATTAATCTTGTGTGTGCGTGTGTGTGCGTGCGTGTGTTAAGGAATGGGGAAGGGGCAACATCGCATGCCCACAAAAGATGAACTAGTCCAGCGATATAATCGAATGAACACTATGCCGCAGGTACAACACTTAAATATAACACTCTGCTGTGATATCACACTTGTGCTAGTGTTGACTGTTCCTGTGTTCGGTGTTTCAAAAGAATACAAAATACAAAACAATTAACACACAATTTCTGTTTTTTGTCATTTAACAGAGTCGTCCGATTCAGTCACGATTCCTCCAGAGCAGAAATTTAAACTGCATTGCTCTTTGTGAAGGTAAAACACTTCTGACCTCTCAGAAACAAGTTCCAGTGATGTCTGCATGTTTAGATTTGTAGTTTCATTCCTACTGTTTTATTAAGATCAGGAGTAGAAATCATGTGTTATGAAACCTTTTGAGTATCAGCAGCTTATTCCAGCCAAGAACTGCCTACTTGGACAGAAATGGATCGCTTTAATGACATGTAAACAATCAACTATGGTTAAAAACAAAGAATGCAAGGAGGCCCCACCCACTCGTGGGGGAAAGCAAAGTGCCATTACCATAAGCCGGTTATACTCTGTAGGATTTTTACAGTCATTTAAGATTGTTGCTTGTCAGACTGTACGATATGAACACATTGAGACCGCCATGGCACACTGTGCGACATTATGTCAGACTATGATACACATTGGTGGTCCCAATCATCCCGATCAGTGAACATGATCATTAATATAATAAAAGTAAATAGATTGTTAAAAATTAATAGAAGCGAAATGGTGAGATTTGCCTGGATTTGCCTTTTTTTTTGCTTTCTTTCTGAAAGTCAAGGCATCAGCATTTCCTTTGCTCCAATACCAATCCATTGCCTGTCAAATAAGCATTTAAAAAGACAACTTGATAACAAATACACAAAATTGCAGTTGTTGAGAATGAATGCCAGTGCGGTAGGTAGCCTACAGTAATAATTAGCTACCACAAGCAAAGATTCATTGTGGGAAATGAAGACTTGTGGCCCGAATAATGACAAAGTTCTGTGTTCACATAGGGAAAACAAAAAAGGTGGGTTACAATACGTCTTTCTCCTCTTTTAGATTAGTAACCTATAGGCCATGCAAAATTTTACAAATTCATGTAGGCTAATAATATATCGTGCTTACAAATTCCCTATGGACAATGCACAAACATGGCATAGATTTCTATAATTGTATCCAATCGTATCTGCCGATTTGGATGAAAATGTCCCATAAATACTTAACAATACAAAATGTTTCTTTATTTATTTTTTATGAAAATGGAGTGGTGTGAATCTTAACTAGAAGTTTACAGATGCTTAAAGTAAATTTATTAAAAGTACAATTGTAATTAAAATAAAGTTGTAAAGAAAATGCATGATAAATGAATATCTTAAATAAAGACCTTTCTTATGTAGATTGTGCACCGATTTTGCACCTATATGACTATGCAAAAGTGCTCAGAAGACTGCTTTCTTAAATATTTTTAACAAAGAATATTTGGCATTATTATTATATTAATATACGTACATTGTCGATAAATTCTATAAATTAATACTGAGTAATAATAATACAATAAATAGCTTAAAAACATCAGTACTGTATGTTCAGTACAGTCAGTTGCTGACCATTAAAATAAAGAAAAAATTCAAATACAATAAATAGATAAACATCAGTATTACAGTTTAGTATCAGTCAATTGCTGACCATTTAAATAAAGAATAAATAAAAATGACAATTAATAGCTAAATAAACATAGGTACTGTTTAGTATCAGTCAATTGCTGACCATTAAAATAAAGAATAAATAAAAATGCAATAAATAGCTAAATAAAAATCAGTACTCCATTAAGTATCAGTAAGATGCTGACTATTTTAATGCTGCCATGAATTAGGGGCAGGATGTAAAACAAGAAACATTTACACCTGCTGAGTCAAGCGGTGTTACTCCGTATTCTGCTTTACAAAGTTCAGGGGAAACTTTTAATGGTTGAAAACAAGACTTTTAAATATTAAATTTTATAAATGACATGACTGGAATTGTTCGCTTAAAGGGAGAACCAAACTGTGTATCCTGAACAAAACAGTTTGGCGAATACATGTTTACACATTAACTTCCACTCAGCTGACAAGCAATGAAAGTAGATATGTGGTAAGCTAGTTAGCTATAAGCTCGTTGTAACAGAGAGTATAAGATGGACCATCATTGCGTCTCACCAACTAGGCAACAACATGGTGTGAAATAATCACTCAACAGACGCAATCCACCACCGCATTGTTGTCTGCTGAGCTGCAGAAAGATGCTCTGATGTTTACCTTTTAATCTGCAACATTACTGACTGCAATGACAAACTATAGCTGGCTAACATAACAAAGATAAGTGATAAACATGAGTGACATGGTAGTTAGTGACAGGGTTAATGTTATAGTAGTTATATTGAAAAGGGAAAATGATAGGATCACAATGAATCATTCCTTATTAACTTTCCAGTATTTCACAAACTAGTTAGCCACTTACCGAGAAGACACCGCTTAACTCCGCCTTGTCTGCGGAGCCACCGTCAGTTCAGTGTCAGCTCTGTAAACAATGGAGTCGGAGCTCTGCTGGACAAAGCTGGACACCATTTCTAAAGCATTGTTTTCTGCATTATATGTTCTGAAAAAAGTTAATATCTGCACATATTGGTAAACATATATGCCGATACGATATATTGATGAAAGACTAATATCGGTCGGGCACTAGTGGCTATGGTGCAGACACAGAACAGGCTTTTTCCAAGGTGCTCAGTGGGGTTTCTCCAAAAACAGTGATTTGGTGAGCGAGAGAGGAATCTCATCTGGCCATTGTAATAGCAGTCACACTATACGAATGCGATGCAAAATTTCTGACACTGACAGAACTTTGTCGGAGGCTAAAGATCATTGCAAAGGCTATTAATCAGCTGTTAATGCGCATATCACATTGTAAGATTGCAGATTTTGCCCTATGACGACAGAAATCCTTTAGGATTCTGTAAATTTGTCTCAGACGACAGAATCATGGCCAAAATTGTACAGTGTGAGTATAGATACACATACATTCCTATGAGCACAAAGAAGAGAAATATACGATATATTTGGCTATTTTAACAACGGAAAAACCTGACGAAAAGCTGTTGTGTAGTGTTTTGTACTTCAAACAATGCCAAAAACCTGAAACTGATTTAAAACAAGTATAAGCCTAAAGAAAAGCACTGTGGCTTTGAGCCATAAAGTAGTTTCCTGGCAGTGCCAGGCCACCCCAAGACAGAAGTTACATTTAATATTTTGTAATTCGATTGGTATCATAAAAAATGTATTTATACCTTTTTAATATGATTGATGAAATGACTGTACACATAAAATTGCTCAAATTTCACATTTCACAGCAACTTTACCAGAAACCCCATTTACTAAACACTTCATCAAACCAAACTTACCAAGAAATACCTCCCCTTAGAAATATTTGATTGATTAAAGCATGAAAAACAATAAGCAACGCTCCATTCCGATCATGTCAAGTTTTCTCATGTTTCTTGTCTTGTTTTCTGGTGTTAACTCATCATTATTTCTCTGCTGAAACCGCTGTTGTGATGAGATGTTGATTGATTTAGTCTTGAATCCGCTCCGATGTTTCCCAAATACATTAAAGCATGTCTCCAGCATTTGGTCGACTGCAGCTGCAGTGCTTTTCTTTAGGCTTCTATTTCTGTCAGTTGGCAGGCAATAAAATAAAATAAATCAGTTTGGGGTTATTTAGCATTGTTTGGAGTGCAAAAATCTACACAACAGCTTTTCGTCATATTTTTCATTGTTAAAATGGCCAAATTCTCAGATATTTCTCCCCCCTTATCTTCATAGGAATATATGAGTAACTATGGTAACAAGGCTTTGCTTTCCCCCATGCTAAACCAAGGCCCGATGTGTTGCCGACTGGATCTATAGACTAGTTTAGACTCACAATTAATGCTGTTGCAGTGGTGGTCCACAACTGGCTGTAGAGAAACTACTGAAGAAATAAGTGAAACCTGTGTGTGGCCTTGTAATCAGAACTTTTGTCCATCCAAAAGTGTAAATTTTACTCAGAAAACAATGTGGAATATAGTGTGCTTGTGAATATCGAACTTGCTAGTTGCTTGCTTGTGAGTAACAGCCAGCCAATCAGATTGGAACTGGCAATTCCAATAATCTCGTTATTTTTGTGTGTATTATACTGTACATCAGACAGTCGGTGAACAGGCTGGGTTGTGCTGTCTGAGGCTTGGGCATGTAATGAGATGATCTGTGTGTATACTGCTCTTGGTTTTTATTTTGCCTTCTCTCCTCCCAGTAATCACATCTAAAGACTTACAGAAACATGGAAATATATGGGTTTGTCCGGTGTCTGATCATGTCTGCACACGCTTCTTTTTTGTGTGAGTATCTGTGTGTTTGCACATGTGAAGACACTTATAATATACCACTTTTTTCAAATCAGGCGTGATGTGATGATTACAGTGTCAAGTAAATATTCTGTCCACACAGAAAGCAGAATTGCTGTGTGACAGAGAGAACAGTCTTGTTTTGGGTTCTCTGTTTGTGCCACTTTGCACTGACAATGCTCTACGCTAGGAAAAAAAAAGAGCATAAACAGAATGCACTTATTTTCATGTCTACCATGATGCTTGTACAAGTGTATAATCACTTTAAAGTATTGATAAAGATGTATGCAGAATTCTTTCTCATGACTTGATGATTTTTAATCACTTTCTCTCTGTCTATGTCAGATATGAGGATGGTCAGGTAGGAGATGCTAATATTAACACACAGGAGCCCAAGATACAGAAGGAAATCATGCGTGTGATAGGTACACAGATCTACTCCAGCTGAACGTGGTTTCCCTCGGACACTGCTTGGATTTTCAGAGCTGAGATGGACACATTCCTGGGCTTCAAATTCACTCATGGGTGGAAACAGAGAGGAGCCCAGCATCTCTCTCCTGCCTGCCCTCTTTACTCTTCTCTGCCTCATCTATACTTTCTGTTATCCTGTTTTTATAGGGAAGGTGGTTCATGCATTTCCTCCAGTGTGGTTTTCCTGTGTGGGACGGATGTACAACCGACTGTTTCTCTCTCAACACGAAATGAGATTTAAGAAACTGCTGGGACATAGGTAGAAGCTTTTATCTGCTCACTTCAAAGAATTGCTGCTAACAGTGCAAAAAACCCCTCCCACATTTCTTTGTGACATCTCTGTGACTACCTGCTGAGCTGCTGTCAGTCAAAACAAGACAAATGCTTGATGGGAGGGGAGGCTGTCTATTGAAACCATTTCGAACTTGCTCAAGCAAGTTACATCCGTCAAATTCTCTCATTTACTATCAAATGCATCTGTTTGACAAACCGTTTCTCACAAGAAGGGGGGAAATTACAATAGTGAATTGCACCTGCTGATAGCGCCATTTATTTGCACATGCTGTCTGTGTTGTTTTAGCACCCGATTCACAAAGGCAATTATGAAAGTCAGGCAACTGCGCAAGTATAGACAAAAATTAGTATTGAATGCAATTTGCACCACGCTGTTTTCCCAGGTTGTGGAGTATGACGTAGATTATCACGATGTGGCATATTTTACTTGGACTGTATAGCATCACTCCACCACTGTGATCCAGCTACTGAGTTGACTCGTTAAAATGCTAAAAGTGTGCTCCACTGTACCATGCTTGTGGATATATGCCCAGTTATAACACTGATCTCCAACTTAATCATCATTTGATGAATTACTGCTGCCATGATCACTAGAGAGTTTAAACAAATGTGTCTTTTAAAGACAATTTGATTTGCCAGCAATAATAGCGCAACATTAATAGCGCCAGGCAAATAACGCAGATTTTTGTGAACAAGGTAAATTATATTTTTCTCCCCACTTTGGAATGCCCAATTTCCAATGTGCTCTAAGTCCTCATGGTGGTGTAGTGATTCGCCTCAATGGCGGAGGATGAATCTCAGTGGCCTCCACGTCTGAGACCACGCATCTTATCACGTGGCTTGTTGAGCGCGTTACCGCGGAGACATAGCATATGTGGAGGATTCACGGTATTCTCTCCGTGATCTACGGAGAGCGAGAGCCACATTATGGCGACCGCGAGGAGGTTACCCCATGTGACTCTACCCTCCCTAGCAACCGGGACAATATGGTTGCTTTGGTGACCTGGCTGGAGTCACTTAGCATGCCCTGGATTCGAACTTGCGACTCCAGGTGTGGTAGTCAGCCTCTTTACTCGCTGAGCTTCCCAGGAGACATGTTTGTCCGGAAAAGAATGATAAAGACATATTTTAAATACGGCACAGTGTTAAATCAGAGTGCCTGATTAAACTGGATTGTGGGGTGTGTGCCAAAAAATTGCTGCAACTGTTTAGGGAATTTGACCCTAACTCTTGTTTCCTTTAAAACTCTCTTCATTTCAAATTCAATCTGTTCAATTTGTTTCTCACACTAAAAATATTTAAACACGTTAAAGAAAGTCTTTTAAAAATGTTTATGCAGTTGTTTGTCACTGGAGTGTAAATGATAGATCTTTGTGCGTTTTTATTGTGTTTGTAAAGCGCAATCTTCATATCTCTGCTCGGCTGCTCTTACTGAGTAATGACATATATTAATATCCCAGATGTATTTATCTCTGAGTTTTTTTGCCGAAATCAATTTCCTGATTTTGTTTCTCAGCCCACTGAACTCCGCTTGCGTACAAACGCTCGCCGTGATTTGTCACGGTACTTTCTCTTTTGGAAAGTCACAGTAACTTAACAGTGGATTTTTCTCTTGCAGATGGACCAAATGGGAACTAAAATAATATTTACTGTGGTCTCCCATTCACCCACTATAGACATTCTGTAAAGCTTGTGTAAAGTGTCTGAGATGTATTTCTGCTCTCAATTCTTGGACGTTCCTGAGTGCGTGTTGATAATTTCCACAAAAGCTTACCTTCTTTTCTCTGCAGTAGACTTCTATGTGTTGACTTTATTCTGTTTGTTCTCTCTGACTCTTGGTAAGCATGTCAAAGTCTCAGTTTGTCTTTCTAAGTTGTATATTATTTTGTAGAGTTTGTTTTCAGATGTCGTACTGATGTCTGATTCTCTCTAATGCACCTTCTCTTTGACATGCCCTTGGCTTTTTTAGACTGGCAAACAAAGGCGTGAAATCTTCAGGAAGGTTGATTCTTTCTATGAAATCAGGTTTGGAGGCTGTATGTTGGAGGTGTAAACTTGACCTGTAAATAACAACAATGGGAATGGAGTAATTGTACCTGTGGAATGTTTTTAGCCAGTCTGGGATGAACTTTCTGATTTACTCTTCTTAGGTTATGCTGCGGTATAAAGGTGGAATTGGTGCTGAAACTAATGAATAAAGAGATTTTGCACAATTGTAGTTTAATTTCTCTGAATTTTATCAATTTCATCAACACTTGAAGTTTAAGGAGCCTATACTATTTACTATAAATCAAATCCTGCTATTACCTGGTACATGTCCAGCCCTAATCACCCGTACAGCAGCTCTCCTCCACTAGAGGGAACTCAGGAGCTACAAAACTCCTCCAACTGTCTCGTTTCTCACACACATTTTGTTTCAGCAATAAAAGGTATCCTGATGAGATGGTGCAGGTTTAGAAGGGGCTGTGTCCTTCATTCTCTCATCTCCTGTCTTTTCCTTTCTTTCTCTGATAGTGTCTGCACCCCAGAAACTTTTGACACCCCTGTCGTATGGCAAAACAACCAATCCAACCTCAAAGATCTCATCGTAGTAATGGTCTGCTGTGAATAGTCAAGTAGTTGCAAATCTTCCCTTAACAAGTTGCATTATTAAATTATCATTCATGTAGCACACATGGTGCAGGTCGAGTTCTGTGCTGAAGTTTAAAACTTAAGGCTAGTGGTTTGTTCAAATCAATATCCTTAGTTACGATCAATATAAAGGAATAGTTTGCCCAAAAACAAACATTTTCTCATCATTTACACACCCTCATGCCATCACAGAGGTGTATGACTTTCTCTCTTCCGGTGAACATTAATTCGATTTTTGCAAGTGAATGGTGACCAAAATTGGCATATAGTGGGAACATAAAAGTAATCCATATGACTCCAGGGATTTATTAGATGTCTTCTGAAGCGATCCAATTGGTTTTAGTTGAGAACAGACCAAAATGTAACTCTTTTTTTACTATAATTCTTGACATCAGCAGTCTCCTTGGTGAACATGATTTCAAGATGGATTACACTTCCTAATGCCATCTAGTGCTCTGGGCATACGGAAAACACTAGGAAGTGTAATCCATCTTGAAATCATGATCATACCAAGAGACTGCAACGGCAAAATGTATAGTGAAAAAGGACTTACTCCTGTTACTGTCTGTTCTCACCCAAAACCAATTGGATCACTTCTGAAGACATGTGATTAAACCACTGGAGTTATGTGGATTTATTTTATGCTGACTTTGTGCTTTTTGGAGTTTTAAAGTTTTGTTCACCATTCACTTGCATTATAAGGTTCTACAGAGCTAAGAAATATCTTCTAAAACCTTTGTTTGTGTTCTGCAGAAGAAAGGAAGCCTTACACATCTGGAATAGCATTAGGGTGAGTACATGCTTAGTGAACTATCCCTTTAATAGTGAAGATGCCTTAACAAACACAACTAATTCTGTCTTCTGCATGTCTCAGGAAAGACATTCAGTTATGACCACACATGTAATGTTTATCAAGAAGACAGTTGGTGGCACCAGAGAGCAGATGAGGGACCCACCCACCTCTTTGTCTTTTTGCTCATATTATTAATTTATTTTTTATTCATTTATTCCTAACTTAATCGTTTTTTTCCATCCTTTCTGTCTTCTTTCTTGGTTTTGGTTCAGCAGTGTGTCTCAGTGGAGGCAGATGTGCGGTGTGGAAGCCTCTTAATTGTGTCTTTTCTTTAATACGTTTCGGATTAATTCCGTCGTCCTAAGAGACAATTCTAATTCCCTGTTATTTCCACTCCACAAAACTAACACACAGTGCAAACACATTCTCTGCTGCCTCTCACTTCCTTTTGGCTACTTATCCATCCATCCCTATTATTTCTCATTTATCTATTAAAAGTTAATAAGACAAGCATTTATTAATTTGTTAATAAGACAAGCATCATTATTACTATTACTATTGCTCATAGTTAAGATTATCTTAAGGAGTAGGATATGGTATATATAATTATTTATGAAAGATACTGTGTCGATGAGAGGTCCTCTCTAAAGGCATGTGTGTGTGTGTGTGTGTGTGTGTGTGTGTGTGTGTGTGTGTGCGCGCTGCAGATTATGTTAGAAAATGTTTTTTTTAAAGCTTTGGCGGGCAGCAGGTGAAGACATCTGAGCTGGCACTCAGCATGGCACAGAGGGATTGGCAGTGCCAGTATCAGACAACACACAAACACACGTATTTATCACTTCATCCATCACTAGAAGAATCTGAGGATTTGGAAAGACATCAACACGATGGAGACAAGTAGATATTTACATTGTCTGCTTAAATCGTTTGTGTGTGTGTGTGTGTGTGTGTGTGTGTGTGTGTGTGTGTGGTGCTTGGCTGTGCAAAATGCTAAATTCAACCTAAATTCTTTATAATATTCTGGTCTCTATAGATATGGCTTGGTCCTTCATTCAATGAAAGTCTTTTGGATTATTATTTTCTTTTTGGCCATGTATTCACCTGCCAGGTGAAAATGGTGTGGGATGATTTATGTGCCAAAATACAAAGTAATACTTAAAGCTGAAGTGTGTAACCTTTCTGTGTTCAAGTACTTTCTCTTATCCTAGTTTAATATGCAGAGAAAGCCATTTATAAGTACATTTTCTTGACAACTGTCAACTCTGTGGTGGTATGAAATTTTCTCTATTTGTTTTGAGTGAACCATCCGGCCTGACACAACAACATTGATTGATTGGTTGGTTGGTTGCAGGACTTTGTGTTTGTTTGATCAACAACTGAAGGGGGCCATATTCAGAGAACTGTTTGAAAACAAACATTTATTCTTGCAATTCCATTTGGTGGCACAGAAATTACACAATTCAGCTTTAAGGTATGGGGATTGTTCAGATCAACCCTACACATAATTCTCACACAAACCTGTTGAGTGAAAATAGATTTATTGCAAAACATTATTTGGCCAATTCATGAAAACTTTAAATAGTCAGATCTGACTCAGAAGTCACTATTTGACCTGTTTCATTATATTAATACTTTTGACTAATCATGCTGTCAAGGAGCATAACATTTTACTGGTCTGCTCCAAAATACAGCAAACAACTATTATACCCTCTAAGAAAACAAATCAATCAGATTAAAACTGTATTGACAAGACAGCAGTACAGTGTTCCAAATACACTGACCATTAACACAATACTATAAAAGCCTCATAAATATATGTCTGTTTTTCAATTCAGTGTGCCAAATCTCTACTTATGTAAGGCCTTTTTAAGGGTGGGCTGAGGTGGGCAACCCAGAAGAGATTATTCTTTGACTTCAAAAGTATATTTGTAAAATATTTTAAAAAATGCGTAAATTCTGATGCCACTTCTCTATTGTTAAGGAAAATCTGATTACTTTTTAAAGTTTTTCGGGGGCAAAAACGTGGCCCAATCATTTTTATTGAAGCCCACCCAAAAATAATTTCCTGGCTACGCTTTTGTACATATGTACAGTATTGCAAGAGTTGCAACATACAGTAGCGGTGTATGTACAATCAGAAATTAGCAAGTAATATAATAAATTCCAAATACACAAGTGATATTGACAAATAAGATACAATATTAATGGTATAAAATAAGGTCAAATAAAATACAATACAGACTAAACTGAGAATGTTGCAATTTATGAATTAAAACAAATAAATGAATGTCTGTGTCTCATGTGGCATTCTGGGATGCTCCCCTGACATTTCTGTCTAGCTTTGATGCAGCCTTTGAACGTGTGTGTGTGTGTGTGTGTGTGTGTGTGTGTGTGTGTGTCACTCTGTACAAACAGAGATGTTCACAGCAATCCCCTCCTGCTCTAGCTTCTTCAAAGCTGCCCACCCTCTCTCCTTTTGCCTGCCAACACAACACAACACAAAACACTAGCCACAATCCTCCTATGTGTTCATCATAAACTGCTCACACTGTCCTGAACCCTCAAACTCTGACAGAGGGACATACCTGCACTGCTTCACCTGTCACCAGTATTAATACTCTGTATAATCACCTCTTCTCATGCACTCTCTCACCTTCTTTCTCTGTTTTGATGTTGCTTCTCTTCTCACACAGATTAAGGTACTCTGTGTAAACATGTCTGATCATGATTGCCTCTAGCTATTTAGGTTTAATTTCATGCAATTAGATTCTGGAATGTGTCAGAATGCAATTCTCAGCATTGCTGCTATTTCAGGCATTACAGTAAACGGTCTTCTTCTATTGTCAAATTTCTCTTTCAGGTCCATTATGGTCATTGTGGAGCAACAGTTTGGCTGGTGTGTTGCATAATGAGTAAAACTGTTCCTACCAAAATAATAACACTTTTGGTTTATTGGCAAAGTCATCTGAAGGTAACGCTGTTGCCCCTTGATTTCTGAGATTTATTTCCACTATAGTAACAGAATAAATAATATGCATAGTCTTGCAATGGAACAAAACACTTGCAATTCATTGACCAAGTTTTGCAACTGCATTTGTGTACTTGAGTACGTTTCTAGCCTAAAAGTGTGCAAGCAATAAAAGTGAAATAATCCCTTTCTTTTTGTTTATTTGCATCCAACATCAGCAAACCTCTTTTTTTTCAACCCCTCCTATTAAATAAAGACCACTTTTCACCATCCAATCAATTCCTGGTAGATAAAATCAAGTTCCGGCCTACATTTTGGATGTCATTTTAACATCTCATTTATATTTTAAAACACTATCGCTTAGGTTCAGGCAAACGTTTTACATCAGGGAGGTATGTTTTAAAAACATCCATCTAAAATTCACCTTAAAACCTCATCTGAATATGACACCATTTTACTCGCTTTTGGCGACCCCAGCTGCCCATTTCACTGGAAACCTTCAGCCAAACATGTTACACAGCTCATAATTTTATAATTTAAAAAATGTTTTCATGTTCACATACATTTCAGGTAAATATAGCGTTGTAGCAATTCACTATTTATAATTAGCCATGATTTATTTAATCCAAGAGGGAAAGTTTCCAATAACATAATAGTTACTGAAATTAAGCGAGTGAGTTCACCCCTCCCACATCTAATGCACCCCTCCCAAATGTAAAACAAAATCAGCTTTTATAAGGTTACTGATATGACTGGAGTCCTCATTTCATGTGAGTGGTCATGATTTTCTACATGTTTCAAAATTACAATTAGTTTCTATAGGAGTAAAGCTTTTTTTGATTGTTTTGTTTTGGTAAAGCTTGATGTACCCATGGATGAAGAGTACAAGTCCTGCAGCACCATTGTAATAAACCATCTGAAGTAAGGCCTAAATAAAAATAAACTGCACAGATAATTGTAGTTATTTGTCAGCCATGACCTATGACTATGACACATCTAATAATCATTCAGTGAAGACTTGGAAACCATGTCTATTTTTATGTATCTGTCTGTGTTTTCAATATTATCATGGTTGGGGAAAATTTAACAGGGTTTCCTTTGTGGCAATGCACTCAGATCCAGTTTAAGAGGAGTTAGCATGAGTTAGCGTGTGCTGTTTACTTGAGACTGCAAGTGCTGAAAGATGCACGGGGTAAGTGTGGTGGAAGCCACAAAGTCACTAATAATAAGCAGACTTGGCATCTATGCCTGTCAGATGCAGAATCACACTGTATGTGCTCCAGCAGCGAAACATGTGATTGGCTGCTGCTGTAATCAATCACGCAATCGGCCGCGTTTGTTAAGGACTGCTGTAGTCATTAATGCGTTCGGTTAGAGTTGAGAAAGTTGGACATAAATAATCTGTTACGTGACGTTAGCATCAACTGTAATGTACTTCTACTTATTTTTATACATTGGAATACTAAATGCTGGGGTGGCAATGCTTTTTCTTTTACATTTGGAAATGCATCACAAAATGGAAGTAAAATAGGTTGTGAATGTTGTTTCATGTTGACTTTAACGTCCAACATACACAATCAAGTTTTGAAGTATTTGTGTGTTGTGACATTATAATCTCAACTCTGGAGAGCTGTGTTTCTGTTATTAGGCTGTTTAATATGAAAGGCTTTTTTACAAGTCAATACTCTTTCAAATGGCTTCATTGTAATGCTAATTAGTTAATCCTTAATAGGGAATTATCCTGTTCAGCAGAACTTAGTTTAAAGCTTTATTTAACAACCTTTTACTTATTTGAGCATTTCAGTGGATAGCTGAATAAGTCGATTTCACTGATATTAAAACAAACATGCAATGAAAGATTATTCATAATCCCCTCAAAGCCTGCTTTATGTGTGCATTTGGGTTATTTCTGTTATCTCAAATCTCTTTTTGACCAAAGCAGTGTCTGTTTTTTATGCCGCAGTGCGACAAGCGTTTGGGGGTATGTGTGTGTGTTTCTCAGTTATTATGTATGTTAAACATGACGTGGGTCATGCAGCATGTCAGTGGATAAGACTCCTATCAACCGTGTTTTCATGTTTTCATGTTTTTGTTGACAAGTAAAAGTTTCAACCTATACATTAGAGGAAAAATTAACTGCAGTTCCTTATCTCAAACAATTTAAATGAAGGGAGGCACAGTATGTGTTGTAAAGCCAAGAAAGCAATGTTTTAAAATCTCTGCTGTAAGGGGGAAATGTACATATTTGCTATTTTTATAATGTTGTAGCCCATGCACAGGCAAAGTTTACTTGTTGTGTAGCTCTATTCTAGTCAAATTGTTCAATTATTGATGTAAAGCAATAAAAAAAGTGTTCTTCATTGCTGGAATATGAATGTTTCAGGAGAGGATTACAAGAGCCAGGAATTAAGGAATTGTTAACCCAAAAATGATAATTCTGCTGCTGCTGCTGCTGCTGCTAAATAAATAAATAAAATAAAATAAAAATAAGACACCATTAAAGTAGTTTGTATGACTTGTGCACTATATTCCAAGTCTTCAGAAGCCATATGATAGCTTTGTGTGAGGAACAGACAAAAATATATGTTGATCTTACTCTACACTACAGCTATTCAATTATATTTGACTTCAGAAAACATGGATTATAGTGTTCAAGTTTTATGGACTACTTTTATGGTACCTTTATTGTATTTTCTATCCTTTGTTTGAGCCTTTCAGTCCCTGATCACTGTATGCTTTCAGTGTATGGAAAAGAGCAGCATGAACATTCTGCTACAGATCTCCTTTTGTGTTTCACAGAAGAAAGTATGTCTGATTTTAAACAACATGAGGGTGAAAAAATGATTACAGAATTTTCATTTTTGGGTGAACTATTCCTGTGCTGTTCAAATAACCCTCAAGTCAGACCATATCAGACAATTCCAGACCAGAGGAGAGGTAAATCCACAAATGCACATTTACATTGTTACCCTCCCCTGAGGGACAAACCCTGCCTTCCCCTGTCACAACATCCAATCAGATAAGTTTGACTAGTAATGATAAAAAAAAACGACACTCAGTATGTGTATGTGTATATGTGTCCATCATCCATCAGCTGTTGGTTTTTTTAGATGACATTTGTTGTTTGTTATCATTGTTGTTTGATGGATCTGCAGACAAGCCTTATTTCCTCAGCGAGCTCACGATTAACACAGAGTAATGTGATTATTGTGACAACACATGTAATGGGGGCAGCCCTGGACTGGACTAGATTATGACTGTGTCTGAAAATGACAAGCACCCTCTCTGTCTCTCTTCCACACTGGTTAATTTGTTCCATTAGGTCAGATCCATCCATCCATCCATCCATCCATCCATCCATCCATCCATCCATCCATCCATCCATCCATCCATCCATCCATCCATCCATCCATCCATCCATCCATCCATCCATCCATCCATCCATCCATCCATCCCGCACACATTAGCTTTATTACTGTATGTATTATTCCCTTAATGTGAGAGGGAATTAACTACAAATACAACAATTTTGACATTTGGGTATGAAAATAAACCTACTATTGGCAGAAAACAAAATGAAGTGTTGAATTTTTTTTTAAAAAAAGTATTATTTTTTAGAACTGAACAGCTCGTGTGTTTTCGAGTGTTTCTGAGTCATCTGAAAATCACTGCAAATGACTCAATGTTCACATGCTACAACACCAAAAGCAAACATGTAAAAAAATATAGCTTCCTAACAAGCTGTCCATGACCAAAATCCCTCTGTTAGCAGCATGATGGGACCCTGCTGAGGGTGAACTTTAGTTCTGACATCAGAGTTGCTCACGGTCAAAACAGTTCGCTTAGGAAAATGGATTAAACCCGGTTTGTGTGCGGAAGAATGCGTGTGAATATTTTCCCATCAATCAAAGTTTTTTTGCATTTAGCTGGTATGGAAATTCAATATGTAATCATACTTTTGACCACATTGATTTGCACCAAGTAATGAGCTTAACAAGACTGAAAAAACAGAACTGTATTCTTTTCCTTTTCAACAAACACATTCATTTGCAGCTTTCTTACTTTTTTTCTAACTCATAACGGGCTGCATATTTTCTCATCTCTATAAGGCACATGAATACTGAAAGATGTGTTGGTCTGCTTCAGAGGATCAGAGGGCAGCAACCAGAGAGGATTCTGGGATTACTTAGCTTAGCTTTAACTGCATGAGTCACAACCCTTTGTGTGACCTCTCGTGTGTTTGTCTTTCATCTATTTATTCCCTGTCGTTTACTGCGCTGGTCGTTTTTCTGTGTCTGCAGTCCAGCTGTAAGCAGTAAGAGTCGTACAGAGTCTAAACAGGCTGAATGCCTCTTTCATCAGAAGAAGTCTTGCATTAATATGATGTCATAGATGTTCAGAATTAGAGCAAGCAGACACAGAACTGAGCCCCAGGTGGATGTGCAGAAGTTTTACAGGAGAAAATAAATAAATACTGTAAATTATGAAGTCAGAGAGGCTGTGTCTGTCTGTCAGTGGATTTTTAAAGCAATACAACAAGGCAAATGGCATAACTTTCCATTAACTGAATTGATTTAACTGGGCAACTTCCATATTTAAGTTGACTTTGGATAAAAAAAATTACGTACCCTTAAAAATATTAACTGGAGCAACAAGTGACAACTAGCCCCGCTCTATCTTGTGCAATTTTCGATGACGCTGAAGAATAACTAGAAGAAATGTTAAACATTAGATAATGTGAACGATTCATGAGGGATTTCAGCACCACGGACAGCAACAAGTTGCTCGTTTAGGCCGAAGAAAAGATTTAGCCTAGTAGCATAAAGTCGGAATTGTGCAATATACTGTAGATGCATCACAGATATATTAGACTATTGTTTTTAAACTTAAATATGGTTTGATAAAAACAGTTTTTTAAATGATTTAATGAATAATCTAATTTTAAAATAACACAATGTTTTTTTTATTTATTTTTTATTTTTCTTCAATGTTACTCATACCTACTACATTACTGCATTACAAACGTGCAGCTTATTGTAAAAGTTATGTTTTGAGATCATTTGTGTACGTTTGGCCCCCCACGCCCCTCTGCCCGCCATACAAATGTTTATATTCTCGCTCCGCCCCCCACAGAGGGCTCTTTGCTCACGCCGCCCCGTGATTGGCCATACCGGTTTTATTATGCAAATGAGTCGCGGGTCTAGTCAAAATCCGCGCGTTGACGTCACGAGTCAGAGTGGCAGCTGACACACGGAGAGTGAGACAGATGGTGAGAGGAATGAGAAGTGAAAGATTCCTGAGGAGAACACAAGAGTGAAAGCGAGAAAGAGAGAGTGAGACAGTGAGGAGAGAAATAAAATAAAGAGGAAAGAGAGAGAAAGAGAAAGAGAGAGAGAGGGGAGTGGATGATAGAGAGCGCGAGACTCAGAGCGCGCGGGAGGGAGAAAGATGGCCACTATAACGGCGGAGAATGGCTTCAGCACCGCGAACAGCTCCGGCAGAATGAACGGACTCAACAGCGCGATCCCCATGAAAGATCACGACGCCATCAAGCTGTTCATCGGTCAGATCCCGCGCAACCTGGAGGAGAAAGACCTCAAGCCGCTCTTCGAGGAATTCGGCAAGATCTACGAGCTCACAGTGCTCAAAGACCGATTCACCGGGATGCATAAAGGTCGGTGTGCTGGTGGACTTTTATTTATTGTGATTTCTTCTCATTATGGCGTAATTGATTTGATTTTGCGAGTCTGTGCGCGCGCGTGTGATCAACACATGTGCACATGCTGCTTTTCAATCCGCCAGTCTTCTTTCCAGCATGCAAAAACTCCAGCATCAGTGCCACCATACAGTCTTAAAAATAAAGCTACCAAAAGTTTATTTTTCTTTCTTTTTTTCTGATTGATGTATAAGAGAACCGTTTTGAGTCCTGTTGGCTCTTTAGAAAACCACCAGGCTTCAAATAACTTTTCCTCTATGATTGGACAAGATAAATAAGTTTAAAATATTTTGTCAGGTAACCAAAAAATGTACTTCATGTGGTCTAAATCTCCAATCAAATATTATTTAATATGACTATTTATCAACCGGAATGCAAAGGATTACACTAACAAGTAATTTTGTTAAGGGTGACATCAGGCAGATAGCTCCTTTAGGCAACAATCACACATTTCACAGTGTACTCATCTTAAGATCCCACAGTATAATGTAACACGAAGAACCTTTTTTACTCTCCAAAGTACACTGAAAAAAGTAGTAACCTGCAATTGCAACCTCAAGGATTTATGCTTCATCTAACCCATAAAAAATACCTTTGTTGTCAGGTTGATTTAGTCATACTAAATAATTTTGGACTTGAATATTTTGATGTTACTTCATGAAGAACATTTAAATTATCATTATTATTTTTTACAGTGTATATGTATCCAACCCAGTAATCCTTATAATGAGTAAAATGAGTCTTGATTAGAAGACGAGGCTTCTTTGTTGAACAGAGGGTTAGATCTCCTAAACATGTGCATGACGTGGTAACATCTAAATTAATAGGATTTATTTAAATCAATACCATTATTGAGCAGGCCTATGGCTGAATCAACCTGACTGGGGTCAGATCAGGTATAGCTCCTCACAGGCCTACCTGAAAAATCATTTACAATTCCTTTTTTAAGGAATATGCCAAAAGGATGGAGATGTCTTGTTGATGAGAGAGGTCAACAGAGATTAGCCAGACTGGTTCGAACTGACAAAGTCTATAGACAGTAACTCAGTTAACCGCTCTGTACAATTGTGGTGCGAAGAATAGCACCTCAGAATGCTATCCTGAGATGCGGGTTGGCACTGTTTTGGTGGCACGAGGGGGACTTACGCAATATTAGGCAGGTGGTTTTAATGTTGTGGCTGTTTGGTGTATATAATAATAATATACCCGTGCCGTTATGCTTGTATTGAATTACTTACATTATGATGACTACATTACGCATACCTGTTCTGTATGATTCATGTCACTGTAAACTGGATGGGGGTTATTATTAAGATACAGTGCGGTGTGTAATTTAGCTTTGTTGTGTATACAGATTCATATTTCCTTCTGTTAGTATAGTAGACGCCTTGATTTAAAGGTAGTTTTTCTGTTTGTTGTTTGTCTAGCAGTGCAGTTCCAAGCATCATTAAATAGACATTATATAGACTACAAATACAAATGCTAAATATTTCTATTACGTTTCTCACAGTCTTTCATTAACTCTTCATGCCCGACTGTGCTGTCTGCCTCTCCATGTAATCACAGTGTGCAGGTTTTGTGCTGATGGTTCCCAGTGGATCAGACGTGCATTAATACAGCTGATAGTTTACATTAATAGGCCCGAAGCGGCGCGACAGCGCTGAGAGTCATGAAGGAAATTGTGTGCTTCTCACAGAGTGCGCTGATGTATGCTTACATACAGAACACAAGAATCTCTTTGGTGTCCTTGAACCACTGAGAATATCAACAAAAATGGGAGTTATTGATTTATAGTCAAATATAATAATACAGTAAATAGTTTAGCGTTTACTTTTGATGCCCATTGAGAAAATTGAAAAAAAAATCTTTCTTTTTTTCTTTTTTTAATAAAATGAAAACAGCAGGTAGATTTGTACTTGTGTAACTGACCGGCCGTTGGCATTCGTCCCCTTCACACTTCTCACAGTATCGGCCCATGTGCCAGCGAAGGCGCTGTGCTCCCTGTAGGGGGCAAATCTTCAGACTGAAAGGGCGATCTATCATACCATAGCCATGACTGCTGTCTGACATCTCTCCTTGCTAGTTAAATGAGATGCTATGATATGTCATTTGATCATATAAAATGAATAATATTATTGTTTATCTCTCAAATATGGCAACCTCTAAAGGATTTGTTCCCTTAAGTCACACTTTAAAATGTCAGAATGTCATTACAAATTAGAAAAAAACAAATCAAAGCATGTGTCATCTCTAACAAATGCTGCTTGAGCTTCAAGAGTTGGTTCTCAGAACGAACTTTTCTGAGCCATTTTTGCAATGACTTTAAATCACCCAGTTTCAAGGTGATTTTTATTTGTTGTATAAAGTCAGTTCCCCTCAAGTGTCCTAACAGTGTAACCACGGGTGTAGTTCATCCCATTAACTGTGAACATGTTCCACTAATGTTTGACAAGCACAGATTCCTTTTGCCTTATATCTGGTTTTATCATTTCAATCCTAACCAGCCTTCTCTGAAATGTATGCTTGTGCTATTTTGTCTTTAAAATAAATGATACTTGATTTGATATTTTTTATCTAATGCAATGACATTCAGACATCATTTAGAGTGACTTAACTGTAGATCAGTTATTAGTGATTTTTGCACACATTTGAAATTGTGTTGCATATTTGGTGAGATTTTCATTGCATACAAAGAGCTGTATTTTGAGTTGTTTCAAATGACCGATGATGCCTTTGTGCAGATTGTCTGTGGCTCATGGTGAGCTTTGTTTTGATGACTTATATTAAATACAGGTTCACTGCTTCAAGGAGAAACATGGTTTATGTAGACCACAATGTGCTTTGTATAGTGAATTATTCTGGATAACACTCAAACTTTAATGGCAAGTTTTTGAAAAGCTAGCAATGGGATTTGTGTTGGGACACCTCTTGATGTCCATTGTAAAATCGGGGTGCTGAAGCAAAACCATTCGAGGGCCACTTTTCTAATATAATGGGTTCTCATGGCTTTCTGGCTGCTGTTTTGTCCGGTGGGTGCTGTGTGAGTGGTCCCTAAGGAGGGCATGCCAGCATGTCTTGTGTAAGGTGATGAGAAATTCTGCTTGCAGCTGCAAAACTGCCTCTCACAGGGTCACCCGCTACCAGCGCTCCCCTCAGCTCATGGGGCAAAAAAACAAATTAGCTTCTGATGTTTAAGCATGTTCAAATTAATTTGTGGTCACACTGTGGTTGTAGAGGTTTTCGAAAATGCATGCATGGAGATTTTTTCCGCTATTTTACCAATTAATATGATTTTTAGGAGTGCTGTAGTTTGCATAACATTCAGGAAGGTCTTTCTGGATGCAGCTGAATTCTTTTAAACATTTTCTATTTCATGTTTCTGTTTCAACTGTGACAATTGTTTCAGGGTAAAACAAATAAAAATGCAAACATTTTCTGGGTGGCTGCTTACTGGTCCAAGACAAAAGAGCCCATCCTTAAGTCTCTACCATATTCTGGTCTCTAAATTTGGCTCAATGTAAGTCTATATGATTTCTTTTTAATATATATATATATATATATATATATATATATATATATATATATATCATTTCTAATAGTTATAGCACAACTCTCCTCAACAAGCCACTTGATTTGAGGTATCATTAATGGCCGTGGCACAACTGTTGTTTAATAAAAAAAAGTTAGGGGTTTGTTCAAATCACTCATCCTCCACTGGCTTTTCTTACTGCTGTGTGTGTGTATGTGTGTTTCAGGATGTGCCTTTCTAACGTACTGTGCCAGAGAGTCAGCGCTGAAGGCCCAGAGCGCTCTTCATGAACAAAAGACTCTACCTGGGGTAAAAGACTGATTATTTTTCTTATTTTATTTCTTGCTTCTTCTCTTTACTCTTTCTCCCAGTGTCCCTTTTTATCTTGAACTCTGAATCTAAATAACTATAATAATCTCAACAAAGCTCTGGAGCTGCTTGAAGCTGATTGGTGATCTGCTGAGAGATCCTGGCTCTGTCTGATCACTTCCTGTTCATTATTCCTGTTTTGTGAGGGATTTTTTATGTTTTTTTAATTCTCATCATTTACTCACCCTCATGCAATTACAGTGGTGTATGGCGTTCTTTCTTCTGCAGGACACAAATTATTTTTTTAGGAGAATATCTCAGCTCTTTTAGTCCATTCAATGTGAGTGAATGATGGCCAGAACTTTGAAGCTCCAAAAAGCACATAAAGGCAGCATAAAAGTAATTCATATGAATCAAGTTGTTCAATTCATATCTTCAGAAGTGATATGATAGATCAATATTTAAGTCCTTTTTTAAAAATAAATGTCTACTTTCACTTTCACTTCCACGTTCTTCTTCTTTTGTTTTTGGCGATTCACATTCTTCGTTCATATCGGCCGCTACTGGGCAGGGAGGAGAATTTTTAGTAAAAAGGAAAAACAAACAATGGAAAAAACAATGAATCAACAGTGAAATATGTTCGTCTAGTACATGTTGACATAGATAAACAAAGGAAAAAGAGCAAAGATGCACACAAAAAGACATTCTGTGTGAATGGCCCTTCAGTCCAAAGTTCTAATTGCATTTAACAAGAAATTATGATATCTAATTAAAGGAATAGTTCACCCAAAAATGAAAATTCTCACATCATTTACTCACCCTCATGCCATCCCAGATGTGTATGACTTTCTTTCTTCTGCAGAACACAAACAAAAGATTTTTAGAAGAATATTTCAGATCTGTAGGTCCATACAATGCAAGTGAATGTTGATCATACCTTTGTAGCTCCAAAAATCACATAAAGGAAACATAGACGTAATTCATAAGACTCCAGTAGTTATCGTCAGAAGCGATATAATAAATGTGGGTGATAAACAGATCAAAATTTAAGTCCTTTTTTTACTCTACATCTCCACTTTCACTTTTACATCTTAAAGTCATATGTGGTGCCTGTTAGGTTTACTTTCACATCTGAAGTTAAAGTGGAGATTTAGAGTAAAAATAAAAGGACATAAATATTGTTCTGTTTCTCACCCACATCTATTATATTGCTTCTGAAGATATGAATTTAAACTCTGGAGTTATATGGATTACTTTAATGTTACCTTCATGTGAGTTTTGGAGCTATAACAGTCTGATCACCATTCACTTGCATTGTATAGACCTACAGAGCTGAGATATTCTTCTTAAAATATTTGTTTATGCTCATAAATTATAAGAGAATTTTCATTTTTCAAATGATTTTAAGGAATTTATTTTGTTAGCCATCATACCAAAGCATTTGAACAAAAAATTGGAATTGGACACTTTGGTTTGTGGTGTGAACTTTAGATGCTGTTCTCTTACTGTGCATATGGCAGATGTATTATGCATAGAATGAGCATGATACATCCCTGCTGTATCCCTCAGGTTCTGCTCCCATGTGCTCCTCTCAGGAGAGCGATAACTATGCAAACCTGCAGGGAGATAGTGTGATAAAGAGAGTGAAAGGAAAGACTTATATTTGAGAGGAGACTGTCTTTCTCTCCGCTAGACTGATCATGTGTTTGCAGTCCTGATGAATCTCTTGGGTAATCATTATCATGTTCAGAACTTCCGGAGAACACCTCAGCTTGAAAAGAAAGTGTCTTTTTTAAGGGTTAAGTTAAATTAAAATTCATAATTTTTTCACCTTCATGTTATTCCCATATGACTTTTGTTTCTTCTGTGCAACACAATGGAGATGTTAGGCAGTATGTTACTGTCAGTCACAGTTCATTTTCATTGCATCTTTTTTCCCTTTTAATGAAAGTGAATGGTGACTGAGGCTAGCATTTAGCTTAACACCTTCTTTTGTGTTTCATGGAAGAAAGAAAGTTGTATGGGCATGGAACAATGTGAGTTTTTATAATATCTATGAGGGTGAGTAAATGTTTATCTTCTTTTTATACTAGGTTCTGAATTAAGCTCTGTATCAAGTTCTGACCTTGTTTGAGTCCATGCGGCAGTGGAAAATATAACGTGTTTCTGCATTAGTTGAGATACTTTAAAAATTGTTCAAATGATTTATGATCAGTGCTGTTTGTTTTGTGTAGTTGGCGTTTGTTATCCCACTGACTCCTGATCAACACAGTGTTAACTGGATGATTTAATGAAAATCCTCATCAGGGCTCTAAGACGAGGTCATCTGTTCAGCATCACCTCATTGGTAACCACGGCGATGTCAGGAGTCGCATATCAGGCTAAACACATTAGAGTGCGCACTCAGAGGCCACACTGTTCTTTCATAGGACGAATTATCCTCCTGTGACCGTCAATTTGTCCAAATAGTCAAATTTGTCACAGTCCAGCACCCACAAGGGCAGCCTACACCGACAAACATAAAACAACCCCAGTGATCCAAATGTGAGAATTATTCTTTATTTACTTTACTTTCTCCATCTTTTTACTTTCGTATTATTTACTTAATTTTTCAGATCTTAAACAATGCACAGATAATAATTATGCACTGAAGAAACAACAGCAATATTTGTTAAATGAAGGTAACATAGAGGAAAACAAAATGAGGATAAAAGAGGACAACAGAAAGAACAAGCAAAACATAAATACCCAAATATGCAGTTAAATATTTAATTAAATACAACATATAACCATTCGATGTTTGGTATTGACAACTATATTTATGAACAGGTGTGAGTTTTGAAATATCCTGTTCATACAACAGCTCACAGTAGTGGCTTGAATAATGTCTGTATGAACAAATGATCAAAGTCAAGCTTTATTTTATTCTTGTAATAGCTGTAATAATACCTGTAACCACAGTAATAGTGACTAAAGTAAATATCAAAGAAGGCAACTTCCATAACACAGAACATGTCTAAAATTGGTCTGACAACTGAATTCTGCTACTGTGACATACATAGACATAAAGAACAGAAATGCATTAAATGATGCAATAAATACTTCAGCAGAGTGAGCTTTCTGGACTTCAAAAGCTGTCACTTCACATTATAACCTCCTCAAATAAAACACCCGCTTCTGTCATTTGAAGTTGTCCAAAACCCACTTGATTTTTCTTTCAAATGAAGACAAACAGCCAGTAAACAGCACATCTTTAAAAACAGCATTAGGACAGTTGTATACTGTATACGTGGCAGCTTTTGAATGATTATTTGTGAGACTGTTTTTCTGACATCTGGAGCCAATGGGTTATTACCTCAATTCATATGAGTATAGACAAATACAATTTTTATGATTTGAGCAGCATCTCTGTGAGCACAAATCTGCGATTGGGGTGTTTAATGGCATTTTGAAAAATGGATCGCTTATAATGAGAACATCTGAGAAAGAGCAAAATGACTTAAAATCACAGAAAATATTAATATTCTAAATTCTGCTTATTTGATCTACAAAGTGGCTCAAGTGATTTTAGAAATGTTGGGAGAAGGTGATCCTAGCCTCTGATTTCTTTCTAGAAAATCATTAAAATAAAACAAAATAAAAACGCAAACAGCAGATTGTTTTGTGATATATTCTCTGAGACTGATATCGTAATTTCAGAGATCATAGTGCATATTGGCTGCCCCCAACCAAAGATTTTTCTAGTCGTTTAGTAGGCGTTAGTTTGTCATTAGTCGACTAGTTGTCGCACATTTATGATATTAAATTAATTACTTAAATATATATATATATATTTGGGGGGGGGGGGGCACACACGAAGCGAGCCGCAGCGACACTGGCAAAAGCGATAATGATTCTGAATTTGTCGGAAAAGCATGCAAGGAGACTATCTGACCATTTTGTTAATTTATAGAGAGAAATGCACATTAGTGTTGTGTGGACAGAGGATGATCTCGGGGATAGCACCAATAGCTGATGACTTTGACTATGTCAAGACGATATTTGGCTCATTTTCCCATAAATGTATAAAATTATTATTATTATTATTATTAGGCTATTATTATGATCAAAGTAATATTACAAATACTTTGCCCATAGACACAGACACACACTTGAAGAAACACACTTTATTATATTATTCAGAACAGATAACAGAAAAGCCTGCATGTTTAGATGGAGACTTGCCTGAAATGGTGTATATCCATTTTTTGATCACTTCATTATTTTAATTGCTTTTTCATTTCGTTTGGAGTGCAATTTGAATTTAGAAATGGTTTAAGTTTTTAGTTTTTGCAAAATCACTAAAGCAAGGATATTCACCGATCCCTCAGCCCGGGGGTTGCCGATGTAATTGGATATTGCAATATATGTGAAGGAGGGAACAAAAGGAATTTTTCCACACACATTATGTATTTTCCCGAACAACTAAATACCCGACTGGTAGAGAATGCACAGATGAAGTAAGTTCTTTGACACGAAATATGTGGAAACCAATGATTTTGCAAAACTAATTAAACTTTTTTACTTTTGTTTTTACAATGATATTAACTTGTTATTTGTCAGTCAACTAATGACTTTCCCTATGCGATTTTTTTTAAGCTAATTAGTTAATAATTTGTTAGATCCATGCATTAATAAATTGCCGAAGTAACAAATGCCTGACTTGGAGGTACGATCTTCCAAGCTGCACTTGAGGGCATCAATACACCTGTGATTGCCGGTGTTGCATGTTTAATGTGGAAATTTGGAGAGTTTTCATTGGTTGCATTGGTTTTATGGTTTTTATGCTCATGGTTTGGATGTTTGTTGTTTTTGTTTAAGTTTTTAAAGTTAATAGTAATGGTCCACTCTGCGTTTTTCTCTTTTTTCATAGAATTCATCCATTTGTCAGTGTCCTCAACTATTTTTATCTGAAAATAATAACAACCTGTTGCCTTTTCACATCACCAAAAAACATCCCCAGGCCATGCCCACACTATGCCCAGATCACTCTTTGATCATGTTTGAAATATCATACTTAATGCATACTGTGCAGTGTCTGTGAACTTCCATCTTCCTTTCCAGTATTTTGTAAAATAATATGCAGTATGCAATTATAAACATTACAAATAAGTGGTGTGCTATGCTGTTGTCATGTGACTCCATTACGTTGCATGTTTAATTCAGTGATTGGCATCTAGTTATTGTCTGAGAAATAAATGTAATTTAAGTAGTATGGAAGTATATCGTTCTTAAACATTGCAAACAAACACAAGCCACACCCAAATGATGTCTACTCTGGTCCAGACCAAAACCACATCCTTCTTGTGTGTATGTGTGTTGTGGAGTATCAGCTGATGTGTTGATTGACAGTTATGGCAAATAAAATAATCTGTGGCGAGTTAACAGAGAGTAAACCGCACTGCTCAGAGATCCAAATGAAAGGAACAGCTGTCTGTTGAACATGAAGCTGTTTAGGTTGTGTGGGAGTGAATATATGCATCTCTCTCTCTCTCTCTCTCTCTCTCTCTCTCTCTCTCTCTCTCTGTTAGGGTGTTTGGCATATATATATATATACATGCTCATCATGTTGATAATGAACTACACCTCTCTTCCCCTATCCTGAACTGAGCTTCAGTATTTACAATGGGAGTGTTTAACTGTGTGTACTGTTATTTTTTCTTATTTACAGTTGTTTGTTCTGTATATCACTCATACATGTATCTCACTCTGTGCTCTCTGCTGACCCCTTTAAGAAACAAACTCTCTTTAAAAAGTAACAGTCTAGCTGTTTGATAAGAACAGGCTTTAAAAAATGTTTTTTGTTTAATGCATTCTGAAAGGATTGTCTTTAGAATACTGCAGGGCATGTGGCCTTTAAAAACACACAACATCTTCAGAGAAGTTTTGCTTGTACCTGCTGAATTCGTTTAGTCTGTCTGTGTACTGTCATTAACACAGATGGAGTTTATTCTGTCAGATGGTAACTGGAGCGATCTCCCATTCTCCTTCGAAATGGCTGGTGTTTCCTCTTGTCTCATCTTATTTAGGCCAGAGTTGCCCAAAGGTTTTCCTGCGAAGGGCCAAAAATCAAACTTGATTGAGGGCTGTGGGCCGAAAGTAAACGTTGCATTATAACAACCACAGGGCTTGAAATACATTTTTTGAAAATGGGGGGTTGTGGAGGAATTCCCCCCCTTACAGCTCATATGGGGGACATTTTTTCAAACTTATGACAATGTCATACTTTTATGCCAAAGACTTACATTTAAACAATTTATTCATGCAATTTAAAAATGGCATGTTTTGATAATTAAAGAGTTGCATGATCTCTACATTGCATAATGTGCATTGTTACTGAAACTCATCCATATATTTACAAATATGTTGGCTATTAAATTAACATAGCATACAAAACTAATGCAGTGATACAGTGGAGATGACAGAGTAGCTTGTAAATTTTTTTTAGTAATTACTTTATGCCAATTGAATAAATCAGTGCAACAATAAACATTTAACAATGAACATCAGAGATATGATTCATACACCAAAAGTTGGTAAAGTTCTATAAAATTATTGTATCATAAATAAAGTTCTACCTAACATCAAGGCAGTTTAACACATCCAGATATTACTTTTGTTAATATTATTATTAACTACATTGTAGCGTTTGACAATTTTAGCACGTGAGCACGACACCGACTGATACGCAGCGTAAGAAGCGGTGTGCCTGTCTGTACGCTTTTATGCGGTGAGCTTCTTTGCAGAATTTCAGGCTCTGCAAACTGTATTTTATTAAAATATGAAATTTGCCCTGGTTCCCCTCATTTATGATTTCATTATATAAAAAAAAAAAAAAAAAAAAATCAGCAATATGCTAAATTAATGCAATATAAAGCTGCGTCAGTGGCATTTTTGGTCAAATCAAAGGTCATCGCGGGCCCTGGTTTGGGCACCTCTGCTTTAGGCAATAATGTCTGGGGGTATTTATACTTGGTCACTTCATGTATTTTATGAAAAGACCAAGTGTAAATGCCCTCCAAAAAGGATTTGAGACAGATATTAATCTGATCACTCAAACCACCTCCAGAAGTAGTTTGAGATGCATTCCTGATGGAACTCGGTCAAGTGTAAATGCATCTGGATGTTCAAGCCACATATGTAAACTTTACTCTGCCCAAACAGCACTACGTCAGCAAGGGGATAACGTAAAACTTAAAAGTGATTTTAGCATTCGGAAGCTTTCACATGGCTGAGCCGTTGAATTAGCAACGCCCCCTCATTCCAAAACTCTGCCTTCCAAAGATCATTTTGAGATGAAAACCGAGCAAAAGAGCAGCATTGTTTGTTCCTGTGGCTGTCAAATTCAACAGTGGCACAATAGCGTCCTCAACTGACAAACATGATGAATCATAGCCTCAATGATTCGCTTCAAATGAGAATGAGCAAAATTAGTGACAGGTGAAAAGCGTCTATGTCTGCGGTCCACAGACACATTATTGTTTGCTGTTTACATTATCTACATCTGTCACAGAGACTGGTGAGATATCTCAAGACACTTATTTAATGAATAAATTTAAGGGAGTTGTAAATTTTTTGCCTAATTTCCCATGAAAATATAGCTTAGAGCACAACTACTGTTACCGAGTATTTATTTTATATATATATATATATATATATATATATATATATATACACACACTTTTCTCACAATTTAGAATGCCCAATTCCCACTCATGGTGGCATGTTTATTCACCTCAATCCGGGTGGTGGAGGACAAGTCTCAGTTGCCTCCGCTTCTGAGACAGTCACTCCACACATCTTATCAAGTGGCTCATTGTGCATGACACCGCGGAGACTCTCAGCACGTGGAGGCTCATGCTACTCTCCGCAATCCATACACAACTTACCACGTGCCCCATTGAGAGCAAGATCAACTTATCGTGGCCCCTCCCAGCTTGCGGTTGGCGGTTTCAGACCCCGTTGTGTTTCAGCGGCTAGTAGGGGACTCGTCCACCGAACCTGAGCCCCTTCTCCCCTTGTGGCTGGCAGCCGTTCCTCCGCTTCCAGGCAGCTGGGCTCCTCTGTCCCCCGGAAGATGGCCACGGCTGCTCCGTTGGGGTGGATGATAGCGGCGAGAACTCTACTATGGCGTATCCCTCCTCCTTCCCGGGATTTCAGCACCAGTGTAAAGCAGTTCAAATGAAAGGAGGAGGCGAGAACCGGCTTGACAACATAAATAATAGTTTAATAAAGAACTAAAACCAAAAGACACAAACACACACATAGGATGGACAGCTGCCCGTAAACATTCTCTCTCTGTCACACCACCGTCCACAGTCGGCCTTTTCCCTCTCGGAGGCTTGATTAGCCTGACAAGGGACCGAGTGTGTAAAATCACGACCCGGCCCCGCCCTCCGCCCTTTCACACATACCTACGGCAAGCTCCAAGGGGAAAAATACACAGTGCGCACATGGAAAGACACACCAACGAACAATTCAAAGTCAATTGAAATGAATAATAAATCACATCTTTTAAATTCAGTGCTTGTCTTCCACTAGCATAATCACAGAAGTGAACTCTTGTTTTATTTGCATATAATGCGAGAATTCAAGATTGGATTTATATCCATTTGGTGGAGAAATATTGATGTTCAATCATTAGTAATCCAGTAAGTAAAAATGCATGAAGTGGCCAAGTGTAAATACCTCTTACTCTCGCTGTAGCCCTGTTCTTTTTGTATATTCTGTTTCACCTATAAATACAACACTTCATTAATGTGCTGTATTTATAGGTGAAACAGAATATACAACCCATTTTACTTCATTAATGTGTTGTATATTCTGTTTCACCTATAAATACAACACATTAATGAAGTAAAATGGGTTGTGATGGTGTTTCACATAGGCATGCGACATATAAAATTTTCACATTACGATAATTGCTGAAGCTTTTATCATGATAACGGTAGTATCACGGTATTGACCTACATTACAAAAATGGGCTGAATGATACTTTATTAATAACTTTATTCTTGTTCTCTTAATAAACACGTTTAATGACTTTTTTATATCCCAAACTGGCCCTTTAAATGACCAGATAGCAAAGAACTTTGAAAAGAACCCTGAACATTTAAAAAACTAATTGAACAACTAATTGGCTATAGGATGCATTTTTTTCTGGATAGCAAGCCAGTTGCTAATGTATAGCTTGGCGCCAATAGCTACAAATTTAAATATAGCTGCAAGCAGATAAGGGACCAAGCACATCAACAATTATTAGGCACAACATTGGCAAAAAATAAGTAATTAAACAATGTGGACATGATTTTAGGCAAAATGGTTGAAAAATCATGAATATTATCAATTGCAATGGGTCATAAAAGCTTATTACTTTTGACCAACATGGTGGCGCTGTCCAAATTGATATGGTGTGGTCATAGTTTCATGTCACTACGCCAAAGTGTTGCCGAGCTAAAGCCTGAAAACCATTCTGTCACCATGCTATCAAATTCATTGTTGTGTTAAGCAAAAACAGTTTGATCTATCAACACTAAATCCATTAAGTTTTGTTGGCAAGGTCTGAAGGTGGTCTAATTTGATTTTTGTTAAAATCTGAAATTAGTCTTTCATTGTGGGTCTAACTACTTGTGCCATGTGTGCCCTGCCCTTTGCCTGGCTGGTCTGTGAGGCTGTTACTATGGTAACAGAGTTCACGAGGTGATTGTCTAGGTAAGGCGGGGCGCGTGCAGAACGTGAACTTTCAGCGCACGTGAAACTCTCCAAATGAAAACATGACGGAACAACACGATCTCCCAGAGTTGTATCCGCCAAAGAAGATGTTGTGTACTACTTACCTTTAGGTAAAGTCAAACACTGAATTAGAACTGTAAATCTGAAGAGTTGTATATTTTAAGTTTAAAAGAGGAGGGGTTCAGATTTATATTGTGAATGTGATGCTTCCAAATAGTTTTTCCTACTTTAATAAGATTTCAGTGAGCGTAAAAGTGCTGTGATTATCTGGCTGATCGTTTAGATTACTGAATAAAGAAAGAACTGTGTCCTAGCCTGACACCGTTTTATTTTAAACATATGGTTTAAGTTATAGTTGTTTTTGGTTATTTATTTTTATATTTATATTTAATCTTATTTTTATTTATTGAAAGGGTATACACACTTTTTTGTTGAAAAGCTACAGTACTTTTTGGTGTCAGAGGGTAGATAGAGAAAATTGCACCTACTTAAATACAAGTACTTTACCTACTTGTTTTCAACTTAGAAGTAGGAATATATATGTTAACTGCATGTCCTAACGAATGCTGCAATAAAACTTAAGTTGTGATATGTTTGTGGAGGATTTTACTGTTGCATAATAGGCAAATTTGCAGATAATCGTAAAAATCTTTTACGTCTTTCTTGATTTTTTTATCAGACAATAATCGTACCATCAAAAATTCACATTGTGACATCCCTAGGTACAAGCTTTTTAAGAACTTCAAAGTATGCAAAAAAGGTATGTTTTTGTACATGTACTTTGTAAGACGCTGAATTTGCAAACTGGTGTTAAATATGACTCTGTCATGTGTTCAACGATCCTGGATAATTAACAGGATAATTGTTATGGTGGTAATTTTTTGTTTTAACTTTTTATCTGTTATAAATCCACAAAGCACCCAATCTCCAAAAAGGTTTTAGAAATTAAAATATTTATTTTAGGAATTATAGGCTTTTGGATACACTTTGTCAAACCCACATGATAAATGCAACCCCTCAGTAGCTAAATAAATATCTAAAGTTCAACTTTGATAATTATTGACCTAGGTAGTCCTAGATATAGTTCACAATAGCAGATAACATTGGATAATATACAGTAATTTACACACATTTATACTGCCATTTTGCTGAAATTTGAGTCATAATGTAGAATATGTTAGCATTTGGCCCCTACAAGAAGCATACAAATTTTCAAATACAATACAGTTGCGGAGTTATGAGCATTTTTTGTTGTGGCGCCCTTTTGTATATCTTGGTGCAAGGAATTAGAGGAAAAAAATAATTTTGAGATTATTATGCAATTTTTTTGCAAGATTATTATTATTATGCATTGAAAATCTAAATGGCCTTGTTATAGCACCATCTTCTGCCCAATTTTCATAAAACTTGGTATACAGCCTCATTCTGACACTGTCTACAAATATCTCAAGTTTTGTAACAGTCGGCTATTCAAATTTGATGTTATTAGCTGCTGAGATTTGATTGGCTGTTGGTGGCCATGTTTTTTATTTTCCCAACTGATATTGTAGGATATGTTAGCCTTTGGCCTCTACTAGATTCATGCCAATTTTCAACTTCATTGATCATACGGTTGCAAAGTTTTTTTTTGTAGCGCCCCCTATTGGCAAATTTTTTTAGCGACTTCGCGTGCATCCTTAGAATGTCCTTTTGTCTATGTGTATTAAGTTTTATAATATTTGGCCTTTTCATTTGGTAGATATTGGTCAATACTTACAAAATGGATGATACCTGACCAACTTGTTGGCTTATATCTTCGCAATGCTTCATAGTAGACACGCCCCCATTTTTGTGCGAATCAGACATACGGCCTACGAGGAGTTAGAAAAAGTAAATTTTTTTCTAATTATCCAAATTAGCACCAACATGTTAATGACAAAAATGAAAAAGTTTGGTTTGTCTTGAGCCAAGGAATCCAATGAGGTAAGACACCTGAGTGTGCGACAAACGGTTTAGGAGTTATGGGCCAAAACGTAAACATGATCAATATAGCACCACCTTGAGGCCGATCGGGCCTAAACTATGCCCTTTCAGTGCTTGGACCCTAATAACCTCAGGCTCACACAAAGAAATGGCAATGTACGATTGAGTGGCATTCCAACAAGAGTTTAATATTAAAATCATCATTGTGCCAAATTGCCATATTTAATTATAGGACTTTATATTAGCAGTTTACGATTGCATTTTAGTTGTTAGTTTGTTAGATGACAACGTTACTGTGTAGCTAGCGGAGTTTTAGCAAACAACATGATTTGATGAAAGAAAAAAACTATTTGGCTAAAATGTTATCTAGAATTATATACGGTATTTTGAAATGCCCACTATAACAATAATGTGCATGTCCATTACTATTAAATGCTGTATTACCGAATACGTCACATGCCTGGTTACACATTGACTTAAAATTAGCTTTTCAACATCTTGTCTCAGCTCTGTGTGTGTGTCACCTAACGAAGATATGTGGCTTCCTGTGTCTCATTCCGCAGACATCTTCCCTACGTTTTTCTCCCTCTCTGTCTGTCTTTGAGGGATGTGAGAGCTTCTATTAGGTGAATATTACCACATTCTTACTGGCTGACAAATTACAGTCGTGCCGTGAATCCTGAGCAGCCCGTGTGAAGTCGTTATTGGAGCCGAAAGCTGAACTTGCGGCCTGTAGATTTTTTTTCACCTCTGTTCTGTGTAAATTATTTATCAAAGTTTCCTTCTAGAGCTTTTAAATGTCACCATTGGCCCCTTTTTAATACAGCTAGTGTAGTGCTCAGAGCGCAGACTGGAGCACAGATGATTTTGTGATTCACAAATGAACATGATTAGGAAACAAATGAGTCAGTTTGGCAAACAGGCCTTGTTTTGGCAGCAGTGAGGAAGACTGCCAGAGCATTTAAAAAATGACAAAATGGAAAACCATTTTAGTGATTAGCGGTTCTTGCATTTTCCAACAGACATAAAATGCTATCATTGTTTAATCACTCTTCTTTGGAACACAAAATGAAATGATCTGAAAAATCTTTATGCATCTCCTTTCCATTACGTGAAAGTATTCAGTGACAAGTGGCACATACAAAGGGGTAAAAATAAAAGTAGTCTACACAACTTGTGCACTATATTCCAAGTCTTCTGAAATCATACGATTTAAAGTCATACTTTGTGTGAGTAAGAGACCCAAATTACATTCCTGCATGTGCACATTCAACTTTGTCTCATTGAATTAACTACAGTGTCGAATTCTATGTTTTGTTCCTATTTCCTGGTGAAATTAACATAAGAGGCATCATCTGTACATTTTATTCACTTTCACACAAATCACAACTACAATGTCCGATTATGACTTTATAAACCCTTATTTTTCATACTATTACTCACACACTACTATGATATGATATCGAAACACTTTTACTCGTAACGCATCATTTAAAAAACTATATTTTCTAACACTTTTTCACCTACATTTACACACTTCCAATGTGATTAGCTTCCATGTTAGCTCACCTGATAAGAGGACTCTAAAGTATATGGTTCGAGACCAGTCAAGTACACAAGCTTACACGTGAGACGAGAGTGTGGTAGAAGTGACACAAGATGACGTGGTTGCTTCCGAAGATGTGCTAGATATACACTATCGGTTAGGTTTAGGCCTCGGTTTTCAAATGGAATTAAAATTTTTCTCCCCATGTGGGTGCCAGAACATGACAGGGGAGGCGCGGAGGTTGATGAAATATACACCAAGTGAAATCAAAACATACATAAATACTAAAAAAAGTTATTTTGAAGATAAATAAAAATGATTGGCTGAATAGACCATAGTCCCGTTTAATAAACCATAGCTATATGACGTTATAACACTGATAATATCATTATCATGCATATCATGCGAGAGCTCATCCATGTAAATTCGTATTGTAAGAATGATTGACTATCCTGATGCTCACTGACAATGTACAGTAAGTAGACGATGTCTCGGTGCCTTAGTGTCTAGGATGCAGAAAATCTGAAACAAAATCATGACGTGTAGATATTGTGTAGAATAAAAAAAACCACTCACAAATATAGTGAAACCTGTATACGCACACACGCATACACGCACGTAAAAAAAAAAGGCACTTGTTGTATGATTCATTTAGGATCAGGAGTGCTGAGGGAAATATTCAGTGTGACATGTTGAATATTACAGTGAGTGGGAAATAATGTAAGATGGGACCGGTTTTACCCATTGAGATCTGATTGAATTGTGGATTTTAGGCTGTGATCTTATTGGGTTAATATAATTTTTTCCTGTCTGCTTGGCCATGGATACATCAGCAGAAAAGAAAATTGGTTTCAGAGGCAGAGAGAGACATTATATTAAATTAAGCATAGTTTTAAAGACATCAATGGTAATGAATAAAATAAATTGTTTATATTACTTGTGTGAGGATCATCATCTCCTCCTTAAAACTGTTAAACTGTCACCACCAACCTGTGATGTAATTGCATCTAAACTTGGCATTAATTCTGATTATTCTGTATGATCGGTGTATCTAACACTATGACAGTGGTGAAGCGTGTTTGATTTGTATTTTGGTGTAGATGGCCAAAGCTTTAGTGTTTGTTTTCTTGTCCAGGTATCCAGCGATACCTGACACTGTATGTGTTTAAGAAATCCATTGCGATTGTATTAAATCATGTAGGATATCATGTGATTGTGCAGGTGTTTGTGAATTGCGACTGGTGTGTATATAACTCTAAACAAACACAATGCTCGCAGCTGAGACCCTGTGGCACACATCAAACTCAAATCAGCTCACTCACACACTGACACATGAAGAAAGAGGAAACAGAAAGAATCAGGATGACAAAAAAGGAAGACAGAAAGAGATATTGAAGGATATGATTGTGCCTGACGTGTATGCTGCAAAGAAAATTATTTTCATTGCTTTAATAGTTTTTTCCTCTTATTTTTCCCCTCTTATTTTCTTTTCTGGCCTTTTTGTGCAGGGGATGATTGAAAGACAGAAAGAAGGCAAGACAGCATAAAAGAAAGAAAGAGAAAGAAAGGGATGATTGGAGTGTTTATATATCCCTTAAAGGAATATTAATTCACCCATTTTTGCATGAACTATTCTTTCAATTTATTCACTGTAGCTTTATTAATGTGTTTCAGTGAATAACAACTTGCATGTGGGTCTGTTTGTCACACACACACCTATCGTATGGCTTCAGAAGACTTGAAATATAACAAGTGAGTCATTTGGATTATTTATTAAAAACGTTTTGGTCACTGTATGCTTTCATTGTATGTATTATTTTTTTACATACAAAATAGTTTTACATTAAAAGAAAGTCTTATGGGTTTGGGAAAACAAGAGGATGAGTAAATTATGACATGATTTTGATGTTTGGGTGAACAGTCACGCTGCAAGCGTGTGTATATCTGCTTCAGGTTTTTCTCTTTACCTCTACCCTCTCTTCCTCTCTTTCTTCACCCACTTTCTCAAAGCGGGTAATTTGACAGGCGTAGTTTTGGCAGACTTTCTGAATGATTGTCAGCTCTCTGCTTCTGACTAGTGGCCAGTGGCCCAAGGTGTAATCCGTGAGCTGTGATTGGCTGGCAGATTGATGAGCGGACAGACAGGGCAGAGCGGCTGTCACCTGGACGGCATTTGTCCCCTGGAGGATTCTGAGATGCTGGGAGACACTCAAATGGACTGTCTCTCTTCGGGGAGGGGGTGCAGGACTGCGATTATCGCCGCAAAGCTCTGAAACGATATGGCTGCTCGCTAAAGCGCAACGGCTCTCTCACCTGCTGTCTGTCTCACGTTAATGCGGACAGCCGCTCAGATGCCAAAACGCATGACAGCGATGACATCCGGCCTCTGCATTTGACTCCGCTGTCAAAATATGACATGCGCTCAGACTCCAATTGCATTTTGTCCTCTACAGTTGGCATATGACTGCCCGCATCCACGTCTCCTGTGCTGATTTTCAATCAAGCTGATGTGAACTGCTACGGAACAGTGGCAGACTGCAATGACCGCAGTATAGCCATGACAAATGACCTGCAGTGAATCTCTGTGCTGAAAACCATTTCAGAGCGAGGGAGACAGACACAGTGACATAGTTCACCCCAAAATGTAAATTATCTGCCATCATTTACTCAACCTCATGTTCTTCCAAAGCTGTATGTTTAGCAGAATGTTCACACTGATCTTTTCGTTACAATGACAGTGAATGGGACAGATGCCGTTGAGTTCCAAAAATGACAAAAAAGCACAATAAAAGTAGTCCATACTATTTGTGTGCTGTATTCCATAGTACACATACAGCTTTGTGTGTGGGACAGACCAAAATTTGTTATTCACTTAAAATCTTCTCCTTTGCTGTAGCATTAAAATCTACAATAGACTGATCTTACAGTGAAATTGGAAACAGTAAGTTGACTTTTCTTTAGATAAAATTTGTCTTTGCATTTCAAAATGCAAAACACTGTCCCCAGTGGCCAAGGCAGTAAGTGTTGTTTGCCATATGTGCATGCGTGGGCTCCATTTTCTTGGTGAAATGTCCACGGAGGGGCACCAAATGCGAAATGTTAAGCAAGTTGTTCCCAGTTGTACAGGCTAAAATACAGTGAAGAAAAATGCATATTTTATAAACTGTTCACCCAACCCAAACCCCCAAACCTAAACCTAACCATGAGTGGAGTAAAAACTTTAAAAATGCAACCTCTGAATCATGCTCGTGACTAGTTATGCGAACGGCATTTCTTTCTCCCTCAATGCTTGATCGAACCCGGTTCACCCACGCTGCTAACACAAGGAAAGGTAAACATAATGTAGCTGATGCAAAAATGGAATCGGAGTGTCAGTGAGTCGGCATAATGTGGCCATCCTTAAGGTACTGGAACTCTCAGAAACAACATGCAGATTTGGGGAAAAAAAATAATTGTGATTTTCACAAAAAATTCTCCTCCCTGCCCAGTAGTCAAGTCAACTCAAGTCAAGTCAAGTGGTTTTTATTGTCATTTCAACCATATACAGTTAGTACAGTACACATCGAAATGAGACAACGTTCCTCCAGGACCATAGTGCTACATAAAACAACACAGGACAAACACAGAACCACATGAGACTACACAGACTAAATAAAATACCTATATAAAGTGCACGTGCAAACGTGTGCAAAAAGTACAGGACAGTACAATAAATTACTAACAATGAACAGGACAATAGACACAGTGATAGACAGTGCAGCACCGACCAGTACACAGTAGTGCAAAAAGATGACAGTTCCTAAAAATGCCAAATGTAAACATAACATACTATGAGATAGTGTTCTATGCACATAGCAGTTATTGAGGAAGCAGACAGTTATAAATTGACAGTAATTAAAGTGCAACTCAGGACATGTGTGTGTGTCAAACCAGTCTCTGAATATTGAGGAGTCTGATGGCTTGGGGGAAGAAGCTGTTACACAGTCTGGTCGTGAGGGCCCGAATGCTTCGGTACCTCTTGCCAGACGGCAGGAGGGTGAAGAGTTTGTGTGAGGGGTGTGTGGGGTCATCCCAATGCTGTTGGCTTTGTGGATGCAGTGTTTTTCGTAAATGTCTTTGATGGAGAGAAGAGAGACCCTGATGATCTTCTCAGCTGTCCTCACTATCCTCTGCAGGGCTTTGTGGTCCGAAACTGTGCAAGTCCCAAACAAGGCAGTGATGCAGCTGCTCAGGATGCTCTCAATAGTCCCTCTATAGAATGTCGTGAGGATGGGGGGTGGGAGATGTGCTTTCCTCAGCCTTTGCAGAAAGTAGAGATGCTGGGCTTTCTTGGTAACAGAGCTGGTGTTGAGGGACCAGGTGAGGCTTTCCGCCAGGTGAACACCAAGGAATTTGGTACTCTTGACGATCTCCACAGAGAAGCCGTCGATGTTCAGCGGAGAGCGTTCACCTTGTGCTCTCCTAAAGTCAACAACCATCTCTTTTGTTTTGTCGACGTTCAGGGACAGGTTGTTGGCTCTACACCAGTCCATTAGCCGCTGCACCTCGTCTCTGTATGCTGACTCGTCGTTCTTGCTGGTGAGACCCACCACGGTCGTGTCATCGGCGAACTTGATGATGTGGTTCGAGCTGTGCATTGTGCATGTTGCCTTTATGTGCTTTTGGAGCTTCAAAATTGTGGTACCATTCACTTGCATTGTGAAGACCTGCAGAGCTGTGATATTCTCCTAAAAACCTTAATTTGTGTTCTGCAGAAGGAATGCATACACATCTGGGATGGCATGAGGGTGAGTAAATCATTAATTTTATGGGTGAACTTTTCCTTTAAGCATAATTGCTGTAATTGCCTGCATGTAAACACTTATTGTTAAAGGTACAGTATGTAAGATTCAGAAACCCTTGTTATTAATGAAACCTGTGGCCATTAAGCGAACTGCAGTCAGCTACCTGTTGCTCGTGCTCACACTCCATAGGGACACGAGCGAGCGAACATTAACCAAAACAATGACATAACATACAAAGAGACAACGTGATTCACCACCATCATGCTGACAGATGAGGTAGCATAATTAAAATTACACAGTTATGATTGTTTTACAACAAACTCTGAGACTGTATATTATATTTGACTCTCCAGTGCTGGATCAGGGCTGAAACAAAGTGTGGATATAGGTCTGACTATGCAAGACTGTAGTTTGAAATAATCAATTTTCTTTGCATGATACATTGACTGCATTTATATGATATCCTCAAGAGCTGTTAGTTAAATCTGGTGGATGATGACAGTTGCTGTTTATAAAATAGACTGTAAATTATAAAAATGTTGACACAATACAGTATTGATGTGATTCCATTACAACTGTAATTTTGATATATCGATGCGCTATTGTTTTATAGTAATATAATGTATATATTTTCTGTATATTCAAGTCACGTTACACTAATGAATGGAGCTTTTTGCATTATCTTGAACATTGTCTAGCATTCATTTAATGTGTTATTGTAGTTTAGATAAAATTACACAAATCAATCCTTATGGCACTATGTTTCACATGTTTTGCTGTTCTGTAAGCTTACCTGTCCAAAAAGAAGAACACCAATTCAGGGTCAGTTTTGATCCCCAAAACTGAACGAATGTCCCTCTAGGAATCAAATGCCCTGCCAATGTTCGATCTAGTTTTCTCTCGACCAAGATCACGTTCCCGCTTAGCCAGACGGGATTCAGTAAATAACGTTTTTTTTTTTTTTTGGGCTTACTCTGAAGGAGTCGGTGTTGTGCTGGGAGCTGGACGTTTGCTGGATTCCATCTCTAAGATAACGTTACCTAATGTTGCAGTTTGTTGTCGCAGTTGAATAGCGGAAGAGCAGCACTGAAGCAAGGCTCTCGGGAGCGTGCATAAACGTCACATCCTTTGGATTTTCGTGGCAAAATCGGCCCACTCCCTTTGCATGAAAATCAGTCTATATGCTTGTAAAGGGATTTAGATGGGCAAGGAGGAGGCAAGAACCAGCTTGACAATATAAATAGTAGTTTAATAAGAAACTTATTCAAAAGACACAACACACATATGACGGACATGTCCGTAAACGGTCTCTCTCTCCCGCACCATCCTCCGCTGTTGGCCTTTATCCCTCTCGGAGGCTTGATTAGCCTGATTAGGGACCGGGTGTGTAGAATCATGACCCGGCCCCGCACTCCACCCTGCCACAAGGCTTAAATAGGCAACCTTGGAAGTCCGGGAAGGCCTAATTTTATAAGTTACGTTACAAGCCATTTGCATATTGGTCAAAAATTGTGTATATTACATGAAAATTGTTACATATTGCACCTTTAAGATATCGTCTTAAACACTAGAGGAGACTATTTTAATTCAGTTTCCATTTGTCCCATAACACATTGATTTCTACAGGACTTTTAGCAATACTAGACAATATGAAAATTACTAGACAATAACAAAAAATTATTTTAAGAGAGCATGTAATTTGCTTTGTATTGTACTTAAATAAATTTTTTTTTTAAAAGTCAGATAAAGGACCAATCAATGGCCTTTTTGAGTTTAGCTGTGTTTTATTTCTCTCAGGCCTGAAACTGCAGTTGTTAAAGTCTGCAGCAAAAGACGGGTTGTTTTTTTCCCCAGTAAAATCACATTTGTATAACGATTTAATCCAATCATGTCTCTTTCCTCTCATTTGCTTGTATCTGGTCTCAGCGCTGGCTTTAATGAGGTGTCTCAGTAATGGATCCTTAACGAGGAGTCTTGCCTCCCCAGGTCAGACAGCATCTGCTGCACCTAACAGCTAGATAACCACACACACACACACGCACGCATGCACGCACGCACAGAGAAATTAAGGTGTCAATAGTTACATAGAAGTAGATGTTCGAACACAAAACCTCTATGGCTTTGTTCACACTGCAGGTAAAAAGGTTTCACAAAAATGAAACAGGATTTTAAACAATGTTCAACATGCAGGTTATATGTGGACAGATTGGATTTTTTCTGTTCAGACTGCAGTCGCTTTTGTTAGCACGTCTACACTAGTTATCATAGTAACTATGCAAACTTGCGCAAGTTCGTCATAAGTGAGAGTTTATCGATGTATTTTTTTTCATGAGGGCAGAATACAAATATGAACATATATGCTCACAACTGTCCTGTTTTAGCCAGGACGTCCAGTATTTTTGGCATAATAACGATGCTCCATACAGTACGCCTATAATCCTGGATTTTAGAGAGCAGCGAAACTTTTACGCTGATGGGAAGGACGAGATGCGAGAAAGTGCGGATCTAAATGCAGAATAGATGATGAAACATGAATGAACAAAGAACAATGATGAAAAATAAAGCATTGGGCGAAAGGGAAATCAAAAACGCAACGCTGGAGAAGTCTCAAAAGTGGCGCGCAAAGCCGCTGGAAGAGGAATCACAGGAGGAGCGGATGGATGTGACCACTGGAGGAGGAGTCTCTGGGAGAGTGGACGTGACCGCTGGAGGAGGAGTCGTGGAAGACTTCAAGGGCGTAGCTGTGAAACACTTTAAAGGCGGCGCCATGGAAGACTCCGAGGGCAGCGTCACCGTGGTTAGGAGTGTTGACAGTGACTGGGAAACAACCTCCATGGCCGGGAGTGCTGACAGAGCCTGGGAAACGGCCTACATGGTCATGGGCACTTTCAGTGACTGGAGAATGACCTCTGTGGTCGTGAGCATGGGCAGTGATAGGGGAACAACCTCCATCGTTGTGGACATAGGCAGTTATAGGGGAGTAGGAGCCCTTCCAGATGGCTGTGAGCACAGCTGTGGGAGACTCGGAAGGTGCAGCCATGGGAGGCTCAAAGGAAGTGTCCAGGATCGGAACTCGGAAGGTGCATCCATTGCAAAAGGGTTGGGTGCTGGAGTAGATAGCAGAAGACCATCCATTACAATGTTAGCAATTAATTCACAAAGGGGCAGACTGTTGCAGTCCAAAGGGACCATCTCCCTCACTGGTTCATTCAGTCCTAACCAGAACATGGTCCGGAGGATTATTTCTTCCAAGCCCATTTGAAAGGCCAAGCTCCAGAACCTCATGCAGTAGTGATCCATTGAATCCATTGGGTGAGTTGCTCCTGTTGTGCTGCTGGATCCATCTTTCAGGGTTGGTTCTTCTGTTACGCTGATGGGAAGGATGAGACGAGATAGAGTGTGGATCCAAACACAGAATATATTTATTATGCTACTCAGAAGAAGATGAAGAAGAGAACAATGATGAAAAATAAAGCACCGGGCAAAAGGGAAATCAAAAACGCAACAGCAGTTTGCTGGCTAAGTATGTAAATAACATTTAATCACTAACATTCTTACAACCAAACAAACAAACAAGAACAAACAAAGACTAAGGGATGAAGAGGGTATATATACACAGATAAATAATGAGGGAACAGGGAACAGCTGTGGAAGATGGAGGGCAGGTGAGGGTAATCAACAAAGGTGCATCCTGGGAAATGAAGTCCATGAATAAGGGGAAAACAAAGGGCAGTTCATGAGAGAAACGTCCCGTATTGAAGGCTTTGTGTCCCTTATTGAAGCATAAAGGGGTCTCACGGTGAGACTCTTGAAGTGGACCCTTGTCCTATATTGAATCATACATTTTTTTTAATCTTTTTATCTTTTTCCATCCTTCAATAACAGTCTCTTTACAATGCTGCATATGCAGTATTGTGACAGATTTTACCAAACAATCTGCACTGAAATGTGCTGCACAAACTGTTCAGAACAGATTGAAATGGTCAGGGATCTTGTTGAAAATAAATTTCAGACACTTGTTTGTAATGTTGTAATTTTTTTAAAGGATCTGCAGAGCAGCAGGTGCTACACATAGCCAGAAACAGTACAATATTGACAGACTTTACCACATTTTAAAGTCATTTATTTTTTATTTTTAAGGACATTTTGAGTTCTGAAAGTTCAAGTTTCCATAGTACAACTACTCTATACCAAATGATCGAGGAAAATTAAAGTTATCATGTTATGACCCCTTTAAATGTATCAAATTCAAACTTCAAACATCACGACTATTCCCTATTTCTTTCTCTTGGCATATGCTCACCTAAACATCAGCTGGGGAAGAGTAGTGGCCTCAGTTCGAAGCATTTTGAAACATTTTCCATGTGTTTTAGAGGCAGACTGTAAAGTCACTCAGCAGGACTGGAGGAGAGCAGATGGAGATGTTTGAGCATTATTGTTCTCCTGAGTGGAAAATAATCTCCATCCTAAGGCTGTGAGCATCAGACGCTGCCGCAAGCGTGTCTCTAACACGCCAACAGAGACACAGATACTCAATGACATTGGCGCCCTGAGGTGGCACACATGTTGGCCAAACACTCTTCTAGATCTATGAAAACAGAACAGCCTGTACAGCATCGCTGTAAAGTTATTAAACGTTTATGACAAGCAGCAGGTGTGGTCTACTGCGTCAACACAAATGGTTTGACATATCCAGCTAGGTTTGTTAATATTGTTGCAATATTAGTTTTACGTGAGCATTTTATACCTTCTCTTTAATCCTTTGTGTTTACACTGCGTGAGAGAAAATGCAGATTTGTTATTTCAATGCGGATGGTGAGCTGTATTCAAGATTTCAAGCTTGGAATCTGTGATGATTTTAAGCTTTCACTGTTTTTTCACACCCGTAAAATGCATTCCTATTATACTAATGTGTTTTCTAAAATGGCACTATTTTGATTTCTAATTTTAGTAAAAGTGCTGCCTTAGCAAGCACCTAAAATGATTTCTAATATGGTACTGATATTATTTTTGATATTGAAAGAATTACTAAAATATCTTGTATGATACTCATATTATTTGTTATTCAAATAGTGACTAATCTTAATTAACAGTAGGGCTGCATGATATGTCACGTTTATCGAAATATCTGCACACGTACACATCAGTGGGAAAAGCTGTGTATGCATTATCACCATTGTCCATTTTTAAAATAACACATTACATGATAACATGAGAGATGATACATTGCAGTAAGTTGTACTCTGTCTTTCAACAAACCCTCTGGTGTTCATGTTTTTTTGTGCTATAAAAAACATTTACTGTTTGAATTTTGGGATAAAATTGACATAATTTTGTCATAATATTTGACATAACTGAACCCCAAGTTGCACCCAATGGCAGGCTAGTGCCTTGCATGGCAGCTCTGCCGACAATTGTGTGTAAATGTGAGTGTCTGAATGGGTGATTGGGACACAGTGTAAAGCGCTTCGGTAACCTCTGTGGTTAGAAAAAGCACTATATAAGTGCAGACCATTACCATTGACATTACCATAATTTGAAAACCTGATTTCAGGTTTCTCCAAAAACTTCAGACTCATACTTATGGATATGAAGCGAATGGTAAAACTGTATACATGTGTATGACCCAGTCTATATACAATTTGAAACAGAAGACAACTTTGTGATCTCTGGAATTGAAAGTCCCTCTTTTTCCGAATAAACTTTATTCAATTTGGGTGGTGGGTGTAACGAACACTCAGGCTGGTTGGGATCCATAAGCGGTTTATTGGAGTAAGCAGTCTCAGGTAAATACAGGCGTGGTTCAATAGTCAGGCAAACAGGGATATCACAGATAGGCAGAATCGTAGTCAGACAGGCAAAAGATCAGGGCAGGCTGCAAATGGCAAACAGTTCAGAGACAGGCGTTAATTCAAGAAGGGCAGGCGGATAACAGACGTAAATGAAGATACAAGGCAAGGTCAATACACAGTGGGTCAGTAAACATAGAAGGGAACGCTCAGTAAAACGGGGCAAAACAAGACTTTGCAATGAATGAACAATCAGAGGTGGTTTAAATAGAGTGACTGTGATCAGAAACAGCTGTAGTGTAATCGGGCCAGGTATGCGGGCTTATGGGAAATGTAGTCTAACTGTCAATACTCGGGTGAGTCTGGTGGCCGATTGAGGAGGCGTCTTCACCGCCGTTCGTGACAGTGGGGTTCAGGTGTTCTGCGCACTCTGATGATGTATTCATAGTATTATCACATTGCATTTCACATTATCCTACCATTTATATCCGTGCAGACCTAATTACCAGTGTTTCCTGTTTTTGAAGTGTAACCTTGTTGTTACCCCGGGGGCCAGTTTATCAAAAGTAATCGGATTGTATCAAATCCTGAAATTGGATTAGATTACAAAATCCAATCTTGGTTTTGATCTGAATTAAATCATCAGTTTGTGTTGTTCAAAACTTTTTAGTAAGATTGGGATACTTTTGATCCCAAAAAATCAGGATTATACTGATCCCAGCAGAAGGGGTGAATTTCAACAACAAAAATTGGTCAAAATTGGTCAAAAATACACCATTTGTATCATGTAATATACAATTAAAAAAAAAATAGATTTTTTATTTTGCTCTTGATTAATTTAACTTGTAAAGTATACAAGTAAATTGTAAAGTACACACTGGGCTAATTAAGTTTTTCAGTAAAGTGAAAAAGAATAAAAGATTTTGTCCCTATAAATAATTCCACAAACAGATGTTAATAGCAAAGAAATATATTTAATTTTAACTGTATGTTTTTGTATTTTTTTGAGCAAACACTTTATTATGATCAGGGTTGGACTGGGAAGAGAAATCGGCCCTGGATTTTACATGGCAACTGACCCAAAAGTTGCATATCGCGGTGCCGTTTTGTGGTCCGTTCTACATAACGTGGCGGCTTATTTTTCCTTATCGTGGCCCATTTGGCACGTTTCGCGGCCGACCCACTCGGTTCTCCCGCTGGCCAGTCCACACCTGATTGGCCACAAAGTGCATTGGCCCACCGGGAAAATGCCCGGTATGCCAGATTGCCAGTCCAGCCCTGATTATAATTAAAACTTGAAACCATTTTTTTTTATTGAAATATGTGTAAAAAATGTCTCCCTTTTAAAAATAAATAAAATGGGTAAAAATAAGAAAACTAACAGAATTATAACAATAAACCAAATTATAAACATGATAAAAAATAGCATGTAACTATAACATGTTATATAACTAAAGCATGTTAGTTTACATGTTAGCATATCATGTTAAATTAACTACTAAATGAAAAATTAAATCTGCTGTGTGAGCTTTTAAAGAAATGTCCTTTGATTATTAACAATTAACATATACTGTAGGTGCATGACAGTGAGGCCAGACTGCTCCTGTCTGTCCCTTTAACTCAGTTTTTCTCAACTGGTTTTGCTTCAGGACAGATTTTACGTTTGAAATCAAGTGGCGACACACCATAGGTCACGCTGTTTGCGAGATTAGCATTAAATCTGCCTCGAGTGGCAGGCCTAAATAGGCTATTATTGGGGCGGCCACCGAAATATCTTCAATGGGAGAACCATAGCATTGTTTTTTCCCTGCTGTCCACAACCCAGTCCGAATAGACCAGTTGAGAAACACTGCTTTAACTCACACACACTTACTTATGTCAGACCCCCTCGCCTCGCTTCTCTCTGACATTTTCTCCACTACGTGTGTGTGTGTGTGTGTGTGGCGCAAGTTGACAAGTCTGACAGGAGAGATTCTCCGGCGGTTGCATTTTTTTCCTCAATACCGTAGATAAGCAACTGTACATTGTATGATAACCATCAATTTTCTTACCGTGGTATACCGTGTAAACGGTATACCACTGCAACCCTAGTTGTGGGTCAGATGAGGGGGTCTGACAGTTTAAAAAAAAAATTAAATGGAAGAGGATATTTGTATTTATTGTGCCGTTTTCTTTGTCTTAAAAAATCCAAACACTTAAAGTGACCCCATGCTGGATATTCTATCTGTTGTTCTTTACATAGTACCATTTAGAGCACTGGTAATATGTATTTGGTAATCTTTAAAAGTTTGTATGTTTTTTTGAAAAACCTACACAAAATTAAGATGGATTACCTGATCCTGGATAGCTAAACATGAGATTTCCAAATCTGGATCTAAACTTTTTGAACAACTGGCCCCAGAACAGAGAAAACTGTCTGCTCATTGTGGAAAGTATAGAAATGGCTTAGCGGATTTATCTTTAGGAACAGAGAGAACAATGAAGTAGAGATGATGTATGTGTGAAAATATAATCACAGAATGCCTGTTATTTGGATAAAACTGTGAGTCTGAGATATACAGAAACCAAACATGTTAGTCTGGGTGTGTTAAATCAGTAAGAAACGACTAACCCACGTGACATGACCAATAACAGTAAAATGGTAACGGTGACGCCTGCAACTGTATGACTGTACAAACTGTGCATTTTATATATATATATATATACACTCACCTAAAGGATTATTAGGAACACCTGTTCAATTTCTCATTAATGCAATTATCTAATCAACCAATCACATGGCAGTTGCTTCAATGCATTTATGGGTGTGGTCCTGGTCAAGACAATCTCCTGAACTCCAAACTGAATGTCAGAATGGGAAAGAAAGGTGATTTAAGCTATTTTGAGCGTGGCATGGTTGTTGGTGCCAGACGGGCCGGTCTGAGTATTTCACAATCTGCTCAGTTACTGGGATTTTCACGCACAACCATTTCTAGAGTTTACAAAGAATGGTGTGAAAAGGGAAAAACATCCAGTATGCGGCAGTCCTGTGGGCGAAAATGCCTTGTTGATGCTAGAGGTCAGAGGAGAATGGGCCGACTGATTCAAGCTTATAGAAGAGCAACTTTGACTGAAATAACCACTCGTTACAACCGAGGTATGCAGCAAAGCATTTGTGAAGCCACAACACGCACAACCTTGAGGCGGATGGGCTACAACAGCAGAAGACCCCACCGGGTACCACTCATCTCCACTACAAATAGGAAAAAGAGGCTACAATTTGCAAGAGCTCACCAAAATTGGACAGTTGAAGACTGGAAAAATGTTGCCTAGTCTGATGAGTCTCGATTTCTGTTGAGACATTCAGATGGTAGAGTCAGAATTTGGCGTAAACAGAATGAGAACATGGATCCATCATGCCTTGTTACCACTCTGCAGGCTGGTGGTGGTGGTGTAATGGTGTGGGGGATGTTTTCTTGGCACACTTTAGGCCCCTTAGTGCCAATTGGGCATTGTTTAAATGCTACGGCCTACCTGAGCATTGTTTCTGACCATGTCCATCCCTTTATGGCCACCATGTACCCATCCTCTGATGGCTACTTCCAGCAGGATAATGCACCATGTCACAAAGCTTGAATCATTTCAAATTGGTTTCTTGAACATGACAATGAGTTCACTGTACTAAAATGGCCCCCACAGTCACCAGATCTCAACCCAATAGAGCATCTTTGGGATGTGGTGGAACGGGAGCTTCGTGCCCTGGATGTGCATCCCACAAATCTCCATCAACTGCAAGATGCTATCCTATCAATATGGGCCAACATTTCTAAAGAATGCTTTCAGCACCTTGTTGAATCAATGCCACGTAGAATTAAGGCAGTTCTGAAGGCGATTGGTGTATTAGGTGTTCCTAATAATCCTTTAGGTGAGTGTATATACATAGATGCCTCATTTGGCTGTTTGGATACGTCGACTGCAACACCATCTTGGAACAAGGAGAGTTTATATGCATGTGAATTGAGAAGAAGCCTCAGACCGCTGCATAAACTTTAAAGCTTTTGTGTGGAAACAGTTCATAATGTCATAAAATGACAGACAGGGTGCTAATTTTCTGTATGTTTGCCAAAATATATTAATTTGAAGAGGACTTCTTTTGCGGTTTGCTACTAATAAAACAAACAAGTGTAACTAGCCCTGGTCACTCTGCTCTGTATGGGGCTCAAACCGGCGTCTCCAGCATGGGAGGCGGGTGCGCTAACAAGGAGGCTAAAGGTACAGCGTCTAGTGTCTGTCAGTCAGCACAGCTATCTACCAGCTGGCTCCCGTTACACTCACCCCCCTAAACCATACTCCCATCCGGGTCAAGGCATCATTGTAACTGGCCCTGGTCGCCCCGCTCCAAACGGACCTCAAACCAGCGTCTCCGACATGGGAGGCGGTGCGCTAACAAGGATAATGGAAAATATAATAATCTGAAAGTTGGCTTGAAAAGACTCCAGACTGTTACCGTATCTGTCACTTTACTTTCATGTGTCGACGGACGGCTCTTGACCGTTCTATGTATCTATGTATAGATATCTATGCTGTGCATACCATGAGCACTCTGTCTGATCTGAGAAACATTTACTCACAAAATATTATAATGACATGTGTCCCTTTTTCTGTTGGCTGTTTGATGCCCGATTCACAAATTATTAATTCATTTTATTCTGTTCTTTTAGGTGAATTGGCCAAACAAGCTTGGCACGAATCAATTTGTGATTCAGTTTTGTTTGTTCGGAGCGCTCTCTTACTTAATGATTTTGAGCGTTTATCAGTCATTAAAACATAGCAAGATAGTTACGAATAGAGAGAACAAATAGCACCCGATAAAGTAGATATTTACCTACAATTAACTGAGGTAGCTTTGAGAAACTTCAGCAAGTGCTGTGCCATGTGAACAAGGGGCTATTCACACCGAATTTGTTTTTGCATCCGCTTGCACTGTTTTTCAATAGTTTACCATATAAACATTCACTAAATGTATTGTCTTTTGACAACTACATTACATTTCACTGTGTTTTTAGCATCTCTCACAGGAGCGCTGTATTTTTAGATGCCGTGTCAGGTTAAAAATAACTTCTTCAACTGATAAAAACATGTCTCGAGACACCTGTGTTCTGCTCTATCCGGTGAGGTGTCTTGCTTTTTTAGTGCGACAGCTTGTTTGTTCTGACCGGTTACTGTCTTTTAGAAATGCTTTAGCCAATAATTCCATGAATGGTACACATACCCGTGAAAAAAATAAATGTGACCAGAATTGAACAGTTTGGAGTTGTTTTTGCAAAAAAAAATTAAAAATTAAAAACAATTCTCACCGGGGAAGCATGTCCCCAGATCCCCCTAGATTGAAGGGTAAACTTCTGTGATGTGCACTGAACGGGGGCAGCAGTTGCACAAGTGGAGGTGCCCCCCCATGTGCCCCCCACTCACAGACCCTAAGTCGGGTGATATATAACTCTCGCACGCCCCTCGTGTGAAAGTGGTACTCTGAAGGGAACACGGAATTACTGTATGAATGTGCCTTTCGTCACATTGGAAGGGCCCATTCATTTTCTCACTTTCATGTGGAACAAGCTTTCGAGTGGTGTCCCCTCCATATGCCCTTTGAGGGAGCAAAAATGTCGTTTTGAATTCGCCCCAGAGCATCAGCTGTTTTTTTAAATTCTGTTTGTGTTTCATGAAGTTACAAGCGAAACGTGACAGAAGAAATCTGTTTGCAGCATATACACTCTAAAAGCTTTTTTCTCCAGGCCATTACTTGATATTAATTAAATATGTGAGTGAAATAATGTGTTGTTTTCTATTCGTGAACTTTTGATGGTATGTTTGACAATTTGTGTAAAGTAAATAATCATATTTCATCAATTATGGAAACTGAACACTTCTAATTTGTCAGAAAATTAAAAAGCTCCTGGCAAGAGTTGGTTATATTGCCTGTATGCATTGCAAAGTCTTTAAAACGACACCAATTTTGTGCTATTGATTTGAGTAGTTATTAATTATTTTGATGATTTCTTTATCAACATGGAATGTCTAAAGTATGCCAAAAGATGTTTATGTATTATTATTTAAGCGACTCAAGATCATGCATACAGTCATTTCCTCATTTATTTTCTGCCTGCGATGCAGGCAACATTAAGAATAAATAATATGTAGCATACATTTCAACATGTTCACATACTTTGAACTCATTTTTGATGCTACAATAATTTTATAAATACCTTAGAATCCAGAAATTACATTGCATGCATTGCTGTTGTTTAGTTATGAAACATATAGTTAGCATTTTGGCTGTGTACTCACAGAACAATACAGACACACCAATGCAGAACAACAATTCAAACCAACACAGGTCAGATAAAATGTCCACTCTATGTATTGTGTTGTAAGTTTATCAACAGATTAATACTCAATTGCTACCGCATTTGCGACATCACATGGCACACCTGTGTATAAAAATTGTAGACAGCTTTATTAATTATAATGGAAGCAGCAGTGTCGTTTTCAGTGATAGAACGTCTTTTATTGAATACTGCCATTAACTTAAGGAGCTTTCTGTTTCAGGCAAACCCAGTTTGGTTCTTGTTTAAACTAATATACTAATCACAATCAGAACAATACCATGACTGAATGATTATATTCATATTTCATGATACTGTCATAGTACTCAAAGATACTTAAAAAAATTACCATGGTTTTACTATGACACATGCCATAAACATGGGATTATCAATGACCATGTCTGGGGAAAAAAGTGTAAAAGTGCTACTTATTTATTAAGAAATCAATACATAAATAAAATGTAAAAATCACTTTTTAATACTTTCACCCCTGTCCCTGCTGAGGTCTGTGCACAGTGCACACCACTGGTAAACTTTGTCAGACTTCTGTGCGTATCCTCAGATAAAATGCTGCAGGCAACTGTGGATGGTAACGTTTGTCCAACACTTAACTTGACTTATGAGAAATTGTTTATGTGAACAATGATTAATCACAACTGTGTGACTACTGATTGGCGACACTATTGTCTCCTGGCCGTGAAGATATATATATATATATATATATATATATATATATATATATATATATATATATATATATATATATAAAAAGGAAAAAGTTGATTTAAGTCTTGATTTTAAGAAATCCATAAATCCACCACAAAGAGACCAGAGAGGAATATTAGCATAAACATGAATCTCACTCAACCAAATGACAGAAGAGGTGGATTTAGTCTAGAAGAGGATAATAATTCAATGAAATGATAGCAGTGTGTTTATATGTGTGTGTGTGTGGAGGGTTGTGTTCTGTCATGTCTCTGCTAGCTGACCTGAACACATTGTGACCCTCCTCCATTGAACTCCCCTTTCAGATAAGATGTGCCGTGTGCATCGGCTGTGCCGCCCCAGCTTTGGTGTGTGTTTGACCCGTGGAGGCGTAGGGTCACACTGAGGTTTCATGCACAGGGCAAATACGCAGTCTGTGAACCAGTAGGGTTTACCCTGTACTGCCTATCCAGATCTATCTATCTATCTATCTATCTATCTATCTATCTATCTATCTATCTATCTATCTATCTATCTATCTATCTATCTATCTATCTGCCATCCATCCATCCATCCATCCATCCATCCATCCGTCCATCCATATATCTGTCTGTCTGCCTGCCTGTCTGAATCTACATCAGACAATTCAGCAGAGCAAATAAGTGCCTGCCACACAGACCACAAATATGTTATCCCAAGTATATTTCAATATCCTTCATTCAGTGTTTTTCTTTGAAAGTTGATGTAGATAAGGACAGATTCATTTGAAGTTGCTGCATTTATTTCCCTCTGTTCATGTCCTGCGTTCTTTAGTTTTATTCTTCATTTTTCATTCAGTCTTTCATTCTGTTCTTTATTCCTTTTGATGTAGTGAGATGCTCAAAGCACTGCAGCCTTTATTTTGTGTGTGTAGTCTCTGGACAGTTGGAAGCAGAAGCTGTGATGAAAACAAACATGTCTATCTGCAATTCGATATTAAAGCCGCTCTGAATCCATCATCCAGCAGCAAGCATGTAAACGAATGAACAAACGTATGGAGAAAAAATAAATCTATGAATGAAATCCAATTTGATCAAAGAGTAATTTGGTTAACCATCATCAGAGAAGAAATTTGAGATGCAGATGATGCTCTAAATGAAGTTTGGTTATATTTTCTCATCTGTAAATCATTAACAAAGATTGTGAAAAAATGCAATTACTTTTTTTTTTTTTTTTTAAGAGAGAACAAAGGGAGAGAGGCAGACGGAAAAGAACCAACATGTCAGTGTGTGTGATGTTTATAGTCATCAGTCTACCTGGTGGGGTATCAGAGAGGGGTAATAGAGCAATCTGCCCCCTCCTGCCTAGAGCTCACATGTGCAACAGCTGTCAATCAAACACTTGAGCGTGAATGTGGTCAGAAATTGATCTGGCAGGTCAGATGTGTTAATGTGTGATTTTGTTCACTAAGTCGCTCTTTAATTTAGAAAATCTTTGCACATTTTACCACCATGCATTCATATTTTGAACTATTTAAAACTCTCTTAATAGAAAGTGGAAGTTTAATTGATGAGGTATGAGATCACCATATCTCTTTGTGTTAACAGCTGCTCACTTATCAATGACATCATCCATGTCAAAGATATTTTTATTTAATGCAGCTACTAGTGTTCGTCTTAAAGGACTAAGAGATTTGTCTTTTTATTAATATGGACAGCAATATCAATTATCCAACTGAAAAGAAAAATTAGCAGCATGATCTCTTCAATGTATTTTTTATTATTTCTCCTTGACAATAATTAGTTTAAATAGAATGCATCTCAGATGTATCTCCTGAGAAAAAACACCCCAGTAATCACACATGTGTCTCCTTTAGCGTTTCGGAAGAGATTTAACAATATCTCAGTCTGTGTTCTGATTTGCCATCATAACAAACTCTGTGATCAACAGTATGAACATTTCTCATCAAATTCTTCCAAGACCAAATGATCTAAGCTGTGCTATCCACATTAATTCTATAGCTCTCAGGGCCAGGCATTTTGGCAATCCAGGTATTGCACTCAATTTGAATCATTCCACATTCATAATGCTGGGAATTCCTGCACTATTTTCAATAAATGTAATATGTAGTTGAGAATTGGTAAACCAATCCATACAGATGAACAAATCAAATCAATAATCCTGTCTTTGAATTACACTGTAATTCCAGAATCTCTCTCTCTCTCGTGCAGCTTTTAGCAGCTCTTTAAACACTTGTTGAGTTTAGTGTGAGCACACGCAGTGAATTAGCATGTATTTAATGAACTTAAGGTGTTATAGATCTATAAACCTGAAATTTGACATGCAAACGGCATTGTAACGTGTCTCTGTAAGCGCTAAAATCGCTCCTGTTTATAATCAACAACACGTCAATGTTGCAAGTGCGCAATATTGGATGGATCTCATTTTGCCGGCTTTCATATCGTGGCGCTATCTCATAATAATACAGCTCCAAGAAAGTCAGAAATAGCAAAAAATGTTTTGTGTAATGCTACCAGAACTACTATATTAAAAATGCCCTCAAATGACCCTCATGATGGCCTGATACACCTCACACAGCTGTACAGATTTAGAAAATACCCCTTAATACTCACAGACACACTGATATTCTGTCACACAGATCTAGTGTGATATTTCTCTTTCTCCAGGTGTTCTCTGTAGGTCTTAGTTTTCTCTTGGAAACAACCCCACTGACGGTATCACTATTAGTGTGCGTGTCCTGTAAACAAACAGAAGGAGGTCGCAGCGCAGACTCATTAGGGAGTATGACAGCTCAGAGAGCGCATCTGTAAAAACACACACACACACACACACACACACACACACACACACACACACACACAGACATGCACACACTATGCTATCTGGGAAAGTTGTATGGATTTAAGTTGCTAAGTGTTTTTTAGTGCATTGTCATGCAATAGTAGTAGTGATGAATATAAGTAGTTGTAGAGCTAGTTGTAGTAGTATTAATGTATATTAGTGAATAGTATATTATTATTACTTTTATTACAACTGGCTTGTGTGTGTGGCTGATATATCATTTACCAAGGTCATTCACAATTAGGCTATTTGTTGAGCAGAGCCGCATAGCGCTGGTTTAATCATGCAGACAATGAAGACAACAGCGACAAACAGGGACATAAATTAGCATCCCCTGTTTTCATGCAGACATGCACCAACATGCAGCTGTAATGGTCCATTTAGCCCAAACGTCTCTCACCTCAATGGATTATGACTTTCTCTCCAGTAATTTTCCATGTCTGGCCTGTTGTCCTCCCCTTTCCTTCATAACAGGTTGTTTGTAATATGTCAGTTGTGGCAGATGGGTTAAATTAGTATATAAAATCAATTTTAAAGCAGGAACATGGCCGTTAGCCATAAAGAATAACGTGTGTTTTGCATCAAATTACTTCTGCCATGAAAAATAACAATATTTGTGTGCTCTGATGTGGCTTTGAATGTGTTTTATTGTTTGGTGCCCAAACAATAAGTTGAACTTAAATGTATCCGCAATATATTAGCTATCTGGGGTCATTTGGGTTAATGAGTTATCTCTGCCTGGCAAAACTCGCTAAAGTCCCATCATCAAATTCATCACAGAGTGACCGTTCTGCCGATTGAGGCAAATAAGCAACCTGGTCTCAAAGGATCATTTTATTACACCTAAGTTTTTGTAAAATTATTTTAACTTGGCTAGTTTTACGTAAAGCAGCACTTTCCTGGTGAAATAAACACCACAATGTAGGCGCTACAACAACAATAACTTTTATTCACTTTCACGTAAATTATGAGTTAAAGGGCAGATTTTGAGTTCATAAACACTTTTCACCCTGTTCCTCACACAATGCTATCCTATGACATTAAAACGCTTTTATTCAAGTGCATGACTTGTAAGGCGATGCATTTTAATATTTGCTTTACATTACCAATTACATTTACAAGCTAGTTTGAGTGTGATTGAGTGTGATTAAATTGCTTTGTACCTGAACTGTTGCACATGTGATGCAAAGGACCGAGGTACGGGTACACACATGGGGCGAAAGAGCTGTAAAAGCACTATAAAATTGCATAGTTGCTTCTGCAATTGCTCTTTTCATGTCACATTTGCTTTTTATGACACTGTTAGGTTTTAGGTTTAGGTTTAGGGTGGGAGGTAGGTTTTGTTGATTTTAAACTTATTACTGATTAAAAACCTATTTGGGAGAAAATGCATCTACAGTATACATAAATAAGGGCTTAGGATTTCTTTTGTCAATTTGTGATTAGAAGAAAAAAGTCATAGAGGTTTGAAACAACATAAGTGTGAGAAAATGATGACAGAATTCTCATTCTTTTGGGTGAAGTTTCACTTAAAGAATTGTTATCTGAGTTGATGGTGTATTTTCAAAGTCTTAAGTCTGAGTTATAGGGCTGGCGTGTTTCAGATTAGAATCATACATTGATGTGCAGCGCTCCTCTCTTCTACCTGTTATCTCTCTCTCTCTCTCTCTCTCTCTCTCTCTCTCTCTCTCTCTCTCTCGTTTGAGCTGACATTTCCGTTTCCCTGGAGACTAACTGTTCCAGGCAGTTGCCATAGTAACTCCTGTGCTCTTTAAGAAGCTTGAGGTGCCGCCCGTCCCTCCTGCCGCGCGATGGAGAAACCGAACACCTGCTGGCTTCTGCTAATTGGCTGTTGCTTTTTCCCCTCTCACTCCCACTTTTTCATTTCCTGCGGTTGAACTTTTTAAGCATTTCTGTCTGTAGGTCTTACTATTTAACTCTTGTTTCCTGTATGCTTACCATCTTGTTCTAATACTACGTTTTGTCAGAAACAGGGAGAAATACATTTTTCAGTGAATACAAGAGGTTGGCCAGACCATCATGGGGGGTTGGGGGGGGGGGGGGGTTGGGGTCTATAGATTGTATTAGTCAAGATTGTATTCGTCATACTGGTCAAGCTAAATTACTAAAATTGGTCTGTTATTGATTTCTAGAAAACATTTTTGTAAACCAATATTTATGGGTTTTTTTTCTGTTAACATAAATAATGTATATTGAAATGTTTTAATTATATTAATTTCTTATATAGGTGGACATGTTATGCATCCGTGTTAAGCAACAGCCGATATCTCACACAACACATGCAAAAGGTGTGTTTCATGTCCATTTCTCTTGATTTATGAAACATTCTTATCAGTTTGGGTGTGTGACACTAAAATTCAGAGCAAACGGCATTGCTTATGGATTTCATACGGAACACAATTTTTTGCTTAATTACTGGACGATTCCTTATTTTACGTGAAGTTTGGCATATTTTGTTAATTAATTTTACCTGATACTACTACTGCTTTTGCGTGAGGGTGACTCTCTCTCTCTCTCTCTCTCTCTCTCTCTCTCTCTCTCTCTACACACTCACTGTCATGAATTTCCTCAGTCGATTACGGTGATGACAGCGGTTGTCAGGGGCGGGGAATGGAAGAAGTTAAAATGGACCAATTACAACAAAGAATCTCCAGTTTCACAAAACATTACAGTTAAAGGGAAACACTACAGTAAATTATGGACATCTGAAGCAGTCAAACAAGTGGTTACACCAAGGATATGCAAATATTTATCTTTAGAAGTCGTTATACCCAAGCAGCCCTGGGATAAATGTAAGCATATGGCGTATACTTGCTTATGGCCTGACTACACCACTGACTTTACTTCTCCTGTATGCACAGCTGTTACAAGAGTTCAAGATAATTTACAGACAGACAGACATAAATGGATTCATTTTCTCTCCTGGATTCATATTCAGCATCCTCACCATGAGATAACTGCCATGTGACAACTCTTGACAGGTGAACGTGCAAATTATTATTATGTCACCTCGCACAGAATTATATGTGAGCGACAGGAAAACGAGTGTTTCCGTTCAAATCCCCAAACTCCATTTTCACTTGATCTGTTTTCAATTAAGTCAACGAGCGAGCGTATTGTATGTTTGTCCCTGATAAGGCTGCAGCTGTTGACCCAGAGAGACATTGATTACAATTATGAAATCTGTTCGTAAAAAAAATACAAAAAAAAAATACAATAAAACAATTAATTGAATACTTGAGAAGTGATTTATTCGACAGCAAGAATATAAGCAAATAAAACTCGTTAAACAGGACTGGGATTACGAAAATAGACTGAGAGGTTAGAGTCCTTCGGCCTCATTTTCTTTTAGCAATATACAGTATTTTTTTTTCTTTCTTTTTGATTTCTTTGTAGATTCCTGGGTTGTGTCCATGCCAACACAGCTTCATTTCTGTTGAGTGTGATCCAAACAGAGCTCAAGCTCTTTGTGCTCTGTGACACATGAGCAGCTACGTGCTTCGAGTGAGACGAGAACTCCAGTTGACTCATATCTTTCTCACTGAGACTATATTTTGTCCTCTGTTAGATAATGCCAATATAAAGCTTTTTTTTTGCCAGTGTTTTTGTTTTGTTTTTGTCAGTTCTGGTTGAGTGGCAAGGAATGGTGAGCGGCGCCCGACGCCGAGGTACTAGTCGTCAAGTCGCAAAGGCTGTGGGGAGGACGGAGGGTTCCGGTCCAAGCCCACACTCATGGCAGCCCAGTCGAGTCTTCCGCGTCAGACGCCTGGATCCTCTCCGATGCAGCGGTGATGTCATCATCCAAGTCCAGGGGCTCAAGGGAAAAAAAGCCGGCTGGCCGTAAGGCGAGTCGCACTCATCCCGAGCTCGGACAGAAGCGAGCGAGTGTGTCGGGGGGGCGGGTGGTTCATGGGGATTTACCTGGCGAAACCTAGCCCGTCATCATCCCCATATTGCCTTCATCGCCAGCTAGGTCGTCCTCGATCCCGTGGGAAGGAGTGACGCGGGGGGTCCATCAGGAAGGAGAGCAGCGACCGCAACGCTACCATGGTCATGTTCTCGCAGTGAGTACATGAACCATCCACGAACACCGCCTTAGTGTGATCGCTGTCCAGGCACAAGAGGCAGCGTTTGTGGCCGTCCTTCTTGGAGAGAAATCGACCACATCGAGGAACAACACAGGGACGGAAAGTCATCTTGAAAAAGACACATCCTGAAAAGGACGTTCAATGCCGCTGTGTATTGCTCTTTTTGTGAGTGGAAAACTCAGACTCTTTTAGAGAAAATAAACTCTTTTAGGAGGAGAACACTCTTTTAACAGGAAGAAAGCACCCAGGGGCGTAAACTGCACAGCGTGCAGAGAGAGAGACGCCAGCTGGAAATGCGCCATAGGATACAACAGCAATGCTTCTCACTTACAGAGGTGAATGGAACAGTAGTGAAGCTCTGATTGTTTGTTGCAAAACCATTCGTCTCCGAAGAAAAACTCTGACTTGCATTCGCTGCCCCGCTTCCCCTTTATACCCATATGTCCGGGGCGGGGCATGCAAATTCTGTCTGCCAACTTGACATTGGCCTTTTCTTAGGTTCAGAGGTACGTTCGGCGTCCCAGGAAGACCCTTTGTGTCACTTCATTCGACACTAGGTCGAGTGAGTGACAGAAGGGGAACTTCATTTTGTTATGCTATAAAATTATGGTTGATATTAGTGGTCTTGATAGTTGATATTGATATTAGGAAGTTCGTTTTGTTGTTACGTGCCATCGTGCTACTACAATAATAGACCGATGTGCAACACAGTGTAATTTAAACAGTCCGCATACCAGAGCCGCAGCAGATGTGTTTGAGTTCATAATGTTAAAGTGCTCATCTGTGTCATTCTCCCACACTCTCCTCAACAGTTCCCTGAAACTTTAACTGTCTTGTAAAAGGAAAAAAGGCAAATTTCAATAAAATTTATATCATATACAGTCTGCAAATATGTGCATATCTTGTTTAAACAGATGTAATAAACCAACCTCCCACAACTTCAGCATATCCAGCATCCTGTGGAACACTCATAAATCTTCCTCTGAAGCATGTATTCTAACAGCCTCTCCTCAGAAGTTCACTTTAAATTTTCTAATGATAAAAGGCAAATACAAATAAAACTTTTATAATATTTCATCTGCAAATATGCAGATATCTTGTTTAAAAAGATGTAATTCATGAACCTCACGAAAATCTAGCGTTTTCTTACCGTCTTATCTAATATTTTCCTCTGAATCTCTTATTCCATCAGCCAGAATCAAAAACTTCAGGATCATGACGGTTAGTCCATGACAATCCAAGCAGGTGATCCAGGCTGTTTAAACTATCAGGAGATTCCTGCTCGCGCTGAATCCGCACGAGTGCGTGAGTGTATCTTCAAAGTAAAAGCGCTTCATGTGTGCTATAAGAAAATGTCTGTACTGGACTACTGTGTGTACTGTTATGTCCTTCTTCCTAATATATTAACAATTTGTTCATGTGCAATGAAGAAAATAAATTTCAAAAATTTGATGACTAAACAGAAATCAGAAGAAACTGCTGTCTACCATTTAATATACAATTAAATTTTTTAGATAATGTTTTTACAAAGTTAAAGTTTATTGTGAAATTGAGTAAATATAGTGCTAAATAAGGTTGTGGCACGGTGGAGGGCGGGACCGGTGCGTGATTACGCACACCCGGTCCCGTATTAGGCTGATCGAGCCGTCAAGAGGGATAAAGGCCACTCGCGGACGGTGATGCGGGAGAGAGAGATCGTTCACGGACATGTCCGTTGTCTTATGTGTTTGTCTTTTGAGTTCTTCACTAAACCTTTAGTTATATGTTAAGCCGGTTTCTCGCCTCTTCCTTGCCCGTGAACGTGAACTGTTTTACATTGGTGCCGAAGCCCGGGAAGGAAGAGGGATGCGCCGTAGCGGAGTTCTCGCCACTGCCCAGCGGAGCAGCCGCGGCCATCTGCCGGGGGACGGAGGAGCCCAGCCCCCTGGACGCGGAGGTACGGCCGCCGACTGCGAGGGGAGGAGGGGCTCCTGGCCGACCGCCTGGAGCGGTTAGGGCCGCTGCCAGGGGCGGGGGAGTCCCCTACTAGCCGCTGGAACGCGGTGGGGTTGGAGACCGCTGACTGCGTGCGGGGGGAGGGCTCGCCGCCGACCGCCTGGAGCGGGAGAACCGCTGCCAGGGGCGGGGGGAGGCCCCTTCGACTCCCCGGGAACGCGGTGGGGTGTTCCGTCCACCAGGGGCTGAGGACTGCCTCCGATCTGCCTGGAGAGGCGCGGCTGTCATCCTGTAGAGGGTGGAGAAGTGGCTGAGGAACGAGCTACGGCGTATCAGAGAACCGGCGAGTACGTTTTTTTTTTATCTCTCTCTCCTCTCTCTCTCACTGCTGCTCTGCGTTGGCCTTTTCCCTCTTTTTTAAATTATTGTGTTTGTGGGAGGGGAGGTACTGCTCAGTGCAGGAAGGACCTCCCTCCCATTTTTAATTATTGTTGTTTCCCTCCCCTTGCCCCCTCCCTCGTCCAGGTTGATGGGTATGACCCGCCGGCAGACCGCGCGGGAGGCCCCCCCCCCCCCAAGGGATGTACGTCAGGCCGGGGGTCCCCAGCCTGAAAGAACGGGGGAGGAATGTGGCACGGTGGAGGGCGGGACCGGGGCGTGATTATGCACGCCCGGTCCCGTATTAGGCTGATCGAGCCGTCAAGAGGGATAAAGGCCACTCGCGGACGGCATGCGGGAGAGAGAGATCGTTCACGGACATGTCCGTTGCCTTATGTGTTTGTCTTTTGAGTTCTCCATTAAACTATGATTTCACGTGTTCAGCCGTTTTCTCGCCTCTTCCTTGCCCGTGAGAATGAACTGTTTTACAAAGGTTTTATAAATTTTTTGCAATTTTATGTTTATGTTATTTACTATATTAAATTGTGTGATATATCGGCATTGTAATGGCCTATCGGCCACCCTGCTCTCTGGATATCAGCATTGGCATCGGTCATTAACAAAACCCATGTCGGTCGATTACTAGTTGATATTGCTCACAGTTTATTCATTACACTGGAATTGGAACTTCAAGTTGTTAAATTGTGGTATTAAGTATTGGCACAGTTATTTTGGTAGTATATGGTACAATTTGGTTTAGTTCAAATGTTTTGGGCCATCTGGGTTTTTCATACAGACAGAAAATAGTAGTATGTTATTATGCTATTTCAAACATAAACACTTTTTAAAATCTTTAGATCTTTAAAAATCCTCCCTCAAAAGCCACAGTGAGAATGTTTCAACCATCATTCATGTGCAGGCCAACCTCTTGTATTCACTGAAAAACGTATTTATCCCTGTTTCTGACATCCTTGTTCCATTTGATGATATTTCAGCTGTATTATTTTAACTGATCATTAAAAAATCTCTGCATCTTCCTCTCTCCTCCTCATCCTCTCACCTGTAAGCAACGATGACACGTTTCCATGACAGATTCACATCTATAGCACCTCTGCTCGCAGTTTCACACCTTAGTTTAGCATCTTTAGCTCCATTTCAGTTCCTCTATCCCAAACACAACCATGTTAGCAGCTGTTGCCTGCATTTTGACTAAACCCCCATCATTACCGCTGTACATTAACAGATTTACATGCGCTTTCACGCTGTTGCTCAGACATACTGTTTATTTTTAGCCTCCATGGCTAATTAGCGCGAACTGGAGTAGAACCACCGGCACAAATAACAAACATTAGCACACACATAAATGAGTGAGAGGCTTGAAGGAGAAGCTGAGTTATTTCATCTGTGTTTTTGTATGTTAACTCAGAATGGCTGACAACTCTCATTCGCCAGAAATCTAATCATAATGTTGAGGACATTCAGCCTAGTTGTAAACATACACTGCTATCTTGGTCCATAATTCCATAGTATTCTTTCCATGGTATCACCTTCCAGCAGGACAAAAATGCTTAATGCAAATAATAAAATGCAACCATAATTGTGCACAGACAGGATTTTAAGTTGTCAACTTTTAAACAGGAGAAAGAAAATGTCCATTATCTTTTATTGTTGATATCAAAAGGTGTTAATCAACCAATCACGTGGCATTTTGGAGCAATTTCACACTTGAGAATGTCAAAATACACACTTTGGCCCAGCGTTTATTCCATATATTAGGCTGTTACATTACCCTTCTGATGTTTTTTATGCATTACAAAATTAACAGTTTTCCTTTTCATGTCTAGTTTTGCATATTGTTGTGCCTATGCAGTTCATGGTGTTATTAATACATTTCAATGTTTGAAATTATGGAACTGTGCTGAATCATTACTATATGTTCAGAGTAAAATCAATGTAAGAGATGCAAAACCAGTTGAGAGCCTTTGACTAGGATGGTATATGAAAATGGTAATCAAACTGTACCATTTTATAAATAAAACTACCATTGCATTACAATCTGATACCATCACTGAACCATGATACTGCCACTTTTTTGTTATTTTTGTACTTTTTCATTATAAAAACTCATTATTAGTATTTGGATGGAGATACCACTTCTTTGGTCTGGTCAGATAATGGAGTGTCTGATATGAAGCATGGCAGCCATTTTTAGCAGCTCCTTAGACAATGTGAGACAATGTGCCCTAAATAGTGTTCTATCATGTTGCCGGCCTGTCTTTGAGGGAATGAGACATTAAGTTTGGCATCTGGGGCCATCGCTGTCTGTCAGACATGCTCCATAAACTCACATAAGGTGTCACTGTAAAATATGTCTCCTCGTCTATTACTGATTTATTCTTGCTGCTTTTGTTTGGGTCTCATCCGTAACCATAACGCACCTGGCATGCTTCAGAAAGCTCATGGAGGAATCGTCTGGCTTTGGGAAAACGCTGCACACACAGATTATTTGTCACAGTGTCTGTATTGAGATAGGGAATGCTTGCTAACGTGTGTCTGCATTAGATTGGTTGCACTTGGCTGATTCAGTGTGACATGCAGGTCTTTGTGGCTGTTTTCTATCAGTGCTGTCATGTGTTGATTCGGTGGAATTATGATCGTGTGGTTCAATATTGCTCCAATTTTTAAAACATCAAACTCTTAATATGAGGGCATGTGTGTATTTGAACAGGGTTATTCTTTGGTAAATCTTAATGACTTTTTTAATAAAATTAAGAAGTATTATTACTTTATACAATGCTTATAGTAATATTTAAAGGAATTTTTCATCCAAAAACAGGGCTCCAGACTGCGATAAAATGGACGACCAAAAATAATTGATTGCGACAATAATTTAAAATCTAGTCACCAATGGCGACAGTCGGGTTGTGTGCGTTCATATGTGATTTTGTCAGATTTAATCTTGTGAGTTATTACAAATTTAGGGTGTGCATCAATGTCTCTCACGCCGCTTTTAACCCGTTTTGTTTCTGATGAGCTCACTGCACTGCACGCAACAGCAAACCCAAGGCGAGAGAGTTGTGATTCGGATCTTTTTCATAAATCACCCGAAAAGAACCGAGGGTCTGAACTCAGGAGCTCAGGTTAGCAGTTTAAATCAGATTCACTTTTTCAGCGAATCAGCCATCAGTGAGTTCACAGCTGGGAGTGCAGATATTTCAAAATAAGAGTCCTATGTGTATTTCAAACTTCTTTATAATTAAAAGTCCTTTATTGTGTACCACTTTTTTTCTTCTGGTAATTATTAATTGGGATTGGAGTAGCACAATAAACTGCATCTGGGATTTCATTCAATTTGCACTCTGTGTCTGGGGCCATCCGTTAACAGTAAAGATAGACAAAGGCAATGTTTTAAACAATTAAAATTATATATATATATATATATATATTATGAGATCAAGCTTTTGACACTTAGGATAATTGAGGGACTTGTACACAACTATTACACAAGGTGCAAACATTCATTGATGCTCAAGAAGACGACTCACTACAATATGCACACTATACCTATGTAAATATATGTAATATAGATTCTGAAGAGCATTAATAAATAAAAAATAATGGGCACGGGTGGCTGTGGCTCAGTTGGTAGAGCGGGTCAGCCACTAATCGCAGGGTTGGTGGTTTGAATCCCGGCCCATACGACTCCATGTGCCAAAGTGTACTTGGGCAAGACACTGAACCCCAAGTTGCTCCTGATGGCAGGCTAGCGCCTTGCATGGCAGCTCTGCCGCCATTGGCGTATGAATGTGTGTATGAGTATGAGTGTGTGTGTGTGAATGGGTGATTGGGACAGTGTAAAGTGCTTTGGTAACATCTGAGGTTAGAAAAAGCGCTATATAAGTGCAGACCATTTACCAAAAATGTATCTCTTATATTTGTATAAATTATGAAAGGGGGTTTTAACATTTATGATACAATAGGAAATTAAAAATCAGCCGACTTCCTTTGGCTTTCTATCTTGTTTCTGAATATTTTGTCTTTTAATAACAGATATTTGGCTCCTTAATGTTTCTGTTTAGGAGCCAATGGCTCCTATTTATTTGAGATCAGCAGTTACAGAAATACTCAAACCAGCCCGTCTAACACCAACAATCATCCATGTGATTATCTAATCAGCCAATCATGTGACAGCAGTGCAGTGCATACAATTACGCTGATACAGGTCAGTTAATGTTCACATCAACCATCAGAATGGGAAAAAAAAATGTGATCTCAGTGATTTGGACCGTGCCATGATTGTTGGTGCCAGACGGGCTGGTTTGAATATTTCTGTAACTGCTGATCTCCTGGGATTTTCACACACAACAGACCCTAGAATTTACTCCGAATGATGGCAAAAACAAAAAAGCACCCAGTGAGCAGCAGTTCTGCGGATGGAAATGTCTTGTTTATGAGAGAGGTCAACAGAGAATGGCTAGACTGGTTTGAGCAGACAAATTCTACGGTAATTCAGTTAACAGCTCTGTACAGTTGTGGTGAGACGAATATAATCTCAGAATGCTATTCTTAGATGCGGGTTGGTGCTGTTTTGGCAGCATGAGGGGGACCGACACAATATTAGGTAGGTGGTTTTAATATTTTGGCTGATCGGTGAAGTAAGATTGTTAAAAATTATTTGGCAGCTGATTTTTTTTCTATATTCAGTGCTTTGTTGAAGTTCATTTTAATAGGTATAGACACACACACACACACACACACACACACACACACACTCACCATTTAGAGTGAACATAAAAAAAAAGTACAAGGCAACTAATGAACAAAAGAATGAATAAAAATTAAACAGAAGTCAGGACAGGAGTAGTGTAGTCTGCATGAGTGTAGGGGTGTTGTTAGCGACAGTGGTGCAGTGGCTGATGTAATCCAGTGTAACATTTCTCCAGTGCTGTTCTGCACTTTACACAAACTGTCACATCATTAATGCATAAAACTTGAGCCACACACATGCAAGCATACACATACACATTTCCCCCCTGCTTTATAGGATTTTTCACATTTCAGGTGTTTTAAAGTATTGTTCTGTAAAACAGCTCTTCATTTGCTAGTGCAATACAGTGTATGTTAACTCTTAATTAGGGTCTAATTTAACGAGTCTGCAAAGCTTAATACTATTATTATTATATTATTTTAAACTTTATAACTTTAACATTTCTTCTATTGTGTTTTTAACATTAGAAGACATGTTATTAAAATTGTGACCCAGTCAAATGTGATTTTTGTTTTCTATTTCATGAGTGCTAACTTTTAAGGGCATCTGTAGTGTACTCCTAAATTATCACATTTGGCAGTTTAAAAAAAAAATGTAAGATTTATTTCCCAAACAAATGGTCTTTAAAATGAGAATGTCCCTCACCTAATACTATGTGCAAACAACGAGCTAGTATCAAATCATGTTTTATGACAATGGGATGAGCCATTGAGAATACTGTACATGTACGTCATTACAGAAAAGAAAACTGTGATTCTTAAGCCAGTTCATGTGGACTTTAATATTCAACACACACACACACACACACACACACACACACACACACACACACACACAGAGGTAAACGAATGTCTTTGTGTGCTATCGCAATTTAGCAATGACCTTTCCATCATTGAATCAGTGAGGACGATGAGAAATGAGAGCACATCACAGACCGTACACCGACATTACCTCATCTATCTGAACACAGGACAGCTCACATCACCATCATAACACTCAAGGGCATGATTTTAAAACTCTTTGCTTTTTTTATAGTTAATTAACCGATACCTTGCCTCACTGAACATTTAATGATTTATCTTTTCTTATTTCAATTTATTTTATATTTATTTCAGTTGAAACATGCATTTAACAGTTGCTTAATTAATGACCCCAATTAAATCATGATCACACGGGAAGCTGACATGTTGTTTTTGAGAATTCAAGTACCCTTTGCCGACTCACAAGCGCCATCTCCTATCAGACATTTCCGCACCGGCTGTAGCAACTTGTAGTGTGACCTGAAGTGTGTTGCGTCATCAGTGTGGGAGACCCGGGTTTGGATCTTGCATTGGAACCACGAAGTAATCATGTTTGCATAATCAGTAATGATTTCCATTCATCAGATTACATTTTTACTCCACTGATGGTTAAGTTTAGGTTTAGGGTTTGAATTGGGGGTACAGTTTATAAAATATACATTCATCATCACTGTATTGCAGCCCAAACAGCTGAAAATAACTTACTTTTGGTGGCCCAACAAAACTTTGCCCTTTGGCCATTGGGGGTAGTGTTTTACATTTTGGTAAACACAGACCGATTTTAGCTAAAAAAAACTACTCCTTATGATTTCATTGTGAGATCAGTCTGATTGCTTGGCCATTTATTTACTAGTGTACTCATAAAAGTTGACAAAACCAACCTCTAGCAGATATACACACTTAAAATTTGTATTCTTGCTCTTCTAGCGAAATAGACCAAAAATATGAATGACTTCATATTTCTGAGCAACGTGAATTTTTATCTCTTATTTATTTCTTTATGAGATTTATTCACTGAATTAAAATAATGAGGTCATGTGACAGTATTTATCATTGCATAATGCATACTCTTTCACATACTAGTAAAAATAGCAGGAATAATGTAGTTTACTGTGTGCTGCGCAGTAAACAGTACACTAGTATTCTATTCAAAATTTTCAGTTAATTCCTTCAGCTTTACAATTCAAGCACTGACATTTAAAATAGTTTTAGTTTTGATCTCAGAATGGGTGTCTCGCTTCACTCAGTGCACCGATGGCGATTGACAGATGAAGTCATTTAATCCATGTTGTCCCACCTGCAGGTGACATAAAGGTCAGCGTATCTCGTCTGCATATGTGATGTCATACATTACCTTTAATAACCCACAATGTACATATTTAGGATGTCAGATCAGCAGCAGTTCACCTGTTTAATAGCATGTCTGAAAATCAGAATGGACAATAAGAGCCGACGGGCGAAAGAGAGAGAGGTTCCTCATTCTCTCGCTTTTTTGCTCTTGTCTCTTTCTATCTTGTTCACCCGTATTCTGCTCGCCCTCTCACAGCCCCAGGGGTGATTATATCAGACTCAATATACACACAAATGTGTGCGTACACTATATACAAACACACATACCAGACAGAATTGCACACAGGCTTGTGTCCCTTTCCTTCCCCTTACTAAAAAATGTACCATGGTTTTATTATCAAAATATACCATGGAGAAACATTGTAATACCATGCATCATATTTCGGAAAGTAAATGGTATTCTAGTTTGAAGTACCTTACAGTACCATTTATTTACCATGGGATATGCATGTGGTAATCAAACAGTAACATTTTATTTATCAAATTACCATGGTTTTTAGCATCTGGAATTTCACTTTTGAGTAAATTTCCACTTTATAATCTTTCTCCCGCTTTCTCTCAGATAATCTTGCATAACAATGTATAATAGTGTATAATTATAGACACTTTTTTTACTCTTTTAATGTACACTCAAGCATTAAATACTACTGTGACCAGTGACGCTTCAGTATGTCCCCCTCGGTTGTGATTTGATCATCAATGGAACAAAAAAAAGTGTTTTCAATGAGTAATTATCTTCAGATTACAGTTTTTAAAGAGGTGCACAGACACCTAAGGGAATTTCTGTCACTCTTTGTATCTTTGCATTAGAATGGAGTACATCAGTGCTGTACGGTAACTTCCCGGCCAGAAATGCTAAAAAAGATTGACATTATCTGGGACAAATTTTTGGCACATGTGTAAAAGGTTTTTGTTGTTGCAGAGGTAAACTCCGTAAAGTGCTCTTTCATCATGATTGGTTGTTATGGTTGTCTGTGGGGAGTTGTCCCACTTTTTTTACTATATGTTCAACCAATCAAAGGTGAACCGTCTCAATATAACACATTGAGTGCTGAAACGGCACAATGCAATTGGCTGCTATGATGTCGAGCCAATTCACTGGTCCAATCAATGTTTGCTGCAACAAGATTTCCCAGCTGACATTAAAGCAGGCAGTATGTGCTTATTTGGAAGACTTTGGAAGCTTTCGTTTTGGGGCTGAAATTGCAGTCTGTGGTAGTATTATTAAACACTCAAACACCACCAACCCCTATCTTTGTCTCTGATTTTCTCTCCAGCACATGTACATCATGATGGTCGATCTGTGCTGTGTTGTTTACAATATCAAACATGGCTTTTGGAGTCTGCATTTAACTCTATTAATACCATAAATGCTGAGCCAGTCTGAAACAATTTAATTATCACAAAGAACAACAACAGCAGCATGATACCTTGCTGTGACCCGAGCAGGAGGCTGGTGTGACATACTAGCCTGTCATCTTATTTCTGTCCTAACATTTCCACATGCAATATGTGGAGTGGTCAATCATATAGGTTGTCAATTGTCAATGCCGATACCAATATCTAGATTGCATGGTGGCCGAAGGCCAGTATAATGCACATTTTACACCAAAAAAAATATACAAATGTTCAAAATGTTTTTTTTTTATATATATATAATTACAATATTTACTTAATTCACTAAGATATTTAAAACATTCTGCATTATCCATTGATAATTCTGTTGGTTCACTTTGGAGCTAAACAACGGGAGCTTTTGTTTACAAGCCTGGCAGGCATGGTTGTCAGCCAATGCTCTCAAAATGGCTAAATATCAACCAATTTGTCAGCCTGGCAATATTATGTATCAGTCTATCAATATTTTTGATGGTAGTTTCAAGATGTGGATCTCTTCAGTGTTCTGAAAGAAATGGAGTTAATTTGTTGAAATGTAAATCATTTTAAATGCTCTCATTTCTAAGTAAAAGAGCAGAGAACCAATTAGAGAGGAAAGACACAGAAGAAAATGTTGTTGTTCAGAGGTTGCTCTTTCATAGCAAAAGAGTTCTCATTTATGATCTACGGTAAGTATCAACTTTGTCTTGGATGTTTCCTCTAAAATTCCTCTGGAATAAAATGTTGACAGTAAGAGTATAGAGCTAAAAAATAAATGAGGATAGCATAGTTCAGATCATTTGATCTTTGAAAATGTTAACATTCATATTGAGATCTCTGACTTTTGATTGCACACTTTGGTATCTTGACAAATCTGAAATTTCTTCTGAAACATTATTGAGATGTTAAAGAGGTCATTTTCCTACCAATGGGTGAAGATGACAATGTTAAAGAGATCATTTTCCTACCAATGGGTAAAGATGACTATGTTGAATCATGATTTTGGTACATCTGAGGCTAGGTGTGGTGGTCACCTTGATCAAATTTGACATGATGTGAATACTGCTTAAACGGATAGTTCACCCCAAACTGAAAATCCTCTCATCATTTACTCACCCTCATGGCATCCAAGATGTGTTTGACAGATAAAAATAATTATGACTTTTAGAAGAATATTTCAGCTCTGTAGGTCGTTTGGTGTCCTTTATGTGCTTTTTGGGGCATTACAATTTTTGTACCTATTCACTTGCATTGTATGGAGCTACAGAGCTGATACAATGCAAGTTAATAGGTGCAAAAATGGAAATGCTCCAAAAAGCACATAAAGGCATCATAAAAGTAATCCATATGACTCAAGTGTTTTAATCCATATTTTCAGAAGTGAAATGATAGGTGTGGTTGAGAAACAGATAATTATTTAAGTACTCTTTTGCTTGAAATTCTTCTTCCTGCCTAGTAGTGGGTGGTATGCATGAATAATGTGAATCACCAAAAACACAAGACGAAGAATGTGATCTGCTACTCACCCACACCTATTATATCGCTTCTTATGATATAGATTTTACCACTGGAGTTTTATGGATTATTTTTATCCTGGCTTTTTTTGTTATTAACAATTTTATTGATTCCAATCATACAAACGCAACATAAAAATGGAACATGTGTCGAGCAGACATGGGAAGAGCTCGTCCAGGAATTTCACAATATCTCGACCTTCCTCATGATCAGGAATTCCATGTTTCGCCGGCTACGATTTTCAAGGTCTTCCTAATTTTTCAAAAAGCGTTTCAAATTAAGGACCAAAAGAGCTGAGAAATTCTCCTAAAACTCTTCATTTGTGTTCAGCAGATGAAAAAGTGTCACACATCTAGGATGGCATAAGGGTGAGTAAATGATGAGATAATTATTTCTGGCCTACCAGACCCATGCCCTTGCGGGTTTGAGCACACTCTACAGGGAGTGTGGCATCCTCATGGGCACTGGTTAATGGCACCTCTCTAGCAGACATCTGCAGAGCAGCGGGCTGGGCAACACCCAATACCTTTGCAAGATTTTACCCCTCCTCTGAGGTGAAAACGTTCGCTTTTACCCCCAGTCGAGTTCACAAAGTCGTGGACCCTGGATGTCCTTCCTCCCTAGCCCTGTGACTCGTGAATTCAGTAGAGGAGTTTGCAGCCAGACCCACGACAGGTACTTATTTGCCCTGTATTGGGATAGGTCCTCCACAGGTGCCGATTACTCCGGTAACCCCCTGTGATATATTTACCGTGATACAGTCTCCCTGTGTTTGTAGAGCTCTTCCCTTTCGAGGTAGGACCTATCACTGCACCTCTTCCATGTGCGGCTGGCGCGGCCTGCTCCCATGCAAGTTACCTCGCTTCCCCACCTCAGGGATGTGGGGAACTACACAACATGTTTTGGGGCATCGAGGGAGGTTACGTGCAGTCTGATGCACCTACTATTACGCACGCAGCAGCTTGCTTGCACCTGCATTGGCATTTCACGTAACACTTTTCAGCTGTTCTAGCATTTTTCCATAGGGACCCCTAGTGTCACTACATCAACACAACGTCGAGTGAGTGACAGAAGGGGAACGTCTTGGTTACTGTCGTAACCTCCGTTCCCTGATGGAGGGAACGAGACATTGTGTTCCTCTTGCCACAACGCTGTACTAGCCACTGAAATGGCCGGGACCTTGTCTCGGCTCCTCAGCACAAAACCTGAATGAGAGTGGGCATTCCTTCTCCTTTTATACCCATATGTCTGGGGGAGTGGCATGCAAATTGCACTCGCCAATTCCCATTGGCCTTTTCTCAAAGATTGAGGTGTTTCGGGGCTCTCAAGAGTGACCCCTATTGTCACTACATCAACACAACGTCTATGACAGTACAAGGTTATGACAGTAACAGAGACATTTTTATCGCAATGTAGCTGCACATGTAAACAGCAGACAGCAAGGCAGATCATTTGGTGTTGAAACAGAGACTTTCTCTGTCATGAGAATTTTGCTTACAAAGTAAGACTTTTCCCCCCTCCCCTTTTCTCCCCAATATGGAATGCCCAATTCCCTATGCACTCTAAGTCCTTGTGATGGCGTAGTGACTCGCCTCAGTCTTGGTGGCGGAGTATGAAACTCAGCTGCCTCTGTGTCTGAGATCGTTAATTTGTGCATCACGTGGCTTGTTGAGCACATTACCGCGGAGACCTAGCGCGTGTGGAGACTTAACGCCACAATGTGTACATCTTGAATGCAATGTAAGTCACTCTGGATAAAAGCATCTCAATTTCACAATTGTAAATGGTTTCATGTATTTGTAGGCAGGGTTGAGAGGTGAATAAAATGAGTGAAATTTTTTTCTCTCTGGCTGACAGCACATTCTGTGGTTCATATAAACAGTGCTCTGTGCATTAGAAATGTGTATTTATGCCACACTGAGGCCATGCGATCTCATTTAAACCCAGCATGCACACAGTGAGGGTCACACGCACTCGAAAATAAAGAAAAACACTGGTGCTCAGTGACTGTTGCTCTGAGTGTTTGTTATTTATCATGAAGTGACTACTTCTGTTCATGCCTTTTGTTAATTGTGAACTTTAACCTGTGGATGCACATGCACACACACAGCAGTTTGCAGCTTTAAATACTTTTATCAAGCTCTGAGGCTACGCTATCCTTATGAGTACTCTCCATAGACATAATGATTTTTATACTGTGCAAACTTTAGATTCTATCCCCAAACATTAAACCTAACCCTCACAAAAAACGTTTTCAAAAAAACTTTGTTTAGTAAGTAGCATTTTGAATTATGGGGACACACACTCATAAACCACATTTATAGCATAATACCCTTGTAATTACCAGTTTGTAACCTAAAACGTAAACCACCTAAACCCATCCACACACACATTTACATTAACTTGTGTGTGTGTGATTGGATTGATCTCTTTACACAGATTCTGTTGTAACGGCTACAGCTCATTACATTCCTTGCCTCACTGACCACCACATGTTTTATTCATTGTGTGTGTTATATTGTTTTGATTCACTAGTACATGCACATACAGTTGTGTATGAACACAAAGAGGAAACAAGACAGATACAACACACAAAATGCATGTAATGAACGCACACACGTTCACCTGCATTACATTCGATCAAAAATGGCACAACAGAAGCATAATGAAAGAATTATTAAAATTGCCATCCATCCATCCAATGTTTGTTAATTTATTTGTTCATTCATTTGGTCTATCTGATGGCAGCTAAACTCTAATGTGTAGTTTAATTAGAACTGCTTTAATTAAGTCACTCGACTTGCAGAGCAAATTACAGAAGCAAAGGATGTAGAACATTAAACAAACAGAAATTATACTGGACTTTTTAAGAAAAGATATGGTCATAAGAGGTTATTTCTTAAATAAATTAATAGTTACATCCAGTAATTCCATCTATAACCATCTACACTTACCATCTGTTTAGTTTCTTCTGATTTTTATCAAATATAATATATACATGGGCATCCAAAAGTTTGGAAAAATTTACAGATTTTGCTCTTATGGAAAGAAATTGGTACTTTTATTCAATAAAGTGGCATTCAACTGATCATATTGTATATAGTCAGGAAATAATGTGAAAAATTACTATTACAATAAAAAAATAAAAAAATAAAATAAAATTCAGAACTTCTTAAACTACTTTTTCCCATCAACGAGGAATTCCCAGTAAGCGCGTGTCATAAGCTCGCGTTGATTAAGTCCCTGCCCTTTGCACACATCGCCCATCGCTACTACCGATTGGATGGTATAGTGAGGTCCTCGGATCAGCCCCGCCGGGGCTCCTCGCAGGCCTTGGCGGAGCGCCGAGAAGATGATCAAACTTGACTATCTAGAGGAAGTAAAAGTCGTAACAAGGATTCCGTAGGTGAACCTGTGGAAGGATCATTACCGAAGGCTCCGGAGGACGAGAAGGCCGGACGGAAGGAGCCAGAGAGCGAGGCAGAGGCGGGGATGGTGGCGTCCCCCCGCTTGAGGTGAACCCACCCGCAGTGGTTCTTCCTCACTGAGTGAGGTCACCCGTACACATGGCGCAACGCGGGCCACTTTGCGGGCGAGGAGGCGAGTGACCTCCGGTATGACCACGGCCACGTCACGTCGCCTCGTCCCCCCACGTGCGTCCGGGTGCCCGCCGTGGGTTCAAAGTTCTCATCAAAAAATCCTCCACGTGCAGCAATGACAGCTTTGCCGATCCTTGTCATTCTTCTTGTCTGTTGTTTCTTTGCTCATTATAACATTTTCTTTTTTTTTTCTGTTTCAAAAGTGGCTTTTCCTTTGAAATTCTTCCCATAAGGCCTGCACCTCTGAGTCTTCTCTTTACTATTGTACATGAAACTGGTGTTGAGCGGGTAGAATTCAATGAAGCTGTCAGCGGAGGACATGTGAGGTGTCTATTTCTCAAACTAGAGACTCTGATGTACTCATCCTCTTGTTTAGTTGTACATCTTGACTTCCAAATGTCTTTCTGTCCTTGTTAGAGCCAGTTGTCCTTTGTCTTTGGATGAAATCGTCAGTTTTTTGGCAATTTCAAGCACTGTATAAACTTCATTCCTTAAAACAATGATTGACTGAGGAGTTTCAAGTGAAAGCAGTTTCTTTTTTTGCCATTTTTGACCCAATATTGACTTCAAGACATGCATACTGTGGCAACTCAAAAACAAACATAAAGACAATATCAAGCTTCATTTAACTAACCAAATAGCTTTCAATTTTTGATGTAATGGTAAGTGATTTTCTTGTACCAAATTAGCAATTTAGCTTGATTACTCAAGGAGAAGGTTTTTGAGTGATGGCTGCTGAAAATGGGGCTTTTCTAGATTTTCTCAAAAATTACTTTTTTCAAATAGTGATGGTGCTGTTTTATACATCAGTAATGTCCTGACTATAATTTGTGATCAGTTGAATGCCACTTTGGTGAATTAAAGTACCAATTTCCTTCCAAAACAGCAAAATCTGTACATTATTCCAAACGTTTGGCTGCCAGTCTAGATATAATAGGTAGTTTAGCATTGTTCACAAAGGAAATTGTTTCTCCTACAGCAATATTTTTCTTCCATGTTTCATCAGATAACTCCTCATAATTACTCATACAGAGGGCTCTGTGTAGCATGATATGGTTTCCGGTGTCCTGTCATTCGTGTGGGGTATCGGCACGGTGTGCCCAGCAGACTTAATTAACTTTCATTAATTAGCCATTGAAAGAATAGAGCAATCATTAATCATCAAAGTATCTCTGGTGTATATCCCGATACTCTGAAACAACACACACACACAGACTTATCTGAATCATACAACAGTAAAGTCCATGCACATTAACATGGGCACAGATATATGTAAATAAAAGATCTATAAGACTTCATTGGTCTTTTTAAATTTTAATTTGAAGTAAATTTTTACGGACACCTGTCGGCAAGGATGAAGCATCATGCAAAAGCAATAGTTTTCCATTGGGCAGTTTCATTTGGTGCTTTAAGTTTGGAAGTAAACATTACTGTTGTAAACTTCCTGAAGTTAGTGTTTTGTTTTTAGGTAAAAATCATAATCATGTTCATTAAATTAATCGCTCTGAGGTGTAGAACTGAACGAAAGTCTGAGGAGTTTTCTTTTCTGTCCAGCAGAGTCAATCTTGACTTCATCATGTGCTACAGAGAGAGAAAGTACATTTAATATTCTCTTTCAAGAGTTGCATGCTGCCTTTTAATAATATAGTTAATGGATACATAATTTATGTAGTTGTCTGTAAAAATATGAAATATGAAGATATTGTATCGGTGTGTGTGGGTGTTGAACAATTCTTTTGAACAATTGTTGAAAAGTTCCTGTTTTGCTTTCAAAGTAAGACTTTTGAACTATAGAGCATTGTATACACTCTCTCTTCTTACATTATAAAATAATTTCCACTAAAATCAATACCTTATGTCCTTTATTTATTTGTTAAGTAGTTGTTTAATAAGCGAGATATCAGGATTTATTGTGTGATAATGACCAGCTGACAAGTGTCAAAATCTAACTTTTACATTAAAGGGATGATACACCCAAAAATGAAAATTCTCTCATCATTTACTCACCCTTATGCCATCCCAGATGTGTAAGACTTCTTTCATCTGCTGAACACAAATTAAGAATTTTAGAACAATTTATCAGCTCTTTTGGTCCATACAATACAAGTGAATGTGTGCCAACATTTTGAAGCTCCAAAAAGCTCCAAAGCTCCAAAAATCTTGTTTCTCCTATCACCCCAAAAAATTCCTTGTGTACGTGAGAACATTGGCAATAAAGCTCATTCTGATTCTGATAAAAGCAATCCATAAGACTCCAGTTTTTAAATCAATATCTTCAGAAGTGATATGATAGGTGTTGGTGAGAAACATATCACTTTCACATTCTACTTCTTGTGTTTTTTGTGATTCACATTTTTCATGCATATTGACCACTTCCAAACAAGGAGAAGAATTTTAAGCAAAAAAAAGTACTTAAATATTGATTTGTTTCTCACCCACACTTATCAAATCACTTCTGAAAATATGGATTAAATCACTGGAGTCATATGGATTACTTTTATGATGCCTTTTAGGAGTGTAACGGTTCTTTGGAAAACTAACTAACCAAATGGTTTGCCACCCATGGTTCGGTAAGCATTGGCACCACTGTTGGTTCAAGTTTAATGACGCATCTGGAGCACAAATTTTTGTCAAAAAAAACGAAGCGTCAAACAGACAGGCACAGTTACAACCTCCGCTAATGCACCTGAATGGATCTGTAAATGGATACGCTCTGCCTGTGTTTCATGTGGGTCAACTTGATGACATCACTGTTCTGCAAGCGTTGATTGTAGTTGAAAATGGCAAGTGGAGAAATTGAGCCACCTCCATTTCTCCATTCTGGGAACATTTTCTTTTTGCAATCGATGGTCAAAAGATGTTTACAAAACAGGCACTGTTTGCAGACATTGCTCAACAAGAATGCTGTATACTGGTAATATATTTCAATAATGCCCATGAGGTTTTATTTAAAACGTGCACGCAAGTTCTTCTTGTACCCTCGTACGGCTGTAATCTATGGCAAGCGTTAATAATGCACTTTGATTAATCCCATTAAAATGCCATTATAGTAATATATTGATATATGATTAATCTTTTACGCCGACATCATCCAGGGAAAGAGCCGCAGGTGAGCCGAACCTGCACACACTCCCTGCACACACTCCCTTCAGACAGACATGAAACAATAACTAAAGCACTTGGGGAGTTCATGTAAGATTTCCATGTATGTGATTAAGCAACATTATCACAACATCCCTTCTCGCATGCATTTTAATAGCAAGGTTATTCCTTTTATATTGATGTACATATTCTGAATATAGAATATATGTTGAGATTTATGCTGATGCATGTTGCGTATTAGTACAGGTATTAAGTTAAATTGTTGATTTAGTAATTAGAGAATGTTTTTTTAGTTAAGGACTCTGATGAAAAATTAATCATGGTTTTACTAGAGTAATATTGTAGAACCCATGAATGCTGTCACCATGGTTTTCTGAACAGAATCATGGTTTTGATAAAATTACAATAAAATGTACTACAATAATACTGTAGTTTCTATATAGTAACCATGATTATACTATATATTGTAACCATGACAGTAACCATGTTTAAATTGTGCTATTTAAGGGCAAACCTGTTGAAATGTTTACCAAATTCCATTACAAGCATTCCATTATTCTTTGGATTTATCAGTAAGAAAAAATGTATGAACAAAGAAAATACCGAACCGTACCGAAACCATGGCCCTAAAACCGTGATACAAACCGAACCCTGAGAAATTAGAACCGTTAAACCCCTAATGCTTTTTGGCATGAGTTGGCACTCATTCACTTGCATTGGTGCCATTGGTGTTAGAATGTTATAGAAAGTTTTTAAGCAACAGACAAGCAATCATAAAATCCCTGTCCTTAACTCATTAAACATTCATGTGCCATTTGAGGGAAACCGGCAAAGTGTTGAACAGTGGTGGCAAATGCGATAACTGCTGTGATGTAGACAGTATTCCATGTTTTCTTGGAATATTAAGATGAAAGACAAGCAAAGCTGATTTGCTTTTTGACATTTCCACAGAAGAGCAGAGCAGCTCCATTGACAGGTTGCGTGTCCATCACGAGCTGCATTCATCCGATCATTGTTATTGACACCTCAAGTATGCAAATAAGAATGTTAACCCAGGGTGTACACTGTGAAACATCTGAACATGAATACCCAGGAGTAATGATTAATCCAGGGTAAAATATGAACAGTATGAAACGTGAAACAGGATAACCCAGGACTCCGTTTTTTACCCGGGATTTAGAAAACGGAAAAGCCCCTTTATGTTAAATACGTTGATTTAATCAATTTATTAATACAAATTCTAAAGATTGAGAATTTATTACCTCATACTCTAAGAATTGAATCAACATATATCATATATATATCTATATCTATATCTATATCAGATGTTACAAATTAAAAACAGAATAATTCATTTGAAGGGCTTTTTTTTTTTTTTTTGCCCCCACATTTTGAATTTTGGTGGCTTTTGTGCCCGGAGTCCCCCTTAATTTATGTCCCTTTGGTTAACTGCACAAAGTACACAATAATTCTTAATTCTGTTGTCTCACCAGAAAGAAAAATTCACAAATACTTAAATTTATTTAAGCATTTTTAATAGGCATGCAATCGAAGCTAAACGTGTGTTTCTGCATTCGGTAGATGAAGAGAATCATCTGTCAATAACTCTCAAAAGAGCATGTGTGGAATGTGTGTTTTCATCACAGCCACGACAACTGCACATCAGGTTATACACTCACACACATCACACAAAAATATTTCCATGTCAGCTGTGAATATCAAGACACTCACATAGTCGTGAAGGTAGGGGTTGCATCTGAATTTCTTGTACTTTCAGAAATGATAACTTCTCCAATGTTGATGAAGTACATACTTATATGCAGGTGTGTAGAATAAATTAATTCCCGGAGATCTGCCATGTAAGGGATAATCTACAGCCAGCCAGGGTCAGGGTCCTAACCACTCTGTTGGGGTTTATTTTGGAATAGTGGCATATCATTGTAGATTGTCCCGCTTATTATGCAACTGCTTAGAAAATAAATGATTAAATGGACATAAAATAATGATTTGTGTTGAAATTATTTTGTGAGAAGAAAAAACTTGCTGAATTCCATCTCAGAGTCTGACTTCTGTTGGCTTTTATATTACGAAAATGACCATCTGACTGCTCATTATCCTGCTTATTATGTGACCACTGAGAGACCACTGCAGAGATCACAGAGTGATAGTACAAGAAAGGAAAGATGACTCGAAATACCCAGATGACCGGTGAAATATCACTTTTTCCCCGGATGTGCAATCATTATTCAGAAATAGCAGAGTGCTGACTAGTGCGACTGACCAATCAGAATCAAGTGTTCTAGGAAGCTGTGCAATAAGTCGCCATAGATACAGTCGGCAAGGAGGCCCCGCCCACTTGTGGGGGAAAAGAGATTTTACCATAGTTACTCATACATTCCTATGAGGAAAAGGGGGAGAAATATCAGATAGAATTTGGCAATTTTAACAATGAAAAACATGACGAAAAGCTGTTGTGTAGTTTTTTCAATTCTAACAATGACAAAAAACACGAAATAGATTTTTTATTGCCCTCCAACTGAGATGTATAAGCCCAAACTAGAGCACTAGGGCTGCAAGCTGTTGAGCCATAAAGTAGTTTCTTTGCATTGCAAGACAGAAGTTTAAGTTTATGACTTGCATGTTAATATTTTGTCATTCGATTGATATCTTAAAGCATTTCTATTCATACCTTTTCATAAGATTGAGGGTTAATGAAATGACTGTACACATAAATTAACTCAAATTTCACATTTCACAGCAAATTTACCAGAAACCCCATTTACTACACACTTTGACAAACTGAACTTACCAAGATATATATCCTCTTAGAAATGTTTGATTGATTGAAGCATGAAAACCCATAAGCAGTGCTCCATTCCAATCATATCAAGTTTTCTAATGTATCTTGCCTTGTTTTCTGGTGTTAACTCATTCTTATGATGAGATGATGATTGATTTAGTCTTGAATCTGCTCAGATGTTTCCCAAATACATTAAAGCATGTATCCAGCATTTGGACGACTGCAGCCACAGTGCTCTTCTTTAGACTTCTATTTCTGTCAGTCGCAAAAATCTACACAACAGCTTTTCGTCATATTTAAGATATTTCTCCCCTTTTTACTACAAGGAACAACTTACACTTGAACATACACATACACTTGAAAAGAGCCACCATGAAAAGATGCCATCAAGGTTCTCCATAAGAGTTTTTAATTATACATCATTAGCAATTTTATTATATTTTTTATTATTATTTAGTGTTTTGAATTTGACAGTTCCTCATATCCCATGACCTTAAAAAGGGGCATGGATTACGTATAATTATCCATCTAAGGTGGTAACTGTACTATAAAGGCATATTGTAAATTTCCTCTGAAAACTTCCTCCCAACTCTTAAAAGAGCCTTTATAGTTCCAACCCTTCTGAAATGTTTCATTTTGAAGACTGTATGTTCGTGACATCACAAGACATTGCTCAGTTGTATTTACACACCCTACAGTATGTGTCATCGCACCCTGGGCCCCGCCCACTACCACTCAGTTTGTATCGTAAACAGAGAAGGAGAGAGACAGGCCTAGTGTGAACAAGCATACCTTAAAACCAAAGGGAACCCATCTGGACTATTTTTTTTTATTTGATTTTTTTTTTGGCATATAACATGCATTAGTCAGACGTCTTTGACCACTGTCATGTTTATCGTGCCACTTTTAACTGACACAGTGTCAAGTTACAACTCAGAAAAAGAGATGCCATTCAGTTTCAGCTGCTCTGTGTCTTGCTGTGTGTAATATAGCAATAGCTGGACGTCTTTGACCGTTTGTAAGCATTTCTGGCAATCAGTGCACCTATGTGTGTGCGTCATGTATTATAGTGCTATAAACTGTGTTTGAGCAGCTAATATCAGCATGGACTGCTTGTGATTCAGTCATAAAATGATTCAAACTTTGCAAAGGAACTGTTATTGAAGAATGGGGCAGTTAAAAACACTTGACCGCAAAACCGCCTGTAAACATGGATAATTCATGAATATTTCATTTGTCATGGCTGTTTGATAGTTTATGGTGCTGAGTGTTAACAGTTGTGTTTGAGTGAAGTTTAATATATTTGGATGCAATGTGTTGGATGTGCTTTATGTGTAAACCCTGAAATTTTGTTTTATAATGTTGAGGAGCTTGTTCATTCTCTTCCTATTGAGTTTCAAATAAGGCTGTATTGGAGGCCCCGCACAATGTTAGCCAATCAAAAGTCTTAAAGGAGGTGCTGAGGCCAAAACCGAGTGTTTGAGACAGAGGGCCAGAGACAGAGAGATAAATTATTATTTATTACTAAACTATAACAGTTTTGGTGCAGAAAAATGTACTGACATTAGCTGTAGACCTCAGGGAAGATAAAATTATTAAAAAAAAAATTCATGACCCCTTTAAAATAAAGTATCAGGGGATGCAAACTTCAGAACCTCAGCAAATGCAGTAGTTCATCCGGGCATTGTTCAACTACTGTTTCATGAATGCTGGGTTTTTGGACATCCTACTCATTTGACATACTGTTTTAAAAAATGTTTGTGTATCAAGTAGCATATGATGTATGCATATTCCAACTAGAGGATTTCATGCAGGTGTGATCGACCTTGAAATGAGCAGTTGTTTTCATATATGATCCTTCCTGCAGTTTTGGACAGTGGCTGTTTGCGTGGCTCAAATCTGTGGCTGCTGCCTTGCAGTCAGCATGCGATGGGCTGGTTGAAGTGTGTCTGCATGTTCAACAGGCATAAACAGAGGCAGCTAACTCATGCAAACACCAGCGGGCCTTTCTCCATCCACTCAGAACTGCAACTGCCAATCAACGCAGCCTCAGGCGCTGCCATGGCAATGCTTGCATAAATTAGCATGTATTTGCATAAAAACACACTTGTTTTGCAGCCTTACTTGGCTTTCTCAACAAATGCCATTTTCCCTTTTTTTATCACTTACTGTCTCTCTTTATCGCTCTCCCTTGTTGCTGCTTTCATGTCTCTCAGCCTCATTTGGAATACCATTTGGAATGGTATTTTCTGCCCCCAACCTTTCTAAAATGTCAGAATGAGTTTTAGTGTCAGGTGCTGTATAACTCTTTTATGAAGCATCCAAAGTCAGATATCTCATTATGAACTGCAACATTTCTCATCATATTCTCCCAATACCAAGTAATCTGAGCTATGCTATCCGCATGAAAGAGATAGTAAATGTAAATGGCGCTGAATCTAATAGGGCAGCAATTTCCATAACATCAAACCTAATTGGTTCTTGCATGTCTTGTGACCAAAACGGCATGATGTCACGTTGCATGACCCCTTTTATTGGAGAGTGATTAAATGATAACAGAATTTTAATTTTGGGTGTACCATCCCTTTATTATTATAGCTTGTGTTCAGTCCATAATTGATTGATACTCAGTAATGCAATGAAACATAACTGAGAACTCCAAGTCCCCTGAGCAAAACATTTTTACTTTGAGAAGAGTCAGTCAGTTCTGCCCTTGGGCAACACCCCCGGGCAGCCATTTTTCCAAATCCATCTCTTTGAATGGGGAAAGACCGAGATCTCCAAAACTGTTTGTCAAGCTTACGTTTCAATAACACATCAAATTACAGATTTAAACTGATAATGTCAGATTGGTCCAACTAACGTGCATGCTTTTTCTAGAGTTAGGACTGTCGTGAAGACAAGGTGATGTCTTTACCAATAGGATGACTTATGAAAGATGGTTATTTTTGTTTACATTTACTCACCCAAAAATGTGTTACAGAAGCTCTTTCGTCACATACACACTCACGAGGTTTCACACCTTTCAGCTTGTGTTTCTCTGTCTGAAATTACATGTGTGCCTGTAAGCAGGCGGTCCTGTCTTGTCTCATCTGTTACTCAGCACTAAAGCAGCTTTATTTTAGATTGAACTGCAGGCCATGCTAATGAAGCTGTAATAAATTCAGAAGGTGCACAGCTACCTAAAAATAAAAATTATTAAAAAAAATAAAGTTTTGTGTGTGAGACCTAAACATATGTAATTGCTTCAAAGGCATGACACACATTTTTTGTCCGGATCTATTAAGTTAATCAAAGTAATACATTTTTAAGTGGTATAACCATCTGGCAATGTTCATTTAAAAAAGAAAAATTGGTTTTGTTTTAGTCATAGTTTTAGTCTTTTGATGAAAATGTCCTTTGAAATTAGTCAAAATTTCATCATGTCATAAGCATTAATTTTAGTCAGTTTTATTCTGACTAAAATAGCATATACTTTTGGTATATGAATAATAAAAATAATATATTTTTAGTTGATGATAACATGCAAAATGACAAAATGTGTAAAAGAGTAACTGACCAAACTATAATAAAATGTTCAAATATTTAGAAAAAAGTCAAACATATAAAATATACAATATACTACAACAGTACTTGTGAGTTCCTGAAAAAAATAGCATATAATGATGACACTGAAGTATTAGCTACTCTTTAGAAGTTAGCCTACTCTATTCTGAATTCTGAATGCATTTGAGACTATTATTGTTTTTTGTATTTTTTATTTTTTTTTACGAAAAAAAGCATAATCACAATTACACATATTATGACTTGGCCTGTAACTTAAGTTTCCCTATCTGTCACTCACTCGACATTGTGTTGATGAAGTGACACTAGTGGTCACTCTTGAGAGCCCGAGACACCTCTTATCTTAGATAAAAGGCCAATGGGAATTGGCGAGTGGTATTTGCATGCCACTCCCCTGAACATACGGGTATAAAGGAGCTGGCGTGCGAACCGCTCATTCCGATTTTCTCTTTGAGCCGAGAGGTTGATGTTCGTTGAACTGAATTCCCATGGCTTCCCATTCACCTGGATTCCTGACGGCGCATTACAGTGGCTTTCTCACCCCTCTGCACTGGTGCACTGCAGAGATCGCCCCTTGGCGCTTCTGCAGAACAAAACTGAAAGAGTATATTCTAAAAGAGTATTTTCCCTAAAATAATATATTCTAAAAGAGCGGTATACACGGAAATGTATTTTTAAAGATGCCTTTCCGCTTGTGTGTTATTCCTGGTAGTGGTCATTATCTCTCAACTTCGATCGCTGTCTTTCGTGTCTGGACGCTGCTCACGCTGAGACATCTTTCGTGGATGCGTCATGTCCTCACTGCGAGAACATGACCATGACAACGTTGCGGTCACGGCTTACCTTCGTAAGAAAGCAAGCCACCCCAGCAGGTCCCCGCCTCGGTCCTTCTACCTACGGGAATGAAGCCAGCGCGGCTATCACTGGGGGCAGTTTGGGGACCTCAATGGGACCACCTTCCCGATCAGGCTTCCGGATGAATGCGCCGGCTCGTCTCAGGGCGAGTTCGACCTCTTGTTCGGGGCCCAGGAAGAATCTTTTGTTTAGTTTTCATTTAATTTCACCGCACGCTCAAGTAACTGTGGTATCAAAAAAAATTAATACAAAAGAGCAGTTTTCTCATTCCCTGGGTCACCTTACCAGGTTCAGCAGCATCCACTTCACCTCGGTGAAGGGCGAGAACGCCGCTACCTTGCGCGTGGGAATCTTTACCCTCCTACAGAAGGGCACGATAGAGCCTGTCCCTCCAGCTGAGATGAAGAAGGGGTTTTACAGCCCCAACTTCATTGTACCAAAGAAAGGTGGTGGGTTGCAGCAAATTTTGGACCTGTGAGTACTGAACCGGGCATTACACAGACTCCCGTTCAAGATGCTGACGCAAAAACGCAATCTAGCAAGCGTCTGGCATAAAGATTGGTTCGCGCAGGTAGACATGAAGGATGCGTACTTCAACAGTATGCTCTTAGCATTGGACTCAGTCTCCATGACGGCGCACCTCACAAATGAGCATGTACAGTCGGTGCTGACCTGTTTGAAGGCATTCAGACAGAAGACTGCGGCTCCACCAAAACTATTTCAGAGGCTCCTGGGGCATATGGCATCCTCAGCGGTGGCCACACCGAGTCCCAAGAAGGGCATAGTGCTGCGGGACACATCGCGTGGCTTTCACACCGGTCTGTCACCGCCTCTTCAGCCCTTGGATCGACCTCATATTTCCATGGGCAGGTGTTCCCCTAGAGCAGGTCTGCAGGTGTGTCGTGGTTACGACGGATGCCTCTAAGACGGGCTGGGGCACTGTATGCAAAGGGCATGCAGCCACCGGCTCCTGGATGGGCCCACGGCTACGTTGGCACATCAACTACCTCGAGTTGTTGGCAATACTGCTCGCCCTGCTGAGGTTCTGGCCATTGATCCAGGCCAAGCATGTGTTGGCTCGGACAGACAACACAACAACGGTGTCCTACATCAACCATCAAGGCGTTTTAAGCTCCTGTTGTATGTCACAACTCGCTCCAAAAATGTCTCCTCCTCTGGAGTCAGAAGCACCTCAAGTTGCTGCGATCCACTCACTTCCTGGGTGACCTCAGCACTACAGCAGACACACTGTCATGACAGGCAAGGGAGAGTGAAGATTCCACCCTCAGTTTGTCCATCTGATTTGGAATCAATTCGGGCAGGCACAGGAAGACCTGTTCGCTTCCCCAGAATCCTCCCACTGCCCGCTTTGGTACGCCCTGACCGAGGCACCCCTCGGTATAGACGCGCTGGCCCCCTGGACTGCAAAATATGCATTTCCCCCAGTGAGCCTACTTGCACAGACACTGCGCAAGGTCAGGGAGTACGAGGAGCAGGTCATACTGCTCGGACCTCACGCTCCTCGCATGTGGTGGCATCCTGGGCCTTGACTAGTGGCTCCTCTCTAACAGACATTTGCAGAGCAATGGGCTGATCAACACCAAACACCTTTGCTAGGTTCTATAATCTGCTGGTTGAGCCGGTTTTATCCTGTGTCTTGGCAGGAACGAACAGGTAACTCCGGGACAGTTGGCGGGGTGTATCGCTAAATGTGTAGCTAAAATGTTTCCCTGTTGGTAAACCGCGTCTTCCTTGGGCAGAGGCCCCTCTGCCCCAGTCACCATGTTTGGAGAAATTTTTTTTGGGGACCCCTAGTGTCACTTCATCAACACAATGTCGAGTGAGTGACAGATAGGGAATGTCCTGGTTACTTCCGTAACCTCTGTTCCCTGATGGAGGGAAAGAGACGTTATGTCCCTCCTGCCACAACGCTGGACTACCCGCTGAAATGGCTGGGACATTCTCTCGGCTCCTCAGCACAAAACCTGAATGAGCGGTTAGCACGCCAGCTCCTTTATACCCATATGTTTGGGGAATGGCATACAAATACCACTCGCCAATTCCCTTTGGCCTTTTATCAAAGATCAGAGGTGTCTCAGGCTCCCAAGTGTGACCACTTGTGTCACTTTATGACAAAACATATCGTTCCCTCCATCAGGAAACTGAGGTTACGGAAGTAACCAGGACATCAATTTCACCTGTTTATTAACTTTATTATCTTTGCAGATGTTATTTGTAATAATATATGTGGTGAATTTAGTGATTAATCTAATGTATATATAGGATGCATTTGAGTGAGTTAATAAACCATTTGAATATGGTACATTTTGTCAGTGTTTGGTATTTTCAACACACTGCTCAAGTGGGGTAATCCCCAACATAGATTTTTGGATTAGATGAATCCTTATATAATATTTTTTTCTATAAAAGATGCTTCTCTAGATGTTTGTCCTTCTGTTTATATATCTTGCACTGTTAATATCTTGCTGTATTACTTTTTCTCATCATATTTTCGTCAACAGTGTGCTTTAATAAAATTATTTATTTATCTTTGTGGTGCGTTTCTTTTTTTTTTTTTTGGCCTTGTATTCAATATGATTGACAGAATCAAAAAAATGCTTCTCAACGAACATTTTCATCAGTTTTGTTTATGAGATTTACACTGTCATGACAGTAAAAATAAATTAAAAAGTTTCATTAAAAAGTTTAAATTCTTAAAAAATTATATGTTGGATTAGATTAGAATTAATTTCTTTAAAAACAATTAGCAGTGAAACAACTTTTATTTTTTTATATTATAAATATTTGAAATACTTGTCCAACAAATACAAATGTTCTATTCCACCATGGTTCTGAGCATAGTACAGAATTGTTACTGTATCATTTACACTGAAGCACGGTTCGGCACGGCACAATTATAAACTGTTCTAGGCCCAGAATTCTCAGCATGGTTAGCTAACCGTACTCAACCATGCTTAACCATGCTGGTGGAATGGCGTTAGTACGTGCTGACTCACAATTGTCAATTTGCCAATGCCAAGTTGTTTGGTACATTCTCCTGATTTCACCACACCGCAGTGGAAAAAGAAAACGGAACCACAGCAACTGGCCCAGATTGGCACGAATGGCACGGTTTTGCGACAAGAGCTGTTTGGCCCGATGGTGGAAAAGCGGTTAAAGTCAGGTGGTGTAACCACTATGCAGGAAACCATTCTGTTGTCATGTGACAAGAATCCATAAAACAGATAAGACCCCTTTAGAACCTCATTAGTGTGTGTGTTTTAATTTTTTAGTTTTTAGATTTTAATGAAAAGGCACTTATTGTTCAGGTCAAATGGAGTAACACAAATATCAAGATTTGTGACTGAAACATTTATGATATTTAAAATATATATATATGTTTAACTTTTAAAAATATGTTTGATACCTTTTTTTGAAATTATTGAATAATTTGTGTTCATTCATATATTCAAGGATCAGGAAAAGTATTTGAATCCCCTTTTCTTGATTGTTGCAACACGTCATTTTTGAAGAAATTTCATCTTTATGCTATAAATGTTTTTCAAAAATGTACATGGACACAAATATTACATTTCTACGAATGTTCATGTACTTGTACAATGAACTTACAAAAGGTTTTACAAACAAAATCAGGAAAGAAAGAAGAGAAAAAAAGACAGGGAAAAAAATCAAAGGATTTACAAACATTAATGGTTTTGATAGCCTTCTTATTCTGCAACCTAGACATGTTTTTAAAGTGCTGTTGTAGTTCTGTATACAGAACATCCAAAATAGGTTTCTGATGAGAAATGTTACATTTATGTACATAAAACATTGTTAACAAAATAAATTTCATCTTTCATTTTTTTGCTTTTTCATTTGGTTCCCAGAATATATAAAAGTCTTTTTCAATGATCTCATTTATAAATTGGGAAATGCCTTTCCACAGTCATTTGGTTTAATGACAATGCCAAAACAAATGGCTGCTTACAGAAAGAAATTTCAACTCTTCCAAATTTTTTCTAAAATTCTTTAAATAATTATTAACAGGGTAGACTTGATGAATTATATGAGAAGATGCTTCTCTTATCTTGTTGGTAAGTAAATATTTATTTGGAAGCAACCAGACCTTCCTCCAGTCAACATCTGAGACAGGCATTCCAATAAACTATGCATTTGGGACTGCCACAATATCACTTTGAAACAAATAACGTGTAGACCTTTTAGAGGTGGAAGAGAAGCAGGTTATCCCCACAATAGAGACTGCAGGGTCTAGAGGAGGTAAAACAAAGGGATAGGGGTTATTTGTTATGGCGTTAAGTACGACAGCAAATTCTTTGGGAGCCAAATTTGTCAACGACCCAATTACACTCAAAACCTTCCTTTTTAGATTCTGTTTCTCATCTTTTACTTACTTTTTTTTACCTATATGTCTTTTTTCCCCTTTGTTTTGGCTCTATTGATGTCTTTTTTATATATCAGTATACCGGTATATCGGTATACCGGTCAAAACTTTTGAAACACAAAATGTTTCTCATGATCTTAAAAATCTTTTGATCTGAAGGTGTATGCTTAAATGTTTGAAATTAGTTTTGTTGATAAAAATATAATTGTGCCACCATATTAATTTAATTCATAATTCAATGTAATAATAATTTTTTGAAATTGATGACTTGGACCAAATAATAAAGAAAAGCAGCCAATAAGTGCCCAACATAGATGGGAACTCCTTCAAAACGGTTTAAAAAGCATCCCAGGGTGATACCTCACGAAGTTGGTTGAGAAAATGTTACGAGTACATGTCTGCAAATTCTAGGCAAATTGTGACTACTTTCAAGATGCTAAAATATAACACAGTTTTGATTTATTTGGGATTTTGTTTAGTCACTACATAATTCCCATAGTTCCATTTATGTTATTCCGTAGTTCTGATGACTGCTATTATTCTAAACAGTGAAAAAAAAAAAAATCTTTTGACTGGTAGTGTACATCAATAATGTACAGCATCGGCTCAGTGTTTTAAGACATATAGCCTCACTTCTGTTGTTGAGGGAATATGTCTTTCTTTAAAATCATATATCAAACCATACAGCGAGCGGCACAGTCTCTCTGAGCCAAGAGAAAGTCTTTGATTTTCCTTCAGTACAATGATCATGTGATTTCTGAAGCATTAGGTGTGCATATATTTCACAGCGTTTTCAGTCATACATCAGTGTGAAATGTTGTAGACGGACTCACAGGCCATAATGAGCATGCTGCACCATGCTGAGATCTGCTCTTATAGCAAGGGCAAATTCACTCGTTTATCTTCACAAAAATTGTGGCACTTCATCAAGCACTGAACGTTATATTTATCAGTCCGATTAATGTGAGAATGTTTGCCTCAGATGAACCCACACATTAGATTGTTGGTGTGAGTGTGTGCATGTGTTCTGTGTATCAGAGATAAAGACATGTTGTCTTTGTGTGCTGTTGTCATGAAATATTCTCTTTTCTCTCGTCTGTGTTATTTAAGTTCTTTCTGATCATGTGCTTGTCTGGAATGTGTTCTCTGTCTCTTTTTCTTTCTGCCTTTCTCTCTGTTCTTTCCATCCTGTCTCTGTTTTCCTTTGTTTTGTTTTTGTGTTTTTTTTTTTTAGATTTTTTGTCTTGTTTTTCTTAGGTTTTTTTCTGGGCTTTGTTTTGTTTGGTTTTATTTGGTTTGGGTTAGGGTTTGTGGATTTTCTTCATCTCTTCTCACCTCTTCAGTCTCTTAAATTTTTCTCCTCTTCTCTTCTCTTCTCCCCTCTCCTCTTCTTTTTTCTTATCTCTGGCTGTGCGGGTATCATTTCTATGCTTCAAAGCTTGAAATGTTAGCCTCAAAGTTGTTTGTTGCATAAATTTGTTTAGCTTTGTTTTTCTTCTTAATTTTTGTTTTGTTTCGCTTCGCTTCTCGCCTCCTTGTCTCTTTTCATCTCCTGCAACTCATTCTCTCTCATGTCTTCTTTTCTTGTCTCATGTTTTTTTTTCTTCTCTCCTCTCTTCTCCTCTTGTCTCTGGCTGTGTCAGTATAATTTCTCTGCAGGTTTTCTCATCTCTTGAGCCTCATAAATTTTGTTTGTCACAGTGACTCATTTGTTAGTCTTGTTTCTGGATGTGTGTCGGCGTCTCGTCTCTTTCTCTCCCTGTGGTGTGCTGGCTGCTCGCTCCCTGCCGTGATCTATACACCCATCCATCCTGAGCTTTATAGAGCAGCCTGGCATCTCTCAATGGGGGTGACCCGCTGGGGTGACACCTAAACAAGCCTGGTAGGATTCAAAACGGAAGGTGCGTGGCACTTTGTAGACGTAGCTGCGCTTTGGGTGGGCTGCTGAATGCAAACGCGAAGGAGGAGAGTGCGCATATATAAAAATATGGAATGGAATCCCACCAAAAATGTGTGTTCAGAAGTTGTTTTACACTTACTTTTTTGCAAAAGGAAACCTGGAGCAAGCTAAAAATATCCTTCACACCCTCCTGTCTGCATTTAACCTGACAAAACTTGACCCACGTGTTTCACGGGCTGCTATGGTGATATGTGTGTGTGTGTGTGTGTGTGTGTGTGTGTGTGTGTCAGCCTCTCTACGCTCCACAAGACATAACAGACAATTTAAAAGAATGAGCAGCTCTCTCTTTCACACAAACACACACACATACACACACACACACACACATTCTCAGATTTACCGTGATACAAGATAAAGCCTGTGAACAGTAAATGTAGTTGTCATGTGTGTGTATGGACCTTGCTGAACTAAACTCTCATTCAGCTCTAAATTATTTATAAATGAGTCAGATTGTAAAAAGATGAATATATTCTAATCTCTTCTCTTCTTGTCTCGTCTCGTATTATTTCAACTTGATTCTTCTAGTTTATTTAGTTTCATCTCTTCTCGTATCGGATCTGTTATGTTTTTATCTTGTATATTCTTATCTTGTATCACCTCATTTTGTCTAATTTTATCTGTTCTCTTGTCTCATGTGATGTGCTATATATTCATCTTATATATTCTAATTTTCTCCTATTTTCTTCTCTTCTTGTCTCTTATCTTGTCCTGCATATTCTTCTTTTGGTCTTGTTTTCTTCTCGTCTCATATCTTCTCATCTGGTATCTTCTAAATGTGTCTCGTTTCATCTCCTCTTGTCTCTTATCTTTTCATTTTCTAATTTAATCTCTTCTCTTCTGGTTGCATATTTTCACTTGTATCTTCTCATCTTGTCTATTCTAATTTTGTGTTGTTTCATCTCTTCTTGTCTTATCTTCTCATCTTGAATCTTCTCATTTTGTCTCTGCATCTCTTCTTGTCTCACCGATTCTCATCCTCTCTCATCGAATCTCTTCTCATCTTCTCTCTTTTCATGTTGTATTGTATCTCTTAATCTCCTGTCTTCGTTTCCCTTCCCTTCTCTCTCATTCTTCTCTTGTCTTCACTTCTTGTTTTTGTTTTGTTTTGTTTTTTCCCAGTTAGATTTTTTTCTTTGCAAAACAACAGCGACACAAACACAAGCAGATTGAACTTGAGCTGAAGTGTTGAGAGAGAAACACAAAATGAGTTTGGTGAAAAAGGAGGTGTGGGAAACCGCAGTACAGTCGTCTGGTGTGGTAATAGAGAGATGTGTGTGTGTGTGTGTGTGTGTGTGTAGTGAGGCGGTGGCTCTGGCCTATTTGTCAGCATTGATCAAGTCATTAGGCGAGTGTACAGGAGCCATATTGCTTTCTGAGGCCAAAGGCTGCGAGACAGACAGAGATAAAGAAGGTGAATGTACTGAACTCGACTGGGACCCGAATGAATCTCACACACACTGTTTCTCTATCAGAGAAAGAGCTAATGCCAGCAACCCGCCAGTCTCTAGAAAGATGTGTGTGAAAGAGAAATTGTGTTAATTTTCAAAATAGAGTGTTTGTGAGGTTTTCTTTCTCACCCTGATCTGTTGATGCAATTCACTTTTTCATGATGTGTGCAGTAATCCAGTATTACAGATATTTTGTTTAAAGCATCAACTTTGTCTCATTTGTTTCTGTTTAAATTAATTGGAAGAAATACAATAGACACAAATGAGTCAGTTGACACTTAATACACTAAAGATATGGCGCTATAAAATGTATGTAGTTAGCGTAGTTCAGATCATTTGGTCTTGGAATAATTATGAATGATTTATTATTATTTATTATTGGAATAATTGTTATTATGTTTGTTAAACAGCCTTTTTGAGTTCCAACTAAAACTCTGACTTTTGATTGAAAATTGGAGGACATTTGAGACCTGTGATTTTCTTTATTTTGGGTGTGGTCATTGTAATAAAGGTGTATTTGTTCATGTGGGGTGTAAAGGGAATGTTGTGTGCAAATAAAAGTGTGTAAGGTGTATCTGGACGTTGGCTCTCAGTGATTGCACAAAACTTTTTGTCATACAGACTAAAAGAGGACATTAAAGTGGGGCGAAGGTGGGGGGGGGGGGGGGGGGGGGGGACTCATTCTGGGGTTCTGGTGAATAAATTTAGTTTTTCCTCTAAACTCATGGACACAATGAAAAAATGGTGTGAAATGGTGCAAGAGTAAGGCAGCGCGTGCCAATTCACTGGATTGCAGTCCGTAGACCAACAGGCTGCCGACCCGATCTGTCCGGTTGCTTAGCAACTCCCGAGGTACCCCGGGCTGCCTAATGACTCCTGTTGCCGCGGCGACTCCCAGGATTTTAACGGGACAGAGCTCAGGAGCTTTACATCCAATCACACAAGACTCAGAACAAATCACAAGAAGAGAGAGGGTTTCGGGGTGATTCAAACCTCATCACACCTGACAGATCAGAACCAACTAACCGATACTGAGCATGAGCAGCCATAACTCAGACTCTGCTCTGAGCAATGATCTCTCTGGATCTGAACAGTTAAAGTCTTCCCATATCACTCACTCAAAGAACAATGTTGTTGCTCAGAGGTTGCTCTTTCGGAACTCAGGCGACTATAGGGTTTAGAATATAAAGCCAGTTCTTATTTAGAGCAGGATCCATTTTCTAATACTAGAACTAAATGATATTCACAGCACTGGTTAACAGTTCACTAATGTCTGCATTCTCCTGCAAATACAGAAAAAAAGAAAAAAAACATTGAACTAGAATACAATTTACATTTGAATTTGAAGTACTTTATTGGTATGATTTTTTTTCAGGCCTGGCTGCTGGATAAATGACTGAGAGGGCTTGAGAAATTGTCAAGGGGGCTAAACTTTACATCAAGGATACTCTTTAGAAAGACTTGAATGCAACCGGCAACACTTCCTAGGCAAAGACACCACACGCAGATAATACAACAGAGATTTCATAACAGTAAACTGTTATGTTTAAATCATTATCAAAGGACATAAATTATTTACTCAGCCATCACTGGATGATCTATTTGTCACAAACTCAGTATGACAGCCCTCTCCTTTCTGTTATTTGCTAATGTGTTTGTGTCTGTCTTGTGTTTGAGCCCATGGCTCTGTTGTGTTTTCTGTCTGCCATGTGCTCTGCTTTCCCTGCCTGCTTGATTCCTCCTGCCATGCCTCTTCCTTTAGTCCTTGTCATGTTGATTGTCTGCACCTGTCCCTCATGTATGTTCCTCAGTATATTGTGCCCTCTTTCCTCTTGTGTTTTGTTTGCAAATTTGGGTGCTTCGTCCTGCTAGCATATTGTGACAGAATGAATCGACCAAGATTGTAATCTGTTCCCCTGAGACTGAGATCCACACCTGAATTTGTGACGGCTGCCACCAGGAGGAGGAGGATGGGAAGGAAGCCGATTAAGGTGCCCGATCCCCAGTTGCCGCCAGCGCTCATAGCCACGGAAGCCATTCCCCTGCCACTGCCAGCTCCCTTGGCCATGGCAGTCAACACATAGCCTGTCCAATTCCCCATGGTCATCAAGCCTGTCCTGTTCCCTGTGGCCATGGACGAGCCTGTCCAGTTTCCTGAGGCTGTCAAAGAGTCCATCCAGTTCCCTAAGGCTGTCGACGAGTCCGTCCAGTTCCCTAAGGCTGTCCCTGTGACTGTAGACTATCATTTCATGACCCAGTCCTGTCCCAAGTGGTCACTGAACTGTCTGACACAGTCCTGTCTCCAGTTGCCATTGACATGTCTGACTCAGCCCTGTCCCCAACAACTACTGTTTGTGTCTGTCTCATTCCTGCGCTTGGGTTCTTCTTCCTGCTAATCATGTAGTTACAGGAAATTGCCTTGTTATGTACAACCATTTACTATCACGACCTGTGTCTGACAGCCCTCTCCTTTCTGTTATTTGTGAATGTGTTTGGGTCTGCCTCATTCCTGCGCTTGGGTTCTTCCTGCTAATCATATAGTTACACTATTGAGTAAATGGATCTTTAAAGTGCAAACTCATCAATGTCACTTTGTTCATTCTTGAAGAAGCATGAAGCCATTCGTAACATTTGTGTGTATGGTAGACACCGTTTACACCTGGTATTAAGATGAGTGAAATCAACATGCAAGGACACTTATGAGAAGCACGAACATCTGCAGCTCAGGTTAATACAACTAATCCACTAAAATAATGGACAATTCTGCTAGAAATGTTGAGTTTTTGCTTAGATAAAATTTTAGATGACCCGGAAGACTCAATTTACTCAATTAAAAATCCAAGTATCTGTTTAAGTGTGATCAAATTACGAGGTAGGTCACTGATAGAGTGTTGCATATGCGATACAAAGGACCAGAGTACGAGTACTGAAGAGCACACAAGTCAACACGTGAGCCGAAAGTGTCATTGAAACACCACAATAGGACACAGTAGGACCCTCATTTTCTTTTTCTAACACTATTGGTTAGGTTTAGGTTTAGGGTAGGGAGAGAGATTTTGTTGATTTAAATCTCGATAGAACATTAACCTTAAAAACCTCATCTGTTTGGGAGAACATTTAACTGACTTTTAGCATCACACTATGGACATTTCAACCCGGTACTGCCCTAATACGTGCAATGAACCATATCATTTTATTTTGCATTATAAATTATACATTTATAGCGGAATTAGTCGCATTCGACAACCATTATAACAAAGATAAATTACAAAAAATTTGATTATTTGTCTGAATAAAATTATTCATCGTTATAATCATAACACAACGTCTTGTTGTATCCGCTCTCAATCTCTATTGTAAGGAATTAGCTTTAATAAGGGAATTATGATTAATTAACTTACTGGAGTAATATTATTCTCATGGCTTATTAAAAATAATATCACAAATATTTAAGATATTGTTCTGAGCTTTGGAGCAAAGATCGTTGAAAAAAAATCATGTGGTGAGATTATTTATCAAAATATACCACAATCAAATGATCTTTGAATACAAACAAGACTTTATTGCTAATTTAAACATAAAAACTAATCTAACACATAGACAAACATGGACACAGGTTGTTGAGTCAAGTGATCAGAGTGACTTGCATGGAAATGATCTATACAGAGAAAAGGAACTTTATGGAGTCTGTAGACAATGCCTTGAAAACTATTGATCCTTAATTCATTCTAACTTGATTTGCAATCGGGTATCTCAAATTATATTACACAGACACCAGCACTTTCAGCAAAGTCTGGAGATGCAATTGCATTTCCTTGCGTTGCTTGGTTCTTTGGCTTTTTGTAGAAAATTAATTCTGTCAATGTTTTTTGGACCTCTGTTAAGGTCGTGGATGTCTGTTGTCTGTTGCTTCGATGGATGATGAGGCAGGCTTTGAAGTGAGGCCTTCTGCATGGAAGACTCATGACTCCATAACGTGTGTGTATTTTAGCGCAGAGAAGTTCCTCAGACCTTGGTGTCTTGTGCTATCTGGACAGGTCCCTTTTATTCATTTTATTGTCCAGAAGTGGTTCATTTAGCTGGGCCATGCCAGACTTTAGGGTAGGGCTTAAACGATTAGTCGATATTATCGAAAAAGTCGACATTAAAAAATTGTTAACAAAAATTATCATTGTTGAATAGTCATTTGATCTCATTTAACGTAACATGAGATCACATTAAACTTTAAAGAGAGCAGCACTGCAGTTCGTGCAAGATGGAGGAGAGGAAGAATTACACAGCTCACAGTCCAGATGCACTCTAAACTTTCCAAACAGCTTCAGGTGATGTAGATCCCAAAGTATGAGGGAATTATATAAAAAATAACAAATAAGTAAATTAGGAAGCTCTCTTGTTGTGGATTAAGCGTGGCCGGAGCTCTTTAAAGAGAAACTGGCATTTACCCGTGTGGTCAGCGCCTCTTCTATGAATTGCGCAAATGTCCCGATCTAAGGAGGAGAGATTGAAACTACACCCAACTGATGCACACTCTGTTGCGGGGATGCCTGTACCTCAAGCTCACATACTTAATGCAGCTAGATTAGAACGTGATAAATCTGAGAAGCAGCATATAAGATATTTAGACTTTTAGAGTATTGAATATATAAGTATATTTTGTCTTTACTGCACTCGCAGAATTAAAACCAAGTGAAAAAATACACTTGTATACAAAATACACTTATATTTAAGATACATTCTCTTAAAGCCAGTCTAAATATTTTATATGTTGCTTCTCCAGTAAATGTATTTTGTTTTTTAGACAATTTTAAATGGAAAACAAGGGAAAAAAACTTGATAACAATAGGATTTTTTGCAGTGAATTTTTTTAGTTTTTTTTCCCCGTTAATTCAGTGAATGTCTTTTAGAGGTATTTTTAAAAGATCATTTTGTCCTCTTTATTGATAGTAAGCATGTTTAATAAAAAAATTTAAGTCGGGCCACAAGCTGAATAATCGGTTAAGAGCTAATGATTAATCTTTGCCATAATCAGCGAATAGTCGAACAATTGTTCTAAATAATCGTTAGATTAATCGGTTATCAAAATAATCGTTAGTTGCAGCCCTACTTTAGGAAGCCATTTTGATGGCTCTTAGTTTTATGGCTTTGATGAATTTACAGGGTTAAAAGGTTGGGTTTTTCTGTATTCAAGTCATTTTGCATAGTTATTGTTCTTCTGCACCGAATATGCTACATTGAACTGCAAGTCATTACTTTCGTCATGTCCAAATGAAGCGAGAATTGTTACTGTGTTCTTAAGGCCTGTGAGACTCAAATCAGTGTAATTACTGACTGGTTGTGAATAACGAATGACAAAGTGTAAAAAATGCACATTCGCTACAGAGTTTTGTTGTAATAAAATATAATAGTAATTGTACCAAAATAGTATAATGTAGTTTCTTTATTTTTAGTAAATAGGACCAATTTGTTTAAGACCAATTATACAGGAGGGTGAGTGATACTTCCTTAAAAATACCAAAAGTATAGTTGTGGAACCAGAATCATTAAATTCTTTACAATCCCATCCCATCACTTCAGCAAAAGTCTCCATTTGCTTTCCATTTCATCTCATTTATGTCTTGAAAGCTTGCGCTTGATTGAACACACCAGAGCCACACAGGACCATGCGTGGGTGTGTGTTGTCATACGAAGACAATTAAATTTAATATATTCTACCCCTAACATTCCCAAAACCCTACCCTCACACAAACCTGTTGAAAACATAATTTGTCTGATATATGAACAATCCTATTCAATGAAAATATTTCACAATATTTGAAGGCCAGTTTAAAATTAGGCCCTAGCCAAATCTGTACACACACACACACACACACACACACACACACACATTGTTCTTACTATTCTCTCTCTTTTTTTATGCAGATGAACCGACCCATCCAGGTGAAACCGGCTGACAGTGAAGGACGAGGAGGTAATTAACCTTCTTTTTATCACACACACACCCAAACAGGCAAAGCCAATATGTGTGTTGTAGTGGCCGTTAATTTAGGTCACTTGCCTCCATTGACTCGCCTTCTGTTTGGGCCGCTCGGGTCGCTATGGTTCGCTGTGATCGGCTGCAATCAGAGATCCTGTGAGTGCCCATGTCCTCACCAGAACTCTTCCAGTCGCCCATTAACTGCATTAGTGACTTGTTAACTGTATTAAAAACTGCAGGTGAGCTCATCGTTGTATGTTAGGGCTCAGCACACCTGGTTGTCCTTAAGTGGATGTCTGTAGCGGCTCTCAGATGTTAATCTGTGTTGATTTGCACCTGGGATTGTTCTATATATGAACCATTTTGTTAAGCCTTCAGTTGCAGGTTTGAAATATTTCATAAAAAAATATTTATCTACATAAATGGAACATAGATTTTGAATATCTCCAGTGAGTCTGTCTTCCCCTCAGTTGCAGTCTTGCATCTACACACACGTCAGTAATTTTGTGTCATGTTGAGTCTCCGAGCTATTGCTGTTATTTGTCTCTGCACACATTAGGAGCCATTACTGAATTACAATGCTGACTCTAGACTCAAATCATTCTCCCTGCGGCCCACAGCTCCTCAGAGACCCCCTCTCTAAGGACCAATACTACCATAGCAGGCCACCTCAGTGATGTAAAACCCAGAGCCAAGGAAATGAATCAGACATAAAGTAATCACAAAGTAAAGCCAGCATCTAATTCTCCTGAATGACTCATGAAAGATTTATTTTTGATGGAGAATTTTCAACATTTTGAGGCAGGAAGCAAGAAAATAAAATGAGAAATATGATTGTAAGATAACAGAATGAAACAAAGGAATGTTGGATCACAGACATTGAAGTCCCAAGTTTCCAAGTGTTTTCAAAGATCCCAGATTGCTTCAATGTGGAAGAAATATTAAGTAGAATTGACAGCGTTTATGATGTTCGTAGCATAAAATCTTTGAAAGATAATCAGAGTTTTGTTTGAGATGCTTAGTAGCAAGTAGCTAAACAAGATAACTTCACTTTATTCGTTCGTGAAATAATCAGTACTTATTACTTTTGGATCGACAGAAAAGACAGAATAAGTGGCACTAAAAGCAAATAACATTTTCGCCATACAGATGAGGTATTTAAAGTTGCACTCAGCAATTTTTTTCCTCATTCCTGAAAAGTTTACTTCTAAAGAACTGAATAGTAATTTTGAAATGTAAGTATAAAATCATGACCACACATGTGAGATAGGGTTGCACCGATACCAAAATTTTGGCTTCATTACGATACCAGCCCAGGTACCTCGGTATCGATACTAACTCGATACTTAGGCAACAAATAAAATTAAAACTCTGATTTTTTATGAAATTACACTGAAAATTATTGACAAAAAAGAACTGCATAAAGTCTTATAGATAAAAATGATGCCTTTTTTTGTTTTAATTTTTCTTGATTTCATGTTAAATGTTTAAATTAAATGTGATTAAATTGTGTTTTATCAAATACATACTGTATAGCTAAATATAATAATTTGTAAATAATTATCTTTGGTAAAAAACAAAAAAGATGCACAAGAGAGCTTCACAGTATAAATTAAAACATTAGTCAAGTCAAGTCAAGTGGTTTTTATTGTCGTTTCAACCATATACAGTTAGTACAGTACACAGCGAAACGAGACAACGTTCCTCCAGGACCATAGTGCTACATAAAACAACATAGGACAAACACAGAAGCACATGAGACTACACAGACTAAATAAAATATCTATATAAAGTGCACGTGCAAACGTGTGCAAAAAGTATGGGACAGTACAATAAATTACTAAAAATGAACAGGACAATAGGCACAGTGAGAGACATTAAATTAAAACAATCTGATTACCTTAGACTTCCATGGCTGAATCACAGTATGCTGACATTCAGTACTGGTATTCAGCTTATGTGATATTGCTTACAGATAATAATACTAATAATATAACCATTTTATATTATATTATTGTTATTATGAGTATTAGTACTACAACTTTAAATATTACACTTGTATACAGTATTAATATTTTTCTGTTGTAATATCTTCGATTTCACGCATCCAGTTAAATGAAGCTCTTTTTATCAGTGGGACTTTTATTTTGAAAGACATTTGAAGTTCTTTCTGTTTCTATAGGGTTTTTTACATTAAACTTCCCATGACTCACGAGCTGAAATCTCTGGTAAAAAAGGTTGTTTGAGTGTTCACAGCTAAGAAAGTAAACTACAGATGATACTATTGGACACACTGCATGAAAATCAAGCAGTAGTAGTGTGTGTGAGTGTGAGCCTGTATTTATCACTTTGTGGGGACATTTTGTCGGTCCCCGTGAGGAAAACAGCTTATAAATCATACTAAATTATGTTTTTTGAAAAAGCAGAACGTTTTCTGTGAGGGTTAGGTTTAGGGGTTGTGTTAGGGTTAGGAGATAGAATATAAAGTTTGTACAGTATAAAAACCATTATGTCTATGGAAAGTCCCCATAAAACATAGAAACACAACATGTGTGTGTGTGTGTGTGTGTGTGTGTGTGTGTGTGTGTGTGTGTGTGTGTGTGTGTGTGTGCGCAAGCGTGCGCCTGTGTGTCTGTATGTGTGAAGGAGATGACAGAGCAGAGCCTCTCATTCATTCTGTGGCATGTAGCGCATGTGACTGTGTATTATTTAATTATTAATTTCAAATTGCCTTTGATTTCACCTCAAAACTATCACATTACATTTTGCTAATGGCAGCATACTTTAATATGGTACCAAAATTAACAACAAGATGATATCGTACCGTTTAATATGTTTTTGTTATCGCAATAATGCGATATGTTTTTGTTAACGTGCAACCCTAAAGTGATATTAAAAGTTTAGTCATATCTGTAATCTTGTAAAATTCTTTTAATCTACATGGAGCAGGGGCGCCTCATGGGGGCAGCTATGTTAGCGTCACATGACCAGCTGAATACTTCTCGCTTAATCTCAGTACCTTCCCTGTTATTGGACACTTTCATTCATGGATTAAATTAATCCTGTTTTACTGTGCATAGTGAATTTGCACAATGGTATTGGTAACTGAAATCTACTGTGTTTGATGCAGCATCCAGGCCACTAGATGTCAGTGTATGCCATACTTTGACATACTTCAAAAAATTACTGAGTGCACCTTTAAGATTTTAAGTTTTAAATGAACGATTGAAGAAGCTGGTAAATGTAGTTGGTTATGTCATTCATGCACAATAGTAAAATTGTTTTGATGTCATAAGATAGCATTGTGTGAGGCACAGGGCAAAAAGTAAGTGTTTATGAACTGATATTCTGCCTTTTACTTGTGATTTGTGTGAAAGTGCCTCTAGTGTTCATTTTACCAGGAAACTGCAGCAATATGCTTAACAAAGAACATAAAAGCATTTTGCAAAAATGTAGGTTTAGTAATGTAATTCTATGGGATCAGCTTGCATACTATGTCTTTGTGAGACTAAGAATGTAATAATTATGCATATGGTAACCAAACTGTAATGGGTTTATTTTAATTCAGGGCTCAGCTGGTCTCAATGCAGTCTAACTGCTCTGTTCACTCTGTTATTTTTGTTCTATATTTGTCGTCTAAATTAATCTGTTCTGACATTTTGTGGATGGCGTGTGACACTGAATTTTCACACGTCTCAGATCAAATTTTTCTGATAAGAGTGAAAGTGTTGTCTACTATTCACCCCTGTGATGGGCAAGACCTGAATCTCCGGTTTATTACTTGTACATTGTCTTTACTACACCAAAAACACCTGTTAATTCACCACTACAGACAAAGAGAGAGAGAGAGAGAGAGAGAGAGAGAGAGAGAGATGGATGTGTGGAGATAATTCCCCATAGGAATGAACAAACACAAATGGGATCTCTTTAATAACTCAATCGCTTCTCCTAGACAGTAATGAGATTACATTAGCAGTGCTCACACATTTCTGGCATGAGATCTACTTTTTCAATGCTATAACAGAGACTTCAATGGTGAGGAAGCAGACGGAGGCTATCCAACATATCCTGCCCAGGCACAGCTTAAGACCACGTACCTCGTCTACTCATCGCCAATGTCTTCTCCCTGTGGAGGTAACACCAGCTCCAACACAGTCCGCCCCAGTGGGCCTCGGCGTGGAGCCACCCGTCTCACGGCCTCTCACGGTCACGAGGACGAACTTCTTCCTCCCCCATCCCAGGCTGTTCCAGGGGTGTTCACAAGGAACCAGGTAAGTGCTTTGATGTCCCTGGATTCAGCACGGCCACAAGTGGCACATCAGGATCCGCCCCGCCCTGCCACGAGGACCCACCTGCCAGTACGTCCGACATGGTTGTTCCCTTGGTCCCCCTTGCGCGGAGCTTGGAGGCATGGCTCGTGCTCCCAATCCATCACAATGGCTGATCAGGACTGTCCGACTCAGCTATGTGATTCAGGGGTTTTACAGCCACTACTTCATCGTACCCAAAAAGTGGACCTTCAATCTTGGACCTGTGAGTTCTGAACCGGTCACTGCACAGACTCCCGTTCAAGATGCTGATGCAAAAAAAAACACATTTTAGCAAGCGTCTGGCATCAAGATTGGTTTGTGGCAGTAGACCTGAAGGACGCGTACTTCCATGTCTCGGTTCTACATCGACACATGTAGACACCCTTCGGTCTGTCTCTGTCACCTCACGCCTTCACGATGGTCACCGAGGTAGCCCTTGCCCCGTTAAGGGTAGTGGGCATTCACATCCTCAAGCTCAGGCACCTTAGCCTTCTGGGGCTTCGGGTCAACTGGGATAAGAGCAAACTCTCCCCGGTTCAGAGCATTTTTTTTTCTCTGTATAGAGTTAAACTTGTTCTCAATGTGGGCGCGCCTCACAAACAAATGCGCGCAGTCAGTGCTGAACTGTCTGAGTATGTTCATGCAGAAGACGTCAGTCCCACTAAAATCCTTTCAGAGGCTCTTGGGGCATATGGCATCCTCAGCGGCGGTCACGCCACTCGGGTTGATGCATATGAGACCGCTTCAGCACTGGCTTCAGACTCGTGTCGTGACCACATGCTCGTCATGCAGGTCTGCCACCATCTGTTCAGCCCTTGGTTCGACCTGGCATTACTATGGGCAGGAGTTCCCCAAGGCCAGATCTCCAGGCATGTCGTGGTAATGACGATGCCTCCAAGCATGGCTAGGGTGCCGTGTGGACTGGCCTGCAACTGCATTGGCACATCAACTGCCGTGAGTTGTTGGCAGTATTGCGTGCTCTGCGGAGGCCCTTGCCGTTGATCCGAGGCAAGCACATGTGGGTACGGATGAACAACACAGTGACGGTTGCATACATCAACCATCAAGGCAGCCTACAATCTTGTCGAATGTCACAACTCGCCCGCCGTCTCCTCGGTGAAGTCGGTGTGGGCCGCTCATATCCTGGGCAACCTCAACAGCACAGCGGATGCGCTGTCGTGGCAGGTCACGCTCAGGGGTGAGTGGAGACTCCACCCTAAGGTGGTCCAGCTGATTTTGAGTTGATTTGGTCAAGCACAGGCGAACCTGTTCGCTTCCCGGGAATCCTACCGCTGCTCACTCTGGTATTCTCTGACCAAGGCTTCCCTCGGCACAAACGCGCTGGCACACAGCTGGTCCCTGGGGCTGCACAAGTATGCATTTCCCCCAGTGAGCCTATTTGCATAGACGTTGTGCAAGGGGTCAGGGAGGACGAGAAGCAGGTCATCCTAGTGCCACCTTATTGGACCACCCGGATATGGTTTTCGTACCTCACGCTCCTCCGGGTTGAGCTGGTCTCAGGGACAGCTGGCCAGGTGTACCGCTTTTGCATAGTGCCTTTCCCCTCCCTTGAGGTGAAGATGTGCGCTCCTTCTCCTAGTCGGGTTCACAGAGTTCTCTGAGAAACTCGCCACCGGCCCAGTACGTATGGCAATTAGGCCCTGTACTGGGGAAGGTGCTCCACATACACTGGTTATCCCATTGGTGGTAACCCTGTGTGATGTATTTTCCGCAAAATAGATTCCTCGTTGGTAAAGCGCGTCTTCCTTGGACACAACGTCTCATTCACTCCATCAGGGAACAGATGTTACAACGAGACGTTTTCTGTTTGGTTACTCTGACCAAAATATACATAAATAAAACTCTATAAAATATCAAATAAAATAAAAATAAATAAGCCTTATTTTAGAAAAAAAAAATATTATATAAAGTTTTTAAATAAGGAAAATAACTTATGACTTATCTTTATTATATGATATTATTTTATATTACTGTATATTAATTACCTGCGATGGACTGGCGACCTGTCCAGGGTGTACCCCGCCTTTCGCCCAATGTTAGCTGGGATAGGCTCCAGCCCCCCGCGACCCTGTACAGGATAAGCGGTTGACGATGGATGGATGGATGGATGGATGGATGTATATTAATTATATTATATATTTTTTATTATTATTTTTCTTTGGATTGTTTTTTAACTTAATCTTTGTTTAATTATAAAGACCATTTGCCACTGAATAGCAATAGCGAGTAGCATTGCTTCATTGCTTTTGTTCATGGTACAAGCTGTCAAGAGATTGTTGCCATAATGTGATGTAAACTAAAGGGTTTTTGCTTTTTTTATTTGTTTATTTTTATACAAGAGCCCATCGTCAAAACTCTCTCTCTTTCATTTGGTGAGCAGATGCATCTTCATCAGAGGATGGGGCCGTCTGAGAATCTGCCCGGGATGTGGTCATGATGATTTACAAAAGCAGGCCGTGGCAGTGCCAGCACCCAGCAACAAGCGCATCAGCACTATGGTGTACTCTGAAGTGTTGCCCTTACTGCATACACACAGCTTTTAACACTGCACCCTCATGGCAGAAAGCTTTTATTGTCTGCAGCAGCTGTTTGTGAGTTTAGTTTGATTTACTGTGTCTTGGGCAGTGCCAAGTTCTTGTGATTTTCTTGAATTGTGATGTGCAAAAATAAAAATCATGTAAGCCACTACACTGTCACATATGAGTCTTCTTGTTTGGACTGGTAACATATTTGCAAACAAAGAAAATAGAGAGAGAACACAGTTTAAAGGGATAGTTCCCTCAAAATAAAAATTCTGTCATTATTTACTCACCCTAATATAATTCTAAATCAGTATGACTTTCTTTCGTCCATGAAAACACAAAATACATTTTCAGGAATGTTCACGCCAGGGGCTGCACTAGGGTTGGACTTACCAGGCTTAAGCACCGAATGTTTTTATTACCTTGTACTAATCACTGAGTTTTCATGCGCAGTCAAATAAAATCCTTTAGAATCACAATTCTGCTTGCTGCACTTCAAATAGTGTCTCCTTTATATTCATTCACTCCTGATAAGAACCACCAACTCAGACAAGAAGTACTGACTGACATGTAAACACCATTCAGCCAATGAGATTGGAAATTTGGGTAATTAAAGTAATTATCTTGATTGCTTTAGACAGACGGTTTGTAGGTGTGCACTTGTCTAAGTGAGGAGATATCAGACATTTTGGACATTTAAAAAAAAAAAAATTAAGTGAAAAGAAGTAAAACAGCCTCAGCCAGTATCAGCACTTCATTAACAAGATGCAGCTGTTTCAGGTATATGTAACTACTGTATAACTTATTGATTGTGTTGTATGTGTTTGTGTATAATAAGAATAGATTATATGAATTGAATATGTTCGGGATGAATGGGTAAGGATCTTAACTTATTATAGATAATCTTTATTTATTCACACAAAAATAGCTTCTAAAAATTCAATGGTTGCAAAGAATTTAGGATTCTCTGTCAACATAAGTGCACATGTTAAACCTTACCTGTGCTATACTTTTGTTTGTTTGGAATGTCCTTTTGTGGTCATGCACTTTTGTTGATGAATATGAGTAATGGTCATTTGTGGATGTTCTGCAAGCAGGTTCTTAATTAGACAATGAATAACAGATTGCATTGTCATGGCTCTGGATTTGTAAACATATGGCTTATGTGTTCAATGAGTTTGATTACAAATTATAATAGCGTTAATGAGGATTGCGGATGATTGTTTATACAATAGTGGTGGAATAAAGTGGTTGGGATATCTGAAAAGTTTTCAATCCAACTCAATTTATGCTCTGGCATAAATACATTTTTGTGTGTTTAACAAACAATATTGAAAGATTTACTCAATTTAAAAAAAATACTCCTTACCATTGTAACTTTAAGCACTTATTTTAAAGGGCATCCTGTGTATAATGATGCATACATGGATGTCTCTGGGCTAAGCCCCAGATATCCACTGACCCTAGAACTGCCCCTGGTTTACACTGCTATTTTACAACAACTATTCATAGTGACCACATTGGGCAATCCATTCCATTAGGCAGTCCATATGACACGTGTGCTACATTCCAAGAGTTATGAAGTCTGAGGATATCTTTGTTTGAGGAACAAAAGGAAATTAGAGTAGTTATTCACTGGCAATCTTCCCCTAACCCTCAAGTCTCATTTGCTTATTCAAACTTGGGACATCATGATGCATCGCACCAGATTGATATCAGTGACACCAAATGCCATTGATTCTTGCCGATCTCTTAACTAAACATGACAATGAAAATGTAAATATGCTGTAACGTGAATGGATGATTTTTAGGGAAAAAATAATTTTAGTCTGTTCCCCTCTTAATGCCACCATATAGCTTCAGAATACGTATCGGTTATGTAAGTAACCTCGGTTCCCTGAGGGGAACGAGACACTGCATATGATCACTGTGGGACACCAACCGAGTGTCACGTGCTCTGAAGCCCTTATACAATCACACCAATTTACTGGCTGATGGCGCTTACGCGACACTCACTAGAGAGCTGTCATAGGCTCCATAAAGGTGCTTGCTTTTGCAAAATCTGATTTTCAGCAAAAGGCACTAGCCTATGCAGCTGCTAGAGAGGATAGCCAGTCAAGGTTACATACATGACATTCCCTTTCGGAAAACTCGAGCTGCGCATGATCATTGTGGGAACAAATACATTCACGCCATGCAAACAGCATCTGCTAACTGTTTAAGCCCATGTGGCAAGCATATAGCAGCGCACAAGCAAGCTAAAGGGTCTGAATAAAAATTTGTCTTTCTTTGTATTTATAGAAGGCCCATCCAATTGGCATCTATTGGACACAATCACAAACTGACAGGTCCTCATATTCCAAACCATTCCCTCTGCAAAAAGACAGGATTCATGTAGTGAGACAGAGAGAGAGAGAGAGATGAGATGCCAAGGAAAGGCAAAATGACTGAAGGGAAAATTTGACTGTCTGTCCCTGTGTGTGTGTGTGGGCATGCATATGTGGTCCAAAAATCTTCTGCCTGGTCCGAGTCCCATTGGATCTGTTAAACTTGGTTCAAATCTTCATTCATCATACATTATTTTATGCTGGGTTTGAATCAGGTTAAGGTTTGTAATTAATTAGAAAAATACATTAACACTCAAGAAGCGACTGTTTTTATAAAGTTGTATAAAGAAAATATAAAATTGTATTTAATTTTAATTTCATGTAAAAATGTATTTAATGATTATTATTATTATTATTAATAATATTTTATTCTTAAAAAAGATTCGATTTTTTTTTAGATTTTGGCTTCCAGTCATTTTTTTCATAACTCCGGGTTTGCATTAGGTTGAGGTTCATATTTAATGTAAAAATAGACTATTTTTATAAATATTTTATTGTTAAATTTTTTATGTGATCTGACTAGCTTTCAAATTTTTTCTCAGGTATAATGTCAGTCTGACTGAGAAATAGGCTTGTAATTAAATTGTACAGTTTCTTTATTCTCTTCAGTACTTTGTGTTTATGTTTGATTTAGAGGGCATTCAAAATTACTAAAGTTATTATGCCAAACACTGTGTGTGGTTTTCACTTATCTTGACAATATTTTTGTTTGATTAATTCTAACGTCATAATAGACACTAGTTACTGAACTGATTCAGAACTCTTGACAACTGATATAGTAAAAAGGCTGTTTTGTTAGATTTTAGTATCATATTCGCACTGGTATAAATCCCAGTGCTTGTGACATCCATAGTGAGAACATCATGGTGAATGATTACATCATGGATGATGTCATCATTGCCTGTTGCTCTATAAGAACCTTAGAGGTCATTATGGCTATTTATAAATGTTCTTTGAAGCCCAGATGCAGACAAAGGATGCAAGAGAGTGTGCGGTCTCTGAAGTGCAGCTCAGGTCAGGTGTAAACGATAATTAATAGTGATCCATCTCATGTAATATGTGTGTGTGAGTGTATGCCTCAGATGCTGAGATGGTGAATATAACTCAAAGGTCCATGAATGGGGGCCTGGGTAGCTCTGAGAGTATTGGTGCTGATTACCACCGCTGGAGTCGCGAGTTTGAATCCAGGGTGTGCTGAGTGACTCCAGCCAGGTCTCCTAAGCAACCAAATTGGCCCGGTTGTTAGGGAGGGCAGAGTCACAAGAGGTAACCTCCTTGTGGTCGTGATTAGTGGTTCTCGCTCTCTGAGGGGCTCGTGGTAAGATGAATTCGGATGATTTCACAGACATACTGTAACTCTGAAACATATCTCATGATATCGCATATCTCGCTGATATAAGACCCTGACTCCAAGATATTGTGTAGCAGTTATCCATTTAGATTGGAGCTTTGATTTTTGTTTTTATTGGGCAATAGACATCAGGTGGTCAGACTGAGAGGGTAATTATGCGAACACACACGCATGTTGGTGTGGCTATCCTTATGTGGACTCTCCATAGACATAATGATTTTTATACTGTAGGAACTATAGATTCTATCCCCTAAAACTAACACTAACCCCAAACCTAACCCTCACAAAAAGATGTCAGCATTTTTAAATAAATAAAAAAAACATTGTTTAGTATGTTTTTTTAAGCGATTTGAATTATGGGGACAGTAGAAATGTCATCATAAACCACATTTATAGCATACCACTCTTGTAATTACCAGTTTGTACCTAAACAATTTCCCTGTAAACCACCCAAACCTGCCGACAACTGATACACACTCACTGCTGTCCCAGTTGACCACTGAAGTGACACACCTCCACCTGGTCTCCATCTTTCTGCCTCTCTGTCTTTCTCTCCTCCATAAATCGGTCATAAAACAATCATGGCTTTAGATGAGCTGATTTATAATCTATAGTTTGAGGAGTGATCATTGCAATAATATAAATACATAAAAGCAGGCATTGGTGCTTATTATGAAATATAACGAGTGCATATGTATCAATCAATGACACTTTCTTGTGGGATGTAGATCTGTTTTGCCACTAATCAGGGCACAGTTTTTTCATTCATTTCTATCCCCTTGAAATCCTAACACAAGTGGGAAAAGAGATGAACATTATGACCAGGTGTAAACGTTGATGTGTCTCACCTGTCAACTTAGCATCGGATTGCCCAAAGCGCATCTTAAAGGAATAGTTCACCCAAAAATGTTAATTCTCTCATCATTTACTCACCCTCATGATATCCTATGTTTGTATGACTTTCTTCCTTCACCAGAACACATTTGAAGAAAAATAGAAAAATATCTTAGCTCAGTAGGTCCTTAAAATGCAAGTGGATGGTAATCTGACTTTTGAAGCTTCAAAAAGAACAGATAGTCAGCATGAACATCATCCATTCAACTCAAGCTTTTAAATTAACGTCTTCTAAAGCGACACATTTGGTGCGAAAAATATCAATATTTAAGTGATTTTTTAACTATAAATCATTGCTTCTGGTCTGCAGCAGTATGCACATTTGACGCAATCGTGTTGGCACATGAGACACGCGAGATCTGATGCACGTGTGATACACCCAGAAGAGCAACGTTGTTTGAAAGTAAGTAGGTGAAATGCTGTACAGAAACTTCATTGGTTTTGGTTTAGATCTGTATTTAGCTGTTTCTTTACTAACAGTGGATGCCTCAACTGAGAGGAGAACATGAGATTAATTCCATAACATGGCAACACGCATACATCGCACAATAATCCACGCAAACTCCACCCTCTTGTGAAGTTTACCGGGAGCGTTGGATTATAGTTAAAAAGTACTTAAATAGTGATTTTTATGTGCACCAAACGTGATCATATTGCTTTTGAAGACATTAATTTAACAGCTGGTGTCGTATCAATGACATTTATGCTGACTCTCTGTGATTTTTGGAGCTTCAAATATCTCATCACCATCCACTTACTTACATCCGCTAAGATATTTTTCTATTTTTCTCCAAATGTGTTCTGGTAAAGAAAGAAAGTCATACGCTCCTGGGATATCATGAGGGTGAGTAAATGATGAGAGAATTTTCATTTTTAGGTGAACTACCCTTTAATACCAGGTGTAAACAGGGCTTTATAGGTCTGCACAGACAATAAATTAAAGCCTAAAGCCTTCAAAGATGCAGTATATGTATAACGAACAACCTTAATATTTTTACTATGCTTATGTATTAAAAATGCTTAATTTTATGAATGTAGTCAATGCTGAACTCCACTTTGCATTGTACACAACACTGCCCTTTATGACACTATTCACAATATACAGCATTTCAGTTATATCTCAGCTGTATCTCAGCTATATCTCTCTCTCTATTCATTAGAAAACTGTGTTGCTGTCTCTAATCTCTGCCTTCCAGTACTCAACATCTCATCCCATGACTCTTTGAGTGCTCGTATGCATAATGTAAAGCTCTCATACAGTACAGAAGACAAATTATCTGAGTGTGGGCTCATACAAGTGCAGAGCTTCATTAGAACTGCTTATATAAGACTTGATATGGAGGGAAAACATGCTGTCTGCTCAACATGATAAAGTACTGAGACTGAACTGATGAATGAACACATACAGGTGTGTGTTAATTTGTGAAGTGTATGGGTGTTCCTTTTTTTATTCATATGCCTCCTTTATATTTCAGAACTTACTCTTCCTTTAAACTTTTTTGACATCTTCAGTCATTACAGAACTCTCAGTGTCAAATGATCTGACAGAACCATAAAAAATAAAATAAAACAGTCAATAGTTCATGAAATATTGATTACTCTCTCTCTAGAGCTCTTTCACAGAGTCAGAGTCAAAAAGCTTTATTGGCATGAAAATATTGTAATATTACCATGGTACTGAAGGACTTCCATAGCGCTGGTGTAGGAAAATGTAATAAAACAATGGAAAGTACAATAACAAACAGATAAAAATGTGCACTTACACTCTAGAGCAGTGGTCACCAATAAGCAGACTGTGGCCCGAGTCCGGATCCCAGATTGGTTTTATCTGGGCCACGAGACATCATGAGCAGCGCAGCTCAACAACGCTGTCTCTGTCTCTTGTTCTCATCCCTGCCTCTGTTGTAGACTGGTTAAAGCAGTAGTTTTTAAGACACTATTTTCACTGTTTAGGATTTATAGTCATTTATTTTATAGCAAAGTACTATTGCTTGGAAGTAAGTAATAACTATTCCCCCCAAAACGTGCATTTCTAATATCATTTCATAGCCATGACTTACACTGTGTAAGTTAATATTGTCTGGACCTTTGCTGAAAAGAAAATGTACAGGTTGTCCTGTTGGAACTTTAATTGAATACCCCTGCTCTAAAGAAAGCTCTGACAGAGCATCTGAAATGGATAGAAATGACAATGGGTAAGATTTTTTTTTTGCGGGTGTGAAAAGTAGAGGTCGTCCAATATATCGGTTTTACTGATTAATCTTGCTGATAGTTGCTTTTTGGAAATATCAGTTATCTGCAAAAATGTTCACGATAGTTGTGAATAGTTTCTTTTTTTAAATTCCTATGTGTTCATCTGCTGCCAAAACCCTTCATCTGATGAATACATAGACTGCAAAAGGCTTAGTTTGGAGAATATTTACATATACTGTAGAGCTTTCTAACGGAGGCAAGACTATGTCACAATTGCAGTTTATGGACTAATTCAGGATAAATAAAGCAAAATGTAAAAAAAAAAAAAAGACACATCAATTGAAAAGCAATTGCAGGTGATCTGCTATTGATGAATTATGATCTACTGTTGATTACAGTATTCACTGGCCCATATGACAATATTTACATTATAGTGATTGTATTGTAATACATTGTAGATGATTGTAAGAGTGCACATTTTGTTTGCCTTATGTGTTTGTGTGAGCTGGAACCGCAGACATTTCAAAATAAGAGTCCCAGTTGTATTCTGGGCTTGTTTATAATTAAAAGTCCCATGTTATGCACCAAATCTCTTTTTTTTTGTGGTTATTTTTGGGATTTTGGTTGCACAACGAACACACATCTGGGATTTTACTCATTTTGGAATCTTGTAACGATTTGTGAGGGACTCATTGTGTCATGTCTGTGCCTGTCACAATAAGAAAAGACAGAAAATTTGCTAACATTCAATAAATCTATTTGAAACTATTTTCTAAATCTCTGATAAATCAGTAATCTGCCTTTTCCACCACCTTAGTTATCGGTATAGGCAAAATTTGGTCAACTTCTAGTGGAAAGACCAGTGTTTGTACTGTAAATTGAATTTTTGAAAGTGGACCTGTTTAGTCTCAGCCTCAGCTTACGGCCCACCCCCAGGGTGTTCACTGACTGTCTGATGCATATTGAACACAAAACTGTGGTTGGTCACTGTCCAAGTGGGGGGTTCTGGACCAGAAAAAGCTACAATAGAAACAAGACTTATGCCTTTTATTCAAAGGTCTGGCTGTGTGAGACTAGGACCTGTCTGTTTAAAATTCTCATTGGTAAATCAAGGGCTATGTCAGTGTGTGTTACCGGAAGAGTAAAACATTTTTCAACTTCAGAGCATCACAATGCAAACCCTTGTAACACACCATTCCCATTAAAATCAGTTGATTGACAATGCTCTCTGATGCAGTGTAAGCTCTAGTGTGTAAGGTGAGTGTACGTGAGGTAACGTGTCTCTTTCTCTCTCTCTCTGTCTCTCTCTCTCTGTCTGTCTCTCTCTCTGTCTCTCTCTCTGTCTGTCTCTCTCTCTCTCTCTCTCTCTCTCTCTCTCTCTCTCAGAAGACCGAAAGCTGTTTGTGGGGATGCTGGGTAAACAGCAGAGCGAGGAGGATGTCCGGCAGGTGTTTGAGTCATTTGGTCTTATAGAGGAGTGCACCGTCCTTCGGGGGCCTGACGGGGCCAGTAAGGGTCAGCACCTACACAACTCTCTCTCTACTCTCTTTCTCCAGTCTCTTCCTGCTCCAATCTCATTTTGCCCTCTTTCATTTTCAGTCCCTTTCTATCAATTATTATGTTTACATGCGTTATGATCAAGCAACAGTGATTTTTTTGGAAGTTCACGCAGCAGTCTTCTTCTGTCTGTCCAATTTTGCATAACCCAGCACGTTATTGAATATATGAAGGAAGGACATAAGCTGAGAAAATGAAGCTCCTCCAAAATCTGCACATTTGGGCAAATTACTTGATTGTTGCTACTCTCTCCGTTCATCTTCTTTGCCCGGTAATAGCTCTGTTTGAGGTGCTTACATCGTACCTATCCAAGTTTTTTTTTTTTTTTTTTTTTTTTTTTAAAGTTCACCGTTACTTGTTTTCCATCTATCAATCTATTTAAGAATGTTAATTTATGTTGCATGTCACCTCTGTTTTACGTATTATGTGCACAACTATGAAGCAGATTGTGGTCAGTTTAATGTATAAACGTGCTGGTGTAAACCAAGCAAAAATTGCATTTTCTAGGCCTGTTAGTCCTACTTCCTGAAAAAGGATTGGTCTGACTTAAGAATTTAAATTACAAAAAAAGTTTAATTATTGTCTCATTCTGACTGAAATTAAACTTTTGTAGTGCATGTAAACATACTAATTGGCTGTGTTTGGAATGGAATACTACTTTGAGGTGAAAAAGAGGTGAATCCAACTCCATGACAAACAGCTGTTGGAAACAATCATTTACAGGTGATGATCCTCACCATTCTCATCTCCTGATCTCGCTCTCCATTCACAAGCCGGCGCTCAACCACGCCCCCCACCACCACATACCCCATCGCCTGACTCAGGCTGGGGAGTATCCTGCCTACCCAGTACTCCCCCCTCCCCCAAATTTCTGAATAGGAAGTCTGCAACAGCCATCTGTGCCCTCAGCCTGTGGACCACCTCGAACTTAAATGACTGAAGAACACGAAGAGCTACATGTTGAGATGTCCAGATATTGTGTTGCATAGTCCACCAGAACCTAAACAAATTGATGCCTGCATGACATTCACTCCAATGGCCAGACGAGGCCATTAGATGGTTCAGTGTTTTTTCCTGCCCTAAGTGACCCGCTGTTGGACTGTAATGAGCCATCTGGAATAACATTTCCCGGCAGCTCTTTGGTACTAACAATTGCGTTGTATGCTCCTTTGTCTGAACGTCCTGTGTCACGTGATGCAACCGATCCTTAATGATTGAAAAATATGTTTATGTGATTGCAATGTCAGGCTGGAGGCATTGACCATCAGTAATTTTCACTTGATCAAAGGCATGTCTAAGGGTCTCGTCTCATGTCTGCTCCAGAGGGAAATCCCCAGCATGGAATCCTCTAAGGGCTGGGGAAGCCGAGACTTCCCTCTCTCTTATGTCCTCCTGATGTGGAGCTGACGTAGATGGCCTTGGCTCTGCCTTCCCAGCCAGCGAGTCACACAACACCGATACGCTTTATTGCAGGACCCATCCACACACGTTGCCTTAATAAGGTAGCAAATGCCGGCCAATTCGTTCCCAAGACTTGTGGATTGGTAAAATGGGAATAATTTTTTTGTCCCCGAAATTGAATATTGACCATCACTACAGGGTAATTTTGGATATCCCTTTGCACATACCTTACCTTCACCTGCCGGCTTGTATCCAAAGCTTTGGATTGAACCAAGCTTTGGTGAGTGGAGGTTTGATTACATCCTGAATTCACCAAGGCTTGATATGTACCCCCTTAATACTCACAGATAAGCGGTACATCCCAGCTCGATCGGGGGTGGCCTGCAGCGCACCAGGGACTCAGACCAATGTCCCCACCTCCATCACTTGGCATTGGTCCTGGAAATGCCTGGGCTCCCTGCAGCTCCAGCAAACCAGCTCAGACTTCCTGCCCGTGGCGGCGGATTCACCAACCTGGGAGTGAGAGCAGAGAGGGACAAGGCAAACAGGCAGGCTGTGCAATCCCTGAAACCAGGGAGCTGGAGGAATAGGACAGGAGGAAGGGGAGGGAAGAGAAGGAGGGGAGACATGGAGAAAGAGAGATAAAAGGCTATTGGGGCTCCCGAATATGCCGTCATATGGTGCTCTGCCAGCTGGATGGCCGTTTGAAGCAACGCTGGGTGATGGCACTGGACCCACTCCATTGCCCATCTCGGAAGCAGAGCAATAAACAGCTCCAGTACCACCAGGTCAATCACAGCACAGACGTCACATTGCTCAGCTAGCAACCACCTCTGGCAGATGTCCTGGAGCTGCTGGGCGAAGGCAAATGGGTGGCCATGCTCACCAAGTGTTAGTGTTAATGCTTATGCTTGGGTGTCCGGCTGATGTTTTTCTTCAAGTCAGTGTATACCAGGAGGTTCTCTGTTGGTAACTGCTGAACATTGAGTTGGGCTTCCCCAGACACTGCCATTCGCAGCCCCCCACTGTCCACTCAAAAAGCTCCAGGAAAGCCTCCGGAACGTCTTGGGGACCCATCTTGATGAGCAGAACATGGGGCGTGGAAGTCACGGAGTCCGGGGTTGCAGCGGCAGCCCCCTCCAGGGGCAAGGGTCTTGAATTCATTCACAAGAGGTGAGGCATCCATGGCAGAGTTCTTTTTCCTAGCTCCCAGGTTTTGGCACTAGTGTGACAAGTTCGCAAAGAGGTGAAATGAGGAAGCGGGAAATGGCGAATCCAACTCCAAATGTATTTTTATTTTATGAAATGAAAAACTCTCTTTTCAGCGGAAATGAAACAACACAGTCTCTGGGTGTGTATGTTTCTCTCTCTCTCTCCCCTCACTGGCGTCCGGCTCACTCTTAAGTCCATCTCCAACTCTCACTGCAATGATAAACAGCTGTTAGAGACAATCATTGACAGGTGTTGATCCTCACTGTTCTCATCTCAAGCCGGTGCTCGACCAGGCCCCCACCACCACAACTACGATTATTATTTATCAAATACTATTTTTGAAGTATATACTATAGTATGTATACTGTGCACAGTATTCACATTTTTAATGCAAAGAATACCTACTGTAGAAGACCAACTACATTTTTTTAAAATGTGCAGTAAACAACAGAGCACACTTTACCCTCTATATCCATTGTGATGAATGAACCATGAAGTGATATCAACCACAAGAAAGAGAAAGACTGAAGAGAAAGACTGTAAATTTAAAATTTAGTCTATGTATCTGCTAGAAGTCGATTTATAATTTTTTTGGAGTACACCAGCACACTGTATTAGTTGATCCTAAAGCTAACAGTCATGAACTAACAGCCACAAAATTCGAATAAAAAAATGCAAAAGAGCATTTGGAATAATTTAGTATACTACCTATATGAAATTACCATTTCATATTGCATATGGTTTCACATACAAATTGTTTAAATTGTAGGCAGTGTACAGTATAGATTGTACAGTATGCTAGTATTCTCTTCCAAACGTATCACCTTTCTCTCTTTATATATCACCCATTATATCTTTCTTTTTTCATACCTCTCATATTTTTACTTCTCTTTTTATCTGTCACCTATTCTACCTACACATGCTCTCTCCCTCTCTCTCTCTCGCTCTCTCTTTCTCTCTCTCTTTCTTCTTTGATCACTAAATAACTTTATCCATCTTCTAAATGCAGAAGAAAAAACATAAACTCACACCCTCCAGCTGTTGTCTCACTCATGTAGCTGTATTAATAGTGTGATCTAATATAATCTGACTCGTATGCCACTGTCACACTGACTGTGTAACAGTAGCCAAGTGCTGCGTGCTGTGCAGTGTGTGTAAACCTTACTCCCCTGGCCTCAAGAGGTGCATTAGTGATTGATGCTAGGTGCTGTAGCCTTTAGCCTCCTCGTAAGCATGCCCACCTCCCATGTTGGATACACCGGTTCGAATCCCGCTTGGAGCGGGTCGAGCAGGACTGGTTACATTTTGCAACATACCCATTCACTTCAGACATACTGTAAACAACTGTGTCTACATTAACCTGTTGATACGCAATTTCACCGCACTCTGGGAGTGACGTCCCTCTGCTTACATTTAATATATAATTTACCATCTATAAATGTAATTAATGTTAACAAATTATACATCTTTTTAAAGGTCTATGGGTTCAACATTGATATCCCATCTCTGTTTCACGATAGCAATGCTCCAGAAACAGCAATTTAGTTATTTGTGCCAGGAGTACAAATGAAAACATGCAATATCAAAACGGGACTTCATACCTGTGTTATGAAATCGCGATCGCCAGATGATCGCCTCACTTGTGTCAGTTGTCCATGACAAGGGTTCATTGTATAACATCCAATAGCCCTTTTTGTCCATAAAAGTGATAAATCTGAGAAATATTGATATATTCTCCATTGTTTACATGAGATCTCGCCAGGAAGAATTACCCTTCGTCGTCGTTCTTCAACAAACTATGCAATCTGAGCAGAATTCATGTTGTAAAACTGTATATTATCTTATATATTAGAGTCTTATAAACAAAACAAGCCTATCTCCAAAGCCTATTTTTTAAAATGCGGCGTAGTTTCATTCATAATAGCCAACAATTACCGTCGGAGATTGTGTTGAATTTGAGAGGTGGAGCCTTAATTTTACTCTGTATGCTTCCAGCGATTTACAGGGAAAAAAGCTCACAGGAGCCTCATTTTTTTTTTTAGATAATCTTCAAATTTGAAACATACCATCTTTAGACTTGTGGCTTTGAGAACATTGTATTTCTGGGTTATCTTGGCACTTTTATTATTGTTTGTTTTTATTATAAAACACGTTCAGCACAAAATATTTCCACTACTATAAATTTCATAGTTCTCTAACTTTAAAACCTAACATATATTAATTCTGAAACTTGGGAAATAAAGCCCAAAGTGTCTTCTTTCAAAAGATACTACTGTGTCCATACTCCAAAGGGTCCTGTAAATACAACCATTTAAGTTCAGGTATGTCATTTTCATGGTTTGTGCTCAAAAAGGGGGTGCGTATCAACAGGTTAAAGTGTAAAATGTGAAACACCAGTCACAACCCATTTTATTTCAATGTGTTTCATCCATAGGGAATTGACTGGATGGTGAAAAGTGACCAGGTCAAATGTGGTATTTATTTGATTGAAGGGGAAAGGCCAAATTAATGCCATTATTTCTAACATTTCTAAAATAATTTAATAACCACATACAATAATAATCACTTCCATTTAGGTATTTTAGATTACCAGATCTATCTTATCTGTCATGTAACTTTTATGAAAAATATTCATAAACAAATAATTTAATTAATGTCAGATGACATAATATGTATCTTATTTTGTAGAACCAGATTTGAAAGTACTTAAAATCAGATGGAAAATGTACAGACATGTTTTACATAACATGATCTGTCATATCTATAGGTGAACATATCAGAATGAATTGGCAATGTAAAGCAGCCCTACCTTTTTGTTTAAGTCTGTTTGCTTGCTGTTTTTGCTTTGCTTTCAATGAATGTGTTTAGATGCATCATATCTGAACTGTGCAATATGGGTCATTCTACAGGAGCGGTGCAAAATGCTGTCCCCCGCAAATAAATAAATATATATATAGGCAACTGACACATATTTATGAAATTTGACTTCTAACAGAGGTAACATAAATTATTTCTGTAATAACTTTACAAATCTTTAAAAATAGTGGTTTATATGTTCATTCCTATTTGGTGGCACATGTCCCCCAATCTAACCCAAAAAATTACACTTAAAAATTAAACACTTGACACTTAAACATAATGCACCGTAACAAGTCCTACTGAAATTTAGTTTTCTGCCTCTTTAAAAATAATAATAATAATAATAATAATTTTATTTGGAGTGAAAAATGGTTGTTAAAATATTTTTTGTCAATACCGAAACAAACACAATAAGTCCCTCTGGACTGAAGCAAAACTTGGCTGCACCCCAAACTATGTGACCAGGAAGACAAATTATGCAATTTCCTCTCCCTGGACCATTTGGTGAGATGTATTTTAACATTTTGAAATAGTAAGTCAGAAAACCTGGATGTGTTTTTAAAAAGTGTCATTACTGAACTTGTTGTTAGTCTTATAAAACACAAAATGTGACATTTGAAAAATTCGTTTTTCTTGACTTTCCTCTGTTCAAGTGAGTAATGTTTAGAATTCTACTGTGCTGACATTTATATATAAGGGCAAGATTAGCTTGAATTGTCAAACCCGAAACAGTCAATACTGAAAGATTTTTTTGTCATTACCAAACAAACTATGGTTGTTTTGTTATTGACATATTTGTTTTGGTAGTGATATTAAGTTGCTTTTTCTGGAGCTTCAGTTAATATTCACATCAACCATCAGAATGGGGAAAAAAAATTGAAAAAAGATGTGATGTGAGTGATTTGGACCATGGAATGATTGTTGGTGCCAGGCAGGCAAGTTTGAGTATTTCTGTAACTGCTGATCTCCAGGGATGCACAATAGTTTCCAGTTTACTCAAAATGGTGCCAAAAAAAAAAAAAAAAAACATCCAGTGAGTGGCATTTCAGAAATGCCTTGTTGATGAGAGAGGTCAACGGAGAATGGCCAGACTGGTTCGTGCTGACAGAAAGGCTACAGTAACTCGGATAACCACTATTTTTTACATTTAGCATAGAAAAAAGTGATTGATTAGATACAATGCTGTACAAATGTTGAATAAATTTGGGAAGAAATATTGCAAAAAAATTAAAACTCAGCCAACCCTGAATTTGCACTACTTCTGTAGAATTACCTATATAATGGCTGATATTTGATGAGTTGGCCTCAGGCTACAAGCTTTTTCAATGACACGTTTGTTAATGACTTCTTGAGTCAATGATGATGTTAAATCAAAGAATATTAATTAAATTTGTTCAAATATACATCAAACACTGAGTGATGTCCTGAGGGATTGTGCGTTTGTTGTGTGTTAAGCATTAAGTTGTTTGCAATGCTGTTCCAGAATACACATGACATGTTGATGAAGGAATTTGTGGTGTTTTTTTTTTTATTATTATTATATTTTTTAAAGAGCATAACATAATTTTACTGTTCTCAGATTAAAAAAAAATATATATCTTACAAAAAACAAAAAAAACCTGCATAGAAGCTTTACAAACTATGCAGTTCTCTCTCAGTCTGTTTTGAAGTAACATTCCAGGTTCAATACAAGTTAAATGCAATCAACAGCATTTGTGGCATAAACTAGTCACCACAAAACTTAATTTTTCTTTTTTAAAAAAAGAAGCAAAAATCTGGTTTAATGTGAGGCACTTACAATGGAAGTGAATGGAGGCCAATTGTTTTTACATTAAAATACTTTTGAAAATTATAGCCAAAATTATAGCCAATTTAACAAACCCTAAATCTCTAAAATGCCTGTAAAAATGACAATTTAAACAACTTTACAGCTCAACTAATTGATTAGTTTTAACAGAATAATTAATGTAAGTGTTTTTATAAAATGATAAACTTGAGATTTCTGCCCTTAAACCCTCCAAAAAATTGGCCAATTTCACTTTCATTCTCCCCATTAACTTCCATTGTACCTCACTGTAACCTTGATTTTTGTATTGCTTTTTTGTATGTTTGTTTTGTTTTTTAAGAAAAGGAGGGATGTGTCAATAGTTTTTTGTGTTAATCAATGTTATACCACAAATGCTGTCGTTTGAGCTTAACTTGTATCGAACCCGGAACATTCCTTTAAATGTCCATTGGTGAAACAGATCAAACTTCATCAAGCTGTATGTTGAATTGTTGAGGTGATTTCACTGGGTTTGGCCCTCTTTTGTTTTTTGCTCCAAAGTATTTTTTTCTTTTTTCTTTCTTTATTTATGTCATTGCCCTGTTGAAGATTAATTGCTGCCCCTATCGCAGGGCTCTCGGTTGTGGAGTACACAAACGTAATCAATTTTCCCCTTTTATCTTTCTAATATTTAGTCCCTGTTGGAGAATTTTTTATTTTTTTTAAAAACATCCCCAAAGCATGATGCTGCTCTGAAGTGATGATGTGTATTGGATGAAGGTGCATGCGCTGATGCAAGGCAGCACTCTATTGATATTCCTTAAACATTCTGATTGAAGTTTGTTCTTAAGCTCTAACCCTAAGTATTCAACTTCTGCAATTAATTCAGCCATAACTGTTTAACATACAGACTTCATTCTAAAGCTTTAAGTGTTCTATTTATTTTTGCTTTATAAACTTGATACATTTAAACATGAAGTTTAAAAACCTCTCATTTGAAAGGTCACCAACTGTGATAATGTCAATGTAATATTTGCAAACTGAATTGCTATTGAATTTCTTCCTAGCATGTATTTGCATACTGAATAGTGATTGGCATTTTCATCTTTATGTCTATTTTTCCACCTATTGCCTATTTTACCCTTCAAAGATGGTGTTGCATTATGTGTTAGATTATCAGGCACAGTCGATACATACTGAGCATTCTAGTTCTGCTCAAAATAATTTATGCCCAATAAAAGGTTCTTTTCAAAGGTGCTTTATACTGACCACATTGAAAGTTAAGGTTAATATTTTACTGCTTGAAATTCATTTAAATAAAGGGAACATTAATTGGATTTGAACTTCTGGAACCTGACCGTTGCATTCTATTCCAAAAGGGATTTTAGTAACCTTTTTCACTAACCATCAGATTGAAAAACTCTCAAATATTCACTGTGATTTCTAAAGGCTCTCTTGTCGACTGAAGTTTGGTTCTGTCTCATGAACGTGTGTCGCCAGGGTCAAAGAGTGCCGTTACCTCTCTACAGCATTAATGCATCTTGTTTGCGGAGTGCGAAAGTCATTCTCTGGCTTTAAATGGATGAATTGCGGGCATTGGGGTCACAAGGATTTAATGATAGCTGGGGCCTGTTAGATGGATGTTTCCTCTTCAGGGTCCCGTGCGAATCTCGGCAAACCTGCTCTGGTTATTTCCTTTGAAGAGGTTCAAACGTTCAAGCTACTTCAAACACACACATTCAGAGGTGTCAGCTGCCCCACAGACTGCATCATGATGGATACATTGCAATTATACATCTAATTGGTATCTGTAATGCTAGAGTTTTTCAAAATCTGCCTAAAAGTTTTTGTTTTTGGTATGAAAGGGCCTGTGAGAATGCATTGTTTTGCATTTTGTCATGGAGAAAATTTGTGTTCTGTTTAAATAAACTTTAGTCACTCAGTTGATACTGAGTTGATACACTCAGATGATCAGTTGAAAGTCGTTTTTTACAATGCTAATTCCATTGTTTACTCTAGAAATGATCAATAAAGACACATGTAACCTCCCATTGACTTCCATTGATTCCAGAACTGGGTTTTGTTGACATCATGGATCTGCATTTTTAGTTACGGGATGTGGGATTATTATCGACTCCAACATTATCATAAAGTGTAATAAACTTTTCTACTCATATTTGCACGCAGTCATTGCTTGTTACATGGAAAGAACTTATTGTCATCATAATATATTTTATGAAAGAAAAAGGGTTGTATAAAGAGTATTATATAAAGAACAATTTAAAGTCAAAACAATCTGAATTGTAATATACTATTTTATTTAACTAAATTTACATTTAGTCATTTGATAGACACCTTTATCTGAAGCGACTTACAAATGAGGAACATAGCCATACCTGTCAACACTCATGTTTTTCCCGGGACTCGTATTTCACACAGATCTCCCGCCCCCCTCCTGTTTTGAAATTTCTCCCGGGAAACTCCCGTAATTTGCCCGTATGGCCCAAACCTTGTTATATGAATAATCACATCAATATATTATTCCAAGGTTGTCCAATTGCCAGATCTTGTATGAAACGCATCCTACTCGCACAATCGACACATCATACAAATTTCAATCTATTTGTGACCCCAACCTGGCAACCTACAACCCAGCTGTGCTGTTGATATCTGTGCAGGTAGTAGACGCGGGAAGATGAATCAAGGTAGATAGGAGGAGAAGACTCAGCTGGTGCTCCGGTGAAAAAAACTAAATATACATGTAAATTTAACAACAGCTGGACGGAAGAATTTAATTTCATATCTCAAAGCCGTATCGACAATACCCAAGCCTTTTGCAAAGTGTGTCGCACTGATTTTAATATCGGACACGGTGGGAAAAATGACGTTACTCACCACATTAAGTCACATGGGCACAATATGTATGTATTTAGACTGCCTCTGCCATCCAGCAATCCCCACCCCACCCCCGCTCAAAGGTTTTCCTGGATTTTGGTACCCAAATGTTGACAGGTATGAACATAGCAAGCAATATGTCATACAAAAGTGAAAAGTATCACACTTTCAAGTTCTCAAAATGACTGGATTAGTATAGAAACTAGCATAGAAGCAAGAGACAGACAAGGACTGTACAGACATTCAGTACATACTGTATATATTATATATTATTGTTAAATAGTAAGTGCCATTAGTGTGTATTAGTTAAGTGCTCATAGAACAGATGTGTTTTTCGCTGGTTCTTGAATGTTGAGATGATATCAGCAGTGGAGATTAACAACAGAGGAACAGTTATTTGGGGCACAGGGGCAGCACAGTTAAACTAGTTAATACCTCTGACAGCAGACAACACACAGTGCTAATTAACTTATCACATGACTAGTTAACTAACCTGTCTGTCTGTCTGTCTGTCTGTCTCTCTCTCTCTCTCTCTCTCTCTCTCTCTCTCTCTCTCTCTCTCTCTTTTACAGGCTGTGCTTTTGTAAAGTTTTCCAGTCATGCTGGAGCTCAGGCTGCTATTAACAGTCTCCATGGAGGCCAGACCATGCCAGTGAGTGTTTTAATCACACACACCCATATGCACAATTAAGTCTATTAGGGAAGAATAGGCCTAGGTACTAAAACGCTGAACTGTCTTGTGTCAAGTGTTTTTTATAATTGTCAAGTTGGGGCTGGTTGTCATATCTTATGAAATTGATTAATGACAATATCTGGTTGCCAATTTAGCTGGATTGTTTATTTTTACTCTACTTGTTTTACTGTTTAAATTTGGCATTTCATGAGCCATTTAATTGCAGGTTCCCATTGTGAAAGCTTGCCCCATGCTGCGTTACAATACCATACGCAACTAATGAACTATCTTCTTTCTTGGTCAATTTTTTATTATCATTTTTTGTATTTAGGTCTTAGATGTTTGTTTCTGTACAATAAACCCACCCTGACAAATATTCACTGCGGTATAAAAGTGTGACAACTAGCCCCCATCTCTATATTCACTCAAACAAACAGTGTTTCTCTCTGTTGGAATAGAGATGTGTCATCTCTTTCTGTGCATTTCTCTGGCACATATGCACTGAAAAATCTCCAGTCCACTCTACATGAGTGTTAAAACTAACACTGAACAGTGTTAAATCTACTCTGCGTTGTGTTGAATGTTGAATTGGGCAAACAGTTAATGAGATCAAGTAGATACACTCTCTGAGTGATGATTGATCATTAGTGATGTCACCTGCTGTTAACAAGCAGAGTCTACTGAAGGAAATAGTGAGAGACAACAATTATTTTTGAGAGGCTTGTCTCTATTTAGTGTTGCTGATGTCATTTTATTGTTTAATTTGAAGTCACCATTATGGTGATTATTGTTTACTTTGATTAGACACTTGAACCTTGTTTGATCAATCCTTTCAGCCAGTGCAGTATTGTTCACGAGAACAACAATAATGCGAGAAAAAAAATATTTGGTGAAGTTCAAATATTTCTTACTAAGACTTAAAACAAAATATAATTTGGCATTCTAATATGATTTGGGAAAATAATTTTAAAATTCAGACTGAGCATGGTAATAAAATGGGTCAGTGTGATACTGTTGTGACAAGTTGAGCAGTTACTGTCTTTAGAGTATATAATCATTTGAGCTGACAATACGACACAGATATCAACATTTCACATACAAAAAAAAAAACAACTGTGACAATCAACAAACTCATTTTCAGTCTTATGCCGGAATGCATGCTAGGTGCCAATGTTGAGATCTATACCATGTGGACACCCTCAATAAATTGTGACATGAATCTGGAAATGAGTTTGCTGATTGTCACAGTTGTTGAGTTTTGTATGCTGAGTATTGATGTCTGTGTGTACTATTGACAACTTAAGAATTGTTCACTTTGTTAAAACATAATTATTGCATTTACATATCTTTATTTACAAATTATTTCCATAGTAAATGCAAACTTCAAATTAAGCTAGGACTTCTACTATTCTTTACACTTTGAAAAAAAAGTTTCAATGAGGTGCTTGAACTTATCCAAATTTCATCACCAAATTGTTCCTGGATCATTGAGAGAAGTTGCTCTTGCAGGACGTTGATAGCATTCTTTATTCATGGCTGTGTTTTTGGTCAGAATTGCGAGAGAGCCCACTCCCTTGGATGAAAAGCATCCCCACACATGGATGGTCTCAGGATGCTTCACTGTTGGCACGACACAGGACTCATGGTAGCGTTCACCTTTTCTTCTCCGTACTATAGATTTTCCAGATACCCCAAACAGTCGGAAAGGGGCTTCAGAGAAAATAACTTTGCACCAGTCTCAAACTGCTGTCCAATCCTTGTACTTCCTGCAGAGGTCTGCTGTCCAATCCTTGTACTTCCTGCAGAATTTCAGTCTGTCCTTGATGTTTTTCTTGGACACCAGGCCATTGTCCAAAAGTCTTCACCTCACTGTGCATGCAGATGCACTCACACCAACCTGCTGCCAATATTGAGCAAGCTCTGCACTGGTGGTGACACGATTCCGTAGCTGACTCCTAAGGAGGAGACGATCCTGGCGCTTGTTGGACACGCTGGGAAGTCCTGAAGCCTTCTTCACTGCAGTTGAACCTCTCTCCTTGAAGTTCTTGATGATCCGTTAAATGATTCTTTCAGGTGTATTATTCTTTGCAGCAATTTCTTGCACGTGAGTCCATTTTGATGCAGAGCGATGATGGCTGCACGTCTTTCTTTAGAGGTAACCATTGCGAACAAGAACACAATGATTGGAAGCACTTCTTCCCTCCTTTTATAGCAATCAGACTGTTCTTATAATCCAATCCGTATGATAGATTTCACCTGACTAGTACTCATTCACACTTTCCCAGGTGCTGCTGATATGATTACTGAAATTTTTGGACAATGAAGCTTTTTGCAATTATTTAAATGCATCTGATCACTCTACACAATAATGTAGAAACAATGTGAATCAACACCACAACAACTGAAGCAGAAAACTTTGCGAAACACAAAATGTATGTCACTGCCAATACTTTTGGCCATGGCTGTAGAGTGGAGACACGAGGAGTGTTAATCTAACACCAGGGACTTTGCAATGTGGATGCACATTAATGATGCATTTGCCTTAAACTGTGCAGAAGTTGCAACTCTCATTAACCGTCCAAACGTTGTAGAACAAATTGTATCTTTGCAAGTAACATGATGCAGATTCAGCTGTCACGTGTGTGTTTTAGTTGCTGATTGCAGTTTTAAATATGGTCTGTTCTATAATGATCCCTTATTAATTACTGTTTGTGTTACAGTAAGACCAATTTATCTGCCAAAGACTGCAATCAAGAGAGAAATTTGTATCATATTTGGGAACACTTTACAATAGGGTTCCATTTGTTAACATTATAATGCATTAGGTATCATGAACAAACAATGAATGATATTTTTGTTTTTTTACAGCATTTATTAATCTTTGTTAATGTTAGTTAATAAAAATGCAATTGTTCATTGTTATTTCATGTTAGTTCATAGTGCATTAACTAATGTTAACAAATATTAAAACTTTTATTTATTTAGACTTTTAATTAAAAAAAAATATTTGTAGGGTACAAGGAGGCTAAAGGCTCCGTGGGGTGAATACTCCTTTGATTTGATTTTCTCCTAAAACACTGTCATTAAATCAAATATTTTTCAATAACTGTCCAATAAGTGAAATGATATAATTTGGGGTAAAAAGCCCCCTTGTTGTAGGGATTAAAGGCCCCTATTAACCCATTGTGGGGCAAATTTATTAAAAATATTCAAAGTGGGCTCACATCGACTCGTCCAATCATGATAGTTTGTTTATAGAATACTTGAATACTATAGAATACTTGAATACTTGTCTATAGAATACTTGAGATGTAATGAAATGTCAAATGTGATTGGAATTAACCATTAATGCATTACTTTTTTCTGAAGTATTTATTTTGAGTAAGCATCATATTAATTTGTTATTCCAAAAAGCATATTGGTGTCTCAAAGTGATTTGCTTTAGTTTTACAAATTTTGCAATATAACTGTTGCCCCAGTATCTACATGATATCACTTTAAACCCTTTACCCCATTTACCCAATTTATTTTCCCACAAATCATGCTGCTCCATAAATATTCAATAAAAATAAATATTTTTTAGTTTGATACATTCAGTGACCAGAAAAAAGCAACATTTCCTTAAGGGGTGCCTTTAGCCCTGTCGAAATTAGCATTACCAAGATTAATAAATGCATAAAAGTATTGTTCATTGTTATTTCATGTTAACTAATGTTGTTAACTGATTGTTTTAAGTTGATATAAAACAACATAACAGTGATTTTAGTTTGCCTTGTCTATTTACATTCTGTATTTCAGCTGTTTTATAGAAAAGATTGTGTTTAAAACTGCGACCAGCTGCTAAAATACACACGTGACTTTAGCTACTTTTATAAAGAAAAGTTTTCTTTTCTGCTGGTTAAACTAAATATGTTTGTGTCACTTTTGTTAGTTCAATTCCATCCAATTCTGCAATCATATTTCCAGGTATTCTTTTTTTTTCTGTCCAATGTAAATTTCCATGGCAAAAGCTAAATCCATTCCAGATGCTCTTCACAAGTCAAATGCACTCTCCTCAAATGGGGTTAGTTTTCTGAACCTGTGACAAATGCCTCGATGACAGCTTCCCATCACAGCTTATCACATTCAACAAATTCATTTCATACAGAGATACAGGAGCGTTTGGTTCCAACCATGAATATTGTGTTTGTTTGTGGCAGTGTGGCTTTCTGCAGGAAGAAATGACCAATTCTCAAAGAATAGATAGAAACACCTGCTATCATTCCGCCATAACATATTCAGACCAAGAGACTCCTTGAACATCAGGCCATTTGAGATTCTTGGTTTAAGACATGTTCTGTGACACATATTCATTTGTCATTTTAATTAGTTTTTCATAAAATAATAAATGACCAACCTCTCGAACACTCAGAGCGAGAGATAGTGTAGGTCTTATAAATGCTGTGAGAGAGACAGAGATGAGTTGATTTGATTATACCAGATGTTCTGGTCTTTCAGTTCAAGTGACAGACATGGAAGAGAACAGCAGTATTGCTCAGTCCATTGGAAAAGCAAAAGGTCACTAGGAACGATTAAATAAAATTAGATCCGACAGAACTGCACTAACTCGGACTCGGACTGTTTCTTCTATGGGCTTTTTTGACCCTTTGGACTTTCATAAATATAACCCCTTTAAAACACACTTTTCAAACTCACTAGTTTCTATAATACATTATATAATACAACTTGGGACAGTTGTAATTTGTGTTAAAAATAACATAAATCATTTTCACACACCCACAAAATGGAAAAGGTATATGTTTTTTTCACTTTCTGCTTGGACTCTTATAGTTTAAAATGTAATAATATTTCAAATGAGAGATTTTCATACTTTAAGATCAATCAGTCGAGGGTAATACAATAAAATCTATACATTAAAGATATCCTAAAAAAAGAAAAATAATATAGGTAAAAAGTTCCCTAAAACAGTTTTAATGTGACCTTTTGTATAATAAAATTTGTAGTCTTAGTTTTAGTTAAAAAAAAAGCTACATGTACATATAGCTGGTTGCACCAGCTATATGTACATTACAACTTAGCCTAGTTGTGGCGTAAAGGGGAACTAAGTCACAATTTAAGCACTACTAAATGTTTGATTGTTGCACCATTAAACTTAGGTCGAATGTAACCCTAAGTATAAACAAAATATTTACGGAAGCCTCCGACCAGGAGTAATGGATGGAATAAAAAAGCAGACTGATATTTTATGACATCAATGAGCTCATGCTTTTGGTTGACAGGTTTCAGTCCTTACAACATGTATGATGATGTTGGCATTTACACTCGTTTACATTCACGGGAGAAAACATTATATAAAAACGTACTTCTTCAGCATGAACCCGATCTAACTTGTGCACTTTCCTGTGTATGCCGCCCGGTGTCAAGTTTCAACAAACAAAATGGATATTAAAATGAATAAATGTCTATTTTTCCAGCTTGTTGTATTAGAATTTGTTTATTTATTTATAAATACAGATATATTTATTAATTTTAGATACGGATATTGAATGTTAAATAAAAAAAATGTTGTTAAATGTTATTTTCATTGGCTAAATACACCATTAATGAAATCTTGTTTTATTATGTAATGTATTTTAATGGTAAGTGAGCAAACAACATTTCACATACAAAACACAACAACAGTGATGTTGTTTAAACATCAACCATATCAACATAAAACTGAAATGCACGACTTTTTAACACTTCTGTGTACAAATATGAATGCTGCTTATTGGATCAATTAAGGTAAACTTCATATTATGTGACTACGCATTACTTTATGGAGAGCTTACAACCTAGAGTACTAGTTAAGTCTTGCCTTAAGAACAGGTGATGCAACCAAATTAAGCACCGACTTCGTTACAAACTATCTAGAAGTTGCTAAGCCCTTTGTGTGAACTTTATGTTTTAACTTGCGTGAGAATTTATGCACAGCTGGTGCAACCCTACCCTGGAACATAAAAGTGTCTATAGTCAAATAAGCATCCAGAAACAGTGTCATGGGAGCAGTGGCGGCATACAGGTCAGTTGCGGTCTAGCTTGCGATGGGATCTCTCTCGATACGCTACGGCCTGGTGGGGAAACCACAGTCAGATTATAGTGGGTTTCTTTGCATCCGTCTGTTTATCATTGAATTTATTTACTGTTTGCTGTCTGCTGTGGTTTGTGGCATGTGTGTGCTCAGGGCCGGCATGGGCGGTGCAACCTGCCAGTCTTCAAGGGCATGATCTGAAGTGTCCTCTCTTATTCCTGGCATAAACAAAACTGAGCGGACGGTCTGGTGTCCTCGTCCACCCTGTGAAGTTCATTTTGTTTTGTGTGAAATGTCTGTTTTCTCCCATCATAATTTCTTTTATTTCCTGACCCTAGTGAACCTTTTCACACACAGATCTATTAAACCCTCGGAGAGAGATTTTATCTTGCGAGAATGGCAAACGTCCAAGCAAATAATTGGATGATTGCGATGTAGTCGGCACTTTTACAACAGTATCTCTCTCTCTCTCTCTCTCTCTCTCTCTCTCTCTCTCTCTCTCTCTCTCTCTCTCTCTCTCTCTCTCTTTCTGTCTGTCTCTCCCTTTTAGTGTATTTTATATTATCTCTCTAATCATGACCACAGCTGCCCTTGTGTGTGTGTGTGTGTTTATGTGTAGCCCATGTATGTGTTTCCAACATCCCACCTCAGTAATTAAACATGAGCATTACAGGAATAGTCTGTTGTGGACATTTTGTGGTGCTGAACAGTATGCAAAAATACAGCCTGATATCTTGAAAATTAGGCGACTGTTGTGACATTTTTGCACAGAGATATTTATGTTTCCTTACACATATTGCAGTTTCAAGGTGAAATGTCCACTGTGTGGCACTAAAAGTGAGTTAAAATTATTCCAAACAAATGAACACTACTAATTATCTGTTACCCAATCAGCACGCTCACATGAGACATGTTAAGCCAATCGGCAAGCATGGTGTAAGCTTATTGGTCCTTTGACAGTTTACCGAGTAGCCATTTAGCTTGTGCCCTCCCTTTGTCTAACATTTAAATTGCTCAGTTTTGCATATAAGCCAGTTTCACTTCAGCGTGCAATTAAATGTTTTTCTCTGAAAATGCTATATGCTCAGGTGGTTGGTTGGACTTTTCTCTATCAGCTTGCACGATAAGGTCTACTTTTGACCATGACATATAGAGACGGGTTTTTAACAAGGCAAGCCTTAGCCAAACCTGGCTGAAAACTTTTACCACTTTCTCACTTTCCTTCAAATGCTAGATATTCCTTTATAGTTGAGGCTCCTCCCTCAAATTTAAATAGTCCAATGAAATGAACCGTTCAATCAAAATCAAAATAACTCCAATTCACAACATTTTCCCATCACAAATGATTATTACATAGCAAGTCTATACATAATACATCAATTTAATGCAATCAACAATAGCAATATTGACTTTTTAAAAGCACATTTTCAGTTCAGCAAAATCGCATATGTCCACATGGACCTTCCCATCCAATTAGAAGCTTGGTCCCTCCCATTCAGGAAGGTATTAAATCTGCTTCCTAACCACGTGCTTCCCTACCATCTGTATCAGAAGGAATGTTAAGACAAACAATTAGATTACAAAAGAAACATTAAAACACTGTATTTGAGCACTGTTCTTTGTATGCTTGACATTTTATGTTTATGGGAAATGCAAATAAAGAGAAAACTGAATGATGGTCACAATGGAATGTGCAGCTTTCGTTAGACTAAAGTTTGGTAAGTGATTGTTATCAATAAATTTGTTTATTAACTAAATGATGTGTAACCCTAACCATCATGACTAAAATGATCAAATGTTAGCCGTGAAACTCTGTGGCGCAAGCTGATAGGTTCTTTGAACTTGTTATTCGTTACGAATTTACTTGCTAGCAACTTGTGTCTCTCTCTATTGCTCCATTTAGCAGATAAGCTGGTTTCACTGTGAGAGGTTTTTCTCTGAAACCCACCTCTACCCCAGGACCATCCTTCCTAGATCTACTACTTTTGAATTGTTTTAAATGATTATATGTGCAGCATATGCCATACATGCTCCATGCAGCATCTATTGGGTTTTGTCTACTTGTGTGGCAGAAGCAGCTCTGCTAAGTTAAATGTAGTTTGAAAGGCTGAAAAACCTGTCTCGAGATCCTTGCATTTTATTGTGCTTGGTCCAGCTGTGTTTGAGCACAAAAGCGTGACTGTGGAAGGATGAGCTGCTTGTTGCTCTTGTTGATTTAATGAGGAGTGTTGCCTGTACAGCTGGAGCGCTGACTGCCCCATACTGCCACATCAAGGTGGTACAAAAAGCGTGAATTGGTCTGATGGTAGGACATCCCTATTTAAGGATTTTGCATACGGATCGGGGGCATAATTAATTGCGTTAATTCTTTTAACACTTTATTTTTCAAATAATTAGGGCCTACTTGCACTAAATTAACAAGTTAAATCGACAGCCCTAGTTAAAATGTATCAATTTGCAAGGCATACACTGTTGTAAATGTGTCTACATTTCATGAGATAGCATTGTGTGAGGAACTGTTAATTGTTTTGACTGTATTAAATTTACATAAATATGTCTTGTCAGTTGAGGAAAAAATTGATCCTACATATAACTGAATTAGACGCAATCAAAATTCATTGTTAATTGTAATTTTTGTTTTGTGCTTGTGTTGGTCTAGTAAAATTCCTCTGACTCTTACGGTCTTTGAATTCAAATTCAATATCCTGTGTGGTATGGCCAATTCAAATTTCAACTGAAAGGGAACTAACTCTTGAATTATGAATTTTTCCTAACCCTGAAATTTACTTTACATTTGAATCCCTTGGAAACGAATGCAATCATCCTGGTGTTTGTATGTGTGTGTGTGTGTGTGTGTGTGTGTCTTGGCCATGTGAACCATCAGCGTGTGTACTGTGCAGTATCTCTGTTCTGTGTCTCATTTGATTTAATTGGATGTACACGGTGGTAAATTGACATCCATACAGGACAATATCTGCTGTAAAGCCTGACTCCAGTCAAGATCACAGCACTCCGACAGCAGTAATGAGGAGCCGTTAACTGTGGTGTGGCATACGAGGCCGTGCAGGAGTCCACGCATAAATGTACTGTATATTGCAGAGAAAGGAATCCTCTGAGATCTACCATAGATCTCCTCAGCTTGTCATGTCTCGTGATGACAGCCGCTCAGCATAATTAAATTACTCTGTCTCGTGCAGCATCCAGAGAGCTTTAATGAGACAATTTCTGAGACAACGTCACAACACTGAGTCAGAAAATCGAAAGTGGTCTTTGAGATTAGCACTGCTAAACAGTCCGAATAGTATTGCTGATTTGAAAACCTGTCTCATATATAAGGTATTTTAGGTGTTCCTAGCAATGGTAAACATAGATTCCATCATTGCACCATTAGTGGTGCTTGCAAAGGCAAGCTATTGCTCTGTTTCTAGCACTGTTTATTGGCACGTATATTGTGCAGACATCAATGATGAATCACATGTGACTTGTTTAGGAGAGCTACTATTACTTTAACAATTCTTCAAAAAACTTCTAGATTAAATCTAGGTAGTAGTGAAACTGTGGCATGTTGATATTAGCCACCACTGTCAAAAAACAAAACAAAAAGACAGATTCTGAAAGATTTTTGAAGAAGATCTATAGTTATTTATGATTTTTTATCCCAATTTTTCATGTTTTACAATAGTAACAATAACTGTGGTAATACAATGTTTTTTTGACAATTACTATGTTATTACGGTCATTTGAAATCTTTTATGATCTTTTTTTTAATGTTTTTTTTTTTTTTTACAATAGTAAAAAAAAAATTCAATTCAATTTCCTATTACAATAGGATGAGTTGTTCAATTTAACGGTTTAAACCTATGTCATCTTTTTTCCCACAGGTGAAAAATTATTTAAAAACAAAAATAGAAATTTGTGAGATGCATGTTCTGCTTCAACCTGTGTTTATTCAGTATGTGTATTTAAACAGTACATGTGTATGTGTGTGTAGGGAGCTTCATCTAGTCTGGTGGTGAAGTTTGCAGACACCGATAAGGAAAGGACTCTCCGCAGGATGCATCAGATGGCTGGTCAGCTTGGGATCTTTAGTCCCATGACTATACAGTTTGGAGCTTATGGAGCATATACACCTGCTGTGAGTCACACAAACACACATGCAGTTTTCAAGATGTGTGATGCATGAATGTTGACATGGTTAGTGGGATTACAGCTTTACCTGAAATTCATCCTCCTTGAAAGGTAGTCGAACCTCAAAAGGACAGTTTAAACACTTCTTATAATGATTTAACAACTTTAAGAATGGTATCGCTATTTTTTAGCAAAGCTGCAGCACATGCAGTCATTTTGGGCAGCAATAATCAGAGCCAAGAAATCCTGGTGGGACTGCTAAATAAAGAACAGTAAATATTATTTCATGCCAGTTTCCTTATTTCTGCAGCAGATAATGCAGCAGCAGGCAGCACTCATGGCAGCAACGCAGGGCTCGTATCTCAACCCAATGGCTGCCATCGCAGCCGCTCAAATGCAGCAAATGGCAGCTTTCAACATCAACGGTCTGGTGGCAGCACCTATGACACCCTCTTCAGGTGAGAGGAAAAATTCTTCAAACACAAACACACGTTTACTTGTGTATATTGTTAAGGAATATACAGTAAATCTTTCTAAAATAATCAATATATGATTCCCATGCTGGTGTTCCCTTGATGAACACAAGAAAGGATGTTATTTAAAGATATGATGAATGACATTGAATCTAACATTGTACCCTAATTTTCGGTGTGAATATTAGAGAATTGCATGGTTAGCTTAGCTTCATAGTCAGTCAAGTCTCATGTGTGCTTTGAAGGACACTATTTGTATGGAGTTGCTGCCTGTGTAGAGTTTTTCCATATCAGTCACTTAGAAATGCCTTAAGCAGTAGACAACATGGTGGCTCACTAGGTTTTAGGACAGGACAAAAGTGCCTGCTGTGAACAACTATAAGGTGCAAGATGTAATGGAGAATAAGCTTTCTATGTAGGAGTATCAACACAGCAACATGACCAATCTGATGCCTTTGGCAAGACAGTCATTGACTGAAGAATACAGAAGCAAACATTTTTGACAGATAATCCCAGACCTAAGTGTGACCTGTGCTAACATACGCATGGTGATTTTTGCACAGCTTTGACAGTCTGGCCATGAAAGTAAGCTTAGAGGAAAAGTCAGGAGGAATTAAAGTGATTCACTCTTTTGCAAATCTGTCAGTATTCTGCCTCTAATAATCCGGGATGTCTGCACACACTCGCATTACCTGTCAGCTTTAATCTGACATGACTGAAAGACTCTTGGATGAAAGCAGACAAAAACTCGATTGGTGACCGTGTCATGAGGGCCATGAAGATACAAACCTGCTACTCACTCAAAATGAAAATTTTGTTGATGTCAGTTTGCCATGATTTTTATCCTAGATCTCATTGAGGTCATGTCATTTGACCAAGTAACAAGCGCAAAGGACATTAAAAATCACACCGTTTACCTGATATTATATTTATAAGTTTTGTTTTGTCAAGTGGAATTATCCATGTGTTTATTCAGGCACCAGTTCACCACAAGGCATCAGTGCCACAGCAGTGCCCAGCATCACAGCTCCCATCAGTGTGAATGGATTCAGTGCTCTCGCTCCACAAACCAACGGACAGCCTGCCACCGAACCCATTTACACCAACGGGATCCATCCATACCCTGGTAAGACTACGTACTTTACCTTAACTTGCCGCTCACCTGCATATTGTTATGGTTGCTGGATTCCCACAATTTGAACAAACAGTGCTATTCCATAGTTATGGTTCGTAGTCTATATAGCAGTGGCATAGCCAAGTGTGGGCCAGGCCCACTCAGAATAAAAGAGATTATTCTTTGACTTCAAATGTATTATATATTTATAAAATAGTTTGAAAAATGCATCAAATCTGATTTCTAAAGGTATAAAAGAACTGTTTGAATATGCTGCTGCTCTGTTATAAAGGACATTTTGGTAAAAAATAAATTGGGCAAAAACATGGCCCATCCATTATTTTTGAGGCCTACCCAAAAGTTAATTCCTGGCTATGCCCTTGCTATATAGGCTCAACATTACAGTTTTTCTGTACACACATCAGCATTTACTGAACCAACCTAGACCAGCCTGAAAATTCACGTTAGTCTCGACTGGTCATCACAGCAATGTTTTGGAAGAGCAAACCCATAGAAATAGTTATTGAAATCGGTCTAACTCTCTGCAGCACAGAGCCCAACGGTGACGGACCCCCTCCAGCAAGCGTACGCCGGTGTGCAGCACTACGCAGGTGCTCCTCTATCCTTTATCTTTGTCTTTCTATCTGATCAGTCTATCTGCCTGCCTGTCTGTCTGTCTGTCTGTCTGTCTGTCTGTCTGTCTGTGTGCTGTTTTTTTCCACATCATCCTGCTGCCTCTCTATAATGGTCTGTATATACTATTTCTGCAATACAAAAATATTTAAAATGAAATAGAATGTGATAGTATGCAGTAAAAATTGTATGTGAAATATTGTGTAATAACAAAGCATAATTTAATTACTACACACAATTTAATAGGTTAAATGTTCATAATGTAGTTTTCTCAAAACGTAATAAAATTGAGCACATATAGGTTATTTTATTATGAGAAATGTAGAATATTATGAACTCACGAACAACATATGACGTAATCACAGTACATAATGTAATAACAGCACATACATGAAACGTTGAAAATGTTTATTATATTTTTCTCTTAACATAATAAAGTTATGAGCACAAAACGTAACAAAGGATTCTGACAAATGTAATAGGTTTTCACATAAAGAGAAATGTATTAGGCTACATTATAAACTCACCAGAAACTTTTTTTTTTGTGTGTGTGTGTGATTGTGACCAGCTCCAATATTGAGTGGCTTTAAACTGTTTATTATTATTATTATTATTATTATTATTTAACGTTACTAGTTTTTAAAAGTCATTGTTGCATGGTTACTTTATCAAGTTGAATCCAGATTAATCTCAGACCAATCGTAAATCATCTAAAATCCAGTTTTGCCAATATTTATTACATTTATGTGTAAAAATGTCTTCAACAATGAGACAAGAAAGAAATGTAAAAATCATGGTTGATATTACCTTTGGTTCATTCATCACACTGGAAATGGAGTGTGAAGTCAGGTGTATTGGGATACAGGATTCCACACATCTCAACAGTAAATATACTTTATAATTAAGAAATATTATTTTAGTATGTCAGATTCATTTTTAACATCTCTGTGTCTAATAAAGTGGCAAGAAAAACTATTAAGAAAAAACTATTAAATGTTCTTTGTGGGCTGTGAACCAAAGCAAAGATGAGTCCTTTCAGCTCACATGTGATAAACTTTATTCATTTATTCAGTGCCTGAAGAGTGCCTCATCAATGGAATAAAGGTGAAGTTGACGTGTTTAGGAATTTAGGAATATTAACGTGAATTTCCTTCTTTGCTCTCACCCCCATTCCCTACTGCTCTTGGTTATAGCAGCCTATCCTGCCGCGTATGCACCGATTAGCCAAGCGTTTCCCCAGCAACCAGCCATCATCCCCCAGCAACAGCGAGAAGGTGAGTGAGACTCCGTCCCAAACAGATAAAAGGTGATAATTGCTCTGAGAGTGATGTACCGAAAGAAATTCGGACAGAGAGAGAGAAGAGTCCAAATAAAATGAAAGTTATTTGAGTGATGCTATGATGTTGGTTTGTGTATTCTGGGAAAGTGGATGTGGTGTTAATGGGCTTTACATGCAGTCTAGTCCTGAACCTAACCTAATCGCCTTCATCTATTCTGAAGGTGTTTTGTAGCAGCTGATTTGTTTATAATGGTGCTAAAGGGTTCTCATTTGCTCAAGACATATTTGACCCTCAAATCCAATGCTGAGTCACTCAAGACAAATCCCTTTCCAGAACATTCCAACAGTGCAGAATTAAGTCAGAACGACATGGCAGAAACAGTTTAAAACACTGGAGATAAAACAGCAGCCAAAATCTCCAACCTAATTTCTTACACAAATGTTCACATCAATTTCTGTATCCCGTAGCACAACCATGAGAGAGACAGTGAATTTGTTATATTTGCTGCCTGTAAATAAGCAATAATGTACTAAAGGCCATTCTATATTGTCAGTATAGTCACAGCTAATTTAAAATTTTAATCGTATTTTATTGTACAGTGTTTTATTCCTTTCATTTGGATAATTTTTATTTATTTGACTTTGCACTTTTATACTGGTTTGTCATGTCAATAAAACATTCTCAGTTTAGATGGAGTTCTGACATGCAACTTGAGACATTAAAAAATTATTTCCATTTATCCTAAAAGCCACACCTTAAAAGTTTTACTGGATGATTTCAAATCCCCTAATATATATATATATATATATATATATATATATATATATATATATATATATATATATAAGCAAATATCAGTTTAACAAAGTCAATAATATCTGAATCTATAACAAGATCACAGGCTGAAAGCAGGTGGCAACAGAACAATTTAGTCGTACAAATCCTCCTTTGAAACCTATTTGCATGCATGTGTTCTGGGTCTGTCTGTGTAAAATCTAATCTGCGTGACTTTATCTTCCTCTGTCTGTTCTTGTCTCTCGCAGGACCGGAGGGTTGTAACCTGTTTATTTACCATCTGCCACAAGAGTTTGGCGATGCAGAGCTCATGCAGATGTTCCTGCCCTTTGGAAACGTCATTTCCGCCAAAGTCTTTGTGGACCGGGCCACCAATCAGAGCAAGTGTTTCGGTGAGTCCTCGCAATGCTCTTTAGACACACAAGCGATCAAGCTTGTCGTCTTGACGCAATCCTCTTAAAAATCTTCTTCACTTGGCGCAGTTCATCTCGTGCCTTTGTTTCCGGCGTCTACACCAATCAAGTTGCAATCAAGTGCTGTCACGCACGAGCGAGCAGGCATGCACAGGCGAACGGGAACTCGAACAGGTGAACAGGCTCTGCTCATCAGCGAGCGCTTATAAGATTCTTCACAATGGAGATTTGAGGAGAGCTCATTCATAGCCATCATTTTCTTCATGTCACGCACTTTACGAGAGCTTGTTTTGCTTTTTTCACCCACGAGATGAAATTCAGGTCCTCTACGGGCGAAATCTGTCTCAGTGTTGGCGAGTAACTTACTAAAAGTAGCAACTTTAAAAGCTATATTTCAGAAGTGTGACCGTAGCTCAGCTGTTTTCAAAACAGCAAAAAGCTTACTTATTCCAGCAAGTAGTGGAGTCATGTTGCGTCACAAATGGCTATACATCACAATTGTTTTCCATTGTTTCACACTTTTATATTTATAAATATATATATATATATATGTGTGTATATGTGTGTGTGTATATATATGTGTGTATATGTGTGTGTATATGTGTGTGTATATATATGTGTGTATATATACAGTATATGTGTATATATGTGTATATATATATATGTGTATGTGCAATCATTCTATTTCTCATAATGTGCTTCCTGCATTGCTGAGGTTTCTTCATCTTTACATTTTAAAGTTTATTTTCATCACCATTCATTAAGATCTTGGCTGACAAATATGTCCCCCTCCTCAGCTGGGTTGTCGCTCCTCGCCTGTGGGCTCCTTCCAAAGTTGCAATGAAATTAGATAAAGATGCTGTTCAGGAAAGAAATTCAATCACGCCTTTTTCATCTGCTTCCTCCGGTGTGGAGAGGAACATACTCTACCTCATTACTTCATGTCAGTGACTGTGCTGGAATTAGAATTCTGCTTGCATTTATCATTTGGAATTGTCTAAACATGCTTGCAACACTCACAGGTTTGCTGCGTGAAGTTGATTCATTGGTTCGGCGAAATAAACTCTATAACCAACTTATAAACAATCCAGATCAATTATGGCTGATCATGTTTACATGATTTATTCTTGTATGAACAGCATTTTTTGTCTGTGTTTGAAGACACTTGACGAGACTGCAATAATTGCAAACAAGGACTTTATGAAGTTTTCCATTTGCTGGGATTTTATTTGCTTCCATTAAAAAGTCCTCCCAGGGTAATGGTGTGTTTTTATCCATCTTTCATCTAATGTCTTGTTAGGGACCAAGTACTGAAGGTGTGTAGGCACCTTATGAATCTGTATTCTTCCGTTTCCCATAGAACCATATGGTAAAAAGTTGTGAATTTTGGCACATTGATTTGGGAGTGTCTAAGAATTCATGGTTCCATTTTTGAAGTCTCATTGTCAGTCCATCTAGTGCCAACAATAGTTAAAAATTGTATATTCATTTTAGCTAGGGCTGTCAATCGATTCAAATTTTTAATCATACACGAAATGCTGAATAATAAAACAAATCACTCCAAATCATCACATATAATCACATTTATCAATATTTGTCAAGATAGGCCCTCAAATAAAAATTATTCAATATTAAAGATATAATACATATAATCACATTTACAGTAAATAATTATAAATATAATATATACCATAAATATCATAATCCAGATAATTCAAATGCATTACACTATTATGGCAGACAAGTACAGCATTGATTTTGCTTACAAAAATGGCTATATAAAGCACTATATTGTTGATTTTAACGTAACACTATTCTTGGACTATATTCCACAGCAATACATTTTGTAATTGAATTCGTCAATCTTTCCAAGTTAGACTTATTATATGGCTTTTCTAAGGATGCCTCTTTGTAAACATGCGTCAGACAGATGCTTTTGGAATGTTACATTTTGGTTATTACAAAGCTGTATAATGAAATCAGAAAGGTGTTAGTATCTGTGAAAATGATTTTGGATTTTCACCAAATTTGGGTCCGATAATATTGAGATCATGCTGTTCGGAAGATCTTAAAGTCTTTGATACCCCAAACTGTTTCAGTGTAACTCATCAGCCAATGTCACTGGTCACATCAAAAGATATTATGAAACCAGAATCAACTCATCGATGACAGATACTGTATATTTACTGTTTCAGACAGCAGATGATAATTGAATAGTCTAGCACTGTTTTCAAAACATTTCTATTAAGCATTTGTCCAAACATCTTCACAATAAACCAGTAGATAAACGCTTCTGGAAGTGTTTCTGCGACATTTGGAGATCTGTAGAGGTGTTTGCAGGGTTTACAGGAATGCCATGTTGTTTTTAGTCTACTAGGTGATAACTTGCTCAATATTGACATTTAACGCTGATTAAACTCTCTATCAGAGTGCGATTATCTGAAGTAAAATGGATTTTAAAGAGTTCTGTTAAGCATTCAGCAAACACACAAATAGACACAAAACACTGTCCGTCTGTTTCAGAGAAGCTTACATATAAGATAGCTTTGATTTGTTTAACATATTTTTGGTCAATACATAATTGCCATTTGAGTCATTTCATTGTTTTCATGACTTACCACTTATTACTGTTATTCTAAAATGTGGAAAAATTAAAAAATAAAGAATGAGTGTGTATCTACACATTTGTCCTCTAGTGTATATTTAGTTGTGATGAAGCTCTATGATGTCACTCTTCTTAACTTCATGTGTTTTTAAGGTGCCTATTATACCCTTAAAAACCTCATGAAATGCCAGTTTTCATTCATGTGTTAATGCATTTCTATATGAAACAGTATTAAGAGGGCATTTTATTGGACATAAAATTGTGTACACCCCTGAGTGAATATTGAAGATGAGTCATCAATATTTTTGGTCCATTTTTCCTGGAAGAGAAAGACCGTAAATTTGAATATGTATGTCTCAATTATTTAAAATTTTAGGAGTACTCTGGCCAGCAGATGACCTTAAAGCTAATAATCAGACTAAAAGCCTCAAAAGCCCAATTTTAAATGTAATGCAGCCTTTAAAATGTTGTCTAGGTTGGCAGTTCACTAGGGTTTGGAACAAAACCTTACATTTCTCCATCCACTCCCTTGTTATCTCATTTCGGTTTACCTCATTACTGGATGGTCGCTGGTGATGTAGAGAGCAAGTGAGATACGTGTGAGATTTATGATGAATCGTTCTGTCTGACAGCTCATCTCTCTCTCTCTCTCTCCCTCTCTCTGCGTTTGTTTAAAGGGGTTTGTAAAAGCCGCTGTCTGATATAGTCTGTGTCTGACAAAAGCGTGTTCTGTCCTCTCAAATTCAATTGGAGCTGCACATGTCGATGAAATCAGCTGGCAGGCGGAAAATTTGCGCCATCAGTCGATCAGAGTGATGTGTGAAAAGACCAGAGCAGAAAAAAGCTCCAGTTCAACTCGCACCACACCAGGATCAACAGTCCTGCACCGTTTGTGCTATAGACATAATTAATGCCTAATATCATGTGGCTTGAGGAGAGGTGTACTTTTACTAAGTGAACAGACCTATGGTTTTCACCTGCCAAGTGATAAAACATGACAAAAAAAATCACACAGACTGACACTGAAGGAGCCATATCTAGAGACCAGAATATCATATAGACTTGGGGGTAGGCTCTTTTGACTTGGATCATTAAGCAACTACCCAGAACACCCTAGAAGCTGCATAGCGACACCCTAGCAACCACACACAACATACTAGCATTGTTGTAGCAAGCTTTATGCAACAGAACAACTCACATTTTCTGCCAAAATGTACAACTTGTGTTATATGCAACAGGAAATAATCCAGTTAATGTTCTCTCTGTGCCCTCTCTTAGGATTTGTAAGCTTTGATAACCCGTCTAGTGCTCAGGCAGCAATTCAGGCCATGAATGGTTTTCAGATCGGCATGAAGAGACTCAAAGTTCAGCTCAAGCGGCCAAAGGATGCCAACCGTCCATACTGACGCTGAGCTGACTGCTACAACGTCCACTCACAGGTCAGAGACATGTTCAATGCAGGTGTCTATACATGATGTGTCTCTCATACAACTCATGTGGTCTTTATTACTATATTCCTGTTTGAGAAACAGGTTTGGCTGTTGGGTTTTTATGAAGTGCGCTGCATAAACCTTGAGGCAGAGACTGCTTGATTAGTTAATTGTGTGATTTAAAAAAAATCTACAAAAAGTATAGATAACTGTGGATGAATTACTTGAAAGGTGCGTTAAAGTAAGTAATAAAAGAACTGAACTCTGAAAAACTAAAGCAGAGCTTTAACAGCAGACTTGACAGAACATTTAAGAGAGTCCACCGAAAAATTAATATTTTGTCATCTACTCACCTGTATGTCATTTCTAAACTGTGTGACTTTCTTTTTTTCTGTGGAACACAAAAGTAGATGTTTAACAACGTTCACATGGTTTTTTCTATACTATTAAAGCCATGTTAAGGCGTCGCATAAATATTTTTCAAATAAATATGCAATAATATTTCCTATTTTTTGTTACAATTAAGAAAATTATGTCATAAGTTTGGAACAACATGATGGTGAGTAAATTATGACAGATTTGTTTTATTTTGAGGTGAGATATCTCTTTAAAGTTTAAAGACAAACAGATGAGCATCTATACATTTCAATAATACAAGAGTGTTGTTCACCTCAAAATATGCATTTTTTTTTAAATGTCAAAATCTTGTCCACAATCCTTGTAGTGTGTATGTGTTTTTGTCTTTAAACCCATTAAGGCTTACAGTACTAATATAAGTGCACTTGTCTTAGTGTTTTATAATTTTAATCTTTGTCATTATTTATCAACTAGACTAAAAATCATAAGCAATACCCATCACAATACACTTATACCAAGCTGAAGAGAACAATGCCATCGATTCTTGTGTTTTTCTTCATTCAACTAACCCGGCAGGGCAAATGATAGCTCAGGATGGCGGCTTTCTATTGTAGCCACGTCTGCCCTCAGGGGAAACATAACTGTAAGTTCCTCAGCGTCAACCCCCATTGGTTTCACTTTCTTGTGGATGACGTCATGTGACTGCCTGTGACAGTGGCATGACTTGCCGTTAACTTATTTCTATCTCTATATATTTCTATTATTTCCAGTGGTGGAGTGCATCTGGTCTTTTGATATCTGGTTGCCACTCTCTGTGGTTCAAGTGCTAAATGGTTGATTTGAATGTTTTGCTATTACTGTTTTCTAAGTTTTGCTATCTGTCTTGTTTATAATGCATACAAAATGTGTTGCCTAAGCAAACCAATCATAACAGCTTTGGCATCATACTGTGCAGATGTGTCATTAGGCCAACCCTCAATGCTGTTCAAAGTGTACAGTATTAGCAAACTGAGTAACATGACAGTCATTGTTTTTATTGTGCTGATTGTGTACTCTTTTACTCTGATAGTAACGCATAATGGCCACAGTATTTTACTGTATGTAAGCTACCTGAAAAGCTAACTCAAACATTTGTGTCAGTTACTGTCCTAGAAAACACACATTCACTATATGAATCTCATGGCCAGTTCAGTTTCATCAATACCAGTTCTGACCTTGTCAAGAGATTTTATATAAATGTTTTTGCCCAGCAGAGAACACCTCAATACAATTTATGGACCAATGGAGGTGAAAATCTCATAAAAAATTGTCAAGCGCATGTCAAGGGCGTATTTCATCCTAGAACCAAAAGTAAGAATTAAGAATTTATATATATTTTGCATAAAGAAATTGAAGCCTACTTTTAGGACCATTCAGAGTTTTTATGTTGTGAAATTTCTATGACTGTATGTTTTTCAGAAATTATTATTTTGGGAGAAAATTGTACTTTACCATCATGAAAATAAAAAAAAATGTAATGGTCCTCAAAACATGCTTTTACTTTCTTCATGTAAAATATAATCATTTTTTGTTTTCCTTTTTATACTTTTGGGTGAACTATGACTCCGACATGTACTCCTGAGAATCATGCAAAAAGACATGTGATTGGAAGTTTTCAGGACAGTTACACAAAAGTCTGTTTTATAACAGGAAATCTAGGAGAGTGATTCTGTATCTTTCTCATGCTCTGTGAGTGGTGCTTTAAATGTTGCCTTTCAGTGTTTAAAGGTCTAGAATCTCCAGTTCTTCACGACTGTCTTCAATTCACGCTTTTTTCTCTTTCTCTCCTTCATTTCTCTCTTCTGTTTCTTCCATCTGTACTTTTTCTCTGTCAGGATGAAGGACGTGCAACTCCTTATTTCCACAAGTGCAGTATCAAAAACTTTTGCTCTGCTACATATCACAGGAGGCAAGCGGCAGTCCCTTAAATTTGTTGGAAAATAACAGAGTGGGAAAAAATGGAACGCAAGGATTTTTTTTTTCCGCTTTTTTGCTTCGGCAACTTTTTTGCTGCTGTTTTTTTTTTTTTTTTTTTTGACAAGATTGAGAAAAAAAAACCTCTATATGAACACATTATGCTCAAAGCATGCATAAACAGATAAATACAAATACACATGCAAACATTTGCAAAGGCATTCAGAATATTCTTGCCTTTTACACATACTATACACCTCAAAATGCACACCAGAAACAAAAGTACTTTGAACTCATGTAAATTGATTATCTCTCTATACACACACATAAACACACACACCAGCCTGCTGCCATTTTGGTTTTTGTGCCTACACTGGTATCGCGTGATCTGCGCTCTAGAAAAGAATCCAGGAATATCTACATGCATCATTCCTTAGGAAATATGGACCAAAGGACTACACGCTTTTTAAAAGATTATAAATATATATTTAAAAAAAAAAAATCTCTTACCTTGTAGATGCAAGTATAATGATTACTAATGTTAACTCTAGAGGAGAGTAAGTCTTTGGGTCTGTATCCAGCAGCCTGTGTAAAGATAAATACATTTTTGGACTTTCATTAGAGATGGAATCAGTTAAACCGTATGCTCTGGTAGCTTTTTTTCTGAACCGAGACGTAGATTAGAAATTTAGATTATAGGAGTTGCTCATTTTTCATGTTTTTCTATTTATTTTTATTAGAGAAGATAATACTTGAACTTGTAAAGAATGAAGGAAATGTACAACAGAGGGGCAAAGCTGTCCTGATGGTCAATGGGCCACTTTCCTAAACATGTTTGGCCGCAGGATAATATCATTAATCTTTCTCCATTTCACTGTTTGACCGCTGTGGAAAAGTTTAGGAAGAACTGCAAAAAGAGAACCAGAGCTAACATGAAGTGTCTCAAAATCTGTATCTGACAAGCGACAATCTACAAGTGCAGGTTATTGGACGTAGCATACTTCTCCTGGAAGCTTTTTGTACTCTGAAAGAAAACACTAATTTCTGATGTTCAGCTGACGTTAATGAGACTCAAGGAAGAGGTGGAGAGATGAAAGCTACTGAAACTGCCAAATGAACAGAACTGATGTGCCACAAAAGGAAAGGGTGACATTTTTGATACTCCATACCCCCTCATTTAATAAGAAGTAGGTCCATTAGAAGTTCTGTTGAAAGCGCCTTGGATATTTATCAGTTTGTTGAAGCCATTGGCTGTTGCAAACTTCACAAAGCACTAAAAGCACTTGCAGGTGGTCTCACAGAAATTCCATCCAGAACTGTTAATGGTCAAGGCAAATCCAAGTGCACTCACAGCATTGCTTTAAGAACACATTTCTTTGGTGTAATCCAGTGTAATGCCACAGTTTTATCATGCACTCTTGAACCTACCTAAATAATCATCTGTGTTGGACTCAAACCATCTGAACTTACCACGTCATGAGTTACTGCCAGTCCCAGAATTGCACTTTGTGGTAGAATAATTTAGAAATGTCCATATGTAATCATTCAAAAAAGAGAAGATAGTCTGCCAATCTTTTGACAAGTTCTGCATATACTCCTGAAGCCTCTGATAATACATAATTTTTAAAGCTTAAATTGGCATGGAAATCACATTTTCTTCCCTGCTAAAATGACGATTAAACCAGCCTACAGTATTTAGCCCATCTCAGCTGGCTACCAAGCTTGTTTAGTCTGGTTAACTTCCTATTGCATCAAGCGACAACATTCTACACCCATCTGGGTGACTCTAGGCACCATCTACACTAATACATTTTGATTTTGCTGTGTTTAAGCCTCTCAACCACACTAGAAGAGTGTTTCACTCCACTGAAAAACAGAGATTACAAAAGCGATGACGTTAGGAAACCGGAAAACTGAGTTTTTCAAATGAAAATGTATTATTGTGGTCATGAACTTAATCTTCAAAGTTTGTACAGAAAGGGTCAATATGAAATAAATGACGAAGCTAATAAAACATTAGCATGTAGATTGCATGCAATCTTGGCTAGATTTGGCTTTTCAGGAATGCTGGACAATGAAACTCAATATAGTATTGTCAACAGTCAATCATTTTCAGACAGATGGCATCAGTTTTCTCAGGCCTACTCATATTTTTGCACTTCACCTTGTGGGCAGATCTTATTTGCCTTGTTGTTAAATGATAAGATCCTAAAAATACAAAATTTGGCCACAAGAGATCCTTTGATCTAGCCTTTCTAGTTGTAAGATTGGAGGCCTATTACTCTTCTGTGAGTAGATATTAAGATATCAACATTATCCTCATACTTCCATCTTAAAGTTGATCGTTCTGCTTACATAGTGAACACAAATTATCTCTCATGTCATGGGCAGGCACCTATCTAGATAGTAGGTGGGTAGAACTTGGAGTGGACCGAGAAATATAGGTGTCTAGGACCAAATGTGACCTCTTAACCTTCATGCCAGCATATGAAGCGTTGCTTTTATCCTTTAAAAATAAAGCTCTCTCCAGGATCCCAAAGGACCAAAACCATGCAATTTTGCCATGCTGCCTGCCCTTGCAAGGTGATATTTGTCTTTGCTTTGTGTTATGTATGGATAAACATGCTTGAAAAGATACTGTGGTAATGGCCTGCCCATGCGTGGAATCAGAACATTGTTTCAGTGCAGTTCAGCCCATATCTACACATTTCCGCATTTGTGTACAGCTAAACTGGAAAAACTATTCTGTGAACAATTTACTGTCTCTCTTGAACATTATTTGTGGTTAATTACCCTTATTTTGGTTCTGTGTTTTTCCTTTTCTTACATTTATTTTCACCATTGTCACAAAATATTTTATTTAATGTAATTTTTTTTAATTTAATGACATTGTAATATGTTATTATTGTAGTAATGTTTTTTTCTTAACTCTGTTCAGCCATGAAAACACCAACTTGCTGGAATATCTGTTAAATCATTACAATTTGCACTAGTTAGAGCTTAAATACTTGCCAATGAGTTTTGTGTGACCGTCTTTCACAAAAGTACCAGGATAATAATTTTGTATGAATAGGATACGCAACTCCTGCATTTTTCATTACCTGTACTTGAAGTGAAACCTTTAGATGTTTTAGGAGCTCACTAGGTTTGAAAGTGCCAAATGAAATTTCAAAAGAGTTAATTTTACAGTTGTCTAATAGCCTTAGTGTCTATTCATATATCCATAATTTTTATTTTAATAAAAAACATCTCGTGTTTGGTCACCCTCTGCTTAGAAAAAAATCAGAATGTCAGCAAAGCACACAGATTATTCTTAAGCACTAAAATAGTTTAGCTAAAGCACAGTATTTAAATTAGACCAATGCTCACAATAGCTGTGCAGTTGACACAAGTAAATTTCCTCAAATCTCCATTGTAGTATCAAATGCTGTTTTTCAGTCTGGTAAGGTTCAGTTAAAATGAGGCCAGAACCCCCTGCCAAATGTCTGGGTTAAAGTACCATGGAAATCTTCACTAGTTTATGTTGCGGATCCCTTGATTTCACTTGGACACCGAGGAATACACAAGGGTTTTCGAAAGTGCCGTCATGTAACTAAACTTTTCAGCTTTTGATGTAGGCATCCATTGACCAATGAGAGTTTCAGAGAAAAAGGGTCTAGTTGTGCTTGTGATTTTTCGGAAATCCAATCCTCCGTATTCCTATCAAATAAAATATATTATCTGCGTCTTTCTACACCCTCTAAACACATCTTATGTATTCTGATTCATCAAATGCACCATTAGAGCTTTCACTGAAGTGTAAGCATCCTTTGAATCAGAAATAGCTTGCAAAGAGAAGAGAGGGGTTCTGTGATTAGTATTTTTCTTCTATTAGTCTCAGTGCCAGCATTGTTAAAAGTGAGGAACATCAAATCTATGAGGTCCAGTTCATCTGTATTGAGTTTGTGTACTCATCAGAGAGATGAGCCTTTGTTTAATTGTATTTCTGTCAAGCATACCATTCTTTGTCTGTTAGCCAGATCTGTGCATTTTAATTTGGGGCTCTTCTCCATTTCCAACTGTGTTGCACTGGAGAGGCATGCGGCATTCGTTAAGCGGCCGTTTGGGGTTCATTAAGGAGCTGCGGAAGTGTAGAACGTTCCGGAGCAAAGAGCCCATCTTCTGCGGATGCCCTCAGGGCTTGATACTCCCCCCAAAATAGCAGCGACAGTCAAGGAAAGGAAGTCAAATGTAATTGACTAAAAGTCAAGAATTAATTAAAGGAATCTTTTAGACAGGGAAAAATTAATGCTCCTCGTTTAATAGTTTAGATTTTTTTTATTTTATATAAAAGGGGATGATCGATATTTCGCTGAATAGCAAACGGAAATGAGATTGTAAAAAGCATTAGAAATGCATGCAGGCACTAAACCTGAAAGGCCACAGGTCTTTTTTTTTTAAACTCTCAGGGCATCAGTGTCAATGATGTCATGGTTTGTGAAACCTCTTGTGTGCCTGACACATCGTCCGAGCCTTTACAATGCAGTACGTCAAACAAACCACAGCAAATGCCGGTTGGAATTTAAAGAAGTGCAATGTAGAGTGATCTAAGACTCAACTTCATCAAACAGTGGCTTTATTTTGCAGTATGAAATGCATCAGAGAGCATGCTTTGATCTTCTGCAGAATTGTGTGCGAGTAAAAAAGCAAGCAATTGCAGAATATGTGCAATCATGTCTGACAACAAATCCACGAATCAAAGCAAAGAGAAAAGGCAATTGTTTTGTATTCCTTCATGTTTTAAAAATGAGATAGCTAGCAAACTCTACAGACTTTGCTCCATTAGCTTAGCTTCGTCAAGCGTGTTGTTAATATAATCTAAATAGATCGTAGCACAGGGTTAGAGGAGTGACTAATGGAGGTAACTTTTGATTTTTATGTATTATAGTCCAGGTTCAAAGATAGATGAATCTAGTTAGTTCTTAAGCTTTTCTACCCTGCCAGGAGTTACATTTGAAGTGTACATTTTGCATATTCAGAGATTACGGACACCTGAATGGAAAGCAGCCCTATAGCAGCGAGTTTGGTCAACTAGGAAGCCAAGGGTACTTTAAAGGAATAGTTCACTTAAACATGAGAATTCTATCATCATTTACTCACCCTCATGACTTCCTTTCTTCTGTGAAACACAAAAGGAGATCTTTAGCAGAATGTCAGCGCTTCTGTTTTCCATACAACAAACCTAGATGTTGATTTATACTGAAAAGCTCTGAAAAGGACAGAAGAGCACCATGAAACATCTCCTTTTATGTTCCAGAAAGAAAAGGATAAGGATGAATAAATAAATAATGAAAGAATTTTCACTTTTGGGTGAACTATATCTTTAAAACAGAGACAGCATTCAGTTGCATCATCCAGCATTCTGTCATTCCTCTGTGTACCCATGATCCTCTTATACATACCATATAGCTTATTTTTCAATTCTGTTTCTTCTTTATAGAATAGATCATATTTAAAGAGATCACAGACAATGAAAGAAGTTGGAATAAAGACAATTAGTGATTAATATATTTCACTGAGTCTAAGAGAGGAAAGCTATACAAATTTTAATGAGTATTGCAGATAAATGAAACATTTTATTTCTTGTGTCTTTGAGGCACTAAAATTAAAATGAATTTCATATTCATAATGGGAAATAATTGTGTTTTATTCTTTGAATTTTATTATATACATTTTATTTAAGTTAAAGCTGTAGTTTATCTGAATAATCAATGTGATTCGTTTTTGAACATTGGTACCATGACATTAGTTCCTCCCAGGTACACTGTGTCCTAACTAGGCGTGATGCAACAAAAATAGAAACCAAGCAATCGAAATGTCCTGTTGCACTCACAGTTGGTTAGGATGAAACAGCTTTTATCGCTTCTTTATTGCGTGGTGCTTGGTTAGGACAAGGTGTACATCTAACAGCCGTTTAGTGAAGAAAGCTCATGCACTGCTAATGACAGTTTGTACGAGATGATGTTTGGGGCCATGTGGTTTACATCAATATATCATCTGCAAAAATTCTTTCTGTAAAAGATTTCTCATTTTAAAATATTCAGTTATTTTGGGAAAAACTATTTGATACCAGATATTTGCCTTGAAACTTTCTTCATTCTATTATGTTCATGTCTTGATGTCTTAATTTTGAAGGGATGATGATTTAAAAACATGCACATTCACTCTTTCTTCATATGAAATGAACTGAGGAAATTTTGTTACTCATATCTCTCATTGTTCAATGTGCTGGTCTTGTTTTTATTTGTATTTTTGATTGTTGATATCAGAGCAATGAGAGAGAGATTTGTGCCAACAACACTGAACATCAATGTCCTCTGAGAGGTGAATGCCTTCAGCTATGCTGCCTAACCTGCTCTAAATCACTAACCTACATGCACATGCAGTTATATGCAATGCCTCTTACATTTTGGCTTTGCAGTGAATGAGGCTTCAAAATATATAGACATAAAGAGCCTCAGATGCAGATGTTAATGAGGCTAAATTTCCAAAAACCCATGTGTCTTACAATATGATAATCATAGCTTAAAGGAATAGTTTACTCAAACTAAATTCTGTCTTTGAACTACATGAGAGTTAGTAAATAAACATCAATGCTGTTGCTTTTTTCCTTGAAACAAAAAAAAGAGACATTAAGAATCTTCATGCAGCTTTTTTCCATACAACAGTTTATGGTGACCACATTTGTCAAGCTTCAGAAATTACAAAAAACTCCGCAAAGCCACCATAAATGTATCATAACTTTTATGGCCATACAACTTGTGTGCTATTTTCCAAATTGATAATGAGAATGAAATCACAAAGCCCGAAGGGGGTTATTTTTGGTGAATAACATCTTAAATTTCACTCTGTTCCTTCCGTAAAGCTATTGTATGACTTCAGAAGACTTGGAATATAGTGCAAGAGTCATATGGACTACAATATGTGTTTTACGGCCATTTTTGGAGCTTGGCAGACATTGCTACTATAAAAATGATGACAGAAAAATGACAGGAATCAAGTTTGGAACAACATGAGGGAAAGAAAATGATGACAATTTTCATTTTTGTTGAACTATTCCACTTAAGATGTCATTGAATAAACATAAATTGGCTGTGTTGATGTTTTTGATGAGAATGTTTTCTCATCTGACATGGGCTTAATTTGCACATTTCTCATTTACTGCCAATGCTGTTTGGACCAAACTGACATGAGGAGCCAGGCACTAATCCATTCATGGTGATCGCAATGTTTTTAGTTCAAAGTCAGACAGAATCTCTCAAAGACTCTTGCAGCAGAGAGACAACATTCTCAGCTTGACTCTTATTGCTATTTCAGTTCTTTTATGCCTTTTTTTAATCTTTGGGTTCACATATCATATTACTGACAAAGATATCTTGTCGATTCATTTGTATCTCTTGAGTTGAAATGAAATATCTTTCTAATCTTTGGGAAAAAAAAGTTTACTTGAAGAGACTAAAGCTTTTTGATCATGCTGTCTTTTGTTTCTGAAGCAGAACTGTAAGATAGTTAGGGCTCGGCCCGGTTTCCCCTCCCTGCTCATGATCTCTGTAGCTCTAGACGGTTATATTCTGCTTAGACTCTAAATAAAGCACAGTCCAGTAGAGCACGATGCCTCTTCTTCATTATTTCACATCATAAAGATGATTCGGGTGGAATTTAGTCTTTTGAATGTAACAAAAGACGCATTAGCACATGTCATCGTATTAATTGAGATAATGGGTGTTAAACACATCTGAATAGCAAATCAGATGAAAGGGTTGGAAGCAAATTGTTAAAAAGGGCAAATAATGAATAATTAATGAGGAAAGAGAATGGAGAGTGAATTAAACAAAAATAAAATTATGTTTTTTCTTCTACCAGTTAGAAATCCATTCTGTTCTTTAAAAAAAGGGTGAAAAAAAGCTGATGTTAATGTTTTATATAATGTAAGACAAATTCTTATAGTTCAGCATGTTCCAAATGAAATAACTAAGACATTGCATTATGGATTAGTTGAGGTTTTAGATAAACTGAAGCTCTGGGTTCTGCTTTGATGGTATAAAAACTATTGTAATGTGCATTTCTTCACTTTCTTACCTAAAAGCATCCACTGCATAAAGTATATAGTGTTTTGTTATAATCTAATAGCAGGTAGCAAAAGCAACCTAGTCTCATAGAGAGAACGATTCGATAACTATATTTTTGAAAACTGACATTTATGTGCTGAATTCTTCATTTTGAAATTAACATGAGGTTCTACAACATCTGTGCATTATATTAATTTGCACATCACGAGTGCAGCGGCTGATTATGATTTTGTAACACTTACTGCACTATTACTCACACACTGCTGTTATGATATCTAAAACACTTTTACTCTAATGCATCATTTGAAAAACTATACAATTTCATTTGTGTGTTATAGACTCATCTTCATTTACGCACTTATTATAATATGTTTCAGAGAATGCAGAGGCAGGACCTAAATGCAGAGTTGAAAAAGAAAAAGGAATTTATTAAATAACATGAGAGCAAAAACACAACTGAAAAACTTCCACGAGGGGGACAAAAAAAACAAACTACCCCAAAGGGGAAAAAGGGTAATCCAGGCTGGGGCAAGGGGAAACAGGACTGACAGGGAAGATGAACACACAAGCAAGACCGACAGGAAACACAAGCTCACAAGACTAGAAACAAGACGAACTGGCAATGGTCAGCAAACACAAAGAGACTAAAATAGGTAGAGAAATCAACAGGTTAACAAGATAGGGTAGGTATGACTAATAAACTAATAATGGGCAAACAAGGAGGCGGGGTAAGACAGAGAGACACGCGGTGATACAGAAACAAAACAAAGCCACGTGCTCTCACAAGACAGCAAAACATCCGAATGGCATGTGCGCACATCGCCAATTGACAAACGAGACGAAAGAATGCATGGCAACGGCAAAATAAAAAGCGATGCCACACATTCTCACACTAAAAGAAAACTGAAAGTACATCACAAGGCTAACACCAGAAGATGCACGCAACATGTGACAAAAGCAAGACAGGATACCTGTGCAAAAGTTCATCCACACCCTACACCTTAGACCGAAGCACAACATGAAGGCCGCTCGCAACCTGGGTGTGTGACATGAGTGCATGCTGCCAAGATGAAATAAGCATGCTGCACCCACATCAATAACAGACAGACATGGAGCACGAGTGTCCAAGTCCTGACACAGACCGAAACCGAACCAGACAGGAAGTCAGGATCCAGACACCGTGCTCTCGACATGAAACAAGACAGACGGCACGGAATACAACAGAAACCATGCACTCACACAAAGACAGACAGCGAATCACAAGACAGACATGGGATGATGATGATGATGCAATGGTCCTGTCTGACCAAAACCCAGACTGACAGAGTGACAGGACCGTAACAATATGATCAGCTTCCATGGTAGCTCACCTCATAAAGTGTTGGAATTTGGACTCTTTAATACTTGTTTTGAGACCAGCCAAGCATACAAGCTGAAACGTGAGACCTTTTATTTTCCATTTTGTTTTTAGACACTAATGGTTCAGTTTAGGCGTTGGTTAAGGGTAAGGAAGTCTGTTTACCTCTCAGTTGATTTTAGGTCAATATTGGTTAGGTTTAGGTTAAAGTTTTAGGTTAGGGAGAGATGTTTTACTCATTAAAATTCTAATATCTTTCTAATATCTAATATTTCACTTAAAAACCTCGTTTTATTATGACACATTTATTATGGCTTTTGGAGCCTCCCACTGGAAATTTCACTGGGAAACTGCAGCCAAACATGTAATAAGGCATGTAATGTCATTTTGTAAAAATGTTGCCACAGTCACGTAATGTTAACAAGACCAGGCTGAGCAAAAGACAGAAATGAACACATCGTAAGATTGCAATTAGAAATGTTTTGAGACCAAGTTTTGTGGCCTGTGCTTTAAAAGTGATTTACAGTGATTTCAACTTATATGTTGTGTGTGTGTGTGTGTGTGTGTGTATGTGTGTGTGTGAGAGAGATCCCTGAGAATTGAAATCACTAGCGTTGTGTGGCATTTGAACGAAAGGAATGTTTGTACTGATATGTGTGTGTGTGTGTGTGTGTGTGTGTGTGTGTGTATATATATATATATATATATATATATATATATATATATACACACATAAAAACATACTTAAAACAAGACAAATTTGCTTGAAGATTAATTCAAGTGAAGTTATTCTATTCAATTAAATTATATTTGTATAGTGGGTTATTCTGTGTCAAATCAATCAAAGAAAATTATTTTTTTTAATAAATTTTTTTAATATATTTGTTCATAATAAAAATAAATAAAAATGAAAGCAAAAATATTAAATGGCATATAATATTTCCTGACCTGTTCAGGGTGTACCCCGCCTTTCGCCCAATGTTAGCTGGGATAGGCTCCAGCCCCCCGCGACCCTGTACACAGGATAAGCGGTTGACGATGGATGGATGGATGGATAATATTTCCTGAGCAATTCATTATTTTGTAGAGGGAGGTTCAAAATGAATCTTTGTCTAAGATTTTGCTAGTGCAATAAAAAAAGCTAGTGGAAAAACAAAAAGGTGTTTGTTTTGTTTTCCAGTTTTTTCACTCACACCATTGGCATATACTTCAACAAGGGGTGCTGAAGTCATCTGTTATAATAGACCTACTTGCCTTTGTGTAAAAATAAATCACTCAAACACCTTATCTTTGAGTAATCATGCTACATTTCTAATTTGGTACTAGAAAATCACTTGCCATTATATCAAACAATGCTGAAAGCTATTTGGTTCATTAAATGAAGCTTAACATTGTCTTTGTGTTTGTTTTTGAGTTGACACAGTATACAATATATGCATGTCTTGAGGTTAATATTAGGTCAAAAAATGGCCATAAAAGAAACTGCTTTCTCTAGAAACACGTCAGTAATTAATTGTATTGGAATGAAGGCTATACAATGCTTGAAATTGCCAATAAACTGAAGATTTCATACAATGGTTTACACTACAGTCTTCAAAGACAAAGGACAACTGGCTCTAACAAGGATAGAAAGAGATGTGGAAGGCCAGATGTACAACTAAACAGGGTCTCTAGTTTGAGAGATAGACACCTCACATGTCCTCAGCTGACAGCTTCATTGAATTCTACCCACTCAACACCAGTTACATGTACAACACTAAAGAGAAGACTCAGAGGTGCAGGACTTATGGGAAGAATTGCAAAGAAAATTGTTAGAGTGGGCAAAGACACAGACATTGGACAACAGATAATTGGAAAAGAGTGTTATGGATCTTAACCCCATTGAGCTTTTGTGGGATCAGCTAGACTGTAAGGTGCGTGAGAAGTGCCCGACAAGACAGTCACATCTATGGCAAGTGCTACAGGAAGTGTGGAGTGAAATGTCAACTGAGTATCTGGACAAACTGATATCTGGAATGTCAATCTGCAAAGCTGTCATTGCTGCACATGGAAGATTTTTTGATGAGAAATCTTTGAAGCAGTTTAAGAAGTTCTGAACATTTTATTTATTTATTTTTTTTTAAATTTTAATAGTAATTTTACTAGTTTAATAGTAATAGTGAATAAACGTACCAATTTCCTTCCAAAAAAGCTAAATCTGTACATTATTCCAAACTTTATATACTATATACATGTATTTACTATATATATATATTTGACTGGCGGCCAAAAGTTATAGTATATGACACTACCACATTTCTGAGGTTATTTTTTGACCTGTTGTTTTGCTCCAAATCTTAAGCAAAAACAGATGACATCCAAATATAAAAAAATTATATAATTTTTTATAATAATTAAAAATTACAAAAAATATAATTTATGGAAGTGTGGAACCCCCACCCCCCCTTAAACCATTTTAGTTGTATTTTTTTGGGTGTGTTACACTATTTATAAGAGATATATGGAGGAATACTAAAGCATTATGGGCAGAACTCTAAAAAATGGATGAGGTACGGGGGTGGAACGAGGTCCTGGGTCTCTTAAGACCTGAGGTATGCGTTTAAGGTTTAATGGGGGAAAATATTGATCAACTAGTAATTCCGGTGTCTAGTTGACTAGTCTCGTACATCCCTAACTGCACACACTGCAGTTTGAGTATTTAGAGCCGACAATCTGTATTGTCTTATTAACTGCCTGCATCTCATTATGGTTTCTGCACTGATAATTATGGATGCTGATATCACTTTAATCCTGAACTTAAACTCGACCTGTCTGTGTTTTAATGGCTGTCATATGTGAGTCACTCGCGCTGTAGGAATTATGCGACAGATCCTGTGCAGCTCTCTAGGAGAGGAACAAATCCCTGGTGACCACACAAACACACACGCATGCTCTAAACATGTCAGACTGTCTCTCTGTCACACCTGATGCTGACAGCTGAGTGTTACCATCCTCCAGGTGTTCCAAAACTCTTCAACTTGCATGTGTAGGAGGAACCCAAGTTACCTTAAAGAATCTGTTTCTGAATATAAATGTACCAAACCTTCGAATTTGGCTTATCATTTTTTACATTTGCAGGAAAATGTTATTACACAGAGGTTGTTCTTAAATAGCTAATTTAGTTCAGACCAACATGAAAATTGTGTCATTTTTTACTCAATCTCATATCATTCCAAACCCATGACTTTATTTTTCCCGTCAAACACAAAAGGCGATGTTTATAAAAATGTTCAGGCTGCTCTATATATAGTATAATGAGTAGAATTTCATTTTAATATTGAGATTGCAAACTTGTCTTGGCCTCTGGGCACAGTTTGAGACTATTGCGATCTCTTCTGAAACTTTAGATGAGATACATAAGATATCGCTGGAGTCTTTTTTCATGAGAATAATATGAGAAGCAGAAGACTTCAAGAAAAGTATTTATTTGCTCTTCATTTAAACTTATTTCAATCTAGGAGAATCAATTGCGATTTTATAGAGATCTCATTTGTGATTTTTATTTCCTTCATATACATTATATTGTGCTGTGTTTGTTCAAAAAGTTATGCATTTTATGCATAGGAGACATGAAACCTCTTCTCTGAAGATGACACTTATTTTTGGAGTATTTGTGCGGTTGTTAACCCCACGACCTCGTAGATCTCTGGGACACTGAGACAAAATCTCTTCCATGCAGCTTCCTCCTTAAGCATGAAGAATCTTGAATAAAAAGAGCTTGTAAATAAAAAGCAATCTGAAGCAGAGCCCCAGTGGTGAGCAGAGATGCACAAAAGCTTTGATTCTATTATGTGTCACAAAAGTGTAATCGATACCCAATCAGGAGAAATACGACACAGCATGTCGACACGGGGGCCTCTGTTGTCAGAGGTTACGTCTCCATAGCAACGGACCAGGTGTGGCTGGGCCCGAGATGCTGAGGTATTGATGTCAGTTTTAGAAGCGTTGATGAGAGTCACGAATGGAGGGATAATGAGAGCGAGAAATAATTAAAACGAGGGATGCAGAGGAAGAGTATGGATTAGAGGCGATTGAAGAAAGGTTCACATGCATCTATCATCCCTCAGTACTCAACAAACAACAAATCTGTGTTTACATAATTACTGACATGCTTTTGAGCAAATCTCAAGATGGTTTTGATGAAGGCTGCCGACTTTATTCTTCTCTGAATTGTGCTTCTCTCTTTCACTTGGTCCATCTTTTGCATTAGTTGTGCAGTTCAATGGCTCATTTATGTCCTGAAAAAATATCTTGTGTCAAATACCCCATAACTTCGTTCTACGTTTGATCTCACAAAGAAATGTCCAGGCAATGTTTCACCCCAAAATTTTAAAGAAAACTATTAATGATATTTTTACTGAATTAATTATTTATGATTTGCAATCAGTAAAATGATGCCTATTTTGGGATCATTGAGGTCTGTTTGCATTGTCACATTATTTTAATTACAATACAGTTTGAACGCTATAATTTCTATTAATTTGAAAATAAGCCAAAATAACTATTCTATATTTTTATTTTTTATTTTTTTATAAAAAAGCCATCTCTGCTGGTGTAACATGCCTAATAATTAAATATTTTTCATCCTTTCATTCTCATTGACCTTTTTGCATGTATTTTCAATCGCTTTTCACTCCTAATTCATCTACAAACGAATAGCAAAAAACAAAAAGATTATCCAATCAGAATTGATTCCTCTGCTTACAAGCAAAGTGTGACAACTGTTTCAAAAATCACATGCCAGAAGCCGTGCTCCTTAGCTGAAGCAGCATGTGAGTCTGAGCTCCACCCTGTCAGGCCTTCCGAATTTCTGCAGAACAGTGCAGTGAATAGGCATCTAAAGTCAGATTGTCAGATTCTTCAGCCATAAATCAAATTGGTTTATTTGTTCTTGGTGGGTGCAACATCAGGACATTTCTAAGTGTAAATTAGGCTGCTTGAGCATTCAATGTCAGACCAAGTTTTGAAAAGTAACCATGTACCCTTGACAAAACAATTTATTGCAAGTAAAATTTTAATCGATTAAAATCAATTTGTATTATTGACATTTTAGAAACACATCCATGCACGAAAGCCAGAACCAAGGAGGTCTAATACCAAGAAAAAGCTCTCTAATAATATTGCCATGTAATGTATGATATGTCATTCATTGTGTTTTTTTAATATCATAAATCGCACTGAAGACTTAAAATGCATGGGCCGCGGCTCTATATGTACACTCACCTAAAGGATTATTAGGAACACCATACTAATACTGTGTTTGACCCCCTTTCGCCTTCAGAACTGCCTTAATTCTACGTGGCATTGATTCAACAAGGTGCTGAAAGCATTCTTTAGAAATGTTGGCCCATATTGATAGGATAGCATCTTGCAGTTGATGGAGATTTGTGGGATGCACATCCAGGGCACGAAGCTCCCGTTCCCACCACATCCCAAAGATGCTCTATTGGGTTGAGATCTGGTGACTGTGGGGGCCATTTTAGTACAGTGAACTCATTGTCATGTTCAAGAAACCAATTTGAAATGATTCGAGCTTTGTGACATGGTGCATTATCCTGCTGGAAGTAGCCATCAGAGGATGGGTACATGGTGGCCATAAAGGGATGGACATGGTCAGAAACAATGCTCAGGTAGGCCGTGGCATTTAAACGATGCCCAATTGGCACTAAGGGGCCTAAAGTGTGCCAAGAAAACATCCCCCACACCATTACACCACCACCACCAGCAGCCTGCACAGTGGTAACAAGGCATGATGGATCCATGTTCTCATTCTGTTTACGCCAAATTTTGACTCTACCATCTGAATGTCTCAACAGAAATCGTGACTCATCAGACCAGGCAACATTTTTCCAGTCTTCAACTGTCCAATTTTGGTGAGCTCTTGCAAATTGTAGCCTCTTTTTCCTATTTGTAGTGGAGATGAGTGGTACCCGGTGGGGTCTTCTGCTGTTGTAGCCCATCCGCCTCAAGGTTGTGCATGTTGTGGCTTCACAAATGCTTTGCTGCATACCTCGGTTGTAACGAGTGGTTATTTCAGTCAAAGTTGCTCTTCTATAAGCTTGAATCAGTCGGCCCATTCTCCTCTGACCTCTAGCATCAACATGGCATTTTCGCCCACAGGACTGCCGCATACTGGATGTTTTTCCCTTTTCACACCATTCTTTGTAAACCCTAGAAATGGTTGTGTGTGAAAATCCCAGTAACTGAGCAGATTGTGAAATACTCAGACCGGCCCGTCTGGCACCAACAACCATGCCACGCTCAAAATTGCTTAAATCACCTTTCTTTCCCATTCTGACATTCAGTTTGGAGTTCAGGAGATTGTCTTGACCAGGACCACACCCCTAAATGCATTGAAGCAACTGCCATGTGATTGGTTGATTAGATAATTGCATTAATGAGAAATTGAACAGGTGTTCCTAATAATCCTTTAGGTGAGTATATATATATATATATATATATATATTTATTTTACTTTTTTTTATTGTCAATGGAAAACATTCGTTATATAGAAAATGTTTGAGGTTGTGGCTACTTTTGTAATCAGGACAGAAACAGTGTTAAAACTTTAAGCCAGTAGTCTTTACTGTCACTGTTACAGTAGATTAAACATTAGATAGTTCCGGTCCTTGAATCTGATTGTACGAGAAATGTTCCATGAGTACTGATGTCTCACACCATCAGCACTCAGATGCCTCACTGTTTGTATCACTCTCTTGTATTTGTGGTGTTTTAAACTAAAGTGTAAGAGCAGCGCAGATGTGTAAAAGAACTAGATGTGTGTCTTTTAATTTCTCCCTGTGACATTAAATGTTTTAGTCAGCAGTTGGTGACAAAAGACAATTTTTATGTGTTATGAGCCATTCAAATTTGATCTGCATTGAGACAGCACGCGTCAGTCAGCGAGCGGTTTCTTTGAAGTCATCGTAATTGTCTCTCACTCCATGATCACTTGGATTACTAATACACTACACCTGTGAACAGCTTCAGCATGAGGGTTTATCACAGCTGAGACACACATCCAATTGTGTAATCACACATACTCAGGGTGCAATTTCTGCATGTGCAAAGATGTAATCAAAATGGTGGAGGAGAGAATGGTTTCTAAAGTGAATGACTCTTGTGCAGCGCTAACGTGAAATACTCTGAGGGGAGCTCTGACGGCTATTTTTACCCAGAGAAAATAGGATATATTTGACCAAAATTCCCATTATCTTCAGCAAGGTGACTAACACTACACTACTGCTGGGAGTTGTGACCACTGATATATAAATAGAACTGGATCGCTGATGCAACTTTAAACTGCCAGCAGGAGGTGAAGCCACCGGAAGTGTTTGAGCAGCCATCTTAATATGCCCAACATCTCATAGTGCGTCAATGACTGACAGGAGAAAACACCCGTTTCACCGTCTCCGACTTGCGGAATACGACAGTTGCATTTCGTCCTCTAGTGACAATCATGTTTAATGTTTGATTTGCTTGTTATGGATAATATTCGAGGGAGAGTATATATGTGGATCGAGGTGTCAGAGCATTCACCTGCTCAGTCTATCATTGCAGCACAATGATCACCAAAGGAAGCGGGAAAACTGTCCACAAGTTGTAATGTCAGTAGGAAAAGCTGTAATATATGCTTGTTTAGGGTGACAATACATCCTTACCCTCGAAAAGGACTTTAAAAATGTTAGACTGGGATTTCTAAATCACCTTAAATGCCCGGGATTTGCATGTTTTCACATTGAAGTGCTCTCTATAGTCAGTTGAATTAATTGTCCTCAAATCGAACCCATATCAGTTTAGTTTTAACCAGCTTTGCTTTGTGTTTCTCCCTCAATCTCAGCGCCCGCTGCACGCGTGATAGAGTGAGGGAGAGCGTGTGCTCTTATTCAAGTGACCACAAGGCACTTTTTGATGAAAACATCAAACACTTCAATTATCACAATAAATAAGTCAGAAAATAAATGTCTGTTTGTGTCTTACCTCAGTTTCAGTGAACTTGTTTACATTCAGCTGATCTGTTCGCTGATGTAGTTTGTTAGTGGTGGATACTGTTTGATATACAGTACATATACATAACTTGCTCTGGCTTTAAAGAAATAATTACATGTGTATTACGTTTGCATTTTAGGGATGTGTAAATTTCAGATATGAAATCGGTGAATGAATGACTAATGTTTACTCATTAAAATTAGATGATTTCCTATTAAGTCAATAGGGAAATTGGAATGTTTGGGAATAGCAATATGGCAGCACAGTGGCTTCACTGATATGACGTCATGAGCAATCCAGTTACGTATATATATATATATATATATATATATGCTCTCTCTCTCTCTCACACACACACACATCCTTGTTTCTACAATAACTTGTTAGAAACAGCCCAAGCTGTCGTTAGTTCTGAAATTACATTTTTAATTTAGTAACAGTGGCATGGGGGGGGGGGGGGGGGGGTCTTTAGTTTTCCTAATTTTTTGTATACTTGTTCTTTGAAATGTTGTATAAAAGCAATATCACACTTGCAATCGTGTGGCCTCGTGCTTGCTGCCGACTCATAGCCGTCCTGATGTAGGGCCATACATCACTCTTGCTTGTGTGATATTGCTTTAATGTAACATTTACTGTGGTTGAATTTTATGCTGTTAGTGAATTTAACAGTGCAAACAGCTCTTTATAAAAACCTCCTGACCAGCACATCCTCCAGTACACAGTTGTATTTTACAGTCCTCCACATTTCCCTCCGATTTATGCAATTTCAAAAAGCAGTTTCCCCAAATACATGATGAAATGTGTGAATGCAAGAGCAGGCACGGGCAACGCTATTTACTTCTCATTCTTTCTCTCATTTCAGAGTTATTTAGAGGGTGATATAAAAACGAGTGAAATAAAATATAGAGCAAATGATGGAGAGTTACAAAACACACCTGAGACCCCAGTGAATGATGTCATTATTGGAGACTGAGTCTGTTTGATGTCATAGAGTTTATGCTTTATTTATGTTCTGTTATTTATGAGACACGTTGTAATGAAATGACTTACAGTGTGTACAGTCATTAACCTGAAATCACATTGTCTCCCAGTATTGAACACTATTTGCTTTGGACATGTGGCTAGTTGGTCCAAATTCCCAGTCAACAGTTTAATTCACTATATAAATCAACTGTATATATGCAGCATCACACTCACAATCGTGCTGCCCATGCTGTTGTTCTGAGCATCAGCATATTGGGGCATGTTGTCATAAAAGTTCAATGTGATCTCAATGAACATTTATACAGTCTATAACAAGATAAAGTTACTTTATCAGAATTTTAAAACCGATTTGTGTCTGATAGTGAGTCCAACATATAAGACATGTTTGTTGGACGTTTTCAGAATATTCTGTTCTAATTTGATGGTAACAACATCAGTGTTTTACTCTGCTTGTGTCCGTATTAGTGTGTGCAGTATGGTTTGCACTACATAGTGAGTGAGTGGATGCTTTAAGACATGATTCATATTCTAATATGAAACTTTTCTGGCACTCTAAATCACATTTTTGCTAATTGTGATGATGTAACTTTTATTTATTTGTCTCTTTTTGTCTGTGCTGTTTTTAGAGTCATTTGGCACCAGTTGCCGGAGAGCTCATCGCCGTATCATTAAATTTCACTCCGACTCCCCCGTCTTTCCAATGACCTCATCAGCGTTGAGTCCATCATTTAACATATGATTAACATTACACAGCTAATGCCTCAATAAACTGCCCACCAATCAATGTGATTTATGTGAACAATGAACAGAGAGCTGGATGCATGAGGACTGTACGAGATGAAATCCTTTGATTTCAAAGTATTGATACAGATTTCCAGATGCACAAGCTTTCGATTCAATTTGATTATGATTTTGATTAGATTCGATTCCGAATCATTTGGGTATATTTCAGTTATATTGTCCATTTTGCTTACGTATGAAAGAAATTCTCTCTCAGCTAATTCTGATAATTATACAGGGGACCTTCGAACTAGTTACATTTAGAAAATATAAATGTTACAAATGTTGTTTTTTTTTCTTCATTTTGGTCTCATTTTAGCTTTTCAAAATGTTCAAATTCCATACATTAAATATGATTTCTTGAAATTATACATACTGTATCTCTTGTACTGTCTCTTTAAGAGTAGCGGCAGTTCAGCGAGCGTCTCGCAGAAGTGTTTTGGTTGAGTGTTTTGGTTAAGTCGCACAGTGAGAACTTTGCTCGAGTGATTTACTCACATTGCAGAGGGTTGAGCATAGAATAAAATATTGTGATTTTAATGAATTGATATTGGCACTTTCAAATTAAGATTGTGATTTAAATCAATATTTTTACACAGTCCTACATTTTACTTCCGTAATATGACAGATTTACAAGTAAAACAGGATATTCAGTGAGAAAAAAAAGTAAGGCCATACATGATTTTATGCATAAGGAATCGACTTGGTGGTATATAGTGGTCTTTTTATGACAGGTGGTTGAAAAATAAGAGGGCTTGGTGATCAGGAATGTGTATTCAGAAAGTAAACAGCATGAAATTTTGCTTTTATTTTTACTTTAAAGGATATGACAGAATTGTCTCTCTATGATATCGGAAGCAAATAAAAGATAAAAGCTCAAACAAAAGTTTTGCGATCTGTGACTTTACATTTCTAGACTCTTACTTCGACTTCTAAATCTTTGACATTTCTCCCTTGAGATTCAAGTTGAATTTTGGGGTGTTTGCGCAGCAGGGCAGAGTGATTTAAGAAGACACTTTTAACGTGCAAGACTTAAGTCAGCCAACAAGACACACACACACACACACACACACACACACACATACACACACACACACATGCATACAGTAAGAACTAACAAAAACTTGTGCAGAATCCAACAAGTATGCCACACTAATTCTGGAGAGTGTAAAAGGCTCTCTGATCTGTGCACTCGTGTGTGTGTGTCAAATCTGCCAAAACCTCCTATGGGGACATTTAGCCCCTTAAATAGGAAATCTGTTAATGAATTAAGCAAATAATGTTTGTATTTTTTCTAAATATACAGTATAAATTAAAAACGTTTTAGGGTTAGTGTATAGCCATGAATAGCTTTATATATATATATATATATATATATATATAAATACAAATAAAAGTCAATGGTATGTCCTCATTCAGGTAAACTATAGCTATATAAACATGTTTGTATAAATGTAAGGGAGATAATGAAATCGTCAGTGGTGATGACTTTGTGCTCTTGATGTTTGTGTGTGTGTAAGAGTGTGTTTGTCTCTGAACAGAATGACTTTGTCATCTGAAGGTCAGAGTGACACACACTGAAGAAAAGTAGCTAAATGACTCAGTAGGCAGAATGGAGCTTGTCTGGATCTGGATCATTTTTGATGGCGTGACACATTTATGGAAATTCTAAAATGTCCTTTGCAACTATTTTTCCTGATTTGATGAAAACATGAAATTGGGGCTTTGATTTCTTTAGCTCCGAAAATTCCTAGAAAAGCTAATTTTTAGTCAAATTTATGCAAAACTTCAACAAAAGCAGCCGCCTAAAATCTCGAACACCCTGCAGAATTTAAACTCAGGCCGTTTGGCTAAATCTGTTCACTGCGGCTCGTTAATCTTTGCTGCCATCACCGAGAGACGAATTTGAACAATGGAAGCAGGGCACACCTTCATCCAGTGCCCGGAGGAACATGATGCAATTCACAGGCAAAACCTGCAATACACCCCCCACCCCACCCCACCAGGAACCATAGCAATTTGTTCCAGCTACTCTCTTCACAACGGCTGATGTGTGTGTGTGTGGGGGGGGGCTCCGGGTATAATACTTACATCACTTAGCAACAAAATAAATAGACTTCAATATCACTTTTGTTATTTTGCTATTGTTAAATTACATTAAAGAAATACTGCAAAACGTGTTCTTAATCAGTATTTTCATCCTGTTATCCAGTAAGAATATCTACAAATCTTTAAAACAAGACACATTCATTTGTGACGCAAAACTGTGTAGCATATTAAGAATTTTTAGAGAATATATCTTGAATTCTCCTGCCCCATTTTTTTTATTTATTATGAAAAAATAAATCGATTAAACTAAACTCAAGATATATTCTCTGAAAGCAAATGTTATTATTTTACAGACTTTTGCTTCTCAAAAAAAAGTCATTTTGTTTAGAGGATGTTGTTTATTTAGTTGTATTGTTAAAAGTATTTTACAAGTAAAAAATTACTTATTTATACTAAAAACAAGACAAAAAGTCTGACTAAAGGAATTTTCTAGGTTCAATACGGGTTAAGCTCAATTGACAGCATTTGTGGAATAATGTTGATTACCACTGAAAATATTTTCGACTCGTCCCTCATTAATAAAAATAACTAAATAATAAAAAGGTAATGGTAATGTATTTACGATGAAAGAGCATAGGTCCAGTCGTTAAATTTTAAAACACACATTCTTTCAAATATATGGCCTCAAAATGTAAATATTATACATGTTAACATTATTTTATTGTTGGTGTATTATTGGTGTGATTTAAATTGCTGTTCTACTTGATTTAGTGTGATAAAATAGTGTAAAGGTTTACTGGTGTTGCGTTATCATGACAACAATGTTGTAAAATTTGATGTAACTTTACATTGATAAGGTAAAAATACAAATAAAATGTAAATAAATGTATGTTTGCTAACAAGTATAATGTTTACATCTAGTTGCTATTCTTTTGAAGCATTGTATTTTAAAGATTATGGATCGGCTCCATTCACTTCCATTGTATTTAATTTAAGCGTGATTTTTGCTTGTGCTTTTTATTTATTTATTTAGTATTGCAATAGCCCTTAAATATAGCATTTTATACAACACTAAATCACTATTATTTTACACTGGTTTATTTCGTTGGTCTCCAGGGCCTGCAACTTTGTCTGTATCTTAGCAACCTACTCGGCGACGGAGCAAGATCAGAGAGGTTGCTGATTAACCTGTTGCTATGACTACAGTGGAAGGCAATAACTCATAAGATACTTTTAAGCCCTTTCGCTTTAGAGTCCTGATGCTCAGGGCTTCAAACCTCATAGGTAAATTGAGATTCATTGCATCAAGGCTGTATCAGATCTGATCTTTCCTCTATCAGACTATATGTACTTTTTGACTTGTGTTATTGCATAGCTTCGTAACAGAGTCAGCAAATATGGATTCAGTCTCTAAAGTGCTATGCTCGTCACCTGTGAAGCTGTTGTTTTAGAAGCGAGAAAATACAAAGCTCATTTCTGCCGTTTATCTCTCTGATCGCATGCAACAACACGGCTGACATGCGTCACGTCGCATCTAGTGTTTAGCTGATGTTTTCTAGCAGCAGGTGATTGTATTTATTCATAACATGTTAGAAATGTGACTTACAGCAGAAACAAAGCAATTTAAACTGCACAGATTTGAAGATGAAAAGAAAATCTATTATGGTAAGCAGAAAACATAAACAGTTTTAAAGCTTATTCAGAAAACTGCCAGCATTTTTTACTGTTGCAATTACTGATACAACAATGTCATTATCAAATGGTTTGCATATGGTAATTATGCTGCCATACAAACAGATATGTTTTATAACATTTCAATTAGAGAAGAAACCAATTAAAGAAGTCATTGCATTTAAGTCAATAAGGGTTGTTTTAATTGTGAATAGTCGCCGGAAGCTGATAATACAAAGAAATTAATTATTGATTTATTTATAAAAATCATTTTTTGATGCTCAAAATTGAATTTGGATCAATAATGTTAAGTTAGCTATAGGCAGCTAAGGTTTTGACTAGTCATAAGAGAAAGTGGCTGATATTTCTTTTAGTTACCTAATATTTTAATAAAATAGTTTAACATATTTTAACATTGTTATGGTTTTATATAGCTTATGGTTCTTTTGTTTAAATCAATATTTGCCATACTAATTCTATACAGAGAAAGTCCAGGGCTAGTTTTCACACTTTTTACTTCTGTGAATATTTCTTTGGGTAAGTTTATTTTTGAAAAGTCCATTTATGACACATACCTTAATCTCTTAAAAGCTTTTGAACATTTTTACTGTCATTGCCGAGGAAATATACAGTTAATTTAACACACACTGACCCATATAGTGGGGCATCTTTTCAGATTATTTTTGCAATAGAACCTGCCATTAAACTGTCTATTATAAGCATTTCAGCAAATTTCAGCAGGTCAAAAATGACGCGAATATTCAAGGTATTTAGACCTTATTTAGCTCTAAATGACACCATTCATTTTCATATAAAACAAGCACATTTTGTTATCTTCGCTTCTTAAAAAAAATGAATTTCAGTAAATTGAAAGTGTCAAAACATCGCAATTTGTCACACATTGGGGGTCTCTGGTGGCAAATGCTGCAATATAAATAATAATAATAATAATTACATGAAATGACTGTAGATGACTTAAGTGATCATGCATTGGCTGGTCTCTAAAGCTCATGTTCTAACAAACTTAATTTCTAGATATCATCACAAGTTATGCATTGGATATATATTTAGACATCATAAACTATTATTTGTCAAATTGCAGCATTTTTTTTAAACCCCTTGTGTTGAAGCTCCAATATGCTTTCAAACATGACAATGCTCCACATTCAAATCTGATTGTTACAAAAAAAGAGTTGTTATTTTGTCATTTATTTAAAAAATTCTAGAATAAACTTTTTAAAAAAGTCAGACTCAGACTTTGACCTGTGTGGTACGTTTGGTAAATAGATAGGTTTGTCTACACCTGTGTGGGACAAATGTCCTCATCATTAAAAAAAACAAAAGCTTTTAAATTGGTCAGATGATGTTGATTTTCAAATCCAATTATGTTCAAATGTTTGTGTGATGGTTAGGTTTAGGGGTAGAGTTTGGAAATAGAAAATATTGTAAGCCTGAAATGTTATCAAAGGATGTCAATTAAAGATCACTAATCAAGCAAACGTGTGTGTGTGAGAGTGTGTGTGTTTGTGTGTGTGGCAGGTGGGGCGGGGTTATAGTCTCAACCCTTCATTTATGTGTGTTTGTGTTCAGCATTGTGTCTGTTATATAGATTTTTATTTTGAAAAATAAATAAATATGTATTTTAGTATTTCCCATTAATTTCCTATGGCGGGACAAAAAGGGTCCAGAGCATCAAAACTGTTGCTTTTTTCTTTACGACCCCTTAGACATCAAATCAAGTCCAGATTTTTGGTGTGTTTGTTCAGATAGCTAGTGCAGGAAAAGTCTTTGGGGAAAAGAAAAATCCACTCACATAAAGGATACCAAAAAAGAAATATCAAAACGGGTCCAAAAAGACCCGAACAGCGCACAGGGGGATAAATAATTTCATTAGAATTTTTTAAATGCATGCTGTTGGAAGCACATGTAACTTAACCTGAGAGTTCACAATGTTAAACTTCCAAACAAAGTGTTTAAAAATGCAACAAATTCATAAGTATAAATATAAAATGAAAGGTAAGGATCTGTAAGATATCAAACAAAACATTAAGTACATTTTTAATGATATTTTCCATAAAAAAGAGCCAATCAAATTTGTGTCCTCACTTTGCGTCAACTCATTCAGATTTTTTGCAATCCTAAATATATAAATCAGACAGTGTCATGGTCAGCTATGAGGACCCCTTTCCCACTTCCTGCTCATGGTGGATGCAACAGTAGGAAACGTTGTCTGGTAAGTTTTATACTTTTGTTTTATATATATCCATTGTGATAGCTTCTGTTAAGAATGGTGAAAATAACTTTGGCATTTTAGTTTAGTGTATAGAGGCAGCTTCAACTGAGTAAAAAAATGGCTCAAGTGTACAACACGTGGTTAAGATGTTAAAAATATTCAATTTTGTCAACTCAGTCAGAATAATGTGAAAACAGGAAAAAAATGATAGAATGTATTTTATTACATAACTCCATTACTGAACACTATTATTAGATAATTAAAGACTTTACACTCTTGTTGGTTCAATCAAATTAAAATAGCAGGATGCTTTTTAGTGTGTCTGACGCAGTTGACACAAATTACAGTAAGATGTAAGTTATGAAGAGAATAAATGTCTTTGTAAATGTTTTTTTTTTTTTTTAACCTGTTCTCTTACATGGTCCATAAGTTAAGACTTTTGTCTACAAATATATCCATTTCATATATTATACGGGAATTTTAGTTTGGAAAATTGAATGGATTCTTAACGTTGTCTGGGGATGAGAATTTTGTGAGGGAGCAGATGAAGTTTTCTATGGATGAAAACATGTTTAAACTTCTGTGTGTTTTTGCTGAACATTAGCACATCAGTGTCTCTCTCTGTCTTTATTATGTTTGCCTGTCTCTCTCTGTCTCTCTCTCTCTCTCTCTCTCTCTCTCTCTCTCTCTCTCTCTCTCTCTCTCTCTCGCCTCGGGCTGTTTGACAGATTTATGCGCAGAGATGTAAATTTATCGAAATGCATTCCACAGTTTCCAAATCCAATTTTCCCTGTCTCTCCATGCTCGTTTTACAGCCTCCACAAACCCCACCTCACATTTACTTTATGACGAACAATGTTCCCTTTTAATGAAACATTGTTTTCACTCCAAATTCCTGATACAAATCTGACAGGCTCAATTTTCGCAGCACCAGACACAAATGGAGAAAAATAATAATAATGCATTTCAGTGTGCTCAAGTCTTTCTGTTGTGAACAACACATTCAATTTTCTTAAGAAAAAAAACCAATAGATGTTTAAACCTTTATCCATGAGACAACCACAAAATAATTAGAGAAACAAAATGAGAGAGAATGCTCTCATCTCATCCCGATGCTTTCTATAAATTAGATGTTTTCAAAATCAAATGACATAAAATGTAAGTTATAATGCATACAAACTGTAATGCTGTCAGTTTATACAGCTGTATATACACATACTGCCCTCTGTAGGAAACAATAGAAAGTGCATGAGTTTAGATATTGAATCGTCTGTTTAGACTTTTTATACAACACAACAAAAAGCTTCATATCTCCAGTTACATACACATAAATACATAAATAATGGTGCAAAACTCTCACTGTCATTGTGAACTTTTTGTATCTTCCTTGATTGTATGATTCTGATGGGATAATTTGGATTTAAGGGCTGTGTGTAAATCTGCCTCCCTGCCTGAAAGTCTCTTTCATCCTCTTACTCTGTCATGTCTGTCTCTCTGCCATCATCCTGGACTGAGTGACCGCCCACGTAGCGGCGACGTGAGGAGGGGTCTGTATCTTGGCAACGCATTTAGCAACCACTTCTTGTAACCATGGATTATAACCTGTTGCCAAGGGAGACAGAGACAGAGGATTGATTTTCAGGAATGGAGTTTACACAATGAAGCGGAGAGGAGAGATTTTGTACACAGATTGTAAAGTGCCACACAACTGAAAATGTTTAGTTGTTGCTGATTAAGTTAGATAAATTGCTGCTACTGACCTTTCAGAAGCCACTAAATAGCACAGGTGTGTTGGAAACCGAACATGAATAGTTCACAATGTTCTTATAGGAATGTCATCCAGTAGAATACAAATTTAAAAGGAAAAAGTTTACTCTCATGCCATCATGCCATCCCAGATAATGTATGTATGAATTTCTTTCTTCAGCAGAACACATATGAAGAGTTTTAGAAAAATATATTTAGGTCCATACAATGTGAATGATGATCAGACATTTGTAGCTCAGAAAATCACCCAAAGGAAACATAAAAGCAATCCATATGACTCCAGTGTTTAAATCCATATCTTGGATAGGTGTGGGTCAGAAACAGATTTTTTTGTCTTTTTTTTTTTTACTCTAAATCTCCATTTTAACTTTCACGTTCAGATGTGAAAGTGAAACTAAACAGGCATCTGTGACTTTCAGATGTGAAAGATAAATGTGAGATTTAGAGCCTGTTAACGCTTGGCCACTTTATGCGTTTTCAGTGATCGGATTGCTATCCGATCATGAAAAGACCAGGTGTAAATGCCCTCCGGAACGCATTAGAGGCGGATTGAAATCTGATCACTCAAACCAATTCAGGTGGTGGTTTGAGACTCATTCCAGACAAAACTGGTCAAGTGTAAATGCATCTGGCTGTTCAAGACACATATGTATACTTTGCTCTGCCCAAACAGCGCTGCGTTAGCATAGGGAAAACGCAAAATATAAAATCTGTCACTGAGTAATTGTGTTGGGCAAAAATAACATCAAATTAAGACACGGATGCACGTTGTAGGACACGTTCTTTCTCATTTATTCTGGTTATTTGATGCAGAGCACTGATGAACCTGAAACTAAAAACACTGACATGAGAGCAACTGATGTGCATGACGTGTGTGGTAGTGGGGGTGTGGTCGAGTTGTCGAAGGGAGAGAGACCCGCACACACCCGCTGAGCCTGTGTGGCATGAGAGTGTTTAAAGAAAATAGTGTTTAAAGAAGAGAGTGTTTAAAAGATTTCTGTTAAAAAATAAATTGCCTATTTGTGTTGGAACTTGCCGACTCCTGCTTCCTCATTGCCCTAACCACAAACCCCATTACACTGGTGCCAAATCCCGGGAACTGTGGAGGAAGAGCTGCTGCAAAGGAATCCTCACCAATGGGCGAAGTCATCCGAGCCCTTACAACAGATGCAAAATCAGGCCCTCCTGGCCCAGGTGCCAAGCTCAAATGGAGGACTGGCGGGCATTACGGAGCCTAGTATCATGATGGACGAAAGCCGAGTGGACGATTCGGCTGCTTCCACTTCCAATTCCCACTCCCCGGAATTGGGGAGTTCTCCCCCAAAACTGCTTCCCTGGCTTTGGGGTTTGCATATTCCTCCCATTCCTGCCCATCCCTCTCCACTCTCACTCCCAGGTTGGTGGACCCGCTGGCATGTGCATGAAGTCTGAGCCAGTTTTCTGGAGCTGCAGGTAGCCTGGGCATTTCCAGGACCAATGCCCAGTGATGGAGATAGGGACATTGGTTCATTTCCCTGACACACCACAGGTTGCCCCCGGTCATGCTGGTTTGTACCGCATACCTGTGTGTATTTAGGGGGGTACATACCAGGCCTTGGTGGATTCGGGTTGCAGCCAAAACTCCATCCATCAATGCCTGATTCAAGAAGAGGCTTTGGGTGAGAGTCACAAGGTGAAGTTTAGGTGTGTGCATGGGGATATCCACGATTATCCAGTAGTGACCATAATGTTTCAATTCCGGGGGCAAAAGCATAGTGTCGAGGCGGCGGTTAGTCCCCGCTTTACACATCTGCTAATCCAGGGTACGAATTGGTCTGTGTTTACCAAGTTATTAAGGGAAATTTGTGCTGGTGGGTCCTGCAACAATGTGTCTTGGTGTGGGATTTGTGATGCGCTGGCAGGGGAGGCGGAGCCGGGGCAATCTACGTCAGTTCCGCATCAGGGGTGACGTAAGGGAGGGGGAAGTCTTGGCTTCCCCCTCTGGATTTCCCTCTTACTTTTTTCCCCTCTGGAGCAGACACGAGATGTGACCCTTAGGCACACCTTCGACCAAGTGAAAGTGGTTGATGGTCAGCATCTTCAGCTAGACATCGCACTCTCATATACATATTTTTCTATTATAAATGATCGATTGTATCGAGTGACGCAGGATGCTCAGACAAAAGATGATACAACCCAGTTGTTGACACTACTTTCATGTCACATACACTATGCGAGCTGTACGAATTATTGGGAATTAAATAGATTCAGACTAGTGTGTGCCACCAACAAACAGATGGCTTAGTCGAACGGTTAATAAAACCCTGAATTGGGATAAGTGGCTTGATCCCCTGGTATTCACAGCATGAGAGGTCCCAAAAGCCTCCATGGGGTCCTCCTCAAAACTAAATTCAATATGTTCTTTGAGGTCACATGGCGAGTCATGGAAGTCAATTATGGGGTTAACGGATAGGGGCAGAGCATGGCAAATTTACCACCTCAACCTCTTAAAACCATGGAGGGAGGTGGTCCCTGTGTCTTTGGTGATGGTGGTTCTGGAGAGGGAGGAGCTTGGGCCGGAGGTGAATTTTAAAGCCAATTGAGGTGCCCCGGTCACTTGCAGAGACCACCTCTCATGGACAAGGCCAACATTTGTGTTTTTACAACATTTTTGTACAAGGCTAACTGAGCGATACGATTATAAGAGACTTTGTATTTTTGTACAAGGTTAACTGCTGAACAACATGTTTTTGTTGTTCTTACTTGTTTCTCTTTCATGGAAGAAACTATTCTGCTAAATTATACTGGCTTATACTGCTTTACTGAATGATATATAAAAATGTGCTTGAACATTAAAAAGCAAGAGAGTGAATTGATACACCCTGTGTGCCTGTCATTTCTTCCTCTTCCTTTGTGAAGTCCCAGAGGCACAATTGAATGCATGCAGACTACTTCAGCTAATTAGAAGGGACCATGTTGGGAAGCCAAAATAATTCCCAAAAATGTTGGCCTTACATTCAAATATAATTCTCAGACGTGTTCTCACCCCTACCCGTCGTGCAAACCTTATAGAACACCATATCGAAACAACCCCAGGTGTAGTGGTACGCAGCCGCCCCTACCGATTACCCGAGCACAAAAAAATGTGGTCCGGGAGGAATTAAAGGCCTTGCTCGATATGGGGGCAATATAAAAATCCCACAGTGACTGGGCCAGCTCGGTGGTGCTGGTTCCGAAGAGTAGCGGCTCGGTCCTGTTCTGTGTGCATTATAGAAAGGTCAGCGTGGTGTCTAAATTTGACGCTTATCCAATGCCTCGTATTGATGAACTGCTTGATTGGTTGGGCGCGGCTCATTTTTATTCAACACTAGATCTGACAAAGGAATATTGGCAGATCCCCTTAACACCAACACTTAAGGAATTTTTAACTGTTTCTCATCCACAACCATTATATTTCTTCTGGAGATATGGATTTAACCACATGAGTCTTATGGATTACTTCGGAAGCTACAAAGGTCTGGCCACCATTCACTTGCATTGTATAAACCTACAGAGCTGAGATATTCTACAAAAAATATTTGTTTTTGTTCTGCTGAAGAAAGTCATTAACATCTGGGATGGCACGAAAGTGAGTAAATGATGAGAGAATTTTAATTTTTGGGTGAACTAGCCATTTAAGTGCAAATTGAAAGAAATCGGAATCTTGTTTTATTTAATTCATTCATTTTTACCTTCAGAAGAGCTCAGAAGGTGAAGGTTGGTATGCTGTGTTGAGTGAGACCATTAATAGCTTTGTTTATTTTAAATGGAACTAATTTTGTCGTGTAGTGATTCAAAATCTATGTTTAACCCTGGAAGGGGTGATCTATGAACTGGATGGGTCCCTTGTCTCCATTGTGCCCTTAAGCAAAACTCTGAGCTTAAGATTATCTGCTATATAATCAACAGCTTTTTATTGTTTTGTGTCCTTGTGTGCCTTATACTGTTATTTATGTCCATGCACTGCGTGTAATGTGCATTTCTTTAGATGAAAAACATCTAATAAATACAAAATAATTTCTTGTAATAATGCTGTTCTAAATGTAAATTAATATGTCATTAATATATAAGTAATGTCATTCTAAACCTGTGTTCTGAGAGCTATGGCAAAATTTAGGTTTTTTCCTCACACAATTATAATACTTTTAAAATTATTTTATGGTGCTTTTGTCATTTTTGGTGCTCTGTCCCCATTCACTTTCATGGGATGGGAAATGGAAGTGTGAACTTCCATATGGGTTTGGAGCGACCATACATGACAGTATGTTATTTAAATTTTTAGGAGAACTAACCCTCTAATATTACAAGAATAAAATCTAACCAATGTGTTGAATTGAATTGAAGAAGTTTTGTCCAGTTTTTAAGTAACCAACATAACATTACACTCATGCACATAAACGCACTTTCTCCTGATCTTTCTGTAATGAAGGTCTTTACACTAGGAGGGCTAACTAACTGCTCATTACACAAACTCCTCTTTCCCCATCATCCCCTGAGCTAAATTACAACACAAACAGTCGGACGGCCTGCAGGGCAGCCGTTGGATATGAAAGCGCTCAGTCTCGCCCGATTCACCCCTGCAGGACTCAGTCTAATGATAACCTACCAGCTCTCTGCAGCGCTAATGCACATGTCCTTGGATAGGAAAGGTCAAAGTGTGTGTGTGTGTGTTCGAACATGTTTTGGCACTTTACTCTCACTCAGATGGTCTTTTTTTTCCTGCAGCTCATTTGCATTATTACAGCTACAACATCATGACTTGTGTTGACTATTTCCTCCTCACTGGGGCATTTAACAGGTCAGATCTTTAAAATGCCTGGAGACAGTTAACAGCATTATTACTCCTCTCTCCTCTTGGAGGGAGTACGGTGCACCATGGTATCAGATAGTAGAACAAAAGTACTGAGTGTTTACCTTATTTATGTAATTGCAGTTTCATGGTACTTCAAAGAATATCATAGTAATACGAATAGTATTACCATGATACAATATACTATATATTTGTGTATATATAACAAAACTTGCCCCTCTCTCTAAAATTAATATATTTAAATGTGTATATATAGTACATATGTAAAATGTGTAAGAAATTTTGGCTGTTTTACTTCTATAATTATAGTCTCACATGAACTTACACAATGTATACAGGGTAAGATTCTTGCTGGCATGGTGTAGAGTACACTACTAAGAACCATGTTATTGTAACTTGATATTAAATATGTATTTAAATTAATAGGTTTCATTAATGTTCCTTTAATTAGGCTACTGTGAAAATTACTCTAATGAATAACTAACAAATACATAAAATGCAATAAACTGTTAAGAATTGTATAGCTAATATGAGTGTAGTAATGTTCACATTAATATGTTATCTTGTATTACCATATATAGCCTACATAAGAATTAATGGTTATTTGTTTTATTTGTGTACTATAATGTGCTTTTCTGTGTAAAGTGAAATTGTTTTCCTACTTAGAAATACACATTTAAATGATTTGATATCACAAGAAAAAGACACCACCGACAGCAGTAAAAGGCACACAAAAAAAGACATTTGATATAATTACGGGACACAGTTGTCCAGCATCTGCAAAGAGCACCAAAAACTAGCACAGGTGCAATAGCATGCAGTATTTTCACAAAGTTTAATTGCACAAGTTACATTAAATGTATATATACATACAGTATCTCACAAAAGTGAGTACACCCCTCACATTTTTGTAAATATTTGATTATATCTTTTCATGTGACAACACTGAAGAAATGACACTTTGCTACAATGTAAAGCAGTGAGTGTACAGCTTGCATAACAGTGTAAATTTGCTGTCCCCTCAAAATAACTCAACACACAGCCATTAATGTCTAAACCGCTGGCAACAAAAGTGAGTACACCCCTAAGTGAAAATTACTTGTTAGTGTTACATGGTCTCAGGTGTGAATGGGGAGCAAGCTCTGGTGAACTCCATGCCCAAGAGGGTTAAAGCAGTGCTGGAAAATAATGGTGGCTACACAAAATATTGACACTTTGGGCCCAATTTGGACATTTTCACTTAGGGGTGTACTCACTTTTGTTGCCAGCGGTTTAGACATTAATGGCTGTGTGTTGAGTTATTTTGAGGGGACAGCAAATTTACACTGTTATGCAAGCTGTACACACTACTTTACATTGTAACAAAGTGTAATTTCTTCAGTGTTATAATTAAAGATATAATTAAATATTTACAAAAATGTGAGGGGTGTACTCACTTTATTGAGGTACTGTATATCAGTTTAGCAGGGAAATAAATTTACAGCAAAAATTATGTTTACTCCAGGGATGCCTGTGCATTAGCATTAGACGCTGGAAATGTCCCGCTCCATACTGAAATGGAAAATATGATTGTTAGTAAAAATCCATTCGCACTTGGATCAGTAGTCGGGCTCTTTCTTGCTTGTGCAATCAGTTGCGCTCCCGCCTCCCGCTGCTCAGTGTGCGTTTATAGAGAATCTCTGTACACTTTTTAAAATAATAACAATAACAATATTTAAAAAACACTATTCACTCCATGGTGTTGCATCACATCATTAGAAAAAGTTCCGGGTCAAAAGTTACTCGTACTGACAGTCATGCGTATCATCACTTATTTTAGGTGGACATACGCAAAATCCTAAGAAAGATAGGTGGGCATACGGCATATGCTTCCGTATTCCCTAGACTACATTACTGATACAGTATATTGTCATTTGGGCAGTAGTTTGTTCATTTACATTTGTTTCATTTGTTTGTTCAGTTGTTCAATTTTGAACAAATGCTAAGCAGAGAGTTGTGGACATGAAAAGTCAGCCTAAGGTGAGTTGCTGGTCTTGGTTGTCCATTAAGCTTGTTCCCACTTGTCAGGCATGTCTAGTTTAAAGGGATATGTCACCCAGAATACTCACCCTCATGCCATCCCAGATGTGTATGACTTCTGAAGAACACAAATGAAGATTTTTAGTAGAATATTGAAGTCCTTTTTTTACTATAAATATCCACCTTTGACATGCTCAGACCAGTAGGTGGCTATATGCGCTAAAAAGAAAAAAAAATGAAGATGGACATGTATAGTGAAAAAACGAATTTAAAGCTAAACTATGTAACTTTTGGCCCTCTAGCGGTTAAAAAATAAAACTGCATGTTCTTTGGCTCTGCTCCTCTGTGCGGATGAATGTGGTTCGAGGCAACGGTGTACACATGTATACAGGACATCTCATCAGAGCGAATGGACAAATAAATTAAGAAAGAAAGGACAAGATGTCACGTGAGCAGGTTAGTGCCATATCTTATGCTGTTGTTTTAACTTATTGGAAACGTTGTTTTGAAATAAATGACGATATAAAAGTTAGGCAACCTTTGTTAGTATTAGGCATAACAATTGGTAGTCTGATAATGTCAAACGTTGCACAAAGTTTTTAGAACTGCAGGATATTCTGGCCAAATAGATCATAGTTGTCAGTAATATATAGATTGTCATTGTTACCAACCAGTGGTCAACATTATTTCAAGACTCACATGTCCTCGGCAGGCCTAGGACTAAAGGATTTATTTCTATAAATAATTTCCGTTATAAAGAGGAATACACACGTGTGCTAGCAAGTGAAATGTTCTGCACAGATTACAGTATAATTATTGTATTTCACTACACACATACACACACACACACACACACTCACACACACACACAGACGTTTGTGGGTGATATCACAACTATACATAAAACATATCAATAAAATATCTTACCTGTTGAGTAAGAATAAAGCGAACACGGAAGGGCGAATAACATGTATGCATTTTCCCACGAAATCTGTCCTGACAGCTCTAAAATATAAATTATTATCATAGGTTTATCAAAGTATATTTGGGTAAAGTAAAGACATGGTTTTGAAGATGTTTTTTGTTGCACTCATTAATAACATATTATTAAAAAAAAAAAAATGACAGTGTAGCTTTAAATATTGATTTTTTTTTGTGGTAGATCATCTGAATCAACTTAAACCCGCTAAAACCTGCGAAACAGTAGATTTATGAGAGTTTGGTAATATAATTCCTTATTAATCTAGAGGAACACATGTAGACGTTGGTTGACTATAAAGATCTGATGTCTAGCCGCAGCCTTTGTTTGGTACTTCAGTCTGAGCCATCCACTCCTTTTCATGTACCTGGATCATAAACTGATTTGAACTCTAATACAACAGCACCACCGTGTGGACAGTAATAGGGCACACAGTGTTCAGAACGAGGCCGTGTCGCACCTCGCTGAATGCATATTTATTTATAAATGTTCTCTATGTAATCAGAGCACACTGATTTTAATCACTGCAATCATTCAGTAACTCTGCCCTCATTGTCTAGGCTTTCAGAGCAGTTTGTGTGATATATGAGATTGCTTAATTATAGCATACTCAGTTTAAAGGGTGCTGTTCAGTTGTATGTCCACACGGTGTCAGCAAAACCCACAAAACGAATCTAGGGGATTTGCTTACACAGGAGTCACAGGATGTACAATATACACATTGCTGTCTTGCTTAAGTCCAACTGAAGATGTACTGAAGGTAAATTGCCGCCTGAAGACATAATTCCTCCTTGGTTTGAACAGATTCCACATAAAATCTCTCAGTGAAATGCATTAGCCATTACTGCTTTAACTGAGAGTTGATTTGTTTTTGCTCAGAGGACATTAAGTGACATGGAAAAGGGAGAAAAGAGCCAAACAAAATTAGATTTTTAAGGCAATTGTTGTTTGTGTAGTGCTCGGCAGGAATGGCTTGCATTATGAAGTCACTCTTAATACAATCTTGTAACAATACACAAGATTATTTCTTTAATCATTGTCTTGTGTCACACATTCAGCTGCTGATGAGAGTAAAGAGCTCTTATAACAGAAACAAAGCCAGATGAAGATTTCTATAAGCAAAACATGACAAGTGGCTCTCATATATGAATGCTTCCCATTTCCTTTATGGTGCCCAAACCCTATTGACAGAGCTTTGGGGGAAAGGATGACTCAGACAAGAAAGAGTCATTACTCACTCACCCTCATGTTGGACCACACCTTTATGCTGTTATTTTTTCTGTGGAACTCAAAATGAGAATGTTTTGAAGAATCGTCATGCAGCTCTTTTACATAATGCAATAATCGATAGTGGATATGTCTGTAAAGCTAGGAAAAGAAATACAAAGTATCATAAAAGTTGTTTAAACGACTTGTGTTCTATATTCCAAGTCTTCTGAAGTCATACCATAGCTTTGTGTGAGCAACATACCCAAATTTTAGTCATGATAATCTTTATACTGTAGACTTCACTGGTCATAATTTCTCTTGGGGAGGGGGAGGGGGTAATACAAGTAAAATGTACCTTTATCGGAGTGACTACTTGCACCCCAGTGTAAATAGCAAATAGCATCTGCCACACAATGCAGCTTTTTGCACCGCAATAGTCTGGTGAAACCACAGAAATATACAACAAACTAGACTTTAGATGTCGCTGCAGTGGTGTGGGGTGTAAAGATGGTGTAAATGTAGTGTTGTCCTAGCGACACCGGTTCGATTTTGCCTTTTGTCCCACTCTTTTCCCCATCCAATTTCCTGCTTCCACTCTTAATATTTCATTTTAATATGACTTAAAATAATAGTTAAAAAGGAATATAAATATTGATTTCATCACAGTGATTTGTTCATGGTGAATGTCGGGGAGTGAAGAGAAGGGTTTGAACTGGAGGCGGGTATGTCGATAGGACTCGTTCCCTTCCTCTTACTCCCGTGGCTCGGCATCGCTTGTGTGTACAGTAGACTGCATCACAGTATTACAACAGTAATATTGTTGTAACCATATTTTTTGGCAGAAAGTTTTAATGCAATTAACCATGGTGTTAGTACAGTAATATGGTGGTAACCACGGTTAATTTTATTGTTGCTGTAACAAAATACCATGGTGAAAATACAGTTACTGTAGTAAAACCAAGGTTATTTTTTTCTACGGTTAGATTTAGGGGTAGGGGTTAATGTAGTGTGTCTGTGAGATTCTTAATAAACTCAATAAACACACTGCAGTGATGCCTATGTACTCTATGTTAGTATTTAAATATGTGTGTGTGGCAGGGTGGAGGGTGGAGGGCGGGGCCGGGTCGTGATCCTACACACCCGGTCCCGTATTAGGCTAATCAAGAGGGATAAAGGCCGACTGCATAAGATGGTGCGGCTGAGACAGATCATTTACGGACATGTCCGTCATGTGTGTTTTGTCTTAAAATTTAGAAGTTTATCATTAAAATAGGATTTATATTGTCAAGCCGGTTCTCGCCTCCTCCTTTCCCTTGAACTGCTTTACAGTGTGCGTATCTACTATTATTTGTACCAGGGTTGGGGCGCAAATAATATCTGCCACTATTTGCACTGGGTGTAAATAGCATATACTGTTATTTGCACCAGTGTGCAAGTAGCATCTGCCAAAATGTATTAGGAGCCAAGCTATAACTTGATGAATGGTTTTAATTGCAAGTACGATCATGTGACGAATCAAATCAAAGACTAACACTACAGTGACGGTCTATTAAAGGGATAGTTCACCCAAAAATGTATCGCTTTAGAAGACATTAATTTAACAGCTGGAGTCGTATCGATGATGTTTATGCTGACTGTCTGAGATTTTTGGACCTTCAAAAGAGGAATCTCCATTCACTTGCATTATAAGGACCTACTGAGCTAAGACATTTTCTTCAGATGTGTTCTGGTGAAGAAAGAAAATCACACACACCTGGGATCTCATGAGGGTGAGTAAATAATAAGAACATTTACATTTTTGGATGAACAATCCCTTTAAGGACGGAAGTGGTTGTGCAACAACATTTGTTAATATATGAAAATGGGAGGTCTACAATGGTAATTTTTGGATTTTTTTTACAGTGATGTTTTTTCTTTATTTCTAAACATTCTACTAATTTAAAGGAATGATTCACCCAAAAAATTACAATTCTCTCATCGTTTCCTTACCCTCAGGCTATCCCAGATGTGTATGACTTTCTTCTGCAAAACACTAACAAAGTTTTTCAGATGAATATTTCACCGCTGTAGGTCCATACAACTGAAGAACTCTTAAATAAGATTCTACACGAGAATCTTGTTCACACAGTGCACTTTTAATTGTGCGGAATGTCTTTAAGTTATTAGCAGTTTCAAATATTCATACAATTATCTCAGATTTCCACCAGTTTCCGTTGACTCTGTCCTGCATTCAGGCATTAATCAGAGCTTGTTTGATGTGTGTAATCCGCTAATATTGTTCAGGATGTAAACTCTGCCAGGGTTTTATTCAGGGGACATTATCGTGCCTCACAGCTTTGACTCTGCAATTACACCCTCAACTGCACTCATTAATTCAACATGCAGACATTTCTGAGAGAAAAAAATGTCTCTGTGTGAGCTCTGTGAGATGCCTCTCTCTGCCGATGTTGGCCAAACAATCCTGATGCTGCTCTCTGAAGAAGAGAATGGACCAGAGGATCGAGGTTTGGCTGCTCAGCATAGTCCAGTTAGCTCCTGCTGGTAATGTAATCTGGACATGTTGCTACCAAATGTATAGGTACTCTGAAATCAACCCCATGCTGCTGAGTTACTGTCAAGTGCCATCTCCAATCAGACATTTTTGCATACATTTTTATTTTATTTTCCTGTGGTGCTACTGATATCACATTGCTCAAGCAGCCTCTGAGACACAAATTCTGGTTCTTTAGAACAGGAGACGTTGCATTTCCCTATAAGATTACATTCGATACACTCCACTGATGGTTAGATTTAGGGTTTGGGTTACAGTGGAAAGGCAATAAAATATGCATTTCTGTTGACTTTATAACATCATTTGCATAAATAAAACTAGATTTGGCGCCAATGATGGAAATGGAGCTCAAACGTGCCCATAATTGCAGCAACACTTCCAGCTTCAGCCACTGGGGGCAGCAATTTAAATTTGAGTAAGCACAGACCGAATTCAGTTGAAAAACTTTCGACCTTCTGTTGCCGAATTCACAGTGAAATCAGTCTGCAAAAAAACATATTTCTCCAATTTAACAATTGACAGATTCTTTGGGTTTGCTGTTCAATGTTTGTTGCCTTTTATATTAGAGCTCAGCATAGTCACTAGTGAAGGGCCTTCAAGCCTTTTCTGTGCGCAATCTTGTGGTACCAGCAGCCAATCAGTGTTGTCATGATGTTATTTTTCTGAGGTTCCAGACTGATTAGTCACATGAAAAAGGTGGCTCTAAAAAATCAGGCCAAAGGCAAGATGGCAGCATGCAGGTGGCACACTTCCAGGACTGCATGTGCCATCCGAGCAACTGCTATTGAGATTAATGAGAATACTAGCAGTTGTCTCTCTCCAGGTTTTATAGAAGTCCCTGGAATGGACAGACAACAAAACTGTGAACAGCAAATTTGTTCATTTATGTCACATTTAGGTTGTTTTTCTTTGCAAATGATGAAAAAAATGAATTTCTGAGTGGAAGTTTTTTATTGTATGAAAAATCCAAAGGCAGGCTTTTTATTTTTTATCCCATTTCCTTTGCACTTATCTTTATATAAAATGAAAATGGTTTGCATAATTTCCAGAACATCCTTTTTTGGATATTCACGCTTTACAGTCCATTCATTTCACCTGAATGTATAATCAATCATGGTGCTATTCTTCCGACAGGTCCAGTTTGTGTTGCTGAAGAATGAACACTCAGGCCCGTCCGGCGGGGGAAGAACCGAGCTTGCAGCGCTCCAACATCAGCCCAGTAAATATTCAATTTAAAGGATTCCCAGATAAGGGCGTCTGAAAAACGGAGGCAGCAGCCATTCTTCTAGATAAGAAAAGACGGCACCATCTGCAGAGAGCGAGATAGTGAACTCCTACAACAACCCAAAACCCTCAACCATAGAGAGAGAGAGACTGCTTAGAAAGAGCTCTGACCGTATTTAGAAATTCAAAAAAGGTTTATTTTCACTTTTTCAGAAAGGCTGTAGGCAGTATTAAACACGGCCAGTTGAAAAGAAAAAGAGCAAAATGTTCTTTTTCTCCTTCATCCTCTTCGTTTAATGTATTCTAGGTGATATTTTATTTCACCTTGTGTAGTTTTCGAGGATGAGGGCATGCCACGCACCCTGCCCATGTTGACATCTGCCTAATTTGGCTAGCTACTACCAGGTAACAGAATAATTAGTGGCAAAATAATGTAGAGTTTAATTGGAAGCTATGGGAAGCGTTTTCTCCTCCCTTCTCAAAAATTGATAAGACAATTAATTTAGCATTTCTAAATCTGAACTGTAGCATAGTTGCATTTTTTTTCCCCTGCTATCCGCATCCTGTTGAGAAGCATTGCTTAAAATTTAATATAATAGTCACCATCATCATTTATGTAGGCTGGGTTTCACTGAGACCACACAAGGTGAATGGAAAATGGACTGAGATGTATCACAGCTAAATTGGACACAAAATTATATATTAAGACCAGGGACAATGTGAATACAAAATAATTCACCTGGTTAAAATTTTCGACCACTTAAACAAATTAATCACACAGTGAATTTGACAACAGTAGGTCAAACGTTCTGTTTCTGAAATCGGTCAGTGCTTACCGTTTTTTTAAATCACTGCCCAACAGTGGCTGATTCTGGAAGTGATGTTGAACGTATGAGTACGTTTGAACTTTCCGGATGTTTCCTATAAAATGTCCACAGAGTAACACTAAAAGTGAGTATGTAATGCAGATTTACTCTACACTAATTTTTTTAAACTCCAAACCCAAACCTTAAACCTAACCATGAGTGAAATTAAAATGTCATTTTACAGCAAAAATGCAACCTCAGAATCATGCCCACCATTGTTTACGTGAGCACGATTACTTCCTGGTTCCTACGAGACCAGAACCCTTGTCTTGGAGATTGCTTGTGCAACATTATCAGTAGCAAGTGGAAAATGTGAATCCGAATAGATGAAAAAATGTCTGACGGGCAATGGCACTTTTCAGTAATTCCGCAGAATGGGGTTGATTTAAGGGTACACAACTTTCGGAAGCAACACATCGATCGATTCCCTCAGTGTTTAATGTGAGTAAGGATGTACTCTTTATCGTTTCATCTCGTTGATATCCTGCTTCACACACATCTGCATTTTCACACACTGCATGGAATTTCAGTCGCCTGCTAGAATCTTCAAGTTGATGGAATAGTTACTGTGCACTGTGTGATATTCTCTACGAGTGTGTAGTGTGTCCATTAACGTGTGTGCCGTTTACATTGGTGTGCAAAGTGAGCTGCACAGACTCACAGATAAGACGCTCACTCTGATAACACCCCTCAGTCTGTAACCCCCCAGAGTTTGTTCAATTTGTGTCGAGCTGCAGCCGAAATCACTTACTCCTCGTGGCTCTGAGTTCGGTGCCCAATGATGATTCATTTAGTCAGCTGGAAAAAGAAGGATAATGATGTGTCCATCACAGACGAGAGAACTTTAGCGAGACTGTCACAGACCTCTGCAGGGCCAAACAAAAGGCTTTTAAAGTCAGCATAAAATGAAAATGGACATTATTTGCTTTCGTTGTACTCGATCCTGCTCTTATCGAGCATGATTCATCAGTCTGCATTATTCCGAAATAACTTCTTTTGGTTGATATCACCTAGGCCGAGCGAGCCAAATGGCCAAATGCAAATATAGACATTGTTTTAGACTGCAGGGCAGTCAATGCAGCCCTTATAAAATCTTGCCAATAGTTAACACAATTTAACTCCAGTTGGCATTAATGTAATCAATGTTGCGGTAATAATGATAAGGCATTTGAAAAAGAAGCGTTATCATCGAGATACGCTGAAATGTTCTGGAGGGTAAACTTGACCATCTGCCTTCATGTCGTGGTCAGAAAAAAACAGGTGGTGGTTCAGGAGGGGAGTAGTCCTCCACAATCCACATTTTAATTATTATTATTATTTTTATGGAACGCCCGCTTTTCACCATCCAATCAATTAACCTATGAACACAATCAATAGCCTCATTGTATATTCTGTGCCAATTCCAGGTTGTGAAAGTAAAATGGGCTGCTAATACTTTTCATGTTGAATTTAACAACCTGAGAGGACACCAGTATGCTGCACAAAAGTCTCCAATCAGTACTCAGGTTTTTATAGTTTAGAAAGTCTATTTGGGGAAAAGATCTGCACAATTAGATTCCTGTGGCTGTTTTGTGCACACATATTAAAAGCACGTCTGAGGCATTTTGATAAATTGAAAGCATTAAGTGGTTTTCAGCCCTCAAGAGATTTTCATTACGATCAAGAGAAACATCCTGAGGTTACGCACAGAGAAATGCACAAACTCAGTCGTGGCTCAGTGCAGGAGACCCTCGCAGACATCATAACGCTAACGGGTTGAAATGATGAATGTTTCTTCTTAACGCTGTGGGGAGAATCTTCCCTTATAGAGAGACAATCTGTGATGTTGTTTGTAGAAAAGAGCAGATTGTGATTTTGATGAAGTGAATCTGTCAGATCCACTGAGAGTGTGTGAAAGTTGGTTATCTCTCTGTGTCATGGTCTCACACACACACACAAATACATGCTTGTCTTTGAATTCTATACTCACAAGGGAACTGTGGACATCTTTGAAAGTACACCAGAAACACTGGTCTTGGATATGTGGTGATCTCTTATCCTTATTTTAGGGCTTTTTGATTGCTAATCTTCAAACATTCTGGTTAGGGGTTTTTCTAAAGCCCATACACTAAGTATTAATCTTTTGCAATTAATGCAGCCCAAACCGCTTAACAAACAGACTAATTATAATCTTAGGTGTGCTGTCTTTTTTTTTTTTTTTTTTTTGAAAACTCACTTTTTTAGAAAATTTCAAATGTGAAAATCTTGAAAGTGTGAAAACGTAGCAAAATAAATGCATTTTCAAATGAAGACGGATTAGTGTGGACATGACCTCATATCTCATGTTTGTCTATTGTGATCGGGTCTATGTCCACTTAGTATTGACAACATCCATAACACCCATACAATTAATTGTTACATTAAATGTTAATAATAATTATTAATAATAATATTATGATTTTTGTGAGACAAACGAAAAATATTTTTTTAACTCATAAAAATGCTTTCCATGTCATTTTACTGACTATGATGGAAATGTAATATTCCTCAGCCATGAGCAATAGACTAGAAGTTTGCTTTTACAGAAGAGTCTATATTTCTGATTAGCCTCAGATGTAAAAGATTCCATCCAGCTTGTATTTTGTTGGCGACATTATGTAATAGAGTAAAAGAGTGATACACAGCTTATCAGTGTGAATGTAATTAAATCAGCTATCTCTCAAACAAAACCCCTCAAAGGCATTTATTAGGATCCCAGCGCACTGTAATACGACGTGATGCTTTAATAAAAACTGAATGCTTTGTCTGGATGAAAGCGCAGCGTGTTTAACTCATGACAGTGAAGACACACGGCTGCATTTTTTGGCCAAAAACACAGTATGCAAGTGCTTTATTTACACATAAATTTGCAGGGACATGAAAACATTTTTTCTGCAGAATGAAGCCCCAAATAAATGTTAATAGTTGTGTTTAAAATATACTACTATATTGCTGCAATATATAGAATGTATATTATGCACAATGTGCAGATATTCTGAATGGATGGAATAACAGATGGCTCACCACATCTGCCAAAATGTGCAGTTCACCATAGAGCAAAACTGTGTGAAATACAGTATCCAACAATGCAATGCGCTCATCTTGACCTTCAGTTTCTAGTATGACGCAGTGGCGGATTTAGGCATGCCAAAAGTAGTATTTCATTGCGAAAATAGCTGATTTTCTGGTCTACTGTGAATTGCATGCTTTTATGTGTTTGATTTTGCGGCGTTAATATGTAACAAGGAAACAGAAAAGCATATCGTAACGTATCTCAAACTCCATCACAAGGGGCCGCTCACGCTGGAATAACAAAACTAGATGCAGTGACACAAAAACAAGAGCAGAATTCAGGCGTCTTGAGACGCGTTTTTAAAAGTTGACGTTTGTTTTTCTTGTCTGTGTTTTTTTATTCTTAACTTGACTGGTGCACCTGCACGAGCTGCTAAAAAGTAGTGAGATATGGAGCAACTGTCAAAGACGTCTGTCTAGATCATGTTTACATAGAAAAACAAAAATGTGTTTGGTTTGAACAGTCCCTAACAAAAAATGTATAATGCAGAATGTTTTAGACTGTATTTTTCAGAGAGCATTATGAGCTTTTTTATTAGAGTAATTATGAAATTCTAAAAGCGTTCATAATTGATACTGAAATCATTCCAGTCTCAATTCAGTGTTTTCTCCACTGGATTTGCCTCAGAATCCAGATTTTACACTGAATATCAAAATAGCTTTTTGTAAAAACATTTACATTTATTAACATTGCCATGATTTACATAGACCCAGCAATATGATAAATTACATGGGCTGAATAAGGACCCAGTGTGTGACCTTTGGGTATCTAAATGCCTCTTGAATTCTAATGGTTTCATGCTCTTGCCAGACAACAATATACCACACAAAGCACAAATCAAAGTGGCCAAAACAAACCATGTTTATCCTCACTGCAAGTTAACCTGTGTTTAATGTAGTTTGAGTTGTATTTTCTTTAACCTCAAGTAGTTTTGCTCATGGTTTTTTAAGGGATGAGTGCATTTCACACAACCTGTCCATGTTGCCTAATTTGGCTAGTTTCTGACGATGAAATCTGATCGGACACACGCGACAAAAAACATTCTTAACAGGTACCTTTGTCTTGAAAACTTGTTTATTCATTGATTTATTTTGCGTTCCTAATTATGCATAATTATATGGTCATTTGCATTGTATTATTTGCATTCAGCATTGTTTTTCCCTGCTGACCCTATCAGACCCCAGTTTTGGGTTGTGACACAGCAGTTAAGAATCTCTGCTGTAGGCCCCTCTCTGAGCCCTGGCTTCTTATCAGAAAGTTCCTGATTGTCTTTGTTGTACATTGTTGTACCCATAATACTTAAAGACAGGATCTTTTTTCTGGTGGCTCCATCAAAGTGTCAATAGAGTCCAGAGGTCTTTTCTCCACTATCTGTGAAGCCTCTTCTCTTGTTCTCTCATTCACGATGTCAGGAGGCTGGTAACCAGGCTCCAGGGGGTCCAGAGGGTCTTTAGAGAGCAGGATGCTGATTGAGGGAAGTGTTCGGTGGACAGTCATCTCCGAGTCGCCTCCTTCCTGACTCTCCCAGACCTCTCTTAAGCCTTTGTACTGCAGTTTAGTCATCTGGTGAAGACCACCTATCTTTCTTTTCATGATCTCGGCACATGTGATGGTTTTAGTGACAGCCCGGCCTGAGCCGCTGAACACGACCTGTCTCAGTCCGGTCTGACCACTGGTCCCGATCTCATCCTGCATCCGTGCCATGGCGAAACCCATGAGGTTACGAATTTTACTTCCCTCCTTCACCCTCATTTCCAGCACGCCTGCGGGCAACCCGGGAAATGGACACAAGATGTCCTCCTCGGTCCGACATACTTTCTTAAAGCCTGTGTGATCCTGCTTGAGGCCACTGCTTGACAGTTGCAGAGGCGGTAAGGTGGAGACAGACTGGGCATTTCTAGCCTGTCCCTGAACGGACAGGCATGTGTCCCGATGGGTGCTAAGCTCCATTGGAGAATGTTTGAACACTTTGAGTCTCGGGTGTGATTTCTGGAAGAGCCCACAGCAAACATGCAATCATTCCTTCATATTAAATGCTCAAATTACACACTATTCCGCCGTTTCATCCGTGATTAGCACCCTACTGGTGAATCGCTTCCATGAAAGGACAAACCAGAGAAGAGAGTCCAGAACCATGACTGCGGCTGTCTTATGACATGATATATTAAAAAAAACTTGTGTTGTAAAGTTTTAGATATTTTGAAAAGCTGCAAGTCTTTACCCACGTGTCCTTTGAAATGCAACGTCCAACATCACTTGTCTGGTCTTTAAATGAGCTGTTAAATTTGACAACATCCAGGCTTGTAAGTTTCAGAAATGAAGAGGCAAATCCTTAGAGTGCGTAAGGTTTCAGACAGCACATTTACTTCTTTGGGATGATCCAGGATAAATAAATTTCTCCTTGTCTCTCTTTCAGTCCTCTTTACTCACCTGCTTGCTCTTTCACTTTGTGGATGTGAGCGCTGGACTGCATCACTGTCTTTCTCTTTTTCTCCTCGTCTTCCACGTGCTGGCTGGGTTAAATGAGGCTGGAATTGCTCTGTGTCTCTCCCGGCACCCGTGCTGCCTCGTAAATGCGAGGGAGAGAGGGAGTGCCAGCCCTCTTAAAGTCACAGCAACCCCAGATTCCAGATTAACAATCTCATTTAATAAGCACGCAGATCTGATGTGGGTGATTCTTCAATTGGGTAATGTTTGTGTCATCTAAGACAATGATGTTTCCTCATTTTTAAGTGTTGAAAGGTTAAATTTGCCAGAATTTCTCTATTTTGAGCTTGTTCCCTAGCCCAAACTTTTTAACTTCACCTCTAATAAAATAACTTAAAAATTATATTTTGAATTCATTTGTTATTTATTAATTTATTAATATAGATTTTTGTAACAATCAATCACTGTCTCCAAAAGTAAGTTAGGACATAAAGTTCTCACTAATGGCTTAGCAACTTCTAGTTGTTTGTAACAAAGTCAGTGCTTAATTTGGTTGCACCACCTGTTCTTAATGCAAGACTTAACTAGTAGGTCGTAAGCTCTCCGTAAAGTAATGCGTAGTCGCATAATATGAAGTTTACCTGTATTGATCCAATAAACAGCCCTCAAATTTGTACACAGAAGTGTTAAGAAGCCATGCATTTCAGTTCGATCTTGCTACGGTTGATGTTCAAACCTTGTTTGCTCACGTCAGCAGTAATAAATTGTATCCCCATTGAAATATGATAAATATCATGCAACAAAACTAGATTTCATTAATGTATTTAATTTAATTCCATTAATGCGACCATTAAATCCCCCCCCCCCAACCCCCCAAAAAATCCACAACTTTTGTGTTTTTACTTTAGTAAAATGAGTGTTATTATGAATCAAAAAAAAAAAAAAAGGAAAATATTACACATGTATGTTCGGGTCATTTATGACCCACGAACATCATAAGTGTGACTCACAAACAAACAGTACACAAGAGTTAAATCCATGTCTTCAGAAGCAATATGATAGGTGTGGGTGAGAAACAGATCAATGTTTAAGCCATTTTTTTATGATAAATTCTCCTCCCTGCCCAGTCGATCTCCGTTTTCTACTTTTTGTTTTTGGTGATTCATATTATTAATGCATATCGCCCCCTGCTGGGCAGGTAGAAGACTTTATGATGAAAATGACCTGTTTGAGCCTATTGATCTGTTTCTTACACACACCTATTATTTTGTATCTGAACACATGGATTAAACCATGTGTTATTTTAAATTTTAGTATCAACTACTTCAAATGTGAAAAATGTCAAATCAGTTGAAGGTTGATCAAGGTCATAATCAGATCTATATTCTAGAACATGCACACATTTTTTTTTTTTAACATTGTTTGAAGGAGTTTCACTTTTCAAGATTTCAAGTTGTCAAAGTGCACCCTTATTAAATAATCACCCCTATAAAGAACTCTACAGAGGATTCTGTTCCTTTAAAAACAAGCCAACAGCTCTAAAGTAACTTTGTCTTTCCGTTTAGAGGACGTTCCGGTGCGAGAGCTCGAAAAACGCTGACAATTAAAGCACAGATCTGGAACACAGAGCTGCTTGCGTGCAGAAATACACATTTTCATCAGGAGAATAAATGTGTGAATGAAATGAGCTGGAATTTAATTGAAAACATCATTCACAGAGCTGCTCACAGTCCGGCTGTTAAACTGTGCTGCACTCGGCCTCTGCCCTGCTACATGCATTTGGCCATTTTCATTTGCATAATGTGATGTTAATGGTCTTTATATAGGAGGAATCTTGGGAAAGGTTTCTTGAGCAGGGAATAAAGTGCATGATAGATTTTAATCACCTGCACACATGAGAGTTATTTGGCAACATCCGTCCTTTTCATCCCTGATTTATTTTAAACCATTTGTAAAACCGTAATTAACCTATGATCTTACATTCATTTTTTATTATTATTATGATTATTCCGGTGTAAAGCACATTTAATTACCACTCTCTTTTAAGTGTTTTATATATATGAAATTGTCTTGTTGCAAGCATCACTATTACTATTACTCAACACTTAGTTACACTTACTTACAATAGTTCACACAAAGAATACAATTTTGGCATATTTTACTCACACTCATGTCATTCTAAACCTGTATGACTTTTCATCCTGGAATACAAAAAGGGATGTTAGGCAGAATGTTTTGGAATGACAGCCTCATTCAATTACTTTCATTACAGCCTTTGTGCTACGGACAGGAATGCCACAAATCACGTGGCTTGTTGAGGAAAGGTGTGCTATTTGTTCTTTGAACAATCTGACTTTTTTTCTTTACCTGATGGACAATAAAACAGGCCAGAATCCTCATAGACATGCATTGAAGTAGCCTAGCCACATCTTGAGACCAGAATATCATATACAGCCATGGCCAAAAGTATTGGCAGTGAAATAAATGTTGTGTTTCGCAAAGTTTTCTGCTTCAGTTGTTGTGGTGTTGATTCACATTGTTTCTACATTATTGTGCAGAGTGATCAGATGCATTTTAAATAATTGCAAAAAGCTTCATTGGCCAAAAAATGAACTTTATCACAAAAAAAACAAATGGCACAAAATGACCAGCTAACATTATTTCAGTAATCATATCAGCAGCACCTGGGAAAGTGTGAATGAGTACTAGTCAGGTGAAATCTATCATACGGATTGGATTATAAGAACAGTCTGATTGCTATAAAAGGAGGGAAGAAGTGCTTCCAATCATTGTGTTTTTGGTTGCAATGGTTACCTCTAAAGAAAGACGTGCAGCCATCATTGCTTTGCATCAAAATGGCCTCACATGCAAGGAAATTGCTGCAAAGAATAATACACCTGAAAGAATCATTTATTGGATCATCAAGAACTTCAAGGAGAGAGGTGCAACTGCAGTGAAGAAGGCTTCAGGATGTCCCAGAGTGTCTAGCAAGTGCCAGGACGTCTTCTTCTGACGAGTCAGCTACGGAATCATGTCACCAACCGTGCAGAGCTTGCTCAATTTTGGCAGCAGGTTGGTGTGAGTGCATCTGCACGAACAATGAGGCAAAGACTTTGGGACAATGGCCTGGTGTCCAAGAAGGACAGCAAAGAAGCCACTTCTCTCCAAGAAAAACATCAAGGACAGACTGAAATTCTGCAGGAAGTACAAGGATTGGACATCAGAAGACTGGTGCAAAGATATTTTCTCTAATGAAGCCCCTTTCTGACTGTTTGGGACATCTGGGAAATCGATAGTCTGGAGAATGCTACCATGAGTCCTGTGTCCTGCCAACAGTGAAGCATCCTGAGACCATCCATGTGTGGGGTTTCTTTTCATCCAAGGGAGTGGGCTCTCTCACAATTCTGCCCAAAAACACTGCCATGAATAAAGAATGGTATCAAAACATCCTGCGAGAGCAACTTCACCCAATGATTCAGGAGCAATTTGGTGATGATCCGTGCATTTTCCAGCATGATGGAGCACCATGTCACAAGACAAGAGGGATAATGAAGTGGCTCGGTGATCATTACATTGAAATTTTGGATCCATGACCAGGCAACTCCCCGGATCTTAATCCCATAGAGAACCTGAGGTCAATCCTCAAAAGGTGAGTGGACAAACAGAAGCCCACAAATTGTGATCAACTCCGAGCACTAATAAGGCAAGAATGGATTGCCATCAGTTAGGATTTGGCCCAGAAGCTGATATACAGCATGCCAGAGTGAAATGCAGAGGTTATGAAGAACAAGAGTCAACACTGTAAATATTGACTTTTTGCATAAATTGAATGTTTTTGCCAATAAGAACCTTTAAAACTCATGAAATGCTTATCATTGTTTTCCAGTTTACCATAGAAACATGTGAAAAAAATAATCTTACAAATACTGAAGCAGCAAACTTGGTAAAACACAAAATGTATATTTTGCCAATACTTTTGGCCATGGCTGTAGACTTGGACTTGTTTGACTTGTTTGTTCTGGACAACCATCCAGAACACTCTAAAGACTGTATAGCAACATGCTTCAAAACCACTTAGAACAATTTAGCAACCGCATAGCGAAATCTTGGCAAATACCCAGATCCCTCTAGCAACCACAAAGCAATGTTCTCAAAACACCCACAGCACCCTAGCATGGGGTAAACACCACTCAAAATCTGCTTTATTTTTCTTCTCTTTTTTTCTTACTTGGTTTGAGAGCTGCAGTGGAGGGGAAGATTTTCAGTGAATTAGACCTTTTGGGTGAAATTGTTTTCTGTTCCTCACACACAGCTATTGGGTTCAGAAGACTTAGAATAATTAATAAGAACTAATTTTATGGCTCTTTTATAGTGTTTTTTGATGGTTTTGGAGCTTAGCACTATTCGTCCCTTTTCACTTTCACTCTATGTAAAATAGAAGCATGAAAATTCAGATAAATATCTCCTTTTTTTGTGTTCCACATAAAAAAATAACAGCATACATGTTTGGAATAACATGAGGGTGAGTAATCTTTTACATTTTTGTTCAATTTCATGTTATGGGAAAACAAAAATCCTGTGTTTCACTTCAGACATAGTCAGTATTGCTCACTTTTTTCAAATAATAAAAAAAAAACAGTATCTTGATGTTTTTTTTTTTTTTTTCAAATAAACACAGATCAACAATTGCACTTTCCTCTCTCTTAATGTGTTAGCACAGTGACAAAGTGCAGCTCACTAAAACCCTCATATAATTTGCTGTATATTTCCTCTCAGTGTGGGTCAGTGATCCGTGATATTCTACTTTGAGTAATTTGGGTTTTTTCAGTTCTCTGGTTAGCTTTGTGTGCGCTGTCATTTAACCGCGGTCTCAGCACAGACAGCAGAGGTACTCCGGCCCGTTCCCAACAGACAACAGGCGGGACAGAATGAGAGGTGAGCAAATGAGAGAAGACAGATCATTCAGGCTGAACCAATGCACTGTCTTAGAGAGAAAGACTCAGAGAGAGAAACTGAGAAAAAAGCACAGAGAGAGAGAGAGAGAGAGAGAGAGAGAGAGAGAGAGAGAGAGGTCTGTTTAATACACACATATTCCCAAGTGAAAAAAGGCAATATAAAGCATTTTAATTTTATGCAAGTCATTTGATTAATGACAATTAAATGAACAGTTCACCCAGAACTATAATATTCTGACATCATTTATTCACCTTCATGCTGTTCTGAACCATAAGACTTTCTTCCGTGCAACACACAAGGTGAATTCTTTAAGAATGTCCTGTTAATAAATTTTTCAATTTAATAAAAGTGAGTAAACGCTTGTTCTTTCGAGCTCAATGACATCTGGCATTTGTGATGTCAAAACTGCCATTTTTATATACAAGTAAACCAGCATGGTCTCATGAAATTGACGTGTGCATTGCAATGTTTTTGCAAAACTGAAATGACGTGCTTCATTACAAGCTTGACTTGCAGTTTTCAAATGAAATGTCCAGTGGGGGTGCCCAGTTTTTAAAGGGGTCATGACATACTCTTTTTTATATTATTTTATTCTCTTCCCTGAGGTCCACTTGTTAGTACTTTTTTAAACCAAAACATAATAATATATATAAATAATATAGTCATATATAATAATTTTCCATCCTGTCGCTGGTTTTCTGTCTGAAATGCTCAGTTTCAAGCTATCTGGCCCTTTAAGACTTCAATGTAAATGCCCAGTGTTCTGATATGCTAACATCGAGCCGCCTTTCCAAAACAGCCATATTTTAGACAAATAAAAGTGAGCAAACTTCAAGTTTACACAATATTAAAAAACTACATGTCAGGGTTCACACATAACGGACACCCTGAATATATACAAATGTTTAATCAAGCAGCAACATAAACTATCAAACAGTCATGATATATGAAATATTCATGAATGAAATAGTTTATTTACATTTGGCCTCAAATGGGTCGCACGCGACTCACACTGTGTTACACACAGCAAGCACAGAGTGGTCCCACTTTTACTCTGTTCTGCCCTGCAAAATGTGCTGCGCAGCTTCAGCGCCATTTCATCACACTCTTGTAGTAATTGCGGACACTAAAATATCCATCCAACCAGGGATAGACTGGTAATCTGGCATACCGGGCATTTTCCCAGTGGGCCGACAGACTTTTGGGCCGATCAGGGGTGGACTGGCCATCATGAGAACTGAGCAGGCCGGTGGGTTGACCACGAAACGTGCCGAATGGGCTCAAATGAGCCGCTGCGTTATGCAGAAAAGGATACCGAAGAAAATACAAGTTTTCGGCCAGTTGCCATGTAAACTGATTTCTCGTCCCAGTTCAGCCCTGCAACTGTCCAAACAAAATTATACATGCATGCAGACACTCAAAGGAGTTATCAACCGCTTATTTTTTTATTATTATTCAGTTGTACCTAGCATCAAAATTGATTTTTGAATATGAAAAAATTACCGAGGTCCAGACCTCGGTGACCTCATAGCTGGCTATTGCGATGCTAACCGATAGTGTTTTATAATGCAAATTCGAAATAAAAGAAAAATTCAATAAAAAAACAGTGTGTTTGGCTTGATTCGAACTGTAGCCAACAAGCTCAAGGTCCAGTGCTCTATCATGTACACTATCAGTAAGATTAATGAATATCAATTTTAAGGAATATTCCAGATTCCGTAAATTAAACTAAATTGGCCGCATTTGTGGCATAATGTTGATTACCACAAAAAAACATTTTCTACAGAAAAATTATGGGTTACAGTGTGAGGCATTTGCAGTGGATGTGAATGTTAAAATACTCACTGTTTCAAAAGAATAGCCATAAGACTTAAACATTATATACTGATTTTAGTGTGGTAAAATTACTAACTAACCTTTTTTGTGTAGTTAAATCCAATGTTACACATTTGTTGCAAAATGACATAACTTCGAAACTCTGAACGATTAAAATAAATATGATTTAAACAACTTTACAGCTCATATAATAAGGATTTTAACAGAAGAATTATAAGCTTCACATTTCTGCTTTTAAACCCTGCAAGAATTGACCTCACTGTATAACTGATTTTTTTGTAATAAAAAAAGAAATGGAAAGGTAATGATTTTTGTGATAATCAGCATTGTCACAATTGCTGTCAATTGACAATTGACATTGCTGTCTTCACACAAATATATTGCATGGCCATTTGAATGATATATGATTGTATAATTTATGGCCTTTTTTTAAAATACATGCTACATTTTTTGTGCTTGTTGTCATTTTTGGAGCTTTGCAGTATCTATCCATTCACTTTCATTGCATGAAAAACAGCAGCATAAATGTTCTATATATTCACAACCTAATCATGCATGTTTAATTCAGTAAGTGGTGTCTAGTTATTATTTTGGAAACAGAATGAGTTATTTTGCACTTGAAATCAAATTTGTGCTAAAAAATTGTAATCATAACATTTAACATTTATTGAGCAAAGTTGTGAACATTGCTTTTTGTGATACAGTATATCACACATTGTGCTCTGTTGTATACAGCACATTTTAGCAAATTAATTGTCATCAGGGTTATCCATAGAGAATGCAGAAAATCTGCATACTTTGCATGCTATACTTACTATATACATTACTGCAGAAATAGTAAGTGTAACTTAGCCGCTTGGTATATCAAATAAGCCTGAGTAATGCTCCTGAGATAACATGTCAGTATGTCAAGACCAGAATAGAGTTTTCCACTTTAACAGTCAGCACATCGCAGCGGGTTGGACAACATCCAATACCGTTAAAAGCATCGTTAAAATGTAAATACTGTACATGCTCAGTAGTAACAGCAGACATTAATGACAGCAAAGCCTGTCATTGTAAAACATTCAAACCTCTACACATTTTTCTGTCATAATCTGTACGATTATTGACTAGCAATCATAAATTGATCAGTTATCGTGGCATATTTTTGCCTTTCATCTCACTAAAACAATTTGCTTCTCATTTAGATTTCAATGTGTTTTTAAATATGATAAACTCTTCATTCAACACAACATTATCCACAGCAGGAAACATTGCAATGAATGCCACCACTTAGATAGTGTGTGTCTGTGGGGGTTAAATGATCGTTTGGCAGTTTGGGGGAAATTACCCTCATCGCTCATAAGGAGATACACAGCTGCCTACGGGAGAGAGAGAGAGAGAGAGAGAGAGAGAGAGAGAGAGAGAGAGAGAGAGAGAGAGAGAGAGAGAGAGAGAGAGAGATGATACTATTTGTGGTAAAAGGAAAAAATTAGATCGTATGAATATATAATAGGCTGGGGAGATAACAGTCAAACCAAATTGATAACACTATTTTTACTGCAAAATATATTAACATCATATAATGAACTGCAGTGAGTGTTTCAAAATGACATGAAGATTTGAGGCTAATTTGTCTTTTCAGTCCTCCTAGATTAAGTAGTTTAGCCCATCAATCATAAACACGGCACCATATAGCACCTGTTCACACATGCTTTCTACAACAACAGCACAATTTCATACTAAAGCTCTCACAGTATTATCCAACATGATCTCATGAGTACTCTTCTCTGTTTCTATTAAAATGGGGTTCTAGCATTCGTACATTTCCTTACATTTGCATCCATCCATTAATATTGAAGTCATGGAATTAATCTGGTGATTTTATTGTATTTATATTAAATTATATTTAATGCGGTTGATGCATTTACCTAATTTGACATTATAGTGGTTATATGTATTGGTGTCGTAGTGGGCTAAAGCACATAACTGTTATTCAGAAAGTCCCTGGTTCGATCCCCACGGCCTTGAGCAAGGCACTTAACTCCAGGTTGCTCCGGGGGGATTGTCCGTGTAATAAATGCACTGTAAGTCGCTTTGGATAAAAGCGTCTGCCAAATGCATAAATGTAAATGTAAATGTTTTATTTTGTCCTGTCTGATTTCTGGTGCTATATTCAACTTTAACCAAGACTAAACTTTATAAAGTTTAAATGAGTAAAGATGCTGTGGAAAAGTGGTTATGTTAAGAGTAGTGGTCAGGTTAAAGGATCTAGACTCAACAAATATTTTAAGATTTCAATTTCCTTACAAATTTCCAGTCATTTTTTAACTAAATAAAAATATATATATATTTAAAATTGTAATTTAATTTAGTTAAAGATTACACAGTTCAACTTGATGGAAAATTGTTGTGAAATTGAAATGTGTAAATCCAAAAAATAGGCTTAAATATTTTTTGAGTGTAAAATATTAATAAAATAGTAAATATTTATAGTTTCTATAGCTGTAAATGTCTTTAAATATTACATTGTAGATGCTTTCAATACATACATATTTTACTTTTCAGTGTTTTTTCCAAACATAAAAAAATGTACTGTTAAATGTCATGTATGAATACCTATGAATAATAATAAGACGAGGCTGTACGATCAAATGGTAAAAAGCTTAGCCTACTGTACAAATGTCTTATAGTTGTCTTTATTAATTTATTAATATTATTTATTTAATAATATATTATATATTAAGCTTGGAATGGATAAATTATTTAAAAATATAAAAAAATAATAATAAGTATTATTAAAAGAGCTGCAAACTTCTGGCAACCAGTGGCAGCAAACTGTTCGGTTTGATTACCACAAATAAATATTTAGAGAGTTAATCAAGATAACCAAGAATCTCACATCCTTTCTGAGTCAAGCAGGCTGAGGTGAAATTAAACGATTTCTTTATCAAATTGCCATCAGGAGTGAAAGGCCATCAGTCTGTGTATAGAACTCCAGGGCAAATAAATAGAGAGCAAACATCGAAAAGACTCTCTCCCATCAATAACTACCCCTGAAGCTCTGCATAAAGAACTGTGACACGTCTGAGGAGAGAAAACTGGATCTGGGAAGACAGGATTGAGGGAGAGAGAATGGAGGAAGCCAGGGGCAGCAGGGGTATAATTAACTTTCTATAACACTAGTGACACCTTAAAGCCCCCCACTGGCTTCGATCGTCCCTCAGGACTGCAATGCAGATACACGCATCAAATACACACTGACAATACACTTTTATCAGTACAACAAACACTGAGAGAGAGAATTTATAGTGTATTTAAGTCCTAACTGCTCACACAGAGCATAATTTAAGATGTTCAACAAATACTTTGTCAACAGATGCAGATGCAATAACAGGTAAACAACCCAAACATTTGATTCCACCTCAGTAAATTTGAATTCATCCAGAACAACATTTTACACCATTCGCTGCAGTAAGTCAAAATGCATGTTTTCCATTTTCTTTAAAGATGACTCATGCATGTCAATGTGGAGAGTTTCATTTAATGGCCCTTCAGTGTAATTGTCATTACCTGATAATGGCAGACACATGCAGAGCGTCAGGACAACTCTAATGGAATTTATTACATTATTTTGATCAATTAAATGAAAAACAATTAGAGCTTCATGCTAAAAAGAAAATGGCTCATTAATGATTCCCTGATAAGTAATTGTTTAGAGCGGAAATGTCTAGGTTACTGTTGTAACCTCCATTCCCTGATGGAGGGAACAAGACGTTGTGTCGAAGAAGCGACTCTAGGGGTCTCTCTTGAGAGCCTTATGCATCTCTGAACTTTGAGAAAAGGCCAATGAGAGATTGGCAGACAGAATTTGCATGTCCCGCCTCCGGACATATGGGTATATAGGGAGGGAAATGCATCTGTTCATTCAGGATTTGTCTGAGGAGCCGACAATGAGGTTTGGCCACAACAGTGGCTCGGTTCAGCGACATGGCTGGGAGGACACGTCTCATTCCCTCCATTAGTGAACGGAGGCTACAACAGTAACCGTCTGTCGCTCACTTCGAAGTTGTAGGGGTCCCTAGTCACTAGGGGTCCAATTTTAATCACGCAATGCGCTGAACCGTGTACGTGCGCTGCTGACACTGGTGCGGGCAGGTAGTTTGTGTGCCAAAATGACAGGCTGTGCCAGACTGCACGTACCATTCACCAACACCCCAAAAAATCGTCAAAACCTTCTGGTTCCTTACACCCCAATATGGGGGGAATGTGTTCTTTCCCAGTTCCTATTCTTTCAGGGGGGAAAGACCCTGCGGAGACCACAACTGCCCAGACTGAGGGAGGCAAAGTGTGGTGAAATACATCACATGGGCTTTTAGGTCACATGTGGAGAATGGCGTGGTGGTAGATCCTACCTAATTGAGAGGGAGGAGTTGCTACAAACACGGCGACCGGGGGTCAGTGAGGTCTGCCCAAGGGAGACGCGGGTCTGCTCGCAAGGGGACCGTACTGCGGAAAATACACAGGGGGATAAGTCCACATGAGGGCCTGACCTGTGGAGCACCTATTCAAGTACAGGGTAAATTGAGTACCTGCATTGGGTTTGGTCGGCGAATTCCTCCGCTGAATTCGTGGACCAGAGGGCTAGGGAGGAGTCATCCAGGGAACTGAGTTAGTGGGATCTCATGGGATAAGAGCACACGGTATTGCCTCAGTGGAGGGAAAGGGCACTATGGATCGAACTCCAGAAAAAGAATGCTTGCAGGTAACCGACCCTCTTGATGGAGGCGAGTGCGATCAAGAGGGCCGTCTTCAGGGAGAGGGCCTTGAGTTCGACTGATTGTAGCAGCTCGAAGGGGGGTCTCTGAAGGCCCAAGAGGACCACAGAGAGATCCCAGGAGGGGAACAGGCTTGGCTGGGAGGGATTCAACCTCCGGGCACCTCTTTAGAACCTGATAACTAATCATGCTTAGTTGGGTAAGAAAGTCGTGGTGGGCCACGATAGAGGCTACATACACCTTCACCTCTCCTGCAGAAATGAGAGCACTGACCCGACTGCGCACCTCTGTGGGTCTTCAGCCCGGGAAGAACACCAATTCATGAACAAGCACCACTTCAGGGTGTAAAGTTGACTGGTAGAGGGAGCTCTGGCTTGGTTGATCGTGTCTACAACAGCAGGTGGTAGGCCAGCTAGATCTTCCACATCCCATCCAGGGGCCATATGTGGAGGTTCCAGAGGTCTGGGTGCATATGCCAGAGAGTTCCCCGTCCCTGAGAAAGAAGGTCCTTCCTCAGTGGAATTCACCAGGGAGGGGCTGTCTCGAGGAGCACGAGATCCGAGAACCAATTGCCAGGTCGGTCGCTGAGCTCAGTTCCTGCGGCATGTCGGGGTCAGGGCTACCCAAGTGAAGATCTTTAAGTGCCTTGGCCTGGTGAACTTGCATTAGGGCCATGGCATGCAAGGTGGAAGCAGCCTGTCCGGTGGCGTTGTAGGCTTTGGGAAGTCCGTGAAGATGTCATCCTACAGGCCCTGGAGGGGAGCACTGGGCCATCCTGCCAGGTGGTGGCATTTTTGGGACACAATTTTGGGAAACATCTTTTGCAACCACTCTGTCCACCTGGGGGACCGTCGTGTACCCGTGGACAGCTCCGCCATCGAGGGTAGTGAGAGCGGAGAGGATCGATTACAGGCAGTGAAATGTGCCCTCCACGACCTCGTGAGCTCATCATTCACTTCTGGGAAGAAAGGAACCTGGGGGGGCATGGCTGTGAGCGGCGCGCAGACCTGAGGAACCAATCATCCAGCCGTGAAGGCAGCAGGGAGGACGGAGGATTCCAGTCCAGCCCCACGCTGATGGCGCCCCGGGCAAGCATGACGGCCATCTGGGTGTCAGCCTCTGACTGGGCATGCTGATCCGAAGGTGGCAGCCCAATCGAGTCTTCCACGTCAGATACCGGAACACTCTCCGATGCAGCAGCGAACTCATCATCCAGCTCAGCGGGCTCAAGAGGATAGGCAGACTGGCCGTGAGGTGAGCTGCTGTCACCCCGAGCCCGGGCGTAAGTCAACGAGCGTGCCGGGGGGACATACCTGGCGAAACAGAGCCCGCTGCCATCCCCAAATTGCCTCCATCGCCAGCCGGGTCATCCTCAATCCTGTGGGAAGAAGGAGCGGGGGGCGGCTTGAGTGGCATTCCTTTTTAGTAAGGAAAGCCGCGACGCAATGTTGCCATGGCAAGGTTCTCGCAGTTCTCACCATCCACAAACGCTGCCTCGGTGTGATCACGGCCCAGACACACGAGGCAGCACCTGTGACCGTCAGGAGCGGAGAGAACTTGACCGCATCCAGGAACGTTCAACACCACTGTGTATTGCTCTTTTAGAGAAAATACTCTTTTAGGGAAAATTTCTTTTTTAGCAGCACTGTCGAAGCGCCAGGGGCAAAGCTGCACTGCCGTGCAGAGAAGGAGAAAGCCGCTGATATGCGCCGTAGATCCAACAGCATACGCTGATACCAGAGATGAGAGAAGTGAGCTCGCTGCTCACACAACCAGTTGGCTCCAAAGAACATTTCTGAATGAACAGTGCATTTCCCTCCCCATATACCCTATGCCCGGGGGCGGGACATGCAAAACTGTCTGCCAATTTCTCATTGGCCTTTTCTCAAAGTTCAGAGATGCATAAGGCTCTCAAGAGAGACCCCTAGTGTCGCTTCTTCGACACATCATCGAAGTGAGCGACAGACGGGAATGATGCATATATCATTTTAATCATAAATATCACATTATTTAAAGAGACCATTATCAAGAATCAGCAAACATATTGCATATTGAGGACCATATTACCAGTCTTTCATATCAGTAAACTAACGGTAAACAGTTGAACTGTAGAAAGCAATGCCATTGGGTTTGGCTATGGATGCTAAAAGATCTATCAATTTGTCTATTAATGTACAGTGTTGAACATTAAAAACAAGTAAATCAACATCAAATCAAGCAAACATTTTGTTATTAAGAGTATTTAAAGCAATGTTCAGGGTTTTCAGCTTAAGCTCTGTCTTTGTTGTGTGTTCACTGTGAACTGTAAAAATTATTAAATGTAATCATTAATAAAAGTTAATAAAGGGCTTTAATTGACAATATGTTTGATTATCATCCCCACCTATGGGGAAAATTGTAACATTTCACTTGCAAATTGCAAATTCCACTCGCCAATTTTCATTGACCTTTTCTCAAAGATCAGAGATGTCTGGGGTTCCCAAGAGCAACCCCTAGTTTCACTACATCAACACAACATCGAGTGAGTGACAGAAGGGGAACATGATCGTGCCTGGTAACGTGCATGTAAAATGGCTAGAAATAGCATTTTAGCTTAGCGTAAAGCTGACAATTTACACAAGGTTTATTTCTATTTCTTCGGCTCCAAAATTTTTAACTTTTACTTCTCTGTCTGCTCGTATGCATGTAACACATCATAAGAAAGTGTTTCACCACTGTTCAAATTAACTTTGGATCGCATCATTTAAATGTATAAATTTTTCCATCTGAAAGGACTAAATATTAAATGAAACAAATTACAATAAAATGCAAAGTGATCTCTTCAGCAATCAAAATACTATTTGAATGTAACTGTATTCTAAATACTAATTATTTAAATTGTAACTAGTGGAATACAGTTACTTATATTTTGTATTTTAAATACTAATCCCATGTATTTCGTTACTCCCCAACCCTGCTTGCAGTTGTCTCTACATATTAAGGAGGAAGGAAATATTTTAACAAAGAAAATTCCACATCACCTCTCTTTAAGCTTCAGCAAAACTGCTGAAAGGAGAATTTACATTAAAACTGCTGCTCCTACTGTAAATTATATGATGGAAAATGTCTCTCTCACACACACACACACACACTTGACATTTCCCTCTGAGTGTGCTGTGTTAGATGACCTAGCATCTCTACAAGCGTGACGAAGAAAGAAGTGACCCAGTACGAACGGCCACTGCAGGGGAGTAGATACACACACTCCCTCTCTAAAGAGCTCTTTGCTATCTTGATACATGCTGAATAGCTCGACTTTACATGAGGTTTGGGATGACAGTTACTCCTATGGAGCTCAAGTGCAGTTAAAATAGTTCTTCTGACCGACGAGAGCAACAACAACAAAAACTAATTTCAATAAATAAAAAGAAACTAACCTACTTCAATTGAGTATTTACCAACTGTAGTTATTTATTGTTTTACAGTAATGTTTTGGATTTAAAACCACTTAAGAACTATGGACAGCATCTATGATTTGTAGTCAGTAATCAAAGAAAAAGATTTTGACTCCATCAGTACAAAATTTGTGTTTACAGTATATTCACTTACAATGGTTGTCAAAGGGGCAAGTGTACCAGAAGGTTTAAAAGCAGCATGTAGGTCATATTTTTAAAGCACATGTAAAGATTACATTGAGTGTAGCAGGATTCATTGGGCACAAACGTGACACGACACAGACGAGGTACACTTTTACCCACAGAGGTTTGTTTTATTGGTTGAAGTATTGTCGTGGAGAAGTGTGCAGGGTAGGTGAAGGTGCTCTGTGTGCAACCACCTTCTTCCCTTCGTGCAGTGTGATGGTGATTGGGTGACATTAGCAGAGAGGTGAGACTCGCTCCTCATCCGAGTCTGCTTCCTTTTAGTCACTGTCTGTGAACACATAGAAAGAATACGTGAGTGATGCTTACAAACAAGGGCGTTCATTTTTATCAGCGAGCTCACAATACTTTTCCGTTACTTGATCTGTGATAATATACTGATTCTTGATAATGGTTTCTTTAAATAATGTGATATTTATAATTCAAATGATATGTGCATCATTCCCGTCTGTCACTCACTTCGATGTATATAAATAAAACAGACTCTCCCTAACCTTTCAATGAGTACATCTACCCGAGGCATGGGATAGCTGTCGAAGGTTGATACATCATTTAGCTTCCTAAAGTCATTACAGAAGCAGAAGGTGCCATCCATCTTTGGGACCATACCGTTAGGGCTGGGCCATGGGCTCTTGGATGCTTCAATCACGGCAAGTTTTAGTATCTTCTAAATTCCTCCTAAATGGCTTGCTGACGGGCTTCAGGAACTCGATATGACCGCTGCCGTACCACTAGTCCTGGTGGTGTGCAAATATTGTGTGATATTATCTCTGTCTGCCCAGGGAACTCCGAGAACATGTCCTTAAATTGACTGACCAGGGCCTCCATTTCCTTTTGCTGGGCTTCTGACAGATTTTCTCCTAAATCCACCACCAGGGGTCCTTCCATTGCCAGTAGGGCTGGTTGATTTCCTGCCTCACCCAGCGCTTGAGGAGGTTGATGTGGTAGATTTTTTTCCGCCTTCCTTCTCCCTGGATGCCTGAGCCGATAGGTCACGTGTCCCACCTGCTCCACTATGGTGTAGGAGCCCTGCCAAGATGCAAAAAATTTACATAATGCATTTGTTAACAATAACAGGACCCAGTCACCTGGGTGAAACACATGTGCCTGTGCCTGTCTGTTGTATGTTTGTTGTGCGTGCTGGGCCTCCACAAGGTGTTTTTTTCATGAGCAGCATGACCCATTAAATTCAGTATCTCATGTTCCTCATGTGATTGATGGACTAGTGGAATGGCTGCTGTTCCCAGGCTTCCCGCGCTACATCTAAAAATCTCCTGGGTTGCCGGTCAAACAATTAAAATGGAGTGAAACCTGTTGAAGCTTGTGGGAGTTTTCTTACCCCAAAGAGCACATATGGTAGAAGAAGGTCCCAGTCACACCCATCCTCAGTGATCACCTGCCGATACATCTGTTTCAGAGTCTGATTAAAGCATTCCACCAGACCATCTGTCTGTGACTGAGGTGTGCAGTTGTTTTATTTTGAGGAGTTTGCATAGATCTTTCATTAGTCAGGAGATGAAGGGTGTACCCTGCAGGGTGTTTTCAGATCCCAGATGGCCCGCCATGGGGTGGGAATGGGCCAGGTTCATCAGTGTTTCTGCCTTTGTACATAGAACCACCAAAAGCTGCTTTTCTTTGCCTTCCTGATCGGTATACAGAATAGCAAGCCATTCTGAACAATAAAGTGAGGAAAGGGGTGCAGAGGGGAATGCTGTTGTTCTCTTTCCACCAAACTGACCTGTCCCCAGGAGTTTCTCAATCTCTTACTAACACATCCTGCCCCGGCGTGACTCAAGGTCCCACACCCCGTCTGCTCATCACCAAAGTCGTCCCACTGCAGCAGCAGCACTGGCTCCCCCCCAGTAGGCCGTCCTTGGCATGGAGCCAACCGCAGAAAGCAGATGCCACCCGTCTCATGGCCGGTCACCAAGAACCCAAGAAAAGCTTCAAAGTGCCCCCGAGATGGTGTCGACTTCTTCCGCTCCTGTCCCAGGCTATTCCTGGAGTGGTCATAAGGAGCCAGGTAAGTGCATTGATGTCCCTGGACTCGGCACGGCCACAAGTGGCATCTTAGGCTCTGCCCCGTCACGAGGCCCCACCCACCGGTGTGTCCGACATGATTGTTCCCTTGGTCCCCCTTACGTGCAACTTGGGGGTATGGCTCACGCTCCCCAAACCATTGCGTTGGCTGATCAGGACTGTCCGGCTCGGCTATGCGCTTCAGTTCGCCAGCCACCCGCCCAGGCTCAACGTGTCTGTCTCACTGCGTCTTTTCTCGTTATGGAGTTAGAGGGCGGTCTCAATGAGGGCGCACCTCACAAACGAGCGCACACAGTCGGTTCTGAACTGTCTGAGTACATTCAGGCAAAAGACGTCGGTCCCACTGAAATTCTTTCAGAGGCTCCTGGGGCACATGGCAACCTCAGCGGCATTCACGACACTCAGGATGCTGCATATGAGACCACTTCAGCACTGGCTTCAGACTCGAGTCGCGAAATGGGCATGGCGCCACGGCACACACCGCGTGCTCGTCACGCAGGTCTGTCTCCATCTGTTCTGAACTAGTGTTCCAACAGGCAGTAGTTCCCCTAGGCCAGGTCTCCAGGCATGATGTGGTTTCGACGGATGCTTCCAAGAATGGCTGGGGCGTCGTGTGCAATTTGCATGCAGTCGCCGGCCCTTGGACTGGTCCATGACTGCGTTGGCACATCGACTACCTCGAGTTGCTGGCAGTATTCCTTTCCCTTGCCCTGCTCTGAGGCTTTTGTTGTTGATCTGGGGCAAGCACGTGTTGGTCCGGACGGACAACACAGCGACATTTACATACAACGACCGCCAAGGTGGCCTACGCTCTTGTCAAATGTTGCAACTTGCCCGCCATCTTCTCCTCTGGAGACAGCAGCGACTTACATTGTTGCGAGCCACTTATATCCTGGGCAACCTCAACAGCACAGCGGACATGCTGTTGCAGCAGGCCACGCTCAGGGGAGAGTGGAGACTCCACCCTCAGGTGGTCCAGCTAATTTGGAGTCGATTTGGTCAAGCACAGGTGGACTTGTTTGCTTCCCGGGAATCCTCTCACTGCCCGCTCTGGTATTCTCTGACCAAGGCTCCCCTCGGCACAGATGCACTCCACAAGATTGCATTTTATCACATCACTATGGCATATCACGCCCAGGACGTGCCGCCCCCTGTGGGGCTGTGTGCCCATTCTACCAGGGATGTAGCGTCCGCCTTGGCTTTGATCAACGGCACCTCTCTAGCAGACATTTTTAGAACAGCGGGCTGGGCTACACCTAACACCTTCGCGAGGTTCTATAACCTCTGGGTTGAGCCGATTTGTTCCATTTGTTGTCAGGTTCAAAGAGGTAAGTCTCGGGACAGCTAGCCAGGGGTACCACTTGCATAAAGTGCCTTTCATCTCCCTTGAGGCGAAGACGTGCGCTCCTTATCCCAGTCGCGTTCATAAAAATGTGGACCCTGGATGTCCTTCCTCCTTAGCCCTGTGGCTGGTGAGTTTTTGGAGAAACTCGCCGCCAACCCAGTACATGTATCAGTTAGGCCCTGTACTGGGGTAGGTGCTCCACATGCATTGTTATACCATTGATAACCCCATGTGATGCATTTTCCGCTAAAGTATATCCCCGTTGATCAACCCCGTCTTCCTTGGTCAGAGGCCTCTCTGTCCCTGGTCATCATGTTTTAAGTAACTCCTCCCCCTTCGGGTAGGATCTACCATGGGACCCTTCCACATGATATGCTTCCGACCGGACATGGTAAGACCGTGTGACGTATTCCCACTCTAAAGGCCCCCTCTCCGGGCGGGGTCTGGTCTCTGTGGTATCCTCCTATTTAGAGGAAAAAGAGAAGAGGCCGCAGCTGGGTCAGCTGGTCCTAATTTTTTTGAGCAGTTGACTTGTCCCCGAGGTGCAGGAGCTGTTTGACGCCTACAAGTGCGTTGGGGGTAGTTACATGAAGGTCTGGTGTGCTGGCTATGAGACACACAGAGCTCTGCCCGTCTCTCACCACCAGTCCACGTAACACAGTTCAGTAGTTGTGGCGTTTTCCGTAGGGACCCCTTGTGTCACTTCATCGACACAAGGTCGAGTGAGTGACAGATGGGGAACGTCATGATACTAATGTAACCTCCATTCCCTGATGGAGGAAACGAGACTTTGTGTCCCTCCTGCCAGAACACTGAACTACCCGCTGAAATGGCCAGGACCTTGTCTCGGCTCCTCAGTGCGAAACCTGAATGAGTGGTTGCATTCCAGCTCCTTATATATCTGTATGTCTGGGGGAGTGGGATGCAAATTCCACTCGCCAATTTTCATTGTCCATTTTTCAAAGATCAGAGATGTCTGGGGCTCCCAGGAGCAACCCCTAGTGTTACTACATTGACACACGTCTCGTTCCCTCCATTAGGGAACGGAGGTTATTTTATTAACCATGATGTAAGGCCTTTGATATTAGGGCAAAAATCATATTCTTGATAATCATTTTTGTATTGTTTTCCTGTATAAATATTTAAAAATCCTTAAAACAAGATCAATTTGATTTTTCTTGTTTTAGAAACAACACTGCATATGATATTTAGGTTTTTCATAGAATGTATTTGTAACGTGTATTTTGTCTTATTGTGTAATGGCAGAGTTTTAATAGTCAAAACTAGTGAAAAAATCTACCAGTGCTGAAGAAGTAATCCAAAGAATTTAGAATACGTTACTAATCTTGAGTAATCTAATGGAATACATTACAAATGACATTTTACAGCATGTGTTCTATAATCAGTAGTGAAATACATTTCAAAAGTAACCCTCCCAACCCTGAAAGTAAACCATAGGTTGATTTCTCCAAAAGTGTCAACCCTGTGGCTCTGTAGAGCTGTCATATCATTGCTCTGCTTCTTTGAGCATCCTGACCAGCCTGACACAGCAATAATGGCTCGACCAATGGCGTGAGTTTGAGGTGGAACTCGACCAATAGAAGATGGGGGGGAGTGTTTGGGAAAGCTGTATGAATACAATCATTATTTTGCCAATTCTGTTTGGTGACACTAGTGGTGCAGAAATTACATGCCTCACCTTCATCCCACACCTTCAAGTCTGGGTTAGCACTGCAAAAATTTGTAGTAACAGGCACAAGGGCACTTTGTTAGTAAGAAAAGATTAAGCTTCAGGTTTCAAAACTTTATAGAATTTCTGCCTTGAATGTGTAATTCAGTATGTAAATTGGTTGTCTTTGTGTGGAAAAAATTAGCAGATTTGTCCCGTTATTTTAATTGCAATGAAGAGCAAATCCCCCATAATGCCATGCTTTAGAATAGAGCCATAATTGCAGGAGTGTAATTGCACACCAATGTTCTGCAGCTCACCGTGTGTGTGTGTGTGTGTGTGTGTGTGTGTATGTAACTGTCAACAGTGAAGAGCTCAATAATTAGAAACTGGGGATAAATGAGGAGGCAATTTTACGTCTGTAATTATCAAAATCCAACAGAAGAGCTGTAACAGTTTGCTGAGGCAGAGCCTATGTTCGGAATGCAATATTGTTATACTGCTTGCTGTGCAGACAGTGTACACTGCATGCCTTCTGAAACAGTATGTAGTATGCAACGACAAACATTCCAAACACTAGAATTCTACGTTGTTGTTGTATGACGTCATTGTATTGCATGTTTGTTTCAGTGAGTGCCCTTCAGTTATTATCTCTGAAATAAAAACATTTTATTTAGTTTATTCAGTTTTTTTTATTTATATAAGTAAAGCCTTTTTATCTAATTTTGTGAAAAAATAATGGTTGTCAATCGATTACAATTTTTAATGAAATTAATTAGATTACAGGCATGCCAATTAATCACAATTAATTGCATACATCAATATATATAAATGCCCCAAAGTAAGTTGTACATAATAATTCAAATATTATAAATACATTGTACTATACATATCATATATATATATTTTTTGGAATGCTTTGTCAAGTTAAAAGTAGTTTAATCTTCAAAAATCGCTACTCATGATCCTGCATTCTGCCTTGTTCTGTAAAGAATGCGTCCCGTGTAGCTGGCTCTCATTCTGTTGCTGCGCTGCTTGTTAGGCATGCTGACCTCCCCCTACTGATGATGCTCATAAAAAACACAAAGTTACTTTAAGCTTGAATAGCTCCGATCAAGAGTGTAGATTTGGCTTGAATGTGGGTTGCAGCGTAAAGCATTGACCCATGTATTACTGGTTATGGTTAACATGGTCACTGTGCATGTGGATTTAGAACAATATAAGTGTATGTAATTAATGATAGAACTTTCATTTTTGGATGAGCAATTGTTTTAAATTAGGATGTATCCCAAATGGATATAAGTGAATATTATAAATAGGAAGTTTACTTTTAAGTGGGCGAGTGAACAAGTGTTTATAAGAGCAGAAATAATGCGAGCATGGACGTGTCGAATCCGTGTGTCCTTCGGTATCCACTTTAACAACTCTCTGCGGCACTCAGGCAATCAGCTGCTCCAATTTAATGCTGATTTTAATTTTGGATGAGTGGTCTAATTCCCTGCAGACAGAGGATCTGGCAACCACCAGAAGATGCATACAAATCAGCTTTAAGGTCAACAAGCTGGGAATGAGCAGATTAAAGCCTATTTACCGCTAGTAAACGTCCACTTCCCTGCATTTTCACACCTGCTTTTCAAACACACAACACTGCAGTTATCATGAGAGCTGCACATCTAAAGGTTCACACATTGGCAGAGAAACTCTAATATCATGGCCTTCTGTAGACATTTCTAGCACTTAAATGTCAATAATGCTATTTATTCCAGTTAATTTTTCTATCCATATCTTGAATGCCAAATTTAAATGCAAATTATCCCGAAAGACCTCTAAAAATTCTTAAAACTCTGCTGAAAAGCTGAGAGTAGGGTGTGAATATTCTCTCACCTCCCCACAAGCATTATCGAATGGTCTTTGTCACGGCTGGCAGAGCATTTGTGCTGATGGAATAAAAAAAAAATGCCTTTCACAGATTGAAAAAAAGGTAGTGTTCAGCCTGTGATCGGTATTGGAGAAGCATTTTGTGGTAGAAAAGTGCAGCAGAGAGTGTCTTAAATACAAGGCAATCACGGTGTCAAGCAAAAAGACAAAGTAAGTGTGTGTGTGTGTGTGTGTGTGTGTGTGTACTGCAGCGAACATATCTAGGTTATTATGGTAATCAGAGGTGAACCCAAACAAAGTGGAGTTCTTGAAACCCTTTTCTATTTCATATTGACAGCACGTCTTCACCCAGTATAAAAGCTATAATTTAAAACTCATATGCTGCTCGCCTTTTATTTTTCACAGCTGATCTGAACACACAATCTCCCTCTCTCTGTCCGGTCAGATCTGTACACTTACACTCTGGCTATTAACCATGTCTGAATCTATACTAAAAGTGCACTAAGTGTCAAATGGGAAGCTATCCATGCAGGGTTGTGCACCATTAGAATAAAGCTGTTCAGATTGTAGCCCTAAAGCCCCAATGAGAATTAACATTTTCGTGTTATGTGCTCCCTCTGGAATTTTCAATGGGTTTTTAGAACCAAGCTATTGGTTTGTCAAGCACGTATTATTCACATCCTTGTAGTTGTATTCCATATTTAGCAACTTGTTAGCAAGATATAGGGCTACATTATTTTTTCAAAATTCCGACAAGGGGAATCGACATCTTGCTCGGAAAGTTAATGTACCCTGACAACACACACTCATTACGATACGTCCCGATAGTGACTTTTTGCCAGCATCACCAAAACATCTGTCTTGGTCCGTATTTTAAAAATCTCACTCTGATGCCATATTCAAATAATTGTGGAGGATTTCAAGACTTATCCCAATGCTACAGTACATTTAAAAATTAAATGAATAAAAATTCTCTCATCATTTATTGATTGCTTTATTTTTATTATTATTTTTATTTTTTGCTTTTATGCTCATTGCTTTGTTTGCCGTAGGACACAAAGGGAGTATTCAGAATGTCTTAGTTGCAGGTCGAAAAATGAAAACAACAAGGTAAAAGTTATTATAAAAATAGGGGTTTTGGTTAGGGGGATCTAAAATATTGATATGATAGTAAATATGTAACTAAATGTAACAAAACTATAATTTTATTTATCCCTTTTCTCCCAATTTGGAATGCCCAATTCCCACTACTTAGTAGGTCCTCATTGTGGCGTGATTACTCACATCAATCTGGGTGGCGGAGGACAAGTCTCAGTTGCCTCCGCCTCACAGCATGTGGAGACTCATAGGATGTGGAGACTCATGCTACTCTCTGCGATCCATGTGCAAGTTTTCATGCCCCCCATTGAGAGCGAGAACCACTAATCGGGACCACAAGGTGGTCACCCATGTGACTCTACCCTCCCTAACAACCGGGCCAACTTGGTTGCTTAGGAGACCTGGCTGGAGTCACTCAGCACACCTTGCGACTCCAGGGGTGGTGGTCAGCATCAATACTCGCTGCACTACCAGGCCCCACAAATCTAATATATTTATAAGTATAATGTAACATATTGTGGTTAAACAAGCATGTTGAATCTGAAGATTGCTGAACCTATGACGAATTTGCCCAAAATGAGGTGAGAAAGAAATGACAATGACATTATTTATGATACTTTCAAAAAGTCGCTGTGGGGACGTTTTCATTATAAAACTGCCCCTTACACTGGCTCAAGTGTATAAAATGTGTATAAAATCTATTCTACATGTAAGAGAATAAGTAGACCTAATTGTGGCCAATTAAATTCAAAATCATTGATAGAACTGCAGTTGATTTTAAAATATATATATTTTGCCTATTCCTGCTCTAATGTAATGTCTAGTGTTTCTGTGGACGATGAGAGTCTTTGCAGTGGTGCTGGTTGGGTGGGTGGCTGTGTAATCTTGCAGCCCAGTTTAATGGCACCCTGTCAAGGCTACAGCTCCTTTCAAAGTGCTTCCTAAATAAACAGCTATTGTAGAGCTTCAGCAGAGGAGACACGGAGTGCTGAAAAAGCCATCTTTGTGCCGGAAAAGAGGAGGAGAAGAAAGGGAGTATGGAGAGAAGAGAGGAGAAGATTGCAGGGCGATATGCTGTGTTAGATGTTTTGAGTGTCGTCTTAACAGCAGACCATTCCTCCTATTGTTCTGCTCTTTAAATGATAGAAAGCACAGACCATCCACTCCTTCTCTTTTCTATTCCATTTCAGTTTCAAAGTACTCATTGGCCTGATTGTTTTGCATATAATATCTATCTATCTATCTATCTATCTATCTATCTATCTATCTATCTATCTATCTATCTATCTATCTGTCTGTCTGTCTGTCTGTCTGTCTGTCTGTGTCTGAAGTGTCCATCTCTTTCTTTCTCTTTCTTTCTTTCTTTCTTTCTTTCTCTCTGTTCATGGCTGGCGAGTCACAGAATGTCTGGCGCATATATATATATATATATATATATATTCTTTACCATGCACTGATAAGTTGTTCACAAACAGACCAAGAACATGTATTAAGAAAGTACATAGTCAATTTTGACTTTAAATCAATCTCTCTCATTTTCATGCAATAACCGACTCTCTGTACATTTTAGCTCTGACCTATAAACTGTCTTTTTCTTCAACCATTTTGTTCTGTCTGTCTGTCATGGATGGCTGGCTCTGCATCCTGCTCTCTCTCTCTCTCTCTCTATGTGTGTGTGTGTGTATGTGTGTGTGTGTGTGTGTGTGTGTGTGTGTGTGTGTGTGTTCTGCACTTTAATTACTCCATATTCAGCCGCTCTAATAGAAGTAATGATGAAAGTGATTAGACCTGGACAGGCCTGAATAGGACTGCAAATGGAGCAAAAGATGGAGAGATAAGTGGATGAAAGGAAGGATAGAGTAAGAGAAGAGGAAAACAAGAGAGTAGAGGTGAATATCATTTGAGCAAAATACAGTATAATAACGAGCTGCTGCAATTTGTTGGTATAAAGTCCTATTCAAATCCTTTGCGTATGAATGGAAGTAAAAGGAGCACGTAGTGTAGTGTGTCCATGGCTTAAAACCGACTGCAGCATGTATGTAAATGTGTGCAGAGGTGAACATCTGACCTCTCCTCCTGCTAAACGATCAAAAGAAACAAAGAAACAAAGAAACAATGAAACAAAGAGGATGAGGAAGTTAAAGGAGAGGAGAGGAAAGGCAGAAGAGATGTTTAAACTCTCTCGGCACGTTCATGCATCACAGCCAAAGGGGTGAGAAGAGACGATTAGATGAGACGTGAAGGTATGACGGGAATGAGAGTGCGCACAGACGAGACGAATGATCTGCAAACACACACACACACACACACACACAAACACACAGGATGAGGTGCTGGTACAGTTCTGTGGTTTGTGATCATTCATCACTCAGTGATCCGCAGTCATGGCCTGCTGTCACAGTACCCCACACTCCACTCCCATCCCCCCCACACACACTTCAGAAAACCCCTACACACACACACACACACACAAAAAAACCTTTATATCCAGAAAGCCACAACACACACACACACCTAATGTCATATGGTATAAATAATATTACACTACATAATGTTATTAATTTTCACCATGATAGGATGTATTAATTGGCTTAAGATTGGTTTAAGATTAGTTTATGTGGGATGTACTGACCTTCAGGTCAGATGTCAGTAGAGTATTTCCAAAATGTTGTAATAAACTGGAACTTCCAAGTCAAAACTACTGTACTTTGTGGTGATTGCCATTGATCTCAGTTCTTCCACTTCAACAAGTGTGTTAAAAGCAAAACATAAAATTGACGTAGTTGGCAGATAACAAAAACATCAACTCAATAGTGTTTGTTGGCCTTTTGGTGTCACAGTAACAAGACCATTTATTGTTCTACAGTATGTGAAAATACTTTTCAAAATTCATAATGACAGAGATTAAGTAACAGCACTTCAGTGAATGTGCAGGAAATGTGAACGGCGACTTCTTAAAGTCCTAATGACCGTCATAAATAACGGTTAACAGACACGCCAACCAACGCAAATACACCCATAGCAGCGTGTGACATCTCAATTAGTGGCACAATCAAATAAAATCCATCAAATCAGCGACAGTGAGCACTGATACAAGCTCATGTCTAATGGACGTCTGACACCACTGACATCACTGCAGCCTATCAGAAATTATGTCTATGTTCAGAATAGGATACTAACACACTATTGTTACTATTGCTACAGTATATAGTTTGTATATATGCATAGGATGCACAGTATTCAAATCTTAGATATTTCTAGATGAATTAAACATGCTAATTAATGAGGTCTACTGTTATAAATATAATTAACATGTATGCAGTATTCAACAAGTCATATTCAATAAGAATTCATATTCTAAAATTCTATTCGAACTTGGCCAGTGAGAGGCTGTTTTTACTCCAGATGTTAGCAATCCGTCAGGAGCTGTCACTGCTTTGACATTAGCATCGAGTGGCAGATTTTTAGCTGGCAGCAGTATTCATCTAACCCAGCAATCACACACACACATGCATCAACAGCAATGCAGCATTTGGCCAGCTAGAACATTAAAGCTCATCATTTATTGCCAGTTTCTGTCCCAAAATTTCACCCTCCAACAGAATGTGATTTCAACGCACCGCAGGCCTCTCGTGTTTGAATAGATGCTTGAGCTCGAGATGTTTAGTGAGTTAATGGCACCAGAGATGTGCAGTTCATCAGTGCGGTCTGAGGGTTGCCAGATCCTCTCCACATAAGTAGCCAATTAGCACAAATTATTCAAATGAGCGAAAGCGAGTTCATGAGGGTGGGGTCTCAACTCATCTGAACACTTGAAAGATCTGTTGAACTGAATAATAAACACTCAGATCTTAATAAATATATACATTTGCATAAATACACAGTGGTGTTATTGGTACTAAGTACATCTGTATTATTTATTAACTGTAAAGAGTGCTTGCACCAAGTGCATGAATGTTTCACCCTCCTGGAGAAATTGCACAAATCTTTTACTCAGGACATGTTTTTGGAAATTTCTATTTAAAGTATATTTTAATAAAATAAAAAAAATCAATAAATAAAAACGTTTTAAAACATTATTTTAAGCAGAGACTATTTACACTAAATGCAAATAATGATAGATGCTATTTTCACCCTTAATTAACTACTAACATACAGTCTAGGGGCATCACCACAGACACCCTACACCAACCCCTACCCCCAAACCTAACCCCAGGGTTTAAATTGGGTCGGTACAGTCCGGAATGCTGTTCTGGCACCTTCGATTCCAAAAAGAAAAAAAATATATATATTTGTTTGTCAATCAATCCCATTTATTGTTATGTTTTTTAAGAATGATTAAATGATACTTTTAAATTGAAACATAATTAGATTTAAGTTTAGCATGTTCTATAAGATGACTCCCAATCTAGTACAAGAAGAAGGTAGCCTAACTTGTCCAAGCTGTCATCTGATTTTTATAAAATGTGATATATACATTTGATATAACTTTATCTTTTTTCTTTATCAAGTTTTTTTGTCATCTAATGTAAAACACTAAATCAAATATTCCATGTAATTGTGTAATTTCACAATTAATTTGAATAATGACACATACATAAATAATGACACATCATTATCCCAGTAAAACTTTTTCTATGAATTACATTCTATGATATACCATACAGGCCTATTAATAAATCAATATTTAGACACTCATGTATCTTATAAAAACTTTTTCTTTTCTTTTATGTATTTTTTCTGGGGGAGATGGTGACTTCACCCACTTTCAGGGTTCTTCCACCTCCAAAATCACAAATTAACCCCTACCTAACCCTAAACTTCCCTTAAAAAAAATTACCATGGTTTTACCACATTAACCATAGTATCGCCATGGTATTTTGTAGTAAAATCATAGTAAACAAAAAATGTAACATACTATATTAACACCATATTCCTTTAGTAACACCATGGTTATTTGCATTAAAACTATGGCTTCCTCCAAAAAGCATGATTACTACAATATTATTATAATAAACCCATGGTTAATTTTACCCAGGTCAAACCTTTCTCTCTAACCTTCATCTCATTAAACTCTTTTTAGCTGAACTTAGATCCAGCTCTCGTTATTTCCTTCCTAACGTTATGTCAGATGTTACAGAACAACTGACCACAAAATGGATCTAGCGGCTTACTTCACTGAAGTAAGTTTTCCCACTTTTTTTCCACTGTTGCTGTTCACACTGGATTTGATGATGCCACTCTCAAATCCATTTACAAGACTCACTACACGCCAATGGAGGGAATTGCCAGACTCCGGAGATTTCACGTGGGAGAACTATTTGAGGCTAATACTTGACACACTTATTACAGAGGATCTTCCTCTCTCAATCCCGGTTCCAGCTTCCGAGTCAACCACTTCCGAGTCTGTTCCACGCCATGTCACAATAAAATCTGAGTCAGCTCCACGCCACGTCACATCCACATCTGAGTCTACTCCATGACAAATCAAAAGTTTACATACGCTTGAATGTTTGGCCTTGTTACAGACACACAAGTTGATACACACAGGTTTAAATGGCAATTAAAGGTTAAATCTCCCACACCTGTGTCTTTTTATATTGCAATTAGTGTCTGTGTATAAATAGTCAGTGAGTTTGTTAGCTCTCATGTGGATGCACTGAGCAGGCTAGATACTGAGCCATGGGGAGCAGAAAAGAACTGTCAAAAGACCTGCGTAACAAGGTAATGGAACTTTATAAATATGGAAAAGGATATAAAAAGATATCCAAAGCCTTGAAAATGTCAATCAGTACTGTTCAATCACTTACTAAGAAGTGGGAAATTTGGGGATCTCTTGATGCCAAGCCAAGGTCAGGTAGACCAAGAAAGATTTCAGCCAAAACTGACAGAAGAATTGTTTGGAAACAAAGAAAACCCCACAGGTAACCTCCAGGAGAAATTCAGGCTGCTCTGGAAATAGACGGTGTGGTTGTTTCAAGGATCGCAATATAAAAATGAGCTGCATGGTCGGGTTGCCAGAAGCCTTTACTGCCCAAATGCCACAAAAAAGCCTGGTTACAATATGCTCGACAACAACTTGACATGACTCGCAGCTTCTGACACACTGTAATTTGGAGTGGCGAGACCAAAATATAGCTTTATGGTCACAACCATAAGCTCTATGTTTGGAGAGGGGTCAGCAAGGCCTCTATCCCCACTGTGAAGCATGGTGGTGGTTCACTGATGTTTTGGGGGTGTGTGAGCTCTAAAGGCACGGGGAATCTTGTGAAAATTGATAGCAGCATGTTATCAGAAAATACTGGCAGACAATTTGCATTCTTCTGCATGAAAGCTGAACATGGGACGCTCTTGGACTTTTCAGCAAGACAATGACCCTAAGCACAAGGCCAAGTTGACCCTCCAGTGGTTACAGCAAAAAAAGGTGAAGGTCTGGAGTGGTCATCACAGTCTCCTGACCTTAATATCATCGAGCCACTTCGGGGAGATCTCAAACGTGCAGTTCATGCAAGACAACAAAAGACTTTGCATGACCTGGAGGCATTTTGCCAAGATAAATTGGCAGCTATACCACCTGCAAGAATTTGGTGTCTCATAGACTACTATTACAAAAGATGGCATGCTGTCATTGATGCTAAAGGGGGCAAAACACTATATTAATGATTTACATATGTTAAGGTTTTTTTGTGACACAAGGAATGCAATGTGTCAAGGTGGTCAGGCGATGCACTGCCTCACTCAAAACAACAAGATGGCACATCCTGTAGTGTCTTTGCGTTGAAAGTAAGTGATGCAAAATAGCTAATGTATGTTATACTCGTAAACTGTCAATCCCCTAAAGCATGTTCTTGGGAAACACAATGTAGAATAATTAAGGTGCATATTGTCTACTGATGTCTAATTTATTTTTTATTTGTCTATATGATCAAATTGCTTTTTTTCTTTTTATAGTTTTTCTGAATGTGTACTACGAGAGGAGTTTCTCAAGTGAGTTAAGGATGGCAATCACCATCACTCTTCTCCAAAACAGCGGTATGTTTAATGGAATTGCAATATATTTTAGTGAAAACTGATTTTCCAGTGTGCTTCAATTTGTTTAGCAGAACTTCATCTGTACCATTTTAGATTTAAAAGGGTACACAATTTATTTTACAATGTATAGTGTACATTGATGAAGTTAGAGCATTCATGTTATCCTTCTCACTTTTAATTGGTTATTTTTAGATGACCGGAGCCAGCTGTGCCATGCCTGTGCGGAGGAAAGTGGTGATAATAACTGGGTAAGTACCCAGTCCACCAACAGTTACAGTGTCTGTCCGTAACATTGGTTAAAGGTCACAGGTTTTTGCCTAATTTCAGATTGCCTGTGACTGCTGCAATCAGTGGTACCACCAACCATAGTCATAGCATGGTAATCTGGGCCCCCTGACTGTATATTGCTCTGGGCCCCTTTCCTATAATAAAATAAAGTTTAGAATTTGTTGTTTGGCCCCCTGGACCTTTGGGCCCCTTGAATTGTTACCACCTTTCACCCCACTAGCTACGACCCTGACCATCAATCAGGTGTTCAGGGACATCAAAATGGCATTTTTTGTGTCCTGCCTGTTACAATTATGCATGTGAAGGACACATTAAAGCAAGCTTAATGATCATTTGAATCAAATTATGTATAGGACATACAGTATAGTGTTGCTTTTGTTAATAGACCAAACCTATTTTTATGACTTTCTGAGCATCAAGGCAGGAGAATGAGGATGAGGAAGGTAGAATCCAGGAAGGTAGGTAAAGGTAGGTACTGAAAAGCTACCCCTCACAAAAAACATTCACTTGTTTGTTTTGGTGTCTTAATGCAAGTAATAGACCTGCTGCCACATAATTATTAAGAATAAATAATAATAACATATTAAGGTACATTTTGCACTTTAAATGTTTTGAGATGCACAAGTCGAACAGGCACTGCTCAACACTTTCCTCTGTTCACAGAAAGATCAGAGAAGAAGTGTGCATACATTTGTTGTCCATGATTAATTTAGTCTGCGACCCTCCAACACCCTTTTTTTAGTATAATTGCAATCTTATTTAAGAGAACAATTTTAAAAAGATTTGGCAAAAGTTATGAAAAAGTATAAAAATAAAAAAAGATACTTTAGGTGGAAAATCATTTTTTAATATGGAAAATTACTTTGTGTACCTTTTAAAGCACCTGTCAACAGGCAGATGCTTTGAGACCTGTGGTCACTGAAGCGTCAGTGAATTTCTGTGTGTTTCTGCTGCCATCTAGCGGTGAAACACCTCAATATCAAACCATGATTTGTTTTTAGGAAAAAAAGAAATGTTTCATTTGAAATACTCAGGCGAGGTGCCTGAAATTCAAACCCAACTATCCTAAACATTATTTATATAATAATATATTATTCATATATTTACATAGAATTAGGGCTTTTATATTCACTTCAGAAAATCTCCAAAACAAAGGCCCTGAGGATATATATATATATTATATGAATCAGAATCAGCTTTATTGCCAAGTATGCTTACACATACAAGGAATTTGTCTCAGTGACCGGAACTTCCAGTGCACAACAATACAAAAACTGCAGCATGACATAGATTATAATAATAAAAAATTATTATACACATAAGTACAAACACATGCATACATAGTGCAATTCTAATACAAATCTATTATCTTTTATGATCCGTGAAAAAACAAATTGCAGAGGAATGAAATGGCAGAAGAGAAGAGGTACATGTGTTGGAAAACTGCGTATTTAATGTAATTATTGCTAAATGGAGCAGTTTTAACTGTTCATGAGATGGATAGCCTGAGCGAAAAAAAAACTGTTCTGCTGCCCTGTAGCGATTCTGGTGCCCTGTAGCGGTTCTGGTGCCCTGTAGCGTCGGCCAGAGGGCAACAATCAATAATCCTCTCAGCAGACCGAACTGTAGTCTTCTGATGTCTGATTTCGTAGCTGAACCAAACCAATAATTATATGTATAATTATTATGTTTATTATTGTTATTGAATGTTAATTTATGCCTATATTATTATTCATATTTTTTTTTTCTTAATGCATTTATCCCCTTGTTATTTGTTACGGAAGCTCAGAGGCCTTGCGTTATTATTATTTTTATTCTTCATTTTCTCGTGATCTCGACATAATAAAAAGCTACATGCAAACGCAGTGAACTGCTAAACGCAGTTGCATAGTGGACGACCGAAAATTGACAATTTCCAGATCGGTGTCAGTCACCTTAGAAGAAGACTATCACGTCTACAACTTTGTCGTAGACAATACAGTGACCCTGAACGTTTGGTCAATTTCATTGCCAGCCAACTTGAGGGACCGGGACGTCTGCATGGCTACAAAATGATGTTTGAAAGATGCCGATTAAATGGCTTGCGGCTGACCAGAGAAATGGTGAGAGAGGTGCAGTTAAGTCTGGATCCAGTATGTGTGGAGGAAAGAAGAGGGAGAAGGTTGCGGAGGCGGCATTACCGAGTACCGGGCCCTAACTATGTGTGGCACATGGATTCATATGTCAAACTAAAGCCATACGGCATAGCAGTTAACGGCTGCATTGATGGTTTCTCGAGGCACATCATCTGGATGCAAGCCTACTTCAACAATAATCCTAGAGTAATTGCTGGATATTATATCCGTGCTGTTGCTGAAAGAGGAGGTTGTTCACAAATAATCAGATCTGATTTTGGTATGGAAAATGTCCATGTGAACAGGCTACAAGAGTTTTTCCGTGAAGATTCGACAGGCACTGTCCATGGACCTTGTGTCTTTCAAGGAACAAGTCCAGCTAACCAGAGAATTGAGAGTTGGTGGGGCATCTACAGAAGACAAAATGCAGATTACTGGATAGATATGTTCAAAGAACTGCAGTCAACTGGTGATTTCACAGGCGATGCAGTTGACAAAGGAATTGTACAATTTTGCTTTCTCTCGTTAATTCAGGTACTCTTTAAAACTTATTTAACATCTATCTAAAACAACTTCAAATATCTGTTTATTCATTTTAGTCTAAATGCATGTTTAATATAGCCCACAGAAAATGGTTGCTTAACGTTTTAAAGGGTCGACAGCTGCGCCGGCGCGTCCTGCTGGATTTTTCCCTCATAACAGCGGAAACAACTTAAAATACTCTGTCCTTTTTGGGCATACAGATAAGTGTAAGACATCATTAGAAACTGTCAAGGGTCTACTTTTATTTGTGTACACTCATAATAAAAACAAAGCATTATGCTTTTGTAAAATAAAGAAAATATACAGGGTGCGATTTCAGCCGTCTGCCTCCGCAAGCATCTTTCTGAAACACGTCACAAAAATGAAGTGAAACTCTGCGAATACTTATCACACAAACCTGAAACATATGTCTAAAGAAAGCTTAATGTCTACTTTTAAATAAAATAATTAAAACAAATATTCTCTTGCAATGTAATCTGTATGAAACAAAGTGATGTTCAGTTTCTCCTGGCTCAGCTAATGATCCCTACTGTGATCCACGCTGTGGGTGCTATATACAAGGCCGGATTTACCCCGGGGGGCCTCCGACCTGTAGGGGGCCTCCAAGACCACACTAACTTTGTGGCCTCAGCCTTTTTTTTTTTTTTTTTTTTTTTTTTTTTTTATTTAAAATTTAAATTAAAATTAAAATTAATTAATGAGTGTGTGTTTGTGTATGTGTGTTAACAATAATTTATTTGCACACAAAAAAGTATCATGATCAGTTTTTTGGCTGTGTCGGCTGTGTCTGATGATGACAACAGTCAGTTTTCCACGGAAACCGTTGATAGCGGCAAGACCGGCGGTAGAAGATAGATCTCCTTTGCTGTCACAGTTAGCATCACAAGAAATGCTAAAGTTGGAGGAAGTGGTTTTGTTTTAAACTAAAGAAAAACCCACAGCTTCCTTTTACTGTTTCTAAAAATTAAGATTTAGTGAGTATATAGTAGTGAGTTTGGGTCACGAGTTCTGGGAAAGGGGGGGCCTCCAAGATTTTGTGCCCAGGGGCCTCTGCTTTCTAAATCCGTGCCTGGCTATATACGTATCATATATTTTCAAATGCAAATTATTCCTGTGATGTAAAGCTGAATTTTCATCATCATTATGAGTTTTCAGCTAACGACCCTGCATCAGTGTGGAGTGGCCTGAAACAACTTACTAATTACAGGACTCCTACCCCTAACCCTGTGGTGCACCAACGACTGGCTGACGACCTGAATGTGTTATATTGCAGATTTGAAAGGCCCAATTTCACACCCCACACGCACTCGGACCTTCATTTCACACAAACATTAACACCTCCTGCAACCCCCCCCTCCCGCTACACAACCTGCACTCAAGATCTGTGAAGACGATGTGTGCCGTGTCTTTCGGAAGCAAAGGTCAAGGAAGGCTCCAGGCCCAGATGGCATCTCACCAGCGTGCCTTCGTTCCTGTGCTAACCAACTGGCCCCCATCTTCACACAGATCTTCAATAGATCACTGTCCCTAAGAAACCTAAAATCACAGGACTTTTAATTACCCATGTCTTGCTGCTGTTTTTGGTATCGTTTGTATTGTTGTACACTGGAAGCTCCTGTCACCAAGACAAATTCCTTGTTTGTGTAAGCATACTTGGCAATAAAGCTGATTCTGATTACTCCCATCTTCAGTGTCACATGATCCTTCAGAAATCATTCTCATATGCTGATTTTCTGCTCAAGAAACTTTTATTATTATCAATTTTGAAAAATCTGTTTTTTCGTTGATGAATAGAAAGTTCAAAATAACAGCATTTATCTGAAATAGAAAGCTTTTGTAACATTATACACTACCATTCCCACACTCCACTGTTTAAGACAGAGCAAAACTCTGCCCTAAATTCTGCATAGGTGCTGTAGTCACACGCCAGTTCCAGGTGATATGTACACGTGTGAGCAATGGGCCTTCTTGAAAACTCCTTCATTTCTGTAAATGTAACGTTAATTGTCTTGGATAGGAATAAATCAGAGCCTGTGCAATATCTGAGAAAAAGACCACACTCCTGCTCTCTTTCTCTGATGAATCGTAGGAGATGATTGGATACAATGATTTTAGATGGGGACATTGATCTTGGGAACTTGACAGATTTTGCCACACTTCTCGCCTTTGGTTGGAGATAGATCTCATCCAGCATTTTGTCCGTCATGGACTCCCCAACAGATCTCAGAATAGGTTGCCAGCACTTTATTATGTAGGCTGGTTGTTGCACCATCTCTTTATGTGCAATTTCTTCCAATATTTTCTGGATATTGTTTTCATTTGGCAGCACCGAGCAGTTGTGACTGCTAAGTACACTTAGGACTTCATCCATGTCAGCACTTTGGAAGTCTTGGAGTGCTTCGCTTAAAACATCCTTCTCTGTTGGGCTAATGTAATTGAAAAACACCTCCATAAGACTGGTCTCTGGTGCCAGCTGGATTGGCAAGTATCCAAATTGCAGCCATCCGATGGCCAAAATGCGTGCAACAGCTTCCCACTCTCTTTCTTGGTAAGTGTGATGTAGAGTAGGTATCTTGCAAGTTGTTCCACAAGTTCTTGTTGCAAAAAACGTGTCCCAAAATTCACTAAGATAGTCTCGGAACACTCCATCTCCAATTGCAGCTTCTTCCTCACCATTTTCAAGTAGACGTTTAAATGGTACATTGGCATGTAGTATGTTTTTGTCTGAGAAAGCATGAATCATGTTGTTTACACAGTGAACTCTGCGGACTACAATTGTTTCACTTTCAGTCACATTTCTGGGGTTTTCAAAAAAAGATTCAGTGTCTGTTTGCTCCTGAGAGTTAGCTGACTGAGGTGAATCTGCTGTCATTGGCACTGCTGCCTCAGTTACTTCAACAGCTGTGTTTTCACAGAATGTGCTTTCTGAAATGAAGATTGGATTGGACTGGGTCAGAACTGTTTCCAGTATTGTTTCAACAAATGTTTCAGTCATCACACAATCCTGTACAACATGTACAGGTGAGTATACAAGTGTATCAGAGACCAAGTCAAAGGATGCGTTAACATCATTACACAGGAACACCACTTCATCATCAGAAGACTGGAGTATGTCATAATTTGAGTTCATAGAGGTAGAAGGAGGGCAGTGCAGAGTTTGACTTCTGTTCTGACCTTGACATCTTGTTGTACTTGGAGTTATTTCTAGGGTGGAAGCCAGCCGGGGTCTCTTTGAAGACAGATGCCTGTCAGTTTCGTCACTCTCATCAGAATCCTGATCTTTCAGTCTCGTGCAAACGTACAGTCTAAGGATTTTGTGATGCGTCGCCTCATACAAGCTGCCAATTGTCTGTTGACAATTGAGTGGTTCTTCTGAGCCAATGACACGGAGCATAAAGTTTAAATCGTCAGCTTTACCTTTTGTTGATTCTCCATCAGGGAAAAAAAAAAGTTTTCTCACGATATTCAGAACATTTGACACGGTGTCATCTTTTTTAACAACAATATCTCGTGTTCCACCTCCTTTGGGACTTCTAACTTGTTTGTAGCTACAATCTTGGTAGTGCATCCAGCCAAGTAAAATTTTCCGTTTCTTGCTTTAAGCATTTTTATTGCCATACCCATATTTGTTTTTCTGATTTGTAGTTGCTGGTAGTTTCATTTTTTCTCTCAATCGGTTAATCAATTTCTGTTTCTTGTCTTCATTTACCTGTTCCTCTGTGTTTACCTGTTCCCAGTTCTTTGCAAAGACCCTGTCACCATATCGAGGTATATACTTTGACAGTTCCTCTTCATTAAGTAGTCTGGCAACATGAGGATCAATCTAAAACACAAACATTATACTCTATTATTATGCGTTTCATTTTTTGTGTTTTGTTTAAGTAAGACTAAGCCACAAAGTTAAAAGTTCTCTAAGCCACAATAATCACACTTTATTTTTGTCATATTTTATATATATATATATATATATATATATATATATATATATATATATATATATATATATATATATATATATATATATATATATATATATATATATATATATTACATAAATGAAGCTGCAAAAATGACTACAAATCACTATTAAAATGTATAATTGCACCCTTATAAATAACGCTCTACACGTTTTGTGTTTGTGTTGTGCGGATTAAAGAAATGTCAGTTATATACAATTATTTTAGTGTAATTTATTTAGCACAGGGTATTAGAGACATCACCACCATGAGTAAATGTACAAATTTGACTTATTGACTCATAGAATTACCAGACTCATTCACATCTTGCTTTATATGTTTTATTAAGGCATGATATGGTGGTTTAATTCTTCCATTAGTACTGTTCAGCAAAGAGGCATGTTAATGCAAATATAGAATATTCTCTGAATAATCTCTCCAGGTTAGAAGATAGTAATATAGGATGTATTCACTGGTGAAATACATAAATAATATGTATTTTAGTTTTGGGCAGATTTTAGACTTTCGAGACTAGTTTATATTAAATAATCTGAATATGCCTCAATTTGTAAAATCTGTACTTTTTTTTACTTTTGAAACGGAAAACTTAATTGTCCAGAAAGGCCACCATAACTATGTGGGCTGTTAATGGATTCCAAGTCGAAAGTTTTTCTCGCGATAATATCTTTGCCTCACGATCACGAGAAAACAACTTTTTGTTAATGTCGAGATCACGAGCAAACGAGACAAAAATAATATTTATAATATTTAATTTTTTTTATTTTTATTTATTTATTTTTTATTGAAAATATCAAAATTTACAAACAAACATGGGCTGCATAACATTCGTTTCTTAGAATAGGATACAGAGAAATATAGCCAGAGGGAGCAGCTCTTAATACAAACATAGGAAATAAATATGTCTTAGTAACAAAAATAAGGATGATTTATAAAAGAGAAACATTCAATTAAATAAATTCAAATAGATAAACTGTAGGAAATTATAACATAAGGGGAGAATTCAGTCTTTGTTCAGCTATTTACCTCAGTTGGGAAGTGTTTTAGGGTATTCCGTAATATTTTTTGAGTGAAATAATATATATTTTTTAGCAAGCCCCGCCCCTGTTATGCGTCATCTCTTTGCGCTACCTCTAAGCGTAATCTCCGCGCGCCTCGTTCTGTTTGGACCCGCAGTTTTGGCCGCAGATCTATTCATCATGTTTTCAGCCGCAGTTTTGCGCGCATCTGCCGCCGGTATCAGGAGTTTGACTCGAACACGACCTGTTTACACAGGTAAACACTGACAACAGCGCGAGGAAACACATGTTGTGAGGGTTTCATTCATAGAGATCACAGCCGTTACGCTTTGAGGTCAAAGACGGTCTGAGTTTCACTTGATCACAGATTTCAGCCGGTGTCTAATGAGTTTATTTATCATTAACTGATTGTAATCGCTTCGCTGGTGTTTAGCTACATGAGAGTGTCGTTGTGATTATAGATCATCATGTTTGTGTTTGTCCTTGTATTGACCCGCCGCACACATCGGATTCACTTTCATTTTACATCAAATACAGTATATGCATTAATTATATGAACTGTACTCTAACAAGAAGTACCATGATGTTATTGTTTTTAGCTATGGCTATTAAATATGTATCTGCCACAGTAGTTTTTGTAAGGGTAATAACTCTGTTGTCTCGTCTTTCGTGTTCTACAGACATCTTCCTGTGTTTGACATTTAAAGGTGCACTCACTAATTTTTCCCCCTTTAAAAGGTTTTACTTCTAAAGAAATTAATTGTAATTTTGAAACATATGGATGAAATTGAGCACTCGCATGAAATGGAGACTCCAGTCATATCTGCAACCTTATAAATGCCATTGTAATCTACAAGGAGAGGGTCTGCTCATGGGGGTGGCCATGTTATGATCACATGACCAGCTGAATACTACTCTCTTCATCTCAGCAACCGCCCTGCAATTGGACACTTTAATTTAGGATTAAATTATTCCTGGCTGACTGTGAATAGTGAATTTCTACAATGACATCGGTTGCTAAAAAACTATTTTTTCTATGAAATAAGTTGCTCTTGATTAAATGTTCACAATAAGAACAGGATGTTGTATTCAGACTTTAAAGGTGGACTCGGTCATTATTTTAAGGTGTCATCTTGGACACGTAGGATGGAACATGAAACCATAATAACTTGTAACAATATTGCTTTTCAGTTGACATTACCTTGGTCTATCTATCAGAAATGGATCTACAAAATGCCCATTTAGTGTGAATTTTTGTGTGAATTAAAATTTTCACTATTACATATCTCGGGTCTTTAATGACCCTTTACACTTTACGTAATCAAGCAGTTATAAAAAATGTTTACGTGTTTTTTGTTACACTATTCAGAAGAGAAAGGCTGAGGAATACTAAAGATGAACGGGCATAACTAAAAATATATATATATATATATATATATATATATGTGGTTGTGTAAAGTTGTTTTACATTATGGATTTGACAACTGTAATTTTTCCTCTCTGATTTATATGGTCTGCTCTCTTTTTTTAGCTCCTGCTGCAGTACGATGTTACTCTCATGCTAAAGCAGAAACAGATGAGGAGTTTGACTCACGCTGGGTGACGTACTTCAGCAAACCTGACCTCGACGCCTGGGAGCTGCGTAAAGGTGATAAACACAGATAACACAGTAAAGAAGACGAAAAATCGATCGCTGTGTCTACGAATATTAGCTTTTGATTGTGTAATAATAATAATGTGAGCAAATGTGTTTTTTTCTTTCTCTCAGGTATGAACACGCTGATTGGATACGACCTTGTTCCTGAACCGAAGATTTTGGACTCTGCCCTGCGTGCTTGCAGACGGTTGGATGATCTGGCCAGCGCGATTCGCATCTTGGAGGCCATCAAGGTGAGACAAGCGCAAGTCTGTTTTCCTGTGCTTCTGTATTAATTCATAAATCACATTTGTGATTTTGTATCTGTTATATATTTGGGTTTAGTCTTTAAGCTGGCCTCAGTATTTCTTTGGAATCAGACTTTAGTTTTACTAAGACAACTGTAGGCCTCTACACTCACTGAACAAAGTCATTCATGTTTATTTGCAATTTTGGCTAATCTGTGTACGTTTTCTTGGATCAAATCCTCAGTGGGTAGAAGGTTAATTGTTTTTGAGTGCGAGTTTGTGAGTGTAATCAGTCTCTTGCGTCTTCTCATTAAAATGCAGTGCATGCTTTTTTAATTCCCTGCAATGTTTTGTCAGGATAAATCGGGTCCTCATAAGGAGATTTACCCATATCTGATCCAGGAACTCAGACCAACACTGCAGGAGCTGGGTATTTCCACTCCAGAAGAGCTTGGCATTGATAAAATGTGAATGCCTCATACACAGTGAGTTAAGTTGTGCTGTACATAATTGATTCAGTTGTGGGGATTTGCCCACATGGTGGACACAAATATTAAACAGACACACAAGTGATAAATGGTAAAAATATACCAATAGCAGGAACCGAGTTCCTTGATAAACCTGGAGTTTCTTTAAAATGCCAAACCACTTTCAGAACTGCCCTGATTATACTAGAAATGTTTAAAACACTTTTTGTAATCAACATTTTTTTTTTTCAAAGATTATTTCAGTTTTAACACATCAAATTCTACCAGGTAAAAGCATATAGAACTGCTGTGATAATTAAATTGACATAATCATAATATTGTAATGTTTATCTAATTTTTGTCTTTTTGAAACAATTGTTTTAAATGTCTTTCTTTCTGTTTCAGGGGTTTTATGTGAAATTAATGCGGTTTTCTACCTCTGCTCATCATTTTGTGAAATTCAGGAAGTCAAAGTGTGTCCCGTCCTGTATAAAATAATAATGGACATAATAAACCAAGCAATACTGTATCAGTCTGTGTTGTTGTTCATGACCATCCATTTCCAGTGTGACGAATGAACCAGTAGTAATATCAACCATCATTTTATCATTATCAAAATCAGCTTTAATGCCAAATATGCTTACACATACAAGGAATTTGTTTTGGTGACAAGCTTCCAGTGCACAACAATACAATACAGCAGTAAGACAGAGATAATAATGCAAAATAGAATAAATTTGAATTGAAAATAAAGTATATATAGAACACACAATAAGACAATATATACAGTACATAGTGCAAATACAAACATTTTTGGCGCATCTAATCAGACTGATAGTTAAAATTGTTTACACGTAATTTGATTAAAAATACATAATTATATTTATTTTCAAGAAGATGTGAAATGGATAGTTCACCTAAAAAAATCTCTTATCATTTACTCACACTCTTGCCTCCCCAGATGTGTATGACTTTCTTCCGCAGAACACAAGTTAAGATATTTGGAAGAATATTTAAGCTCTGTAGGTCCATACAATGCAAGTGGACGGTGATCCGCAATTTAAAGCTCCAAAAAGCACATACAGTCATAGTAAAAGTAATCCATATGATTTCAGTGGTTAATGTCTTCTAAAGTGATACGATCGCTTTGGGTAAGAAAAAGATGATACTTAAGTTCTTTTAAATATAATTGTTTACTTCCGGTCATGTGAGGACCGAGTTCACGCAGCCTCTTGAGTGACATATGTGCGTTTCATGTTCAAATGAAAGCGAAACCAATAATGCTTGTGAAGGCAATCTGTTGTAAATAAATCAGACTGCACTTCCATTTGTATCGTCTCAGTTCTCGCGTGAACATACCTTTCCGTTTGCGTCACATGAGAGGCTGCGTGAATTGGGTCCCATAATGAATGAGCATTATAGAGTGACCTGAAGTAAACAATTATGGTGAAAAGGACTCAAATATTGATCTGTTTCTCACCCAAAGAGATAGTATCACTTTAGAAGACATTACTTTAACCACTGGAGTCGCATCGGTGGTCTTTAATATTCTTGTCTGTGCTTTTTGCAGCTTTAAAGTGCTGATTACCAGCCACATGTGTTGTATGGACCTACAGAGCTGAGATATTCTTCTAGAAATCTTTGTGTTCAGCAGAAGAAAGAAAGTCATCTGTAATGGCATGAGGGCAAGTAAATAATAATAGAGATAATTTGTGTTTTGAGGTGGACTTTTCCTTAATCTAGACATCACTCGCTGAATTTAATTTGTGATGTAGTGGGTTCATGCGACTACGATGTTTACAATACTTATTAAAAGATTTTATTGAACCTAAACCTTACATTTAAAGCTACATGCGTAATGTTTCAAATAAAATAATAATAATAATAAAAAAAAATCCTTTCTGGGCATAGCCAGAAATGTTTAGAATTGTCTGTGTACTGTTTCACTGTACAGTGAACGCTGATACGGTCATGAGAGGCTGCAGTACCACTGGAGCGCCTGTGAGTGGCAGCAGTGCGATAAGCGACGATGGATGTAACGTCAGGTGAAGAAGAATCTGTTTACTGTAGTGTTAGCATAAGTGTCATCTGTGAATTTTAAGACATGATTTCATATTTCAACTTTATCTTCGAGACACAAACATGAACGACATGGAGGAGAGCGCAGAGCAGGGCACTCTGTCCGACGACGAGTCTCCGGTGGCGAGGATGAAGGTCATTTAAATTTATTTTTAAAACTGTTTGTAGCTCAAATCTTAAGCTGATGTTTGATTCCACTTTTCATAATCATAAAAATACACACAATACTCGTTGAAATGCTAATGATGTGTCCAGGCAGAGGATAACGAACAGTAACGCTTTATTAGCAGTTATTTTATATGCTGTCATATGTGTTTTGTGTTTCATATTGAGAATTTTGTCAAATCAGACATATTTTCATCTTTTTCCTGCTGAAAGTTTAATTATCAGTGTGTTTTTGTATCTGAGGGGTGATTCAGGTGATTTTCAAACCCTTGTAACCAGGAATCTGTACAGAATATCTAAATCTTAATCAGTAATGTGTCATCAGTAAATTATACTTGGTTTATTTTCCAAATAATTTATAAGTCACGTAAGGATTTCGACTTGCTTCAAGGAACAGTCATACAAACAGCTATATTTAATTATCATGACATTACTCGCACAATATATACACATTGCACAAAATACAGTATGACACAAAATATACTGTACAGAATATTCTCTTAATGGATTTGATGTGATGATATATAGATAAAGATTGCAATTGTAATGAGCAGAGAAAATATAACAGAATATGATATGAAGTTGTTGTTACCTTATTTGTTGGACAAACTGTCACATGTCAGTATGTTGATCCAAAAATTTACAAATCATGTTTAATCATAAGAGTGATGCAAGCAGTGAGCAGCCACAGATAGGAGATGAGAGAAACAAAGTGATGGAGAAGACAGGACCGTATATCATGTCCAAAGCACCAGCATTACACATGAAACTCCGTAAGTACTGATGAAAATGCACAAGTATTCAATATACGATTTGCTTTAAAATGCTTTTTTTTGTAGTGTGTAAACCAAGATTATATAATCTATTTTTTTGTAATTATTAATTAAGTAATTATTACTGTTTACAAATACACTCACCTAAAGGATTATTAGGAACACCTGTTCAATTTCTCATTAATGCAATTATCTAATCAACCAATCACATGGCAGTTGCTTCAATGCATTTAGGGGTGTGGTCCTGGTCAAGACAATCTCCTGAACTCCAAACTGAATGTCAGAATGGGAAAGAAAGGTGATTTAAGCATTTTTGAGCGTGGCATGGTTGTTGGTGCCAGACGGGCCGGTCTGAGTGTTTCACAATCTGCTCAGTTACTGGGATTTTCACGCACAACCATTTCTAGGGTTTACAAAGAATGGTGTGAAAAGGGAAAAACATCCAGTATGCGGCAGTCCTGTGGGCGAAAATGCCTTGTTGATGCTAGAGGTCAGAGGAGAATGGGCCGACTGATTCAAGCTGATAGAAGAGCAACTTTGACTGAAATAACCACTCGCTACAACCGAGGTATGCAGCAAAGCATTTGTGAAGCCACAACACGCACAACCTTGAGGCGGATGGGCTACAACAGCAGAAGACCCCACCGGGTACCACTCATCTCCACTACAAATAGGAAAAAGAGGCTACAATTTGCAAGAGCTCACCAAAATTGGACAGTTGAAGACTGGAAAAATGTTGCCTGGTCTGATGAGTCTCGATTTCTGTTGAGACATTCACATGGTAGAGTCAGAATTTGGCGTAAACAGAATGAGAACATGGATCCATCATGCCTTGTTACCACTGTGCAGGCTGGTGGTGGTGGTGGTGTAATGGTGTGGGGGATGTTTTCTTGGCACACTTTAGGCCCCTTAGTGCCAATTGGGCATCGTTTAAACGCCACGGCCTACCTGAGCATTGTTTCTGACCATGTCCATCCCTTTATGTCCACCATGTACCCATCCTCTGATGGCTACTTCCAGCAGGATAATGCACCATGTCACAAAGCTCGAATCATTTCAAATTGGTTTCTTGAACATGACAATGAGTTCACTGTACTAAAATGGCCCCCACAGTCACCAGATCTCAACCCAATAGAGCATCTTTGGGATGTGGTGGAACGGGAGCTTTGTGCCCTGGATGGGCATCCCACAAATCTCCATCAACTGCAAGATGCTATCCTATCAATATGGGCCAACATTTCTAAAGAATGCTTTCAGCACCTTGTTGAATCAATGCCACGTAGAATTAAGGCAGTTCTGAAGGCGAAAGGGGGTCAAACACAGTATTAGTATGGTGTTCCTAATAATCCTTTAGGTGAGTGTATACATTATGATAGGTCGACAGACAAACAGACAGATAGATAGAAGGTGCAATGCATAGATGTACTAATGTTTTATGCTGATGTTTTATGTGCTCCGTGTTCAGAGATGTGTTGTTGTGTTTATCTCCTGTCATGTACAGATGTCATTATTTAACATGTGTATTGTGTGATTGTGCTGTATGTCTCTGTATTGTTTTATTTGCAGAGAAACACGGAGACTCGGCCAGAAGAGCTCTGCAGAACAGAGGCTTTAGCTCGGGTAGGCCTGGGCTTCAACAACACCGACACAAACCAAAGAAGTGAGTCGTGCCTTTCATAAAAAGACATCCCGTATGCTGTGTTTTAAAATATGCTGCTGTCATTTTCTACAATACATTTGATCTACCTCCAGTTTTCATGAGTCAAGTATATGCATTATAATTTAGATTTTTCCTTTCATAGAAACTCTTTTGAAAGGTTTGTTTTATTTGCGTCTCTTGCAGTTAATCGGCTTGGTTTGTATGGTGAATCAAGGAGTAGCCTATTATCAATGATTAATGTGTGTTTGATTGTGAGAGGTCAGGTGTGTTTCACAGTCACATTGATCAAACCCATTTGTATTTTTCCTCCAAGTCAAACATACTGACTGTAAAAGAGCCAGTTTTTACCATATGTTAATATTTTTCCATTGTTATGTTCTTTTTCCTTATTGACATTTATGGATTTTGTATTATTGTGTAATTCTTCTGTTTGCAGTGTGAAGTTTAATAAGGGATATGCTGCTCTGAGTCAGACAGCTGAAGATTCACTCATCTCTCTGGATTCAGACAGGTACGTCAGCCTCTCTGTTATAAACATGCTCTTACAGTTATTAAAATCTGTTCAGAAAGTGTATGAATGTTATAATTAATTATGTGCTGTTTAATCTCCTTAGTGATACAGAGCTGGATTGTTCATCTGGATATTCCTCAGCTGAGGTGAGACGCTTACAAACAAGCCTGATTAAATGAATTATAGATACACATATAGAGGAAATTATGTGTAGATTTTTGTGGAATATGCTCAAGTGTGCTAAACTGAGGTTTTATCATTTGGGGGTCTGAAAGCGTTATCAAATTTGAAAAAAATAATAAGTCAACATGGGGGGATGTGATTTATGGATGTTTTAATCTGTGCCCTTTCTGTGGAATTTTGCTTGTCTGTATTGCATCCACTCCTATTCATTCATTATGTATTGAGTAGTCGCATAACATTTCATTAAGCAGAAATCTTCTGTCCTGAACAGCTGCATTCATTTCTCTGGATTACTAGTACTTAGATTTTAATTTTTAATATTTGTGTTATCAGTGTCTGTCACCACACACCCAATTTATAGTATTAATTCTGCTGTTGCTGACTAACTTGGCTGCCAATAACTGACTTAAGAGCATTGACTCTTCCCTAATAATTGCTTACAAGTGTTATGTGCGCAAAAAAAATAAAAAATTCACAGAATTTACAAAAGATGTATGTGCTCATACATTAGTGTTAAATATGTTTCTGAACCCTGATTATTTTTTATACAGAACCAAATTAAGCTATAACATACAATTTTGTTACTCTCACTCAATATCTTTTGCTGAACTTGATTCAATGTTCCTTAAAACAGCTACGAGGATCTATAGTTCCTCAGGTGCGAAAATTATGAAAAGCAGTAGTCCCAGGGAAAGTTCCTAAAATGGGTTTAAGTCCCTGCTGTGGGAAAGGGCCTAATCATGGATAGTGGTTCCACATGATTGAAATTAGTTTTAAAATGACCATGTAAATTCAACTGAAATAATTCAAGTAAAGGGTGGTAGAGTTAATTCAATGAGTGTTGGTGGCGTAGTTGTCTAAAGCACAGAGCCGGTAAGCAGAAGGTTGCCGGTACGATTCCTCGACCACCATTGTGTCCTTGAGCAAGGCACTTAACTCCAGGTTGGTCCAGGGGGATTGTTCCTGTAATAAGTGCACTGTAAGTCACTTTGGATAAAAGCATCTGCCAAATGCATAAATGTAAATGTAAATGTAGAGGGAACCTAACTTAATCAAGTAAACTCAACAAGCTTTATTCGTATGCTGGTGGGAAGCAGTAATAAGTGCATCTTGGTTACCACGCAATGATTAGCACAGCATTTTACTCAAGATGTTGAATATTTAATATGTATTGGTCCTCAACCTAGGCTCAAGATCCTCTCTTCACCATGATGGTAACCCCCAAAACTGCAACGCAACAGAAATTCTTCTAAATCTCTACATAACAAAACATTAATCATTAACAAGTCTACACCTTTACATTTATCTAGTACAAAGACACATTAAATAATGCTTCATTTTAATATATACTCTTCCTGTCGAGTCCCATGCAAAGCATGCTGGGAACTTGAAATTTTCATTTTCAGTTAACCAAACAATAAATATTCATGTTGTCCCAACGCACATGGATTAAGCGAGGCCGACAAGACACTTTGGTTACATTATTATTTTGAGTATTAAGTACGTGCAAGGATTGAGTAAAACTGACGATAGTGAAAGTTCTCAGACAATTTGTTTTTAGTGTGAAATTATTTTTCAATTTGTAATAATTATATTTATTAAAAAATTTTTTTTTGCATACATGTGATTTCAATTGGGTGTAAGTTATATCCTAAAAAAAAGGATTTTTATTATTATTATTATTATATAAAAAAAGATTATACTAAAAAAGTAGAGACATAATAGACATCATTTCTGCAGAGTTCCCACAGTCTTGGGAAAACCTGGAAATATCAGGACAATTTATAATAGGGATTTCCTGGCCTAGAAATCATGGACATTTTTTTTAAATCTTAAAAAGTAATTGGAAAAGTCTTTTATTTCTATAGTGAATAAATTTTTACTAGTGTAGTCTAGTCTGTACAATATTTCAATGCACGCACAAAGAACACTTGCTAGCCAATCTCTAAAAATATATATATATTTTTAAATCCTTATCCAGTAATCCGAACACCTAGAAATATCATGGAATTGAATTGATGTGGTACCCTGCTTCTGATTGCTTTTGATTGAAAGTGTCCACATGCAGATTTAACACACATGTGCGTATACTTGATGTCTGTCCCGTCAAGCTCACACAGTCTCTTCTGTTCTCCTCAGGTGCATCCAGACCTGAGTAGACAGCTGTTGAAGGACGGATATCACCTGGATGAAATACCTGATGATGAAGACCTGGACCTGATCCCCCCTAAGGCCTTGACCTCCTCTGTGTGCTGCTGTTCAGATGCGTCATCCTGTTGCGTGCAGTGATCGAACCCACAACTCATGCACTGAACACTCAGGATATTCGGTTTGGCCACCATGTTAAACTTCAATGCTGTCACTCTCATTTGTGAAATGGAGAAGAAACATTCGATTTGAGTTCTTCTGATGTTTTTAAAGCCACAGTGATTTGGATGTTGTGGTTTAAGCCCACTGTCTAGTTACTAATCAAAATTTCACCTCGGACACATTTTTTTTTAATCAAATCTACTTGTAAAGGAATAATTTACCCCAAAATGGATATTATCGCCATATACTCACCCTCTCATTGTTCCAAATCTGTATGGCTTTCTTTGAAACACAAAAGGATGTTATGCAGAATGTCTGAGTGTCTTTTCCATACAATAAAATTTGACCGTGATTACTGTAAAGCTCCAAAATAAAAAAACAAATAGGTACCATAAGTATGACTGGTGTGTTACATTCCAACTCTTCTGAACCCAAAGCTTTGTGTGAGGAACAAACCAAAGTTGCATAATTCATTATTCGTTGAAATGCTTCCCCTCCTATGAAGCTCTCAAATCTCTTTCGCACTTCCACATATTCAAATGAAGTGATCAGTCAGCTGACAAGTTAGAACCAATAACATCCACCATTGATGATGTCAAACGCGGTGTAGATTTTCAGTGAATAATGACTTAAAATCAATTCTGTCCCTCATACAAAGCTATTGCATTCGACTTCAGAAAACTTGGAATATAGCACACAAGTCATATGGACTACTTTTTGATGCATTTATGGTACTTTTTGTCCATTTTGGAGCTTTGGAACAATGTTATTGCTATTGTATGCCACTGTTTACCATACATTGTCAAAAATGTTTCATTTTGTGTTCCACATAAGAATATCATACAGGTTTGGAACAACACAAAGGTGAGTAAATGATGACAGAATTCTATATTGGATGAATCACTATGTTTTTGCTGTCACTATTTTTGCTTGAGTTTTACAGTCCAAACATTTTGCTTTGAGACAGCAGCTGATAGTGGTTTTGGTATTTAAAAAAACATTTGTTGGTTCAGAAAGCTCAACGTCAACTAGTATGACTTGAAACAAATGCCCATAATTCCATCTCATAATCAGCACATTGTTTGAGGAAGTGGAGTTCTACTGATATTGAGAAACCGGACATTACATACTGTTGAGACAAACAGAATTTATAGGTGTGTGTGTGTGTGTGTGTGTGTGTGTGTGTGTGTGTGTGTGTGTGTGTGTGTGTGTGTGTGTGTGTGTGTGTGTGTGTGTGTGTGTGTGTGTGTGTGTGTTACTTTGTAGAGCTCACGTATGCTTTACTACTCTGCTTTGGAGTTTCCGGACTGGGTGATATCCAGTCTCTGTGTTGAAAAGTTTGTTTATGAACTTTTTTTTATCTTTTATTTGTGAATTGCTCCTTTTCAAATGTATGCTTTAAAAATGTGTAATTTGCACAAAAAAAAAAGAAAAAAAAAAAAAAGTGTTGCTTAAGTATTGTACTATTTTCTGTAGTACAATACTATTTTCTGTTACTCCCAAAGAGAAAACACTTGCTTCTCCTTTATTTGTTTATGACATGAAGTATGTTAGATCTATGCTGTGAGAGATTGTGCTATTTTATATTCAGTTTATAATTTGTATTGTCGTATATTTGTATTTGCCCCTGAAAAAAAAATGGAGAATTTTTTTTTCTTGAGTATTAGAGGTGTGTGTGTGTGTGTGTGTGTGTGTGTGTGTGTGTGTGTTTGTGCGCGCGCGCGCTTGTACGTGCGTCTGTGTGTGTGTGTGTGTCAGACTGGACAATCTGCAACACTATGCAACAAAACACTTTTATTTTCACTTTGTTGCCACAATGAATCAGTTACTGACTTCACATGCAATAACTTAAAATACATTTATTTTCTTGTAAGAAAACTATTATTAGTATTTAACTGTTTTGTGAAATTAAAGGAAACATACCAAAACTATAGCGACGTTAATGCTTTTATTAATGACTGTTGAATGTTTATATCGAGAACTGAACACAGAACATCAACTTTATATAACATTACACTAGAAAAGACTAACTGTATAGTGGCTTGACAAAGCATTGTCTAAAAGTGGAGTTCTGAAGGTTGTTTATGTTTGCACAAAATAGAATGTCAAGCTTTAAACGAAAATACATTCCCCAGCGACTGTAAAACTGTGCCCACTACACATGACCACTAGATGGCGCGCTTGTGTAACAGTGACTGGCTCCATTCACATTTACAGTCTAAATTTAAACAATTATTTTGATTCTCGAATTTACTATTTTTTAGCTATATTAATTTGATTATTTTAGAATAATTAAAAACTCACTTCTCATTATCAGCAACAGGTCTTGCTTGACTCACAAATAAACATATTCATCAGGTTGTGCTCAAAACCTAGAAATCTGCCTACCTATACAGCATTTTGAAGGCATCATTTGCGCCCAAGATGCTTTTTGGTCTCTTTAAGAATTTCAGCGGACCGTTTCTTGACAGATATATTGCATTATATATATATATATATGCTAGTTTATTTTTTATTTAATTGTTGTTTTAATAATTTAATATATTTTTAAAAATACCAAACGCACATGTATTATTCGTGTGTGCGTGAGTGAGTGAACTCATTCGGTCGCTCGCGCGGGGCGGAGGTTGTTTGGTGTGGCGAGGGGAGGAAACGCCAAAGACAGAGAGACGGGAACGGAAGGGAGTTGTGATCTGAACGCCAGGCGGGTCGGAGATCTGTGATCGGGTCCTGCTCATTTACGGAGAGATATCAGCGGCCGAACGCGCACCGGATTCACAAGCACTCGGTGGACGAACGGAAAGTGCCGCCGGTGCGCGTGCATGATTTATCGTCGGCGCAGTGACTGAGAGAGACATCGAGGAGCGGAGGGATGGTGGACAACACCGGCAGCAGTAAAACACAGATGGTGAGCAGACCATTCAATCGCCTTTAGGAGAGGATATTAAAATGGTATGTTTCAGTCCTGGACAAGTCATGGGAAATCCATAAAATTTTAAGAAGTAGTGGGAATTTTTGTAATGAATTTAATATTTGTCTAATTATGCATTTCTTTAAATTATTTCACTTAAATATTGCTCTCGTTAAGTGCATTTACTCATGAGTCGAAGTGATGTTCGTTTTGTCAGTGAATCGTTCGTTGATTAGGTTTATTCCGATTCTTTTATCTTTTTTTTAATCATTCAGGAATTACGAGCCACTATAAAGGTAATAAAAATGAAAAAAAAAAAAATGTCAAAATTCTAAGTAGGCCTATTCTTGGAAAAAAATATAGAAAGTTCGATTAAATATATTTAACTGAAATTACTGACGAAGATGTATGTTGTGTAGTATAGTACTTGCTCTAAAGCAACAGCGATGTTCGAAAAGTATTTAAATCGTTCATTTGAGTCGGTTCTTTTCAACGAATCGAACCGATTCACTATTCGGTTTAAAATTATTCATGAGCGTAAAATTCTTTTTCCAGTAATCATAAACGACTAGAAGGCTAATGGAAATAAACACTGCAAGACAAATGATGCTTTTAAAACTCTGAAAAGTGTCATCTAACTAAGTGTCATGCATTATTTTAAATGTTAGAATATTTTTAACATTAGTCTCTTTCTGCAGCTTTGAACATCCTGATGTGCTCTTAACACAGTGTCCCTAATAAATGTCTTGAAAGGACCTTTATTCACAGTATAGCGCCACATTTGATTTTTGACGTGAATGAAAACAAGGCTGTGAGCGATACACTTCCAGTCTTTTCATTGATTTGTACTGCTGTTAAAAGTGTTTTGGATCGTTCCGCCGATGAAACACTGAAAAAAACATCTTTCCAAGAAATTACAGTAGACAAAACACTTTAGAAAACACAAGCTGTGGAAAATGAGATGTCATTTAGGAGCTTTATGAGATGCCATTGAAGAGACTGTAAGTCTATCCCTCACAGCCTTGTTTGAAATATCAAAAATGGCGCCACACTGAATAATGTCTAAAAAACTCTGTATCATCACAATTTATGTGTAGAAGACACAAACACATTTGTTTTTATATCATAGTGGGGATGAAATTCTCAGAGAACCATGTGCCATGTTTGTCATAGATTTTATTTATTAATTTATTTTTTTAAATGCATTATTTATATGAAGTAGTTATTTGCATGATGGTGTGACCTACAATGTTGGTAATTTTAGGCTTAACTATCATTGTGGGGGCACTGGCACAACACACACACACACTCTTTTGCACCAGATGCATCTGAATGCACAAACATGCTGCTTTCATTAAAGGCTTGTGCTTTGATCACATATTTTAACTGTTTTTAGACATGTTGAATTTCCTTAAACCACATTTATTCTGAAGAATGGCTGTTTTGTACTCTAGTATGAAACTGAGTTTTACTTCATGTCTGATTTGTTTAGACAGTGATGGAATCTGCCTAGATAAAAATGTTTTATGTGTTTAAGCATTTCATGTGTCTGTTTTTATGCTATTTTTGCAATAGCATAACTTGAGTTAAATGAATCTAGACAAAGCGCTGTATTACAAAAATTAAGATTACACCAGTCTATCCAGCTAAACCTGCATATCTAAAAACTCAGTCTGTCAGTCATTATTGATGTTTAATATTTTTTATGTATTTATTTATTTTTGTGATTTTTCTCCCATATTTGGAATACCCAATTCCCAATGCGCTCTTAAGTCCTCGTGGTGGCGTAGTGACTCGTCTCAATCTGGGTGGCAGAGGACAAATCTCAGTCGCCTCCGTGTCTGAGACCGTCAATCTGCGCATCTTATTACGTGGCTTGTTGAGGGCGTTACCGTGGACACATAGCACGTGTTGAGGCTTCACGCCATTTTCAGTGGCATCCACGCTCAACTCACCACGTGCCCCACAGAGAGCAAGAACCACTTTATAGCAACCACAAGGAGGTTACCCCATGTGACTCTACCCTCCCTAGCAACCGGGTCAATTTGGTTGCTTAGGAGACCTGACTAAAGTCACTCAGCACACCCTGGATTTGAACTCGTGACTCCAGGGGTGGTAGTCAGCGTCTTTACTTGCTGAGCTACCCAGGTCCCCCGATATGTTTAATATTTAATTTATTGAATATAGGACCAGTTAGCTTTAGTTTTGTTTGCTTTTTTTGCACAGTTTGCATATCATGATAGGCAGGGCCATCAATTTGATTTTCAAGTGCTATAAGATACAAACACTGATATTTAGTTTATAATGTTTATTTTTCTGATGGACGTACAGATTTTGACAGGTTATTAAAGTATGTTGTATTTTGGAGGGCAAACCACATGTGACTAATTAAATAGTTTTTCCAGATGTTCTGAGATATGGGTTCATATTTGTTTTCGGGAAATATGGGCTGAGTGTTTTTTTCCTACAGTTGTTCAATGTTGTTCCATGACAAGATTTCAAGTTTAAGTAATACATTATTTATTATTAAAATAAATTATGTGAAATAACATATTCATGAAAGTTTCTCACACATTTGAAGTTAAGCATTTTAAGACCCTATCAAAACAAAATTATTATTGTTTTGCTTTTAGTCCATGTCTATTACCTTTCTATGTGCAAATCGGTGTACTTCTAAAAGTTGACAAAAGTCATTTTTTATAGCAGATATACACATTTAAAAATTGTGGATAAATGGTCCAAAATGTATGACATCATCTTGCACTCAAATATTTTGTCCAATAAAATAATCCTAATACCACCTGCCTCTGACTAGCTTTATCAAGTAGCAAATCAAGGCTCATGGCTGTGATTTTTTTTTTTTTTTTTTTTTTTTTTTTTTTTTTTTTCATCATTAAACATTTTTATAATTTACTCCAAAAGAAATTATGTACAGTTAGTCCAATATGCACCATTAAAAAAACAAAAAGGATAGCCCTTTGATTATATCCTGTCCAAACTTCCTGTTTCAGTTCAAATATGTCATCACAGGACAGTGAACTGTACTCATCAAGCCATTTCATGGGGTCTCTGAAGCTTTAAAGGATGTGACTGTAATCTGAATGCTTTTTTTTACAGCACATCATTTATGTCTTTGTCTCTGTCTCTCAGGAGGAGGGTTTGGGGAGCGGGTACCCTCAGAGTGGCCCAGCGGGGTTGAAGCTAGAGGCAATGATGGAGCAGCTTCAGCGCCAACAGCAGGCACGTTTGGACATGGAGCGGAAGGAGCGGATGTTGCATGAAGCTCACATCATGTATGCACAGCAGGTTGCGGCTCAGCAGGCCATTCTGGCTGCCGCCCGAGCTTCTGGGGCTGGCTTCATGGGCAAGGGCCTTGGCACAGGGGCTGCGGGACCCCCGGGGGTCGGGCAGCTGTCTCGAGTGTCAAATCAGTGCAGTGTGGACTCTGAACGAGAGGATGAGGAGGAACGGGGCCGAGACTCGGGTGAGGAAGATGATGATGATGATGATGATGATGAGATGATGGAGGGAGATGAAGGCAGTGAAGAAGATGACAGGGCGGCCAGTGGACTGGAGTTTCTCAGAAAGCAGACGCTGGCACTGCAGCAGGGAGCTGCCCGGATTCCTACACATCCGTTTGGGAACTTTGGGGACTCGCCAGCTCCAGCAGGTGCCCAGAGAGCTTCATCACCCCCTCTCAGGGTGAAACAGGAGCCCGATGATGATCTCTCACCAGTGGAGCGGCCATCAACGTCTTCTCCTAATGGCCAAGCAGACTGGAGCTTTGACGAGCATTTTAAACAGGTAAGAAAACTGCTTTTTTTTCTGCTAAAGGAACCTCATTTTGCAAATCTTAATTCAGAATTGGGTCAATCTCGCAAGGACAGTTAAAGGAATAGTTCACCAAAAAAAATAAAAATTCTTTCATTATTTACTCACCCTCATGCCATTCCAGATATGTGTGACTTTTTTTCTTCAGCAGAACACAAATTAAAGATTTTTAGAAAAATATTTCAGCTCTTTAGGTCCATATATTGCATGTGAATGGTGATCAGACCTTTGTAGCTCCATAAAACACATAAAGGAAACGTAAAAGTAATCCATATCACTCCAGCATTTAAATCCATATCTTCAGAAGATATATAATAGGTGTGGGTGAGAAACAGAACAATATTTTAGGCCTTTTTTACTCTAAATCACTGCTTGAAGTGAAATTAAACAGGCACCACATGTAACTTTCAGATGTAAAAGAGAAAGTGAAGGTGGAGATTTTGAGTAAAAAAAGGAATCCAATCTTGTTCTGTTTCTCAACCACACCTAATATATTGCTTCTGAAGATATGGATTTAACCACTGGAGTTTTATGGATTACTTCTGTTTTCTTTGTTATTTGTGGAGCTACAAATGTCTGAACACCATTCATTTGCACGAGGACCAAGAGAGCTGACATAGTCTTCTAAAAATCTGAGATGACATGAGGGTGAGTAAATGATAAGAGTATTTTCCTTTTTGGGTGAACTATCCTTTAAGATTTAGTTCTTCATCGTAATATTATTTTATTGACAATTTAGCCCATTTATTCCCAAATCCTCTTTATTATAGTGTGGAAAAAATAGATAATAAATGACTTAAATGGTAAAATATGTATTAAAGCTGTCATGCAATTTAAATTTTTTAATTAAATTAATTACATGATGTATTTACTGAGAATGTCCCCCAAATAAAGATAATTAAGTCTATAATACAACCCCAAGTCCGAAAAAGTTGGGACAGTACCGAAAATTACCGAGTGGACCAGAGAACACGACGGCTGTTTTTTCTAAAACTATTTTAAATTTGGACTTGTTGGGCCACGAAACATGAGATCACTTTTCTACTTTTATTCTCAAGAGAGGTTAGCAGCGCTTCTGGGCAGTGTTAGGTGTAGTGCTTCTGCTTTTCAAAATAAAGCCTTAACTTGGATCTGTGGATGCAGCAGCGAATGGTCCAGACTAACAAATGTTTACCAAAGTATTTCCGAGCCCATGTCATGATATCTGTTACATAAGAAAGATGTTTTTAAGACGTCACTGTCTGAGGGATCGGAGATCATGCTCGTTTAGAAGTGGTTTCCAGCAGGACAAACCACATACTACCCGGATTATGGTTGTGAATGGTTGCATATGCAGAGAGTGCAGGTGCTAGATTGTCATGAATGCAGTCCTGACACGTCTCCAATTGAGAATGTGTGGCGCATTATGAACCTCACAATATGGCAATGAATGTCCACTATGCAGCTGAAAACCTGCATAATGGATAAATGGGGAAATTCTGCTTGTTTAACTTACTGTAAAAACATGAATTGCTTTCATTTGTTTAATGCATTATTTTTCAAAAACATTTATGGCACTAAATTAACACATTAAATCGACAGCCCAATTGTTTTTACTGATGCTAGCATCTGTTACACTGTCTGTAGTGCATACTGATTTTAGTAAAAAAAACAATAACAAAAAAAACTTTGTTTTATAAAACTTTTCTCTGTAATATTACAGTAATAAAATACTGTATCACAGTAACGAGAATCTAAACAGAATCACTGTTGAGAATAATCAGAAGAATTAAAAAAAACATTGAAATGAGAAATAAACAAAGCAATGCAAAAAATCTTAGTGGTCCAAAAATACAGTAGGTTTGATTTTCTTACTTGCTAAATTTCTTCTTTTTTTTTCTTTTGATTTTTGGATGAAATATGACTTGGACATTTTTTTTCCCCCCTGATCAACTGTCTGGTAGACAGATGTTGCCTATTTGTATCTGGAAGTAGTTTTATGCTTTTAAGCAACAGGTTAAATACTAAGGGAGCGCAGTCGGGTTTGGATTACAGTACACTGTCACTGTAAAGGTTTCATTTTGAATGAGTTCTCCCTCTCGCCCTCTTAGCACCTTTCTGCATGTTTCTGTGTGCATTTATGGTACGTGTTAGAAGTGGTGTGGTAACTGCACTTCAGGAGAAACATCTGCCCTCGTGTTGTTGCTCTCTGGAAGTGTTGCTGGCACACAGCCTGACATTTAGCAGCACTTATTTGTTCTGTCTCACTGCTGCCAAATGCTGACTCGAGATTGGCTTGTGTCCAGACTACATCAAGAAAGTTTGGCCCAGATTTGTCAGTTAGCATGTGGGAGTCGCAGCAGGAGTGTTTGTGCACGCGTGCGGTGGGTGGGGTTTGAGGGGGAAGTTGTACAGTAGCTGCAGCTCTCTACAAGGTGATCTGAGACATTTAAAGTCAACATGAAATATTGTTTGCTGCTTAATTTACTTTGGGTGGGTTTTAATTTTTGATTTTCAGAAATTGATTGGATAGTGTAGAATGGTCTCTATTTAAAAAGCGGTTTAAGGGGAGGGGTTAAAAAAATCAGAGGGCTTGGTGACATCAGCCGAAATGGAAAGTTGTTTTAGAGGTGGAGCAAATTATTACATTTTGATGAAAGATTACAAAGGAGACACACAATAATAACATAAGTATGCATTAAGAAAGTACACAGGCAATTTTGATTTCATGTTAACTTTAAAGTGAAGATAAATCTATTGATGCTGTGTTGTGAGCATGAGCTTTATGCCCAAGTCTATATGTGTGCTGTTGCTGCCAGCGAACCATCAAGAGATCTGTCCACATGAAGAGTGTATGATGTGATTAAAACGGGTGTGGAAGCATCCTATTTATAGACTGCCACGTTCATTTAGTCTTTCCTAATATAGAACAGCAGTGTGGAAACAGACGATCCCAACAGTGAAGGGAGAGAGAGGGAGAGACTAGCGAATAAGACAAAGAGACTGGAAAGGGAAGTTGCTATTTACGTGTTCAGAAGTTGTAATTACGATGTGATGTGCGTTCAAGGGAGTTGGTTCGGCAATTTCCTATTCCTTTTTTCACTTGGTGACCTGCACAGCAAGCTTTTTAGCAATATTGTTTCACAATAAAGCGCAAATAATGCACATTTTGTGTGTAATTGATGCTTTTTTTTTTTTTAATCGATTTATATTATTCTTGTGCAGCCCCGAAAATGATGGGAAATTTGTCTGTCGCCTCATAAATTTCCACGCAAGCTTAATCGCTATTTTTCTTTAACAGTTCACAAAACTAATTTTCAGCCATTTTGAAGCTAATTTTCGACCCCATTCTGTTGAGTTACTGACTCCCATCTCCCATCGCACCTTTTTGCATCAATTCAAATGTTTACTTTTTCTTGCTGCTTAAGCAACCTTGGAGTTACAAGTGCCACAGAAACCATAATCAATGATGAGCATGATTTTAAGGTTGCATTTCTCTTCTAAAAGAGGAGTCCATACTTTCAACAACACTTACAGCTTTGGCACCGGGGGCAATGCTTTGAATATTGGTAAGCATAGACCAATTTCAGCTGAAGACATTTCGACATACTATCTGCAAATTTACTGTGAGATCAGTCTGTGCACAATGTGTACAAATTAAATTTAACAGTCAACTTCACAATGAAAATGTTATGCTTCTGTCGTGACATCCCCACAACTTGTAAAGTTCGGTCTCTCAAATTTCATGTGCACTTATCGCATAATTATGATCATTACAACATTACAGTTTCTGATGGATAAATAACATTAGATTATGAAATCATTTATGCAACACTAATCAGTATTGCAATATAAAGCAGAGGTGCAGGATTTCTGAGCAAAAAGGGAAATACAGAGGGGGGTGGGAGACATCATTGTGCTTTGAGACAGCTCTCTCTCTCTCTCTCTCTCTCTCTTTGTATCCTGTCTTTTATGCATTATTTCATTATGTGCGGAAAGCAGTATATAATGACACCTCATCACGAATGCAGTTTCAGGTTGCGTGGTGGATGGGGGCGGGGAGGGTTTCAGCAGGACAACACACACTCATTTTAATGGCATTTCTGTGCAAGATGTTTCAATCTTGATGTTGAAATCTCTGTTTCAATCACAGCTGCAGATATTTTTCCTGATATGATCTGACAGGATGTAGTGTTGCAATGAGACAATGTCTGATTTATTGATCAAAAATCATGAATCGCATGAATCGCATGCTGGTCTATGGATTGTCATGTTGGATTCTTCTGGTTGGCTGGTGTGTTAATATTTAGGTCTTGTGAACAGTAAATTAACTACTTAAGTATATGTTATAGATCGTATAGTTCCACATTTTTGTGAGCTGTGTTTTTGAAGTTGTTGTATAATGGTGACTAAAGTCTTTCTAGCAAGTCAGTCCACTGTCAGCCATCTTTGGAATACTCTCGGGAGGCTATTTCCATCTCAAAAACAGTATTTTAACAAAAATACTAAAATGTAACATATTTTAAATCAGCAATAAAACTTGACAATACTGGAATCATAAATTGTGCTTCTTTACCTCATATTATGTTAAAAAAACACAATTTTCCCGGCTTGTATAGCTAATGCGCATTCTCAAGTTGACTGACAGGTAATGTCTGTATCTGAAAGGTGATTGGCTCTTTTACCTGTAAGGCGGGAAGTCCTTTCTACATCCGTTGACCGCTGGGCGTTCAAATGTCTCCCATATAAGTTAATAGAAGTTGCCTGTCTCTGCTAAATAGTCTCTGTGGTGACTGAGGCTGTCATTCAGTTATGATGTAATGCATTCCACAGACAAAATCTCCACTTTCACTTTTACATCTGAAAGTGAAAGTTAAAGTGAAGAAAAAATTACTTAAATATCATACTGTTTCTCACCCACACCTGTTATATCGCTTCTGAAGATATGGATTTAATCACTGGAGTCACATGGATTACTTTTATGCTACCTTTATGTGCGTTTTGGAGCATCAATTTTCTGGTCACCATTCGCTTGTACTGTATGGACCTACCTGTATAGTGTTGCTGAAGAAAGAAAGTCATACACATCTGGGATGGCTTGAGGGTGAGTAAATGATGCAAATTTTCATTTTTGGATGAACTATCCCTTTAAGGCCTCTTCACACCAAAAACGACTCATCAAAGCTTGCTAATTGCCAGTGAAAATCACCAGCAAATTTATATGTCAAAACTACTCGTACTGAGCATGATGCACATTTTCAATAGGATCTGCGAGAGTTCAAACACCTCAATGAAAGTGAAGCGCACTGTTGTGTTGCGCATTAATGTATTTTAATGCGTGAAACACACTCTTGTATTGTGTGTCAATGTGTCAATGTATTTGAATGCATTATACACCAATTTGACAATATCAATGGAAAATTCAGTTCAACAAGTGTGGCAGTGATTGTAAGAGGTTAATGACTCATGCGAGTGTATGTGATAGTGTGGCTTTGTGGGGGTTTTGTCATTGATGTATGAGTGCTGACCTCACCCCTCTTCCCTCCTAAATAATTGTTAAACAAGAGAATGGACAAAGGTGTCGTGTGCTGTGTTCAGTAGGGAGGGTCCAGCGATCTGTGAGGGCCTTTCTCTTGCCTGGCATGGGCCGCAGTGGGACGTACAGGTCAGCTGACCCTGATAATCCTCCGGTCTGTCCCTGGGGTCCAGAGGGGCCGGTCAGTCCATCCAACAGCAGTCGAGATCCCTGCCACTTTGTAATCCGACAGTGATTAATAAAGTTTTAATAACACCTGCTGAATGCATATGCTTACAGCGAAGGGTTTTTCTGGTGGTTGAAGAGTAAATGTATCTCGTCTTTTGTTGTACATATTGTTATTTTCATGTATTATGGTCAGTATATGGCCTTCTCTGTTAGTGATAGGCCGATGTATCAGCTGGTTCACTTAATCGGTTGATATTGAGACATTCAGCATTGTGGTCCAGGTTAAATACAATTCAGCTCAATCGATAGTATTTGTGGCATAATTTGGATTACCCAAAAAATTATTTTGAATTGTCCCTCATTTATCTAAAAATAATAATAATAACAATAATGGAAGTGGATTAGGCCTGCATAAACGCTAAAATGGACATCATGTATGTACATATTATAAATATTTAACATGATTGTAGTGTCATAAAATCTGTTATTTACTGGTGTTAGGGCATTAATCATATTACAGCATATTATCAGCGTTACGTCGTCATGACAACAAAGTTGTAATAAATATATTTCTATTGCAAGTGCCTTACTGTAACAACTATTTTTGCTTGTCTCGTACTGTAGAAATGCATTTGTCACAGCACAGTACTATTTAAGTGAATGGCAAAAAAGGTTCAAGAAGTGGTGCCCACTTACACCTTACAATATATACTTTCCATTATATACATATGTAAAGTATGCTTTTTTTATGTTAAAAATGAAGTTCATGGGCATGTGAAACTCAGTATTGGTTGAGCATGATAGTTTCCTCTGCATATACTCAGCTGAGCAGTGTCCATCTCAGTGCCTCGTCACCAACCTCCCCAACACCACAGCTCAGCGTGTTGCATTATTTAAGCATTACATGGGCTGTACAGAGAGAGGAAGTGGGGCTGAGCAGCTAAGCATTGATCGATGCAGATTGTGTAATCATTTATGCCTCATGCATGATGAATGCGCGGGATGGGGGGTTTGGATGTCTTCACGTGCATTTTAGGTTTCTGTGCGAACTGATGCACTCAGATGGGTCCAAATTTAAACAAAAGGAGGAGGTGCTTGATGTGACACCTGTTTTTTGTTTTTCAGTCTGGTGACCTAGTTTGAGTGACTGATATTGTTATTGTAAAGTTTATTTTAAATTCAAATCAACTAGGCTAATTTTTATTTTATTTTTTGCACTCGGCCATTTCACGGCTGTCTCACGCACATTCTGCAGTTGAAAGCTCATTTATTATTCATTCGTTGTCAAATATGTCATACATTTTATGGGTGTCTATACAGATTTCCTGATTTGATTCATATTCAGTTGGGTATATTTCAGTTATAATGATGATTATTTGCTTGCATATTAAATAAATTCTCTCCCAGCTAATGCTGTAAAATATAAAGGGAACCATCTAACTTGGTACATGGAAAAATTCATTTAACAGATATAATAATCAACAAACCCAAACCTGAAATAAGCTTAATGTAAAAGTAAACGAGTGATCTTGGCATTTTAAGAGAAACTATTGCGATTGTTCAAATGAATATCACGATTAATCTGAACCTTTTGATTGACATTGCCCAATTAGATATGAAATGTATCACACACCAGCTATAGATTCTCTGCTACAGGCGTGTTGTATTCAGTGCCTCAGTTATATTTGAATGCTTTATTTTCATAACCCAGCCTCTCCCATTAAATGTGGCATAACCAGACAGCCTCTGGCAGGGCCGAACTCCGTGTTTACCCAGTTTAATAGCATGCTAAGTTGACTGCACTGAGGGATTGTGGGTTGTTTATATGGGTTGATGTTCTGTGGGCCCAGTATTTGCGGCATTAAACGTAAACGTTCAGCGGTTGCATTTTTTTGCACAGGTCTTTTTCATTACTGCAGAAATGAACATACTCGTCGAAAGGCTGAATTAATTGCTCTGTTTCTCTACACTATTTATAACACGATAGATATATCCATTTACACATGAGAGCAACCAAGAAAAATTGAGTAATGTGAAAAAATAGAGCGGGACGTATCCCAAACAAGTTAAGCCGAGAAGAACTTGTTATTAAGAGGTGATTGTTAGGAACAACACAAAGTAGAATTTAGTTGTTTACTGTTGCATTGGATCTTGCTGCATTAATAGAGAATTCAACTGATCTCAGGTCACAGGTGTGAAAAACTCTGAATGTGGCTCATTCAATCAAAACTTAAAGAACGCTGCATTTTATAACATTATTTTTACCGTTTTGTACCGTTACCTCAAGTGTTTCATAATGTGATTTATCAATCATTTGTTATGAATAACCTTGTCTTTGGGTTTGCGTCTATTAAGTTCCTGTTATAAAGACAAAAAAATACAATTAATAGAAGAACCTTAAATTTGAAATATTTTTGATTATCTGTGAATAAAATAGTGATTATTAGTTATTATTATACAAATGTAATATATCCTGAAATTTCTTGATGTAGTATTAATAGACATTATTATGATTATTCAGTATTATATTATAATTATTAATCCTTTACTGAATTAATTCTCTGAATCAGTGTTGTTCAATGTTCATAAAACTTAGCAAAAAAATTTTTGTTTTTAAATTAATGTAAAAATGTAAGTGTTACTAATATGTAATATACACACACACACACGCAATATTTTATGTATGTATGTATGTATGTATGTATCATTAACAATTATTTTTCGCAAGTCTAAACAAATATGCATGCACAGTTGAAGTCAGAAGTTTACATTCACTTAGGTTGAAGTCATTAAAACTCATTTTTTAAGCAGTCCACAGATTTAATATTAGCAAACTATAGTCGTTTAGGACATACATTTTTCCAACAATTGTTTATAGATAGATTGTTTCCATTTTATTTGACTATATCACAATTCCAGTGTGTCAGATGTTTACATACACTTAGTTAACTGTGCCTTTAAGCAGCTTGGAAAATTTCAGACAATGATGTCAAACCTTTAGACAGTTTTTAGACCTTAGACAACTATTTCAAGGCCTACCTTCAAACTCCGTGCCTTTTTGCTTGACATCATGGGCAAATCAAAATAAATTAGCCAAGACCTCAGAAAGAAATTGTGGATCTCCACAAGTCTGGTTCATCATTGGGAGCAATTTCCAAATGACTGCAGGTACCACGTTCATCTGTACAAACAATAATACTCTAGTATAAACACCATGGAACCACGCAGCCATCATACCGCTCAGGAAGGAGACATATTTCTCCTAGAGATGAACATACAGTTGAAGAAAAAATTATATTAAATTTCAATTCTTTTTCAAATATTTCCCAAGTGATGCTTAACAGAGTGAGAGGATTTTAACACAGTATTTTTTATTAGATGTTTCCTCTGGAGAAAGCCTTATTTATTTAAATTTGCCTGGAATAAAATAATTATTTAAAAAAATAAAAAAACTGCTATGGTCAATATTATTAGCCACCTAAGAAATTATCTGTTTGATTGGCTACTGAACCAACCACTGTTATCCAATGACATGCCTAATTAACCTAACTCACCTAATTAATCCCCCAAGCCTTTAAATTGCACATCAAACTGAGGATTAGTATCTTCCAAAACAACTAGTGAAGTAATATAAAACTGTCATCATGGCAAAGACAAAATAAATTTGTTTAGACTTTAGCGAAAAATAATTGTTAATGATCACAAATCAGGTGAAGGATATACATGTTTATCAAAGTGTATTCAGGTGTCAAGAAGTGTCATGAGAAGTATTATCAAGAAGTTTGAAGAGACCCACACAGTGGAGAACAAGTGTATATACATATATATAATGTGTGTGTGTATATGTATGTGTATATATATATATATATATATATAAGCACATATATACACACACACACACACACACACACACACACATATATATATATATTGTATGTGTATACTGTGTATGTGTGTATGTATGTAGTATCATGTTAAAATGTCCACCCCTGCTGTTATCCAGAAGCTGTTGTCAAACACATGACATCTGAAAAGCTACACACATTTTCACACATATGTGTTTACTCACTCTTACACACACACACATATATATATATATATATATATATATATATATATATATAATGGGATTTAAAAGGAAGCAATGAGTTGAGATAATCTTCTAGGATTATCGAATTGTGTGTGTGTGTGTGTGTGTGTGTGATTAGGGTGTGCCTGTAGAATCCTGCCTCTAACTGTCAAGAGTTATAGATTCCTCGGGGCCAGAAATAGATGTATTTAATGTGGGGGATGGTGACGGGGTAAATTGGGGGTGGGTGGGCTGGAAGTGTTGCTCCACCCAAAGGAAACATTCCAAACAGAATTACAGAGTTATGTCCTCAAACATGACGGATTTCCCATCGGAGCAGGGTTGATCCAATAATAGCGCTGGTTTCATACATGCTCCTTCTGGTTTGTGTGACTCCTTCTCAATAAGTGAGGATGACTAGTTAAAGAGTAGCAGATGAACGTTAGGGAGGAAGGAAGGGGTTCTTCATACACTGTTTGTAAAACCTGTATTGGTTATGCTTCTCAAAACTTACAGACAGACTTATGATTTATACCTGAGTGATGATACAATGGGTGCAAATAAATCCCACAGACTTGCAGTGAAGGATGGTCATGAGGCATTTCTAGAGACCAGAATATCATAGAGACTTGGGGTTGGGCTTTTTTGACGTGGGTCAGAAGCAGCCACCCACAATACCCTTGAAGCAATCACCTAGAAATCACTAAGAACACACTAGCAACTGCAGAGAAATGCCTTGACAATCACCTAGAACCCCGTAGGATCGTGAGGTTGAAGTTTGCACATGATTCATTGCATTTAATTGTGTTTTTCACACAAAGAAATACAGACATGATATCAACTTGCTCTGATGTGCACGTACCTGCCTGTATTCTCTGCTTGACCTCTTGCAGAAGTTTGCTTTGCCCAAAGGAATATGCAATCAAAACAGGTCTGGCCTTGAGTCAGTGCTAGACATTTTTCAATGATGAGCGAGCGTGTGAATGACCAGCCCAGCGAATGTTGAGGAAAAACACCTTTCGAGTTAAATAAAAGGAAAAACAAACATGTTTTTTTTTATTTTTTTCTCTCTCTCTCTCTCTCTCTCTCTCTCTCTCTCTCTCGGGTTGTTTGCACAAAACTCAACCCCACTAGGGTGTTCTGGGTGGTTACTTGCTGGCTCAAGTAAAAAGAGCTCACCCCCAAGTCTCTGATATTCTGATGTCTAGATATGGCTAAGCATTTTTTTAGACCTATTTAGTCATCGAAAACCAACAAAAAGTCTGTTTGCTTAGAAAAGTAATGAAAAAGTAAAAGTCTTCAACAAGCTGCATGATTTGAGGTATCATTCAGGTCTGTTGTCCAGCCTGTGCAGGACAAGTTACACAATGAAGTTTAATGCGTGGGGTGGTTTGTTGAAATCACTAACCCTAGTGTGAGCAATAGTAATAGTGATGCTTGATCTAACAAATACCACTAACTAGCCTGTAAGAACTATTCATCAATCCATTAAATACAAAGTAGATCAAATACAATCCATCAAAAATTATAGCAAATATTCTCAATTATCATTATCTAAATAAAATCCAATGGCATACACAAGTTTTGTTTAAGTTAACTAAATCAGCAGCAAAACTAGTGTTACTGTTGTGTGATAATCTGCTGCAGTTTTTACCTCATAATCTCTTGTATCGGAAGCTTGTGGTCAAAGTCTGATGAAAATTGTCTGTTTATTACACTTGTCATATTGTTTGGTGAATTGACCCTGACAAGCGATCTCATGATCCCCCATGTGGCAAAATATACTGACGACCGTGGTAATATGATCTGTCAGAACATGCACACACTGCCGAGTCCTTCATTACTGTTAATGGCAGATCATTTTGACCCTCGGCTAAAATAGATCAGCTGTAGATGGGTCTTTTCATTCTGGTTTTTATATGTTCACTGCTAATATTGGCTTGCTTAGACTGGAAATAATCAGGACTATGCAACTAAATTTGGGTCAGGTGGACATTCGTATTTATAACAAAGTTACACAACTATGTGATCCCAGTGTGAACAATTTGTGCAGAGTTATTGGTGGATGAACATTTACAACATTTACGTTTAGGCTATATTTGGAATAAACTGACAGAAGAGTGTAAATAAAAAAAATGAAAAAATTGAAAACCTCTCTTTGGCTATTTTCAAGCGTGCAATTAAGTTAGATTGACGTAAAAATAGCATGATTGTCTGAACCGACTGTTCACAATGTTCACACGTTGCAAAGAAAGCAGATATTTATCCCATTTATTTCAACATTTGAGAGTGGCCCAGATTTAATGTGGTCTTCCAAACAGATCTGGGCCACATGTGAGGGAAACCAGCTTTGGGCCACATTCAGATGTCTACTGTCAACATAGCTTTAGGCTTGGATCCCACTGCACATACATGTGATTTGCAAGTGATGAAATCGGATCCGTTTGTTGAGACAGTGTAGTCGATATCCGTTATTTCTTCATTGGTTGCTATAGTAGTGTCTAAAGCATCAAACAATATGAACAAACATTAGAGAGTAGATGTGATGTGGATATATATATATATATATATATTTGCCTCTGGTGATGTCCTTGACATCTTGCTGTGGTTTTGCATGCCTGAAGGGCATCAGAGGTAGTATTTACACATTATAAGCTGTGTCTTGTACCTCTACTACTTCAGTCATGCTTTTGCCATGTAATACATAGTGAATGCCACATGTGTGTGTATATGATAGGGCTGGGTAGGCATTTTGTGATAATTAAATAATCGTCTGATCGCGGTTATTTTATCTAACCATGGTTATTGTAGATAACCGTGATTATTGTGCAATTTAAATTCCAATCATATTTTACAGTTCAAAAATGGGAATGAATGGTGCGTTTGAGTGTCTTATTCAATAAAACTCTGACGTTCTTACTGAGCCGCACCGCAGACGCTGAAGAGTGCATAAAGATTAGCCATTTCAGAACCAGGCTTGAAGCGATATGATGTGGCAAACTCCTGCTAAGATATAAACAAGGATTTTATTGAACGCAAACTGCTCCAGTTTGACTTTAAATGGATAGTTCACCCCAAATTTTGTATTCTCTCATTATTCACCCTCATGTCATCCCTGATGTTTACTGTGATTTTCTATCTTCTGCAGAACACAAATTAAGATTTGTAGAAGAATATCTTAGCTTTGTTGGTCTTCATAATGCAAGTAAACGGTAACCAGAACTCAGAAGGTCCGAAAAAGACATAAAGGCAGCATAAAAGTAATCCATTATACTCCAGTGGTTAAATCCATATCTTCAGAAGCAACATGATAGGTGTGGGTGAGAAACAGATCAATATTAAGATGTTATATGTTATATATATGAATATTAGATGCATATTGTCTCCTACTGGGCGGGGAGAAGAATTTCTAGCAAAAAAGGACTTAAAATTGATCTGTTTCTCACACATTCCTATTACATCACTTCTGAAGATATGGATTAAAGTACTGGAGTCATTTGGATTACTTTTATGCTGCTTTAATGTGCTTTTTGGAGTGTCAAAATGTTGGCACCCATTCACTTGCATTGTATGGAGCTGAAATATTCTTCTAAAAATCTGTGGCTGTGTTCTGCTGAAGAAAGAAAGTCATACACATTTGGGATGGCATGAGTGTGAATAAATGATGAGACCATTTTCATTTTTGGGTGAACTATTCCTTTAGGGTCATAAACGGTTTAAACAAAACTGATTGCCACACATTTTGCCCATAACCCCGAATTTGCAATGCATATATACACCTCTACCGCTTATCCAGTGTGTATACGTGTGGCGCGCGTGTCTGTTTATGTTTTGATGTCAAAAGCAGAGAATAATCCGATTATTTCAAATCTCAATTAAATGTGGTTTTCTTGCATTTTTTTAGATTTTTGGTTGTTATCAGCATTTTAATATGCATGTAAATGCGCTCAATGCCTGCCTGATCTGTCCTAGGTTCTATTTTATTATTTTATTATTTTGTGAATCTGGTCAGTAGGTTATCTGCAGACTCTTCCACTTCTCCTCGGGAGTAGCATGCCTTTTCAGGTCAGTAGGTGAAGTCTTCCCTGCGGTAAGCGAGTTGTGAATGGACCACAATGATTGTTGTTATGTCTCATGTTGGTTTGGCTCCCATCCAGATCAGCAGCTGAGCGACCCATCACAAACCTGCAGCGGGCTGGCACGCGGCCACAGACTGCAGAAGAGAGAGAGCGAGAGAGAGAGCGAGAGGTGTGCAAGGGTTTTATTTCACGCTCCTGCTGTAGTTGCCAACCACACATGATGTAAGCGCTACCGTGCTGCAGGGATTTAACTGCGTGCCAAGAGTATTTTCCTTGCTAAAATAACCTTCTCAAACTCAGCCGGACTCTTTCAGAGAGAGAATAGTGTTGATGTTAGGTTAGTGCAGTTTTCCATTCTAGTCCTAAATTAAATTATTTTAATCATATTTTAGCCTTTGTTTTTAACCATTTTATTAAACTGAGGAGTCTTTGTTAACAATTTAAATCATTTTCTTAATGAACTTGTATGTGATGAAGTTCCTGCTGTTAGGAAAATGACATCAATCGTAGGGTGTAATTTAAATTTACTCAAATGTATTCCCATGATTTCATAACATTCCACTAATATAGCAATTTTCCTATTGTGTGATTCAATGCAATTTATGCATCTGTATGCATTATGCATTAGATTTTAGTTTATCTTGAATAAACATTTATGTTTTAAGGGTTTTCAAAGCTTACACCATAAAGTTTTATAATTCATCATAATTCAATCCACTAATAATCTAATCTTTTTTAGAGAGATTGACTATGAGAGTTTAGAAATGGAATAGCACATTTTCTGTAAGTAGCATATAAACCATTTTTGTGAAAACAAAACAAACAAAAACTCTGTTCCTCATTGTTTATGTCTTTGAACGGATGTGCTTTTTTTTTTTTTTTTTCTTATTCGCTGTCTGCATTAGTGTGCCGATGTTTGAATGTTGTAGACTTGAACAACAATTTAACAGGCAAATCAAAGTGATGCATATGTGACGCACACAAGCAGTGTCTACTGTTGAGCATACACCACGCAAGACCTTTCAAGTTCTATCATGCAATTTGACTTATTCTGTATGTTTGCTCAAGGTTTGTCAAAACAGATGTCATATAATCCGTTGCTCAGTAGAGTTAAACCAAATGAAAGCACTAGATGGCTTTTAGATTAGGATGTTACCTAGACAATTTACGCTGTCGTTCCAGGTATAGAATGGAGCATTTGACAGTACAGAGCACTTATTCACTGTGAAGCACGTAGTGCATGCAGAGTATATTTCTATAATTTAATCACATAATTTTGTGCTTTAATACTCAAACTGGGTCATTACTTATCAAAAGGTGTGAAGCTACCATCAAACACAAACTGGAAAGCCTTCATGTCAAAATAAAAGCTTGATTCAACTTGCAACAGAAATATGTTAATATTGTATAGTAAAATGTAATATTCACTCAAATGTATATTCACAATAATTATAATTAGGGCTGGGTTATTGATACAGATTTTCCCGATTCATAAGCTCTATATTCGATTCAATATAGATTCATATGGGTTTATTTCAGTGATAATGTCCATTTTGCTTGCATATAAAATAAATGATCTCCTAGCAAATGATGTTATTATACACGGTACAATTTAACTAGGTACATTAGGAAAATATACATTTTACTAATTGTATTACTTTTTCATAATTTTGGTCACATTTTGGCTTTTGAAAAATGAACAAATAAATGTATTCAATCAATAAATAAGATATTCTACATATTTATTGTTAAATTGCACAATTTTTACTATTTACAAGTATTTATATTGACGTGTGCTAAAACCGGTACCGTCTCTCTAACAAAAAAATGCATTTCTGTAAAAAGCGAGTGGTATGTTAAAAAGCAATTATTCTATTTGTGTTTTTTCCCTTTTTTTTTCTTTTTTTTTTTTTTAGTTTAATGAATTTTGATGTTCAAGGTGAATTAAACTTCAAACTTAAAATTCAGAAAACGTTTAATGGAAAACCCAAGATTTGAGAAAAAAATGTTCCTATTTGAACAAATATTAAGCAATGTTTAGACTACCTTTTTGAAAATCATTTGAAGGAAACATGCAGTTGTTTTAATAAAAACAAATACTCAAAAGCATATTTTTGCTGTTGTATCAAAATTGGAATCAAGAATCTTGAAATTTTACTGGTATTGGTACAGACTACTAAAATGTTGTATCTTGACAAGCCGAGTTTGAGCAAAGCTGGACAACGCCTGGACAAAATTTGTCAAATTCTGGAATTTGTTTTGTGTTGAAGCAAAAGCAAAGGAGAGTAAATTTCTGATGCCATTTGTCTCTGAAATCAACAGTCACCTTACCAGAAATAACCGAAGGGTTTTTCATCACCGCAGACAGCTGGCCGCAAATGGATCGCGTTTCAAGACTAGTTATTCAAATTGGGGCTTGGCCTGTTTTGCTATATGGAAATGAACATACCTTAATTTGGTTAATATAGGTTTCTTACTAATTAACATATATTTCATGATTTTTTCATTACCTTTGGTTTGAATTTCTATGCATTTTGCTTAATTTACTTGTGTTTAAGTATAACATCTTTGCCAAAATAGATTTCTTCATAAATTCCCTGTCTTATAAATACATGATATCTGATTTAACTCCTATCATTTTGCATTATATTAAAGCAGATTAATGAACTCATAACTGATGAATATGAAAAATGGAGCAGCATCAACCATGTTCGTGGAATATTGTTTTGCAGTGTTTACCAGCTGTTTCACTCATATAGCAGAACAGGTTGCGTTTCAACCTGTTACTGCAACGTGTGCTGCAGACCACTTCCTCTAAATGTAAAAGTTGATGTCAAGACATGCGCATGTGTGTCTTCTGTTTGTATTTGTTTTTTAATGTCTAACAGCAGAAAACACGCAGAGTCTACCACAGTCATGTTTTCTCTGATCTTGAGAAGAGTCCAAGATAAAGTGAAAAACACGTGTTAATAGGGGAGACTCTGCCTTCCCTACTAAAGAGGAAGCAGGAACTGGAGTGAACAATCAACAGAACATTCATTTCCAACTCAAATTTAAACAGTACAACGAAACATGGATGCACACACATAGACACATGTGTGTCTCTCTCTCTCCCCAACCGGCATCACCGGCTCGTCCTTAACCCCCTCTCGGCTGATTAGGATGATACACTGCCAGGCGGGCAGCCTCACAGCCCAGCCATGCCCTCCTCCTCGTCACAGTGACCATTTCGCTGGTGTGTCTATGCAACTTCAGGAGAACACATGGAAACGCATCTTTCCCTCACGAGGGTCTTCAGTGAGATGTCTTATGAAACCCCATGGTGATATCGATTCAACAGAAAATGAGTTGTCATCAGTACTACTCCTCAGTGTCTCCTTTTGGTTTTATGATTTGAGTTGCCATTGTTTGCCACATTTGTCCCAATTCCACTGTAGAAACCTGTTTCACCACTGACAGTGGAAAAACAGCTGCTGGCTACAACTTTACAACCTTACAAAAATTATTTTCTCTACCATCGTGAAATGATTTTGAGCAGTTATGCGCACAAATGAGTAATGTATTTCTGCTGCTTTGAATTCTTAAAGTTGATCGTATTAAATGCTTGAAGCAAGTTAAGAATGTAAATGTGTTGAGGTTTATCAGAGCAACTTTGTGTTTTGAAGCGTTAGATCTGAATGTTATTTTTAGCTCAAGGTTTTTGTCTTTGAGAATAATAGAATAGATGAATGGTCTTATGGAGGTGTAAACACTAGCATTATACGCAGAGTAATTTGTCTTAATGGCATCAGATATAAAGCAGGGCTCAACAATATGGAAGGCCTGCTGGCCCGTGAGAGTTTCAGGCCAGTGTTGTGTTTTAATTCAATTTTTTCATTAAATTGTTTGTTTTTTCATGCCTTGCAAGAACCTTTTGGATTTCTGTGATTTATATCAACTATCTAAACATTTGGATTTCTGTGAGGTATTGAATGTTTTGCAAATTCTGCTGATTTAAACTTGTCATCATGACAGGCCTAGAGATTTTAAACACTGTGAGAATGTTGCCATTCTCTTTGAAGCATCAGTAAGAACGGGCTGAAAATTACAAACCAGTGGGTAATGTGTTTTTTTTTTTTACCCTAATGCCATCATTTTCCAGCAAAATGTTAGCTGTATAATTTCCAGTTGTTATTGCAATTTTTAGTAGTCATTATTTATTCGGAAAAAAAAAAAAAAAATTTTTTTTTATATATAGCTATTTTATATAGCTTTAAAATATATATTTTTTCACATCTATCTACACTCTATACCCCATAATGACATGACAAAAAACAGATTTTTGATAACTTTGCAAATGTATTATAAAGAAAAAACTTAAATATCACATTGGCATAAGTATTGAGACCCTTTGCTATGACACTTGAAATTTAGCTCAGGTGCATCCCATTTCTCTGGATCATATTTGAGATGTTTCTAAACTTTGGATGGAGTCCACCTGTGGAAAATTCTATTGATTTGACATGATTTGGAAAGGTACAGTTTTTCAAAAATCACTTTTTTTCTTTGTCATTATGGGGTATGGAGTGTAGAGTGATTATATAGCATAAGGCTTCAACATAACAAAATGTGAAAAAATTAAGGGGTCTGAATACTTATATTTATATATACTTAAAATGAATGCACTGTGTGTGTGTGTGTATATGTGTGTGTATATATATATATATATATATATATATATATATATATATATATATATATATATATATATATAAATAAAATGCACACATACACACACATTATGATGTTACTATATTGTGCATTTTAGCTCAAAATATATGCATTGACCAATCAGCACCCAGGGCTGCAACTGTCATTTTCATAACTCATTTTTAGAATGTTATAAATCTCCATATGAAAGTCTTGAATTGGAGAGAAAGGAATGTTTACAAAGTACATATAATGTGCTACAGTGTTTCAGTTCTGTGAACAGCTGTTCAAGGGTCTGTTTAGTAGATTTCCAACTAAGAAATTCTCGAGATTTCTGCTATGTAAAATTTAACCTCAAACGGTCCCTTTGTGCAGACAATGTGGCACAAAAGGAATGCACACGGTGTGTTTTTATATGGTTTGAAAAGTTATATCCTCATATTGGATATAAACGGGGGGGGGGGGGGGGGGGACACACTAAAAAAAAAAATCAACTCCATGGTGCAAATATTGCATCTTCGTAAAAAAAAGTTCCTTTTTGACACTGATTTTAGTAATTATAATGTACTTTGTATAAACATTACAGAAGACTATGTATGTCCTGATTAAGATAGTAAGTATGTGTGTGTGTGTTACCAGGACTACGGAAGCATTAAAGAGGGGTCGGGCGGTAAACCCTGACTCTGTGAGTGGGGGAGGGTTTTTGGAATGTAGCATGTTGGTGAAAGCGATCTGGTTTGAACAAATGCTTCTGAGTTGATTGGTTGAGTTCTGTTTGTTTGGGCCAATCACGGCTTTGTTTTTCACGGTTTGTTTTTGGCTCCTGAAGTCGCCCAGCTGATTTACACCTCACTCTCAGCTCTCTCGTATATGGCTTTAAAACTTTCCTCAAGTTACACCCTTTCGGTGGGATTAGCTGGAGTAAAACAGGCTTCAGTGTCTGGTTTTTTTGTCCATGAGATCTTTTACAGCAGTAAGCGGATAAACCCCATGATCCTCTTCACCAGTTTTCTGCCCTCTCCGCAGTACTACAGATGATTCCGGTCTGATCAGATGGGACATTAAGACCCAATTATTTAATATGGATTAAAGATTAACCCCTCCTTAAATGGCTGCTATCTGTGCCTTGCTGAGAGAGCAGAATAACCTGATTGGCGCCAGGTTGCCTACAGGATCCCCAATTCAACTGTATTACCCCAGCATAAGGGGATTCAGACCCACATACCCTGTGTTTGATACACACGCAGGATTCACATTAACTTACACCATCCTTTAAAACACATGAGGCAGTTTAAAAAATCATTTGACCACCAGGTGTGTGTAATCCCGCTTTTATTTAAAACAAAATTTGTGAAGAACAAATTAGTGTGTGTGACCGTCTGTCTAGTCGTCTTCCAGAACTTTGCTGTCTGTGAGATTTCCTGTCACTGTCTACTATTTGACAGGTAGTAGTTTTCTTACAAAAATATTAGCTGACCTGCCATGGGACCTAGATACACACACACACACACACACACACACACACACAGAGAGAGAGAGAGAGAGAGAAATGTGATGTCAACTTCAGCTCTCAAAGCAGTGCAAATTAAATAACAATAGTGCAAACAAAGTAAACAAGCAATAATTAAGAAATATTAGAGAATTTTATTTAAAAATTAGAGTAAAATTAAAAAGTGACAATCAGCAAATAAAAAAACAAAAAGTAAAATTAATTGAATAAGCAATTAGGATAAATACATACAAATTAAGACTAAATATGGCAGTAATTATATTGAATAGAAGAGCTTCCATCTCTCTCTCTCTCTCTCTCTCTCTCTCTCAAGACTTTTAACCTTCATTTACGTGTGAGGGACCATATCACGTAGCGGAAGGATGAATTTGTTTTATAAAATGAATGTTTTAATAAAAATTTGTATTCTTAATGTTTAAGATATATCAATTGTTTTAGAAACATAATAAATCACTTGAGGTGTGATTATATTGTGAATATAATCAATGCTGAACTATTCGAAGACACCAACAACAGTTTTAACATTCTTCAACTGACCAAAACTGACTTAACAAGCACCAACATGTCTGTCTTTCACAGTAACTCTGCAAATGAGTGAAGTGACTTGGGAAAACTAGAACGACCGTGTTAAAATCAAAAAGACTGAAAGTGTGCAACACAATGCAGAACTCTTTGTTGGTTTATAACATATATGATATATACAAATTTGTTGCGTACAAAGTGTGTTTACATGCATTAAAGGTTTGAGTCTGAAATCGTACCAGTCCAATATTTTTTGTTGTCTTTGATTTGTTTGTTTTTTGTTTATTTTTTTGGCAAAGTCTGACCAAAAGACAGAGATAGTGGGCCAGACTGAGATATAATTGCATTAAGTATACACACCAAGAAGACCACAGTTGAACTTGGCATTGTGCACATACTTCAAAAGAAAGTGACGTGCGGCATGTATTTAAAATTGTTTCTGGTATACTGTAGTTAAATTTCGCAAAAACCCCCTGTAGCTCAATTACAACCCCAGTTCCAAAAATGTTGGGACAGTATAGAAAATGCTAATCAAAACAAAAAAAGAGTGAAACATCAAATAATATGTTGCTGTAGTTCTTTTAATATAGCATAGGATGAATAGAAACTTAGATGAATAGATTTAGAAATCACTGCTTATTTTTTTTATTGACATTTTCCATACTGCTGCATTTTCCAAACTCAAATCCATTTAATTATTTTTTTTTATTGAGATGTTGCCTTGTATTGTTTTTTGTGAAATCATCTACCCTCTAACATTAAAACTGTGACACATCACAAGCACAACATTTGATGGTGATAAATGACAAGGTGAATCAAGTTAAAAGAAACTCAATAATCGCAGACATTTTTAATACTTTGACCAAATAAAAACAGAAAACAACACAAACACATTTGTAACTTCTGAATGACAGATGTTCACAGTGATATACCGTTGGGCATGTGTGCTCACCGATCACACATCAGACTCACCAGCGAACGGAGATGAATTGTGGATAAAATATCTTTAAATGGCTGCAAAAGTTCAATTTGGCAACTTTTCCTGGGACTGGGCATGGATTGAAAGCAATTTTTGATGTTTTTCTTGATTATTGTTTTTTGGGTGTTTTTTCCATTCTCTGCCATTGTTTCCTCCCACTGATGGTCACAAATATGGTGGCTGTGGGAAAACGTGATGACATTGAAACAAGTCAATACATCGGTTGGTGTGTTGCTTAGGAATGAAACCCATAACTGTGGTGTTGCTAGCACCATGCGCTACCAGTTTAGCTACAGCAATCCATTGGTAGATTGACTTCCTGAAGAATGTAAACACTGTGACTGTTGCAATTTCAAAGCATCGCTGTTTGTTTCAGCAGCCTGATATGTCCAATTATTCTTTGGATGGTCGGAATGTTTGGAAAACCTGTTTTGAAACAGTAATTGCAATTCCATTTGACGCCGCTAGTAGCGCAGAATTTACACACTGTAACTTTAACTGCAATTATCAGACAGAATGATTGGCCAGTAGGGCAGCTCAGAGCTATATGCTGTTGTATATGAGCTGTATAAAGTTCATTCTCCCATGATCCTTTGCTCTGAGTGATGACAGACACACCTTGACCCCTCTCGTCAGCACTCTGTGTTCCACTGTATGGTATGTGCTGCATATACACAGGGACCAATGGCCCCACAGTCACTGTCTGCCCTCAGGGGGCCCAAGATTAATTTAAAACTAATCTTCTAATTCCTGACATTGTAGGATTGTGGTTCAGGTAATTTTTTTATTATTACCTGAACCACAGGTTTCATGAAGGGTTTTAGAGAGAAATGGAGTAATATGTCCACGGCAACACTCTTGATGCGTTCGTGAAGATCTTTGTTTTACAAATACACAGTATAAATTAAACAAGTGTGGGACTTCTCTGTTTACATCTCGGGCCAGTAACAAAATCTATGAAAGCACACAAACGAAGATGCAAAGGCTTGGCCAATGCATTGCAAGTTCTTGACACCTTTGTAGAAATCTAACGTGCGTTCCTTGCATTACTCTGGTGGTAACAAATCTCAGTACCAAAAGGGGCATCAACGTTACCTTCAAATGTCTGTACCATTAAACCAGATGTTGTTTGTAAAAACATGCTTATAATTGAAATGACTTGAACTCAGCAAGTATCCACTCAAACAATGACCACAGAAGACTGTTTATGCTTATGTCCCTTATAGCCTTATTTGTTTTGTGTTATAATAAACTGTACTCCGTTTCATAATGCAACCATATGTGACATCCAGAAATGTCTATGTTCAGATAATTGCATAAAGTTTGTTTCAGGCCTTATACATGGAAATATAATATAAATAGTTTGCATTATTTTATAGCACTTTCTTTACTATGCAGCCAGTGCAGATCTTTTAGGGCAAAGTCCATGAACTTGGTTGCCTGTTGCAAGAATGTGTGTACGTTGGTGTGTTGGGGGGGGGGGGGGGGGTCAAAGGTCATGAGGGGTGGAAGACACAACTCTATGTACTGTTTCCTGTGAACCAACACGTGTGTGTGTGTGTGTGTGTGTGTTTTCAGAATGGCAGTGTGTCCTGGCCGGAAGATATGGATAATGCCCGCGGGAGGGGTGAAGCCTCAAGAGAATTTGCCAAGGTGAGTTTAGCTCCATGCACTTTAAGATGCAATTGTATAAAGTTTTACCGCGGTGTTGTTGTTTTTTTTTTGTTGAGTAAACTGGACATTTGATAATTGAATCATTGCTTGTTAATTCTCGATATGATTTATTAAATGAAATTAAAGAGAGTTTAATGAAATTAAATTGGTCAGTTTCACTAAAAATGAAAATTCTGTTTTCATTTACTCGCCTGTCATTACAAACGTTTATTCATTTCTCTTTTCTGCCAAAAACTAAAAGGGAAATTCTGAAGAATGTACTAGTCGGTGTTTTTCCATGCAGTGGCAATGAATGATGATTGGAGATATCAAGGCTCAAATAGAAAAAAGAAAATATCTCCATAAATTATTCCACACGACTCGTGCAATAAGTCCTCTGAAGTCAAACAATAGATTTGTGTGAGGAACAGACCCAAATTTAAGCCATTATTCATTATACTGAAAATATTGAGATCTGCCCAAGTGTTTATGGGAGTAGCTCATTCACACATATTTTTGTATGTTTTTATTTTTATTTTACACAGTGTTGTCAAATATCACAGCATTCCTCTCTCTCTGTTTTTCTCTCTCTTTCATAGTTATATGAGTTGGATAATGACCCAAACAGGAAGGAGTTTCTTGATAATCTTTTCACCTTCATGCAGAAAAGAGGTGAGAGAATTTAATGATTATTTGCTGATTAACTGCTAGTCATCAATTATTGTCTTTCAAAACATACGTTACTGATTTTTACGTCAAACCTCCTGATACTACTAGACGCTATGGTACCAAATTGAGAGTAAGTGAAGAAAAATTGTGATATCAGTCTATTTACAGTATTTGCAGTACCGAAAATCATGACATTTTACTGGTATTATTACTGACTAGAATTTTGGTATCGTGACAACCCACTCACACATGTGCCTAATGTGTTATCTGTCTGTCTGTATTCTTAAGCATTTACACATGTTTTTGTCAAGAATAGAAAGTGTGTGTTCTTTGCTAAAGACGTTGTAAAGCCTTTGTGATTGATGTTTCATGGCTGAAACCTGAAAATCTGGATGGTGTGTTTATTTGTATTGAATGTGGAGGGGACATCAGTGGCCCTTCAGGAGCCACAGAATCATGAGGTTAATCATGTGTTTGACCTGCAGCAAATATGGTTTGTTGGCACACTTTATTTAAAATAACGTGTTGTAATACTTTTTTTTGTTGTTATATGGTTGAGGCTCTCTCATGTTGCACTGTGCTTTGCTTGCAGATGTTTTTTTTTGTTTGTTTTTATCGCCAATGGGAGTGGTCTAGTTTTGTCACATTATTTTGAGCTGTTCGGTTGCAGTGCTAACACACATTGTCTTGCATGACACATTAATTATGAGATTAGTTTATGGGCAAGGAAGATGTTTTCAATTATATTATTTGGCAGTAAAATAACAGTAATAAGTAGAAACATAAAATGTGATACTAATTTAAAACATTTACTCCGATATTTTAGTATGAATAAAAAATAACATGTTACATCACACAAAAATCTGTATTGTGTTGCTCATAACACGCTAACCCCAACACTGGTAATGCTTGCAGTAGAGGTCGGCTAGTCGACCAAATGGTTCTGATGCTAGTTGACACTGAATTACTAGTCGGTTAATATTTTTCCCAATTAACTGTTCATCATTTTTACACATTTACGTTTTCCATTATATTTTTACAGAGGTTGCACTTATATTACTGTCATATTTATTGTTATACATTTTAAAATCTAATTAATAATACAAACATTATTTAAAATAGAGGATATCTGGAGTAGATAAAAAGTTTCATTTCACCGCAGACTGCTCATGCTTCCTCCCTCTCTCACTCGCGGGCGCGCAGGAAAAGTCCTCTCGCTAGACAAGCAAACTCAAAGTAGCTATGAAATCACTTTGTTGATGGTGCGGGAAGCAGATTGCTGAATTATTGGCTTGAAAGTAGGATGTTTTCACATTTGAGTCTTCTTTAAACCTGTGCTTGTAAGCCATTTTCTCACCGAGCGGGCTTTTTCAAGCGCAGGAGAGCTGCCTCAGGTGAGTCGGGTCCCGTCTTTCACCGGACCATATCAACTTGTTAATTTTCTCATAAAAAACATTTATACTTTTGAGTAAGTTGCCTAGAAAATTATTGTTTTAAGCAAAGAATGCCATTTTTTTTCAATCTGCTGATTAAGAAGGCTATTTTCAATGAGGTGCCGACTGCTTATTGGGTTAAAATCTCTTTTAATCTGTGTGCAAGTCATGTTTAGAAAACATCAGTTCCCTACCAATTCAGTTCACGATACATCACTGAATGCTTTGGAGAATTGCTTTTTCAATACTTTGAAGCCTTTGTATCATAACGGCAATCTTACGATTGGCAATGGTGTTGAGCCCTTTTAGGTGCGCATTTGCTCTACATAAGCAGGTGCTCACACACCATTTCTTCAGAATTGTATTCCTTCAAGGCCGACATCATTCCAATCAGCGGATGGGATTCCCTGCAGATGTATCAGGACGTTCTTTGCCTGAGTCTCAACGCCTGCAGCGAGGATCACCTGCCCCTTTTATTATTCTGGCGAAGAAATCTCTCCACCTCGCAACCGGATAGGGTTCTTCACTCAGTGAGACATCTACCTGCTTCCCTTATCATCCAGGCAGGAGCTGTATCCTTTCTTATATATAAGAACCGCTTGAGTGTACGCGTCTTTTTAAAGATGCCATATCGCAAGTGTTCCTGTGAGCGACAGGAACCGCTACATCAGACCATGGGTTGCCAAGCCGAAGCAGCTCTCATAGGGACAGACTGCCCTCACTGTAAGGACATGAGTCTCAAGATGCTCTGCTCTAGGGTCGCAATTCAGCCTCACGCGCCCTCCCGAACACTTCCTATATGTTAAGTCTCGAGGGAACACATGAGGAAGCACGGCGGAAGCCCCACGAGCCCCTCAATCTTCGCACACACCATCTTCTCCAGTGCAGTATGCATATGACGACCTCCGGCCCTCTATGAATGAACATGGTGTTGTCATATTAGGCGGGTCTGATGATGATAATGATGCGTGTCCCTCGCAGCATCGGAAGAATGGTCCATGGAGGATGCTGCAGCCCCTCCCCCTAGCAAAAGTGATGAGTGCTTACTGAGACCAGGCGCGCACCCTACTCTGCTTGCACCCAGATCGGAAGGGCTGCCATCCTTAGAAATATTTCAGCGTCTTTGTTCTGTGACGCAAATAGCACCGTCAGTCCTCAGTGGGAAGAATCCCCCTGGAAGTATAGCGTTTGTAGGAATCTAGAGCTCGTGCCTTTTTTCAAAATTTTGTTAGTTCATAGAATGGTACAGATTGAGTGTGTCTGTGTGTAAATGAAAAGCAACAGCTTGTTTGTTTGGCCCGGGTCTGGACGTGGTAGCAAATGTACTTTCCACCCTTTATTTACGCCTTTTGGAATGATGATGATTGACAGCTCCGAGTCCTCCAATGATCACAGCTGTAATCCTTTACTAAACCATTGCACTCTCTAGAACTCTTGTACGTGATGTGGTGGGTTTATCATGATGTTTGAGATGTACTCAGCTGTCGTTAAGACATGTTAATAAGTATATGTGTGTTACGACAGCCTGAACTATCTGTCTTTCTTTTTCAGTTTGTCTGTCTTTGTCTCTTTATCTCTCTCTCTCTCTCTCTCTCTCTCTCTCTCTCTCTCTCTCTCTCTCTCTCTCTCTCTCTCTTTGTACATCTTTTATCAATGTATTTTTCTTGGTCTCTCTGTCTCTCTCTCTCCTGCTCCTGCATATTGCATCATTACTTGGCTGACCTGAACGTCCTCCTTAAACACACTTGAATCACTGAGAACAAATTGCTTGGCTAGCGTCCCGGTTCCACTCAGCTGTGTGCGTGTCTCAGTGTGCTGTGAGTCAAGCAGGTGTAAAACCACATCAGTAACTAGATATCCACCAGTGGTGGTTTTTGCTCATAGTGATTTCAACAAACCCCTAAACTTTAGTATCGAAATGAATTAAGTAACTGATCCTGTGCTGTTTGTGCTACAGACATTGACACATCAAATCATATGGCAGGTTGAGGAGAGATGTTCTTATAAATTACTAAGTAAACATACTTGAAATTCTCACATGGCAGGTGATAAAAATGTCATGAAAAAATCCCATAGACTTGCATTGAAGTAGGTCTTGAGCCATTTCTAGAGACCAGAATATTATAGAGATTTGAAGGTGGGATCTTTTGACTTGGGCCAGTAAGCAACCACCCAGAACACTTGAGAAATGACAACCCAACATGCTAAAAAAACACACCGAATGAGCATCAGCATAGCCTAACATTTTGGCAGCAACTTTTGCACAGGCAAGCACCACTCACATTGTCATTAGATAATGTTAAAGTCTAGTTATTTGATACACTCATTGCCCATAAACACTCATGTTTAAACTCTCACACAGTTTAACCTTTAAAAAGAGATTCTCTGCCTCATTCTAAAGGTTTTGTGTCAGTTTCTGTGGGTGTGTGACAGAGAGAAAAATACATTCCATCTGTCATCTCAGGGAAACAGAATGAAGGGAAGGGAAAACACAGAATCTCACTTCCGTGTGTGTGTGTGTGTGTGTGTGTGTGGAATTTCAGCAGCTGTCTTTAACGGACTATCAGGGGGCCCGTAATTGAGGCCCCGCATTGAGAGAGATTCGGTAGGCCACATGTTGCTGCCGCTTTATTCCACACAACCGAAGAAACCGAAGCATAAAACCTTTTGTTCTTCTACAGAGTTCTGTATGTCAAGCAGCAATGCATTTGCTGTATTGTAAGATCCAATACTGAACACATACAATAACATAATGAAATTACGACTCTTTCTTAATATAGAATTGATACTTTAGTTCCTAGGATCGATTTGTTTATTGAACGTGTGCATTCAAAATAAGCACAAACTGTAAAGCCGCTTATATGAGGCGATACAAAGTAAACCAAACCGTAGAAGAGAAATGACGTGCCTTTGCTTTAGTTTCTATAACAATCTAATTGTAACATTATGCTGCCTCACAATTGATTAAATTGTGACACATGTACCGAGATGTCTATCGTATTGTGTGTTTTGTTGTTATCCGCTGTGGAGTTTTGAGCAGATTATTTCAGCAGATAAAGACCACAGCACAAAATAGTCTAAACCATGACAGTGCTGTCCACTTTCAGTGATTAATGATTCCTCACTTCCTGTGATGGACAACACCAGGGAGGAATGCTTCTGTCGAACACATCAGAGAGACTGACAGAGTGAGCTGTGAGATGTTAAGGAGGTTAGACATCTGTTTTTAAACACAACACAAGTGCCAGTTTGTGGTTTGACATCTTCTGTCACAGGTGCACACGGCAAAACAAAATTATTTTCTCACTCTGTATTTTTGTCTTGTTTGCCTGTAAAAATATATAGACTTGAGGAGCAAAATGACTAATGATATTAACCCTTAATTCCAGAGAAATTTCAATTCTGTAAGGGTTTGTGCTTAATTAAAAGGGGAAAAAACTTCTCCAATTGACAAATCTCGTTAAAAGGAACATTCCGGGTTCAATAAGTTAAGATCAATCGACAGCATTTGTGTCATAATGTTGATAAAAAAACAATTGGACTTGCCCGTCATTTTCTCAACAAAAAAAAGCATAAATATGTTTTGAAAGGGGCCCATTTTTGAACATTAAAACACTCAATCTTTCAAAAGTATAGCCACAAGACATAAAGAATATGCGTGCAAACATAATTTTAGTGTGATAAAATCACTTACTAACCTTTTCTGTAAAGTCAAAGAAAATTTTACAACTTCGTCGCAATAAAGAATTAATGCTGTAAACCCTAAACCCCTGAAATTACAGTAAAACAATGATTTAAACAACTTTGGAGCTGAAATAATACACACGTTTTAACAGTAATCATTAATGTAAATGCTTTTATAAAATGATATGCTTCACAATTTTGCCTTTTTAAACTCATCCCCATTCACTTCCATTGTAAGTGCCTCACTGTAACATCGATTTTATGCAACAAATGCTGTCTATTGATCTTAACTTGTATTGAACCTTTTATTATTCCTTTAAGCATAAACTTTACAAAACAAGATTTAATATGTCATTTTTCTCAAGTAAATTCACATTGTTTTAAGGAAGTTTACAAGACAAAAATAAAATTGATCATTCTGCATGTGTCGCTCAGTTTTCTGTGACCGATTTTCTGGACATGCTATCATGTAAATTGTGGCGGTGGTGGCGGCATTGCAGCATGGGAACAGTGGTTTCTCAGCAAGGGTTGTGAGGAAATCCTGCCGTGCTGAGAGCCAGCGTTCTGTCCACACTAATTACAGCATAAGTGGACTTGAGGGAGCCAGGGCATATTACTTTACATCAAACATGCTTACGTGATCGGCCTTATACAGAGACCAAGGTTTCACTGAAATGCATTTTACATTTAACAAATGCTAAACCAGAAAATGCTGTTGTTTGGATTTATCAATCTCTCCATTGCTCTGTTCTTCCTGTGTGTTGTGCTAAAGTAGGGCCCTCTGAAACTTGATAAAGTGGGTCTGCAGGGCTGGATTAGGGGCCCCCTGTCTCTCACTATGATTAATGAGCCCTTCAAACACACTACTACGCCTCTGATAGAATGAGTTTTGCCTCCCAAACAGAGAGAGAGAGAGACGGGCCTCATGTCCAGAGAGACAGAGAGGGAATGTGATAGATTTTGTGCGTTTATGTTTGTTTTTTAAGTATTAATGCTTATATTGTATGCATAATAATCATGCCAATAAAGTACTTTGTAATTCATAACTTGAGAGACAGACCTAAATCAGGAATCTGGGACTGAAAAAAGGGAAATTTTATTTCTTGTTTACTCAAGTTTATTATTGAAAGTGTGCACAAGGAATGTAAATTGGTACTTAATGCAATTAAAAGTTGATTTTCATCAAAACTTGCAAAAAGTAATCAAATTAGATGACCTAAAAAGTGTAATCTGAAAGATTACATTACTGATTACAATTTTGGATTCGTCATTTGTAATCAGTACCAGATTACTTTTCAGAAGTAATCCAACACTGATGTAGTCATGCCAGTAAAGCTCATTAAATTACATTTAATTGGGGGGGAAGAGAGAGAGAGAGAGAGAGAGAGAGAGAGAGAGAGAGAGAGAGAGAGAGAGAGAGAGAAATATTTGAGTGTAACAAAACCATAAACACACGTCTGCATAGAAAAACAAGGATTCACTCTGATTTGTGCTTAAACTAGTAGTTAGATCAGTCTAACCAGATAAGAGACAGACTGAGAGAGAACAGCAAATGAACAGCCCCAGGAATCAGGGTGGGGCCCCTTCTACTACTCCATCTGCCTTATAATTAGTCCATCCTGAAGCAGCCCTATAAGGAGATTCTTATTCTTAGTATCTGAAGTTTTTTTTTAAAACATTTTATTATCATAAGGTGAGGTTTTTGGTCAAAAATGACATTCTTACGCCCGTCTAGATATATTTTTAAATTGCATAGCAGAGGCTGAGGGTTATTTATAATTTTTCTCCTTTAAACCAGGGCAAATAAAGCTCTTCCTGCCTCCACGCTGGGCCACGGATGGTAACTCTTTACAAATACTCCTGTGTGCCATCATTATATATCATTATACCTTTATCACACCCTCTTCCTGTTCTTTAGCCTCCTCTGCACGTACTGTTTAATGTCTTGTCACTCTTTCCAGACTGATCACACTGTGAAATCAGAAACAGCAGGTTGGTAGATCTTGCTTGAAATCGGTCTATGCTTTCCAAAAAACCATGTAATTGACCAGGAAAATAAAAAAAAGGCACTCCATGTCAAAAAGGTTGCCGACCCCTGCAGTAGAGTAAAGAGGAATGCCTCTTTTATAAGTGGTACCCTTCAACCGAAACCCCAAACCTAAACCTAACCAGAGGGAGAAATGCAACCTCCAAATCACACTCGTCACTGATTTTGCAATTTCAACGCATGATCTGAAACCAGGTTGTTCGTTTGTTTCCTTTGTGCACAAGTTCAAAAAAACGCTTTCACACCAATTAAACAAACTGGACTTTGATGGAAAACAGACTTGGATCTGCACTGAAAGCTCTTGTATAAGAACAGTCTTAGAGTTCTGCATCTGAAATGTGTTTGTCGGGGGATGTTTGTGTCTCCCAGCAGCTGATGCTGACACTATTGATTGTTCTCCTTGCTGATCAGCTGATCACTTCATCTGACTGTGTGATTTAGGGATGGACGGATCGATACTAAAGAATCGATTCTTCCGATACTGATGTGGAATCAAGAATATCGATCCTCAAATAAAATATCAATTTTTAAGTTTTTTTTTTTGTTTTGTTTTTTTTTTTTTTACTAGTGATCATATTATTTAGATTACGTGAGTATTAATGCATCCCATAAGCTTCAAAGTGGAAAAAAATAATTATATTAGTGAATTGTTGCATGACGCCGGAACTATTTTTTCTTCCACTCATCATGAACATCAGATGTCTTAACATCAGCAGAAATGCTGAAATACACTAGCAGTCACAGACACCACTCACCCTTTCAGTCATAGCGCTCGTTCAAAGAGGGAGCAGTGTAATGACAGAAAAACAGCATCTGGAGTTATTCACACAAGTAATGACAATCTAGACATGACATGTATTATAATGGGCTTGTGTGACCATTTTTAAAGGCTTATTTAAGTTCAGAGTTGTTAAAACATTAATAATGATCTTTAATCCTTGTTAATGATAACATTATGAAAACTGCCCATGGATTTACTGTAGTAATATTGTATTAACCATGACTGTAGTAACCATTTTTTTTGTTTTTTGTTTTTGTCAGTAACCAATGTGTTGATACAATTAACCATGGTTTTGCTACAGCATTACTGTAGTATCCATATTGTAACTTGGTTTTAGTAAAAGTAACTATATAACAATATCTGTGGTTCATTTTGTTGTTTTATATGTGGTTTATTCTTAAAAAATAAAAATAAAAATATATTTTTAAAGGGTAAACAAAGCAGCCTAATAACTTTGTAATTTTTGCTTAGGCCTATTAAATGATAAAGTTTAAGTTACAAATTTTATCCAAAGAATTCTTAAAAATTCAATTCATTAGAGGTGTCGGTATTGGTATCTATCGGCACTACTGGCCTAAAAGCACTTGGTATTGGATCGAAAAGAATAAGTGGTATCGCCCATCCCCATTGTGATTATGCATTGATTGTAGAGGAGAGAGTAGGGGGGCTGCTTTCCTTTAATTGTCCTTTTAATAGGGTCTCTGTGACCTCATGCTGTGACCCTCTGCATTAGGGCTGGGTATTGTCAGCCACCTCATGATACAATACTTATTGTGTCACGATTTGGTATATCATGATACATCACAATGCATATGTCACAATTCAATATCACTATTCACAAGCTCAAATTTCGTTCTGCAGACAGTATGAAAGAAATTCTCTTTCAGCTAATAATATTGGTATTAATTATACGTGGGACCTACTAACTTGGTAAATTATGGAAATATTAATTTAATACATTTTATTTTCATAATTTTTTCTTTTTAAAAATATACAGGTCCATGCATTCCATCAATAAATATTATGTCTTAAAATTGCATTTTGTGTGTGTGTGTGTGTGTGTGTGTGTGTATATTTTATATATATATATATATATATTTTAATATATATTAGGGCTGTCGATTTAACATGTTAATTCAGTGCGATTCATTTTATACAAAATGACGTGTTAAAAATTTTTACGCAATTAATCGCAATGCAATGCAAAAGAAATGCAATCTTGTAGTACCACGTCTTTACACCAGAGGGCAGTAATTGAAATTTCAGCTGTGTGGTAACGCGCAGTTTATACAGTGAAGAAAATAACCATCCAGCAGACAGCACAAAACAGACATTTGTTAGGTTCTTGCATTCAAAACATTTGATGGAGCACAAATCCGAACTAAGGGATCTCAAGATGTGTTCTAAGTATTAAACTATATTTATCTTGACACAGTGACCTAAACATTTTATGTTTATGATGCAACCAGGCCCGCATTAACCTGCCATCAGGCCCTGGGGCTGAGAGGTTTTGTAGGCCCACAATAAAAAAAAAAGTCTAATGACCACGTTTGTCTATATAAAGCAGAAATAAGTTTCTCTCGGGGAGATATAGCCTAATGAAGACAGTATTCCATAAAAAAAATCCACAACAATAAAAGTATTAATTTCTTTCCCAACATGTTTTTTAAAAAAATATAAATTCTTACTAACCACAAGCTTTTGAATGGTAGTGTATAATGCTACAAAAGTTTCTATTTCAGATAAATTTAGTTCTTTTGAACTTTCCATTCATCAGAGTCAAAAAAAAAAAAATGTACACAACTGTTTTCAACATTGATAATAATCATAAATGTTTGTTGAGCATCACATCATATGAGAATGATTTCTGAAGGATCATGTGATGAAGTCTGAAGTAATGATGGTGAAAATTCAGCTTTAATCGCAGAAATAAATTATATTTTATTGTATTATTACTTTAAATTGTAATAATATTTCATAGTATTACTGTTTTTAGTATATTTTTGATCAAATCAATGCAGGCGTGGTGAGCAGAAGATACTTATGAACTTCTGAACATCCAACAGAATGATTCTAGCTTTATTTACCGATGTAGAATTTACCCTAAAAACAACTGGATGATTAATGTGACACTGTGATAATAATGTTTGTTCCAAAAGACTTAATTAAATGCATGAAACTAGTTTATTAGATATTAAACATAAATTGTGACAAAACAGTCTTTGTGTTGGTGGGGATTTTTCAACGATTTTAGTGCATACGATTAGTACATAACGTTAGTAACGTCCAGTAGGAGGCGGGAAAGGACTGTTATGAGTGAGTAAGTCAGTCAGCAGACTATTCAACCATTTCAGTGAAAAAGGCTGCTTTATTCAGGAACAAACAATGCTATGGCAATCAATGTCAATCATTGCTATTTCAAGAGTGAATCCCGCATAAATACAGCACTCTTTAGATGTGGGGCGGGGCGTTTACATTTTGAAGAGACATGGCAACTAGCATTTAAACAAACTTAACATAAATTATTGTAAATAATTAATTCACGAAATTTACCGTATCCATTTCATGCATTTAATCCAGCTAATCATTTAAAATATCTGAGGATCCCCCCAGCCCCCCCTCAATTCGAGCACTGCTCTTCCCGCACCTGGTCCTCCTCTTTTCCAGGTAAGCGAAGTAAAGGTCCTCCGGTCTGTCCGTCCCCGGTTGGCTCTGCTCCATGCAGCCAGTCCTCGTCCTCTGCAGCGCGAGTTAACGGTCTCGCGCCTGTTTGCTTGTCCTCTGCACTGTTCATCGGTGCTCCGCTTAATGAGCTCGACTCGCCTTCATTTGCAGGTTTAAAAAATCCTGTCAGCTTTGGAAACTTTTTTTTTAACAATTCCTTCGCACTGTTTCCTTTCTGTCGCAATATTTTTCGCTTATGAGCACCATTCTCAAACTTTTTCTTTCCCGACATTTTGATTTAGCTATCCGCTATCTTCTGTGAGTGACTATAAGCATACATTTGAATAGACTACTAGAGTAGACGACAACGCATGCTACAACTGTTTCTCTACATTCTGATAGGCTGTCATATCATGCTTCCCACGTGGGTCACATGTAAATTGGATCAATCAGCAGCCAAAAACATGAATATCAAGTGATTGACAGAAAATTCGACAACTACAAAACAATGTGATTTTTTTATTGGCTTATGATAGGCCCCTTGTCTTCCTAGGCCCTGGGGCTTCAGCTCCAGTAAGCCCGTGCATTAATGCGGGCCTGGATGCAACGCACCCGCATTTCTGACCCTTGATGAAATTGACGGGTCCTTAAACAAGCCCTCAGACTTTACTCTCAGCACACGGTGAAAAGATCTTGCTGCTAAACGTCTTCGACACTGCTGATTCGAATCTGAAAAATTGCCAGCCAATGTCGAATCGGAGACATTTTTATTCGCATATGTGAGTGATTTACTCGCATTGTAAAGGGTTGCACATAGTATAAAAGAGCGATCTTGGGATTTTAAGACATATGAACATTGGGATTGTTCAAAAGAAGATTACATTTAATTTGAAAATCAAGATGTTTGCCCGGCCCTCGCGCCAAACACGTGAGAGTGTCCCAGCGTATCCACGAGAAAAATGGTCTCTCTTCGTGCCTCATAAAAGCATCTCTGACTGCGCTAAGGAACGGCATTCTGAGTATGCACTTAGTTAGACAACGGGCATGATAATAAATACAAAACTAGTTAAACATAAATTACGATACATGGATTTAACGTATCGAAACAATATTGTGGAAAAAGGTATAGTGATTTATGGATATTTGTTGAGTGGTATTGACAGAGCCCTACTCTGCATCATTGCTTGGCCTAAACATATACTGTGAGCATATATGTTTAAAGCTTGTGAGCTTCATGTCCTCAAAACTTTAAAAGATGTTCAGAGTTTTGGTTGAGACACTTAGCACAGTTCTTCTCGTAGATATCTAGTTGTCTTGCTACTAATTATTTGGTATGTGTTGCTTTTGGGTCAACAGAAATTCTGATTACAAAGTCTGTACACATTTTTTCTGTGTTTTTGCACATTCAGTAGCGAATCGAATTATTTGAGTTTTCCACCAGTCTATTATAGATGTAATCAACCATTTCTGAAAATTCTTCCCCTAAACGCCACACAAAAACAAAACTAATGGTTGCCTTACATGTCAGTCAAACAATCCTGTCCTGTCTTAGTGAGCGGAACTTGAAAAAAAATGCAAAGGGGCCCTGGGCCCAAGTTTTATGCAGCTAGAGTCCAGTAGATACATCTACGCCCAGTGTTTTATACATTTGAATTTTGGAAGTCATTCTCTATCAGAGTACAAGTCCAACACCCCTCTCCTCTCTCCTTGTGTTTCGATGAGGTGTTGATAAGAACCTGATCAGTTCTGGTCACCCCTACAGGGGGTCTCCGAGAATCTAGTTTCACATAAACTGGTCGTCTCACTTTTCGCGTAGTCAAGCCTTTTGAGTCGTCTCCTCTTTTCTTTTTATTCTGTCCTGGTGACCTGTCGTCATGAGCGGAAGGTGTCAAATTACACCCTCTCGAAAAGCTACCTCTCTCAGTTAATTTTGTTGGGTATACTTTGTTAGCATGACAAAAACTGTACATTTGTATTGCCAGGTCAATAAGTTAATAAGAGTTAATAAGTCATTATTGGTGGTGTTTGCTAAGGCAAACAAGCATCACTATTACTATTGCTCATATTTGATTTAAACAGACCCCTAACCATAAGTATTATAGTTCAGCGTTTAACTCGTCCTGCACTGGTTGTGCTAGAGACACGAATGATATCTCAAATCAATCAAAGCTTTGCGGTCAAATTTTCGCCTGGCAGACGATACAATGGATGAAAAAATCCCATTGACTTGCTTTGAAGGAGGGACTCGAGCCACGTCTAGAGACCAGAATATCACAGAGCCTTGGGGATAAACTCTTTTGACTTAGGTAAGCAAGCAACCATGCAAATAGCTTAGCATACCTTAGCGATCGCAAAGCACGATCACACTTTCTTCACTCATGTAGAGCGATTAGCTCCAATGTGTGTGATCGAGCAAAATGTTATTAATGAGCAGTAAAGTGCTAACGTGTTAATCAGATCATTGATTGGTGGATTCAGTTCTTCTAAACAAAAACGGTTCAATTGATGCAGAGAATGGAAATTTGTTGGGCAGGTTTTGTTTGTAATTTTCATTCTTTTCATGATCTGTGACATGTTTATGCATATGGAAATGTTTTAACTTCGTTTTCCATTGAAGCTTTTGTGTTATTGTGCTGAGGTCAAGTTGTAGGTTATACGAGGAGAGCTTGGTGTCTTCATAAAAAATGAAATAAATTAGACGTGATAAATTTCGTTCATTCTTGTCAGTTTCAGGTTGTTGCTCGTGAAAGGGCTCTTAATGTCAACATGAAACAGCATTCACAACCCAGTTTACTTCAGTGATATGGTATATTTCTGACCTAAAGAAATGAAAGATGGGACTTGATTTTATCCCTGGGGGATAGATTGCATAGTGAAAAGTGGTCTCTTAATAACTAAGACATCATGGTGGAAAAAAGTTATTACATAATTTATGTTTTGATGAAAGATTATGAAAGACTTCTGGTGAATCATGCACAATTAGACATGTGTATTAACATAGTCTATTGGGTCAATTTTGATTGCATGATGACTTTAGGTGCTAAAGCTTTGTGCAAGTCAGTTTGCTGGTATACAAAAACATGTACTGTAAAGGTTTATATGCATATGTTTTATTTATGCAAGTGTAAAACAGCCTCTGTGTGTTTGTAGCCTGGCGAGTGACCTCTTTTCTAGTTGCATGTAAACAAGCAGTAAGTCTGCAGTTGGTATGCACAGACATCTGTATTTGAATCAGTCTGTCGTGTGACACGGCACGGGCCAGACTAAATATAGCAAATTCCATGCAGTCATCGAGCGTTACCTTTTATGCCCTGACCTGCCATTAAAAATAAAACAAACCTGACACTGATAATGCAGCGCATACACACGTTTAGTAGGCAGAGAAAAAACCGACCACAAGACATCAAGACCGGTTTTACAAACAGAGGGAGTCAGAGTTACGCATGACCTGTGACTGATGCCTTTGTGATGCATCAGGCCAAAATAATTCTTCCCCTCTGCTTCGACCTGTTCCATCCGTCTGTCCATCTATGCACTTTTAGAGCAGAACTGCAGGATGTGCTGTGAAACTGAAAACCGGCCTGACGTAGCGCATTGAGGGAGAAATGAATTTGCTGTGTGTGTCATGCGTGAGGTCTGTCACTCAAAGCCTCTGAATAATTTACAGAGCGACCGTCGTGTGAAATCAGCCATATTTAATGTGTCATGCTGATACAGTATATGATGGTTTGACTTTGTTGCTGAATTAGGGAAGAGGTCAACATGCAAAATGACCTTTACGTTTATTTATTTATTTATTTGGGTGAATCTCATGAAGAAAAATATCTGGATAGTTTTTCACACCAAAATCAAAAAGAAAAGGGACAAAATATTATGTAGTTTTTTTTACATTGTTATATTATATTCTGCATTAAGAATTTTCTGCATTGTTACATTGTTTTCAAGACAGTTAAGCACATTTAGCTACTAAATTAATGTAATTGTGAAAATATCTACTCATCTGTAATGTAGCACTGAACATCATTCTGTCATTTAATCATTTATTTATATTTTTCTTTTGATTTTAGGCTGAAATATAACTGAATATGAATATGAGATTCACCCACATAAATAAATATCAGCTAGACACATTAATGAAATAATAATATAATATGACCTGGACGTGTTCTTGACTGGTTTTGTGAGATTTCCCCCATTCATATTTAAATAGTGTCTTTTGCATCTTGTTTTGGATTTGATGATTGGGTCAGACAGTCTTGCTGATTAGCCCTGACACTAATGATGCATGTTTTTGTTGTTAGCAAAAGACACTGAACGTCTGTCGTTTGTAAATGTAGTTTCCAGTATTTGAGGATCAGGGGTGTCAGACTCTCAAAACTAATGCATCTCAGTGATGTCCTTTAGTTTAGTGTCTGTATTGTGTTTTTTGCGCTCTTCTGTACAGCTGCATGCTTTTCTGAAGCACTCCTCGTGTGCAAACAGAAGTTGTGTTGAGGGAGGGGCCTTCAGGGACCTCAAGCGCAGTATATCCCACCAGTGCGACCTCTGACCCCACCTGCCATTAATCACTCTGTTCCTGATGGGCTAGTCCCTCTGGGAAAATCAACCCAGCAAGGCATGATGGGAGGGTCAGCCGAGGGCCAATCAGAGCGCTGCTCCAGTCAGCAGTGGCGCCACAGTCAACTACAGGCCAAGAGCCGCAGTTCTGTTGAGCGCAAGCGTAAATTTACTCTGTTTATTTGGTTACTGTCAGAGAACCAGGAAAACTGGCATACTGTATAACAACAAATTAAGGTAAAGTCAAAATATATAATGCACACACTTGTCTTTTGTGCCTTAAAACATTGTTTAAGGTCTTTTAATGCTGATTTTTGGCATACTGTAATGTAAATCATAACAGTATGGTTATACAGTATAACAGTAACAATATTCCAGGTTCAATACAAGTTAAGCTCAATGAAAAAAATATAGATCTAATTGGATGAGCTGTGTTCCAAGCCATTGTAAAATTCTTATAAACCCACATCTCTGACTCCGTAGTAAAATCACTGTTAACAAACTGCCTTTTTTGCTTGTCATTTACACATATTTTTTTTATTGAATTTTTTTTACAAATATTGTTATCCCTCTCCGAGGCTCAATTAGCCTGATAAGGGACTGGGTGTGTATAATCACGACCCGTCCCCGCCCTCCACCCTGTCACATTAACAAATGCAGAAGATGTTGAAATTAACATAACCAAGATTAATAAATGCTGTAAAAGTATTCCTCATTGTTAATTCATGTCAACTAATTTGCTTTGCTAACTAATCTTAACAAATAAACCTTATTATAAATTGTTACCTTGTCATTCGTTTTTGTTGTTTTTCCCCTAAATGTTTTTGTCATTTTTCATGTATGAAATGTGCTTTGCAAACTGTTTTTTCATTATTTTGAACGTGATTAATGATTTTAGTTTAGTTTGCACCATGTACTATTAGAAAATGTATTCAAAGCTGCAGTCATTATGAATCATTCAGAGCTTTTTCACTGTTGTGTATCACTGTTTCTATTGTCTGTTATCCATTCTCTACTACTGTGTGTTCTCGTACATATGAAATCATGGCTTCCTGCTGACCAGCATTTTAATTCAGCCATCAATAACCTCAGGCTGACCTCTAACCCTTGTGGTTATACTAATTGTTAGATGTTGGCTTGATGGTCAGAACGGCATTAAAGAACTACAGATTCTGGACTTCCTGGAAATTATCAGATCATGCATCCAACGTTACATCGACACACTTCTAATCAGCATGAGCGGGTGGACAGGCTATTAAACTACTGTTGAATTTAATATTCTCAAACATTGACATTCACAGCCACTAACATTTTGAAGAAAGTTAGCAAAAATCTTTTCCATACAAGTTCATGGTGACCGTGGATGTCAAGCTCCATATGGATGGATATAATGGACAAAAACAAAACAAAAGCACCATAAAGGGATCCAAAATTGACTCCATACTTCTTGTGTGCTATGTTCTAAGCCTTCTGAAATCATACGATAATTTTTGGTGAGAAACGTAACCAACTTTTTGGATTTACTCACTGAAAATGTCCCCCTTTTCTCACAAATCTCGTGTTCACGTTTATTCAAATACGGTGCTACTAAACGTCATAGATAGTTGTGTGTATCGTAACCAAATGCAACACACCAACTTTGAATTTGCTCAAACGTTTGTGTTCCGTGGAAGAAAGTAAGTTATACATGTTTGGGAACAACAAGAGCATGAATAAATGATGACAGATTTTCATTTTTGGATGAACATTTCCTTTAAGGCAGGGATGTCCAAACTTTTCCAGTCGGGGGCCAAATGCTGCGGGTCGCATCCCTGTAATCAGTTTCAAAAAGGCTAGAAGCTACTAGATTGCCAATATGATTAATCTTTATATTGTACGCTTAATATTATGCAAGTTGTATTCATAATTTGTGCTCTATGCTTGTGTAGGCCCTACATGTAAATAATGGATAGGGTATTTCACTCACAAAGAACTCTTACACTCACAAAGAACAGTGATGCGTCTTCTACAAAATATTTTACAAATTTTATCTTTTTTGATGTCTATTCAGTGGCACTGCAAAAAACATATAGATCTGAGTGTTGGTTGTGACCCATCACAATAATCAAAATCCGATTACATTTTATCACTTTATGATGTGATGCAAGGAATTACTCTTTATTTTTCAAGGAATTACCCTTTATAACTATACAATTATAACTTCTGTTCTGTTATTACTTCTGTTACAAATACGATCAAATTATTGCACTTCGTTTTATTTTGTAGACATGCATGTGAAAGTGATATAAGCGCTCTCTTCTACAGTACAGTATGTCCTCACTCAAATGGCGCTGGGAAGCACTTGAATAATTTTTCTTGTTTCAACTAAATATCAGAATGAACCATTTGATTATACGTCCCAGTGCTACAGAGGACTTCCTGGAAAAGTATGATGTTCACACATCTATGTGCACACTTAAACTCTGTTCAGCCGCTTGCACAACTGCAGCTCTACTCAGTTGTATGATGTGGGGTATCGGGAAATTTTAGTACATGAGTAAAGTACCGAACCTGATGCCAGTCCTTCAGTAAATGCATCATTCTTTCTGTGTGGCACTTCATCCTTGGAAATAAGGAGTATTCCAAACTCCTGTTGAACTCTGCCAGTGGATAAAGCTGATGGCGACAGGCAACATATAACACTCTAGTGGAGACTATGCACTGTGAATAGTGGCTGTACGTTATCGCAACATCCAGTGTCCAGAAATATAATTTCTCCATAGTGGATCTAAATCTGTTCTATTTCTAAATCTCTCACGTGCCGCATCAGAGCAGTCGGAGGGCTGCAAATGGCCCTCGGGCTGGACTTTGGACACCCTAAGGCATCAAATTGGGATGATATTTCTAGCTGATCATGTTTCTGATTCAGAGAGACATTATAGTAAGTTGTATTTAAAACCATGTATGTGTGTATTGAAGTCCTTATAGCAGTCTCCTCATGCGCTCCGTGTTTGCAGTGGATTACTCTCACACAATCCCTCCCTGATGCCTGTCACAGTGGGAGCTGCTGTGTGCTTTTCATAAGGACGTTTAACCAGACACCTAACGACCCGCCCCCAAATCCTCCCCTGCCCCTGACCTAAAGATAAGCTGTTGAAAAGTTTAATGTAAGGCTATCAAAAGTCTCAGGCTGGTTTGCGCTCTTATCCAAGCTTAGGTCAAGCTTGTTTGAGTAAAGCAGGCTAATATGTATTTTTCTGCCCGGAGCCCACCTGTGTCTTTTGAAGTCTGCTCTGGCGGCAGTGCTGTCATGTGGTTGACCTGAACTCTCACCTCTATGCACACATAACATCTGCCCCTAGAATGTCAATGCATTTTATTGAGTTTAAATGTAAAGTGGATTTTTTTGCATATAACTATTATATGAAGGATTGCTGCTACGGTTTAAAGAACAATGAAGAAATAAACACATTGATTCATAACAGACTCATGCATTCTGGGGATAAAAGTTGCAGTGATTGTTTTACTGAATTACTGCAAGTAGAGATGCAACTAATGATTATTTCGATCATCAATTAATCTTCCATTATTACTTTGCTTAGTCAAATAATAGCCCAATTTTATTTCCTGTATTTTATTCATTAATCTGTATTTATTTATAAAAAACTGTGATTGTGTGTTATACATTGTGTACATAAAAGGTTTAAAATACTTTATAAATGTTACACTATAAATTGCATGTAGATTTATTAAAACATTCTAGTTCATCAAACTCCATCTGTAGGAGTTTATTTGTTAAATTCTTCAATATTACAGTAGTACAGTTTATTTTAAATAATTATTTGTAGTTTATGCATACATTTTTATTTTTTTATTTTACAAAAAATTGTAAAGGTGCTAAAGCGGTACTGTCTCTTTAAGGGATATCACAGAAATGTGAGCAAAGTTAGGAGAGAGGAGTTGTATGGATTCTTCACTGCATCCATTCTTTTGTGTGATTTAGAATTAGATTCTTTTTACATTTAGAGCAGCAAAATTACTAAATAACAAATTATTTTAAAAGAAACCTGTTATTTAGTGAAAATGGATTATGTGGATCTCATCTTTGGACACTGGGTCTGTTGAGCCATTTCGGTGCTAAACGCATTTGGCAACTGGCCCACATTAAACTGAATGCTTATGATCTTTTAAATGTTTATCATAAATGAGCTGGATCATGGTTTTTTTTCTGCTTCAGCTTGTCTCAAACAAGTTGTATCATGCAAACACATTTTTCCTTACTGAAAAATGGCGTCACTGACAGTTGACACCGACTCCACGCACACCGCATATTTAGAACTAATCGATAATGAAATTCATCAATTTTTAGCAATTTGTTGTTGCAACACTAGAATTAGAAGTAAATAATTTTAATTGATCGCCATTTTTTATATCAATATCAAAATATCTTGAGTCATTTTAGAAATTACAACAATAATAAAGGTAAATAGACTTAACGAAATGTATATTAAAGTTATATCATTTAAATGGCATACATAAGAGAAAACAAATAAGTGAATCATTAATTATAAAGTGGATAGTTCTGGCTCTAAAATCTGATTTGAAGTGGAAAAATCAAGGCCTTGTGTTGCTTATCTCTTTAAATGACAAAACATTTATTATTGACTGGTTTCTGGTCAGCATTTCTGAAGCTAAATGAACCCTTCTCATATTTCCGGGTTTGGAATGCACAAGTAAACTATAGTGGGGTAAACTTATATGGTGTTAGGCAAATATAATTTTTGCATTTTCATTTTCCAAGCCTTTCCAAAAGAGGAAAATAAATAGAGAAAGATGGATTACAGGAAGGAGAGTGAGAGAGACTGAATTTATGGTCACTCCCTCAGTAGCCATATTTGAAACCCCACCACTATTTTGTTTTTTCTTCAAAATGCCTGGGTAATATAACACAAACAATAACATTATGAATTTACATTCATTAATCTATTTACAATATATAAAAGTTGGCTAGATTTGCACTGCTAAATAAGGCAGAAATATGTCATCACTGTCTGTGAAAACAAGTCAGTTGTTAAAGATTTTGATATTATTTTACATCAGAGATGATCATGTTGTTGTTGTTTTTTTGTCCTGAAGGGACTCCAGTGAACAGGATTCCCATCATGGCGAAGAAGGTGTTGGATCTGTACATGCTCTATAAGCTAGTGACAGAGAAGGGTGGACTAGTGGAGGTCATTAACAAGAAGATCTGGAGAGAGATCACCAAGGGTCTCAACCTGCCCACCTCCATCACCAGTGCTGCCTTCACGCTACGCACACAGTACGACTCACACACACACGCACTCATAGTTTCTGCTTCACACTAATTAGCCTGAAAGATTTATTGATCTATTGATTTAGTTTGTCTTTTTACTGGGGATGGTTGATGTGTAAATTCAGATGCAGGTGAAGATTTATTGCCATGGTAACATTAGTAACATCAAAAATTCATGCACGCTCGTGTACGAATAATATATATACACACATATTATTATTATTATTATTATTATTATTATTATTATTATTATTATATATATATATATATATATATATATATATATATATATATATATATATATATATATATATACACACACATACATACACACACACACACACACACACACACACACACACACACACACACACACACACATACATACATACATAGTTGAAGTGAGAAGTTTACATACACTTAGGATGACGTCATTAAAACACCACTGTTGTGTGTAAATCCCAGGAGATCAGCAGTTACAGAAATACTCAAACCAGCCCGTCCGGCAACAACAACCATCAATGCAATTATCTAATCAGTCAATCATGTGGCTGCAGTGGATAAAATAATTCAGATACGGTCAGGAGCTTCATTTAATGATCTCATCAACCATCAGAATGGGGAAAAAATGTGACCTCAGTAATTTGGACCGAGGCATGATTGTTGGTGCCAGACGGGCTGGTTTGAGTATTTCTGTAACTGCTGATCTCCTGGGATTTTCACACACAACAGACCCTAGAATTTACACAGAATGGTGCCAAAAACAAAAAAACATCCAATGAGCGACAGTTCTATGGACAGAAATGCCTTGTTGATGAGAGAGGTCAACAGAGAATGGCCAGACTGGTTCGAACTGACAGAGTCTACGGTAACTCAGATAACCGCTCTGTACAATTGTGGTGAGAAGAATATCATCTCAGAATGCTGTTCTGAAATGCGGGTTGGCGCTGTTTGGCAGCACAAGGGGGACCTACACAATATTAGGCAGGCGGTTTTAATGTTGTGGCTGATCGGTGTATATGTACATTCAATTAAAAAATTTAATTGAGAGAAATAATAGTAAAATTAGACTTTTTTTGCATTACATTGATGAGAATTGGGGCAAAATGTGCTTAATTGTCATGAAAATAATGTCACAATGCTCAAACATATTGATGGTCCAAAAACAATTTTAATGCTAAATATGACTTTCTATCTCACAATTGTGACTATTTCTTGCATTTGCGACTATATCTCGCAAATTCTACTTCACAATTGCAGTTTTATAAAGATATTAAGTTAGAATAACCTTTTTTTATTCCGTGGCGGGATCAAAACGTCAAAGATTTCTCTGTATGCGTGGAGGTAGCCGATATGAAAAGTTCATGAAGTGACAGTAGTTGTAAACACTGTCTATTTGTATTGTATACTTCTTGGCCTAGTCTTGGGCGTAATGTGGACCTTAAATAATATACACACTGAAACATATTCTAATAAATCAGATTCACAGATTTGGCTTGTTATTGCACTGCTCTTGTTTTCTTGTATCTGTCAGGTATATGAAGTATCTGTACCCATACGAGTGTGAGCAGAAGGCTTTGAGTTCTCCTAGCGAACTACAGGCGGCCATTGACAGTAACCGTCGTGAGGGGCGTCGACCCAGCTACAGTAACAGCCTGTTCCACTTTAGTCCCTCCCCCAGCTCCGCCCCTCACATCCTTTCCCCTCCCAAGATGCATCTGTCTGCGCTGGGACCCAGTGCCGTTGGGTTCCTGAACGGACTCCAGGCATCACCCAGGCCATCTATGAAAAAGGGACTTGGTGAGTGAGGGGAAATTTTCTTGCCATGAAATAACAGTATACTGTTGTCATTCACACTATTACTGTTCGCTAAAGAAATATTTCTGGTTATTATCAACATAATGTCTATTATACAATAATTATTGTCTGTGGTAATTGGCATCAGACCATAAAAATTCTACCTGTAGACATTATATAAAATAACCCAGAATATGAACAACCTAATGAACACAACAAATACAATTTTCTTTTTTCTTGTTTTTTGTTTTTGTTTGTGCAGATGCATTTTCTTTTGGAAACTGGAGGTTGGAGTCAGGTATAGGGCTTGTCCTGGTTTTTTAATAACCAATAAGCTTTAGTTTACATCACAGCCACACACATTCAAATGGTATCAATATTATAGGAGCATTCTTATTCTAGAGAGCATTTTATTAGATAAAATGCATCATCAATATTTTTTATCCATTTCCTTGGATAAGAAAAACTGTACATTTTGTAATTGCGCATCAAAGCTAATAAATATGAACTAAAATCCACAAACCTTTTATTTTGATTTCATGGGGACCTATAAGTTGAAAATAACCCGTAAAGATACTCCAGGTTCATCTAGTTGACACTTGCTGTGTTCATGCAGTTTTAGTTCATGAAAAGATAACATTTAATTTAGTTATTTTTGGTGAAGTTAAATCAGTACAGAATGTTTTGAGTTTTAATATACAGCGTGTGCTTGTTCTGATGTTGTAGTTACTTATACACTAAAAACTATGCTGTGTTAGAGCGCCCTCTGGCGCCATAAAGATGAACTGCATCTTCAAAAACAAAAAAAATATTTACACTCAAGTATTTCACAGCTGTTGACTTAAAACAAGTCAGTTGTCTACTATTATATTAAGCTTTTGTGAAAATTCTTAGTATCCTCTGTGTTTTTCTTTACTCAAAGGAATTAATCATTTTAAAATCCTTCCAAATATCTGGATTTGATTCTCTCCTGCACTAACTTCATAGATTCAGTCCACTACAGATTCAAAAGGAAACTTTGAATTTCTGTTGTTATTGGGTTTATTTTGTGTTGGTGTTACAGGATGTGCAAGTTGTGGTAATTAGTGTTTCATCCAAGAAAGTCACATGTTGCGCGGAAGACTGTAGTTTTGAAAATACTTCTGTTTCATGGGTTCTTATGAGTTCACGTAACATCTATTAACAAGTTCTCGTTACCCCTAAAATAGTTCATTAGCCTAAAGTCCTGTGCACACGGAGTGAACATTTGCAGTGAACAAGACTTTCAAAGCAATGCAAACAAATAGAAACTATGTTCGTCTGATGTTCTGTCTGTCTTGTCCTTCCGTTCGTCCATCCAACTATCCACTGATCTATCCATCTTTCTGTCTGTATCCGTCTCTTGTTTGTCTGTCTCCATCTGCCTGTCTGTCATCTGTCTGTCCAACTATCCACTGATCTATCCATCTTTCTGTCTGTATCCGTCTCTTGTTTGTCTGTCTCCATCTGCCTGTCTGTCATCTGTCTGTCCAACTATCCACTGATCTATCCATCTTTCTGTCTGTATCCGTCTCTTGTTTGTCTGTCTCCATCTGCCTGTCTGTCATCTGTCTGTCCAACTATCCACTTATCTATCCATCTGTCTGTCTTTGTCTGTTTTTAATCTGTCTGCTTCTATAAATTGGTCTCTCTCTCCTTATCTCTCTTTCTGACTATCCACTTATCTGTCTGTATGATTGTATTTTTCTGTATGTCTCTATCTGTCTGTCTGTCCAACTATCTACTTATCTGTCTGTCTGTCTGTCCAACTATCTACTTATCTGTCTGTCTGTCTGTCTGTCTGTCTGTCTCAATCTATCTATCTGTCAGTCTGTTTCTATCGGTCTGTCTGCCCTTCCATCCATCCATCTATCCACTTATCTGTCGATTCGCCTGTTTGTCTGTCCCTATCTGTCTCCATTTGCCTGTTTGTCTTTCCGACTATCCACCTATCTGTCTGCCTGCCTGTCAGTATTTTCTGTCTGTCTGTCCAACTATCCACTTATCAATATATCCATCTGTCTGTATCTGTCTGTCTAAGTCATTCTATCTGTCAGACAGTCTCTATCTATCATCTGGAAAATATTAAAGGGGTCATGTCACAAGGAATAAAATCTTCCTTGATTTTTTAACATTTAAGAGGCCACTGTACTATTAAAAAAATAAAATAAAAAAAAAACCTTACTGCAAGTTTCAGATCTTAAAACATCTTCTTCACTGGAAAAAGAGCATTTGTTGAAACCAAGCTGCCAAAATGACTATTTTTCTACTTCCTCTACATTGTGATGTCACACTGTGGTATGCATTTGCATGTGGCCGCCTTCACAACAGCACCTCAATGATTACTTTACCTTATCACTTCTGTTGCCCCGCCCAGCAAAGGTGAGCAGTGAGATGGCAAGCAGAGAGCAGGTCAGTCAAGAGCAGAGAGCCAATCATAAATCTGGGCCATCATAAGAGTGACAAATGGTCGTGTTTTATGAATATACGATTGTTTTGTGTGTGCGTGCGTGCATGCGCACACGCACGTGTATGCATGCAAAAAACTTTAATATTATAAGTGAACCTCAAGGAAAAAAAAACATTTTAAAATAATAAAAAAGTCATACATGTCATGACATCTTTAAAGTCAACGTGCTAACAAACAAGCAGAGCAAAAACAATTGATATGAAAAGAAATGTAATACCTTCCTCGTTCAATTTCTCCTCTAACTCACCGTATCTCTCCTCTAGAGGACGCTGTCCCCTCTCTGTCCGGGCGTTCTCCAGTCATGGCGCTGGGTCAGCATCAGTTGGCAGGTTTGGCACGAGCGGCTACACTGGAGCAGCTAAGAGAGAAACTGGAGATGGAAGCGCCTGAGAGGAAGGTCGCTCGACTCGCAGAAGAGCAGCAGAAACTGATGCAGCAGGCCTTCCAACACAACCTGCTCACCATGACATCACACATACCCATGAACATGCGGCTTTCAGCGCCACCCAGAAGTTAGTGCATGAATCCCAACCAAACCTGCCAAGAACATGTCCAGGTCATATTTCACCCCTAAATGAAAATGAAGCCTAGTTTCAGGAACTTTAGGACGTTTTGTGCATTGCGTCATAATTTTCATGACAGTTAAGGATATTTTCCCCTCAATATTCTCATTACTGTAATGCACCATGCACCTTTCTGAGATTTTGCATCTTGGAAAGTTGTGGGAATTTGAATTTGGGGGAAATTTTACGTAATTGACATAAACAGGGTGTCACAATGCAAAACTTTTATGGTCCTATAAATAGGCTTGATTTTCTTTATGCAAAATACAATTGTTTACTTTGGCTTTGGGGCTGATACAGTATATGACTTGGATATGTTGTCTTGAGATCCTGCTCAATATGTGACTGTGTCGGACTGTGTCAATGCGTTAATGTGTCTAATTCAGGTTTGTGTTTGTTTGTGTAGATGAGAAACATGATCTGTCGATGAGTATTTCCTCCACTGGAGTGGCGAGTATAAGTGTATCAGTGGAAGTGAATGGCATTATTTACTCAGGTATCATTTACTCTGTTGCCAGAACTTTGTTCCAAACTCGTCATCTAATGTTCCCTCTAATGTCTGTCCTTGCTGGGCAAAACCTATTTTATTAGGTGACCCTTCAGTCACCTGAGCAAAAACTCACTATGCACAGAGGGGTCCACTGTGAAACTACTTTCACGTTGAATTTTTTTTATGTAATACAGTTTAAAGTTATCAAAGATAGGGCTGAGCAATTAATAAAACAAAATCGAAATCAAGAAATTACCCAATGCCCGTTATCAAACCATGAGGGCCGCGATTTAATTAAATACTGTAAATTGTCTAAATGCGCTGCCCACTGTGCTGTACTCATGTGGGCAGCTGTTTTGTCTGTAGTGTGTTGTGCTTTCTTTATTACATGTAAATAGGGTCAGTGTTATCAGAGCAGTTTGGTGTTCAATAAACTTGAATCAGATTCTGGTGCCCTGAATGACAGATGTGCTGCGAGTTTGGTTCAGGGTGCCAGCGTGTCTGATCACATTAAAGTGCTCCAGATTCAATTTCATTGCACATTTGTGTAATTTCACGTATGTTTGGTCACAACAATTTCCTTTACACATCTAAAATAACCTTATGACACCAGGTTTTGTAATGGACATTAAGGGAGATGAGAGTCAACTCAACTAGAAACAACAAAAACTTCAGTTCCTTCAGTTTTCTGCAATTTGATTGTAGTTTTCATTAATTTAGTTTGGTTCTTTTTAAGAGTGTGAATACCCTTTCCAGAACAGTATTTAGTCAGAACATGGTCAAAATATGGTTTAATTTTGATTAAAAGGAATTACTTTTATTTTTTAGGTTTATCATATTGCAGTTTGCAGTATCTGTGCAGGATTACATTTTTTGTCCAAAGTCTACTGACAAAGTTAGAGAAATTTTGATATTAAATAAACGTATAATACTTACAAAAAGTATTTTTTTAAATTCAAAATGTAAATAATTCAAGTTTAATGTTTGTGTGCTGTGTTTTATTAGTCTGATTACAGTATCATGTCATTAGCTTAGTGAAATGTTAACATCAAACTATTATATTTCTATAACATATTTGTATAATTGAACCATTTACATTCTATAAGCAGATTAGTTATTGACTTTCAATTAAAATAGTTACTTTTAAAGGAATAGTTAATCCAAAAATGCTAATTCTCTCATCATTTACTCACCCTCATGCCATCCCAGATATGTTTTACTTTTTCTTCTGCAGAAAACAACATGATCTCAGAAGGCCCAAAAAGCACATAAGGGCAGCATAAAAGTAACCCATAGGACTCCAGTGGTTCATCCATGTCTTCAGAAGTGATATAGGTGTGGGTGAGAAACAGATCAATATTTAAGTCCCCCCCCCCCCCCCCCCCCCCCTTTCTGCATCCAGAAAGATGGATACACCAGAATGTAGTAGTGAAAGTGGAGATTTATAGTAAAAAAGGGACTTTAAAATGTATCTGTTTCTCACCCACACCTGTCATATCACTTCTTAAAATATGAATTTAAAACTGGAGTCACATGGATTACTTTTATGATGCCTTAATTGGACTTTCAAATTAAGCATTCACTTGCATTGTATGGACCTACAGATCAGAAATATTCTTCTAAAAATCTTTATTTGTGTTCTGCGGAAGAAAGTAAGTCATATTCACATCTGGGATGGCATGAGGGTGAGTAAATGATGACAGAATTAGCATTTTTGGGTGAACCGACTCTTTAACTTTGGTTAAATGTTTCTAAAATATTAATATGTATAATACTTTTAAAATATAAATTCAAATGTCAATCAACCAGGAGGAAATATAGACATTATTTTGAATTTGTTGAGTAACTTAAAAGTAAAGGAATTAGTAAGTACTTTTCCAATAAAGTGATCAGTAAAGTAATCTGATTACAATTTCAGGGAAGAAATTATCACAGTTATTAATTAAAATAACTGTCCGTAAAATGCAATAATAACTGGCCTTGCGGTCTAAAGAGTATACTTTGAAAGGCTGAGCGTTCCACAAGGACACCCAAGTCTTGAGGACGCTATCTTAAAAGAATACTGCCTAAGTAGAGAGTAGATAGTGAGGCATCAAACTAAAGTTTGGATCGGAGCTCATGTGGCCATATTAAACAATTCACATAATTTAAGATTTCATCCCAGTCTCTCTCTCTGTCAGGAACTCTGTTTGCCCAGAAGTCTGCAGCTGCAGGTGTGAATGTGTCTGCTGCAGCTACTGCATCTTCAGCTGGACCCAGTGGGGTGTTTACCTTCCCTGGCTCCGCCCCCAGCCAAAGCCCCAGCTCGTCTTCCTCCTCCAAGAGGCCAAGTTCAGCAGAACCGTCCACCAGTGGCTCGCCGTAGCTCGAGTGCATTCATGCTTCGCAGCCCAGCGCTGAATACATCAGTCATTGATCAAACTGTTGCACAACCAGTACCTCATTTTTTACTGTCCACTTTGGCTGTCCACTTATTTTGAAACATATTTGCGTTTTTCGCACATGTACACGTACACACATACACACACTTACATGAATGCATACACTAACATTTGCAACTCGCTGGGTCTCATTCTTGAAATGCAAGCAGGACAAATTTCTGTGCAAAACCATTCTTGCTTACGTTTTCACATTCAATTCAATGTAAAAAAAAAAAAAAATTAAAGAATGGATCCATGTATAGCAATTTGTTCTGCTTGTGTTTCACAAATGTGGATCGGTGTTCGAGAAAACGCTAAAAACAATAAGACCGTTCAGCCAAACAACTGACAGGCTTCAAATAACTTGAAGATTTTTATTTAGGAAAAGTGTGTGTTGCGATCTTTAGTTTTCTGATTTTGTTTTGTTAGTTTTTCTAAATGATATTTTTCACTCAAGGTTCCTCATATTACATACCTCAAAATGAACTCTCTACAGTTGTTGATTATTACAGGATTATCTTTTACCTCAGGAGCTGCAGTTTACTTTTTCTTGTTGAATTTACTTAATACTGGTCCCGCACCTCGCCATGGGCCCCTGCAGCTCCTCAATCTAGGTGGCACATCAGGGTGTGATCGTTTAGCAAGGGGAATTCTAGAAGTCTCATAAGGGTCTTGGAATGATCTGCTTTTCCATGACTTCAGCCCCTGATCACAGAACCAGTCGGCCCAGAAAAACTTAGAACAACTGTCAGTTGCCTCAAACAAACTGAATGGTTGACGTCAGTCAGATGTCACACCTTTCACAAAACCTGTTAAGGACATGAGCAACTCATATTTCACACCAAAATTAAAAGGCAAAAAATTTGGCATGCTATTTTATTAAGAAAATTAAGTCTATTTTGAAGACCATTAAAATGTTTACATCTGGACACCTTAATTTAGAAAAAAAAAAATGTATACACACACACACAGACCACTATATTAAGAACACCTGTACACCTACTTATTCATGCGATTATCTAGCCAACTGTGTGGCTGCAGTGCATATAATCATGCAGATACGGCTCAGGTAGCTTCAGATGTTCACATCAACCATCAGAATGGGGAAAAAAATTGACTTCAGTGATTCCGAACAACGCGGGTTCCACTTCTGTCAGCTAAGAACAGAAAGCTGACACAGGCTCACCAAAACTAGACAGTTAAAGACTGGTAAAACATAGCCTGGTCTGATGAATCTTGATTTCAGCTGAGGCACACAAATTTTAGGCCTGACGTGGTCTTCTGCTGTTGTAGCCCATTCATCTCAAGGTTCAATGTATTGTGCATTCTGAGACACTATTCTGGTCTCTACAATTGTACAGAGGAGTTATCAGAGTTTCTGTAGCCTTTCTGTCTGCTCGAACATAGTAAATTCTAGAGACTGTTGTGTGTGAAAATCCCAGGAGATCAGCAGTTAAAGAAATACTCAAACCAGCCCGTCTGGCACCAACAATTATACTACAGTCAAAATCATGGAGATCACATTTTTCCCCATTCCGATGGTTGATGTGAACATTAACTGAAGCTCCTGATCCATATCTGCATGATTTTATGCATTGCATAAATTTTTCCAACAATTGTTTAAAGACAGATTGTTTTACTTTTAATTGACTATATCACAATTCCAGTGGGTCAGAAGTTTAAATACACCAAGTTATCTGTGCTTTTAAGCAGCTTGGATAATTCCAGAAAATGATGGCAAGCCTTTAGACAATTAGCTTTTGATAGGAGGTGTACTGAATTAGAAGTGTACCTGTGGATGTATTTTAAGGCAGTACTTTAAACTCAGTGCCTCTTTGCTTGACATCATGGGAATATCAAAATAAATCAGCCAAGACCTCAGAAAATAAATTATGGACCTCCACAAGTCTGGTTCATCATTGGAGCAATTTCCAAATGACTGAAGGTACCACATTCATCTGTTCAAACTATAGTACTCTAGTATAAACACCATGGGACCACACAGCCATCATATAGTTTAGGAAGGAGATGCATTCTGTCTCCTGGAGATGAATGTAATTTGGTACAAAAATTACAAATCAATCCCAGAACAACAGCAAAGGACCTTGTGAAAATGCTGGATGAAACAGGTTGACAAGTATCTATATCCACAGTAAAACAAGTCCTATATCAACATAACCTGAAAGGCAGCTTAGCAAGGAAGAATCCACTGCTTCAAAACTGCCATAAACAAGCTAGACTACAGTATGCAAGTGCACATGAGGACAAAGATCTTACTTTTTGGAGAAATGTCCTCATGTCTGATGAAACAAAAAAATTAACTGTTTGGCCATAGTTATGTTTGGAGGAAAAAGGGTGAGGCTTGCAAGCTGAAGAACACCATCCCAAGTTAAGCATGGGGGTGGCAGCATCATGTTGTGCAGGTGCTTTGCTGCAAGAGGGGCTGGTACACTTCACAAAATAGATGGTATCATCCATCCATCCATCCATCCATCGTCAACCGCTTATCCTGTGTACAGGGTCGCGGAGATGGTTTCATGAGGAAGGAAAATTATGTGGATACATTGAGGCAACATCTCAAGATATCAGCCAGGAAGTTAAAGCTTGTCACAAATGGGTCTTCCAAATGGACAATGACCCCAAGCATACCTCCAAAGTTGTGGCAAAATGGCCACAAAGCATCAAAGTCAAGGTGTTGGAGTGGTCATGACAAAGCCCTGACCTCAATCCAATTGAAAATGTACGGGCAGAACTGAAAAAGCGTGTGCGAGCAAGGATTATAAACCTGATTCAGTTACACCAGTTCTGTCTGGAGGAATGGGCCAAAATTCCAGCAACTCATTCTGGGTAGCTTGAGGGCTACCCAAAATGTTTGACCCAAGTTAAATAATTAAAGGCAATGCTAACAAATACTAACAAAGTGTATGTAAACTTCTGACCCACTGGGAATGTGGTGAAAGAAATAAAAGCCAAAATGTATAATTCTCTCTACTATTATTCTGACATTTCACATTCTTAAAATATAGTGATCCTAACTGACCTAAGGCAGGGAATGTTTTCTACGATTAAATGTCAGGAATTGTGAAAAATTAGTTTAAATGTATTTGGCTAATGTAAACTCTATCCATCTATCTATCTTGTGCATGTGTGTTAATTTTTTTTATTTATTTTGTGGTGAAATATGCCTGCTTTCATGCTTTTATTATGACAGGTTTTGTGAGATTTACCCGAATGTTTGAGCAAACATTCTCAGTCCAACCATTCAAACCATTCCTCAACCAAAACAAAACCTCTTATAGCCAAAACAAACCTCATAATACACAGACTTCAGGTCCTCCTGTGATGTATAGAGACCAGTCAAATGAATGTGAGGTCCATACATGTCCGGTAAACTTGAAGTGGTTTTAGTTAAACCACATGTGAGGTCTAGACTGGATCTCTATATCACATTATCATTACTGGACTCTCGAGTGATCGGGAGTTTTAAAACCTCTTATTCAGTTTATTTTATATAAGGGAGAGGGAATCCACATTGACTTCATTCATGGCATGATGTTTGTTTTCAATCACTTTTTTGTTTTTTTGTAATGGGAATGCGTCTTTCTCAGGTAGTACTGTGATGTTTTGAATGGAACTCGCATTATTTTTAATATGATATATGATGATAATCACTCAAGAATGCACAAAACATGGACAAGACTGTTATGAATTATACCTCAAACTCCATGGAAATCTACACTACATACCTCATGCTGCCATGTCTAGAGGATGTACAGTAAACGCGCTCCCCAGGAACGCTCCGAACTTTTTTGCGATTATTGCGCAGAACCAGGAATGCTGGCCGTGCTTGACTGAGGTGTTTCCTCAACTCAAGCTGAACAGTAAAGGGCCTGCTTATGTTCTTGCTGTCTTTTTTCTCTTCTATTTACTGTTAATATTTACGCAACTTCTCATGGGATAACAATCAACTATGATGTGTTTGCATTTGTACAATCAGGTGGCCAAACTAGCTCACCGTAACCAAACTAAACAAATACTGCCTTCAGTTCTTGCATAGCTAAATACCAAAGACCAGCGGCTCCTTACTGCATATATCAGCTGCTCAGGCTTCACAGGTCAAAGGGCACTCTCTGAATGCTTTTTACAGTATGCAATTACTGATGCTGCAACTAACTTCTGACTGAATGTTTGTGACTGCTGCGGCACCCATACGCTCTGTATGGGAGAGGCATCAGTTGGGTCTGTATGTTGTGAAGTAAACGGTCAGGTGACCAGTGAATGAACAAGATGCATAAACCTCACACAATGCATACTTGCCTGCATGTGTCTGTCTGTTTTGAATGACATTTCGAAGGTTTTTGAATCGAGTGATATTGAAGGTGAGAAGATAATCAGCGATATAGTTTTTTTTCCCCTGTGCTCAGGAAATTGATTTTTATTAATCAGTTCACATTGTTGAGTATTGAGCTTCAAGAAACTTCACACTGTTTTCTGCAACTCTTCTGTTTGAATTGGATTAAAAAACACATTGTGCAAATGTGCAGGGTTGGTGTTTGCATATTGCATTGACTCATTGGCCTGTTTTTATATTTCACTTTTAATGTGGACCTTCCCTAAAACTTCAGGTTTTGCAGACCTTTGTACGTCTGGTCAGGTATTAATGTGTAAGATTTACAGTGGCTGGCCGTGCATTACAAGTCTAGACCTTCAGTGTGATTTATGCCATTAAGAAAACACAGTTTCACAATGAATAAGACACCCTATGCATTTGAGAATCATACATTGTGTCACAGCTAACTAGTAATACCAACTGACGTTTTAAAAACACATCCAGGCACGAAAGCCAGAACTTAAAAAAATATTTTTATTTTTAATGTTGCTTGCAATAAATGTAGTTTCGTCAGGGTACACGGTTATACTGCGTTCCATTCAAGTTGATGAGGGATGTTCCTACTTGATATCTCTGACCATACATGCATTCCATTGTAGGCACGAGCCTACAAGTTTTAAGATGCATTTTCAAAGTAAGAAGTTGTAAAATCCGACTTTCCGAGTTGAATGAAACGCAGCACTACTTTTCAAAACTTGATCTGACACTGAATTCTCAATCAGCCTAATTTACATTTAGAAAACTCCTGATGTTGCTATAACAATGTAAAAAGCACTTACCAATTTACTTGAAGTGAAATTCAGTCCTCCTTTCCTGTTTAATAAATTAACCAATCACACGGTCATGCAGAACATCTCGTGGTTTTAAATCCATATGGATCTCTTTCTCAGTAGTGACGCGGCGGTGCTAACCGACAAGTCAGCCAGATCTCGCGCTCTTCGCTCTTGAATTACGTACGTCACTTAAAGCGTGATTGCATCATTCAAGGTCATCTAGAAGGCCTCGACCGGGACATATCCTTAAGCTCACGCCCACCAAGAACAAATAAATCAATTTGATTGGCTGATGAATCTGACTTTAGTTGCTCATTAATTTGCACTGTTGAGTGATTTTGTAGAAATTCTGAAGGCCTGAGGGGGTGGAGCTCAGACTCACGCGCTGCTTTGGGCATGTGATTAATGAAACAGTTGTCACACTTTGCTTGTATGCATCAAGGAATTCATTCTGACTGGATAAACTTCGTTTTTCTCTATTTGTTTGTAGATTAATTAAGAATGGAAAGTGATTAAAAATACATAGGCAAAAAGGTGATTGAGGATGAAAGGATGAAAAATATTTATTTATTTGGCATGTTAGGCCAGCAGAGAAGGCTTTGCTGGCCCTGAAAATTCGCCACTGAAGATTTACAGTGTATATATTAAATTTAACTTATTAAGACACAATAATTCTGATCTAAAATGTTTAAAGAATGAACAGCCCGGTGAGCTTACTGCTACCAAACGGCATGAACTTAGATCAGCATCCTGATTGGTCGTCACAACCTTCTTTACATCAACCAATCAGATGTTAGGGTTTGGGCTCGACGAACATTCTTATCAACCAATCATTCCCTCTGATTTTTGGAGTAGTTTATGCTTATGGATAGGACTACACTTGTTTGACAGAAATGTTGTTCCATGACCATCCAGGTGTGCTGATACAAGTATGTGATGTCATACTTGGCCAAATCATCACCATCCATACGGAATCTTCGCCTGTAGAACTCTCCAGAAAGCTCTGCAGAAATCCACAGATCTGGAAAACCTGACATTGTAAAAGTTCTACAGATGCCAACTCCTTAATTTTTTAGATATTGACTGTTGTAGCTAATTTAATATTGCTTTGAACTACCAGTCGGAGTATAGCACTCTCATTAATATGTTTTACCACGTTTAAACCCATATTTTTAAGATTTACGCTTTGAAATTTCAGAACAAATTTCAGAACAATGTTTAGTTATTTAGTTAAAAAAAAAAAAAGTTATTTTATTTCTTAAAGATCACTTAATTCAATTCCAAAAAAAATATTTTGTTCAGAAATTCAAGTGAATAAATCTTAAAGTAATTATTATCATTGAGTGATGAAATTTTTAAAAAAAAAGTGTACACTTACACATTTACAGTTTACGTATGACTAACATTCACCAGAAAATAATAAAAGGAGTTTCCTTTGGTTACATTTGGTAATGGTATTTAATTTAAAATGATGGATATTGTGCCAAGTTGTGCGTTGCTTATATATATATATATATATATATATATAATATTATTATTATTATATGTATCTTTAACATTGACAGCTAGATGTTTTAGCCTTCATCCCTGCTGTATTCTGTGTGCATGAGATGAGTTATCAGATGCTCCTTAAAGATTTGAAATTGCATTGTTTGTTCTTTTTCATGCATATACGGTGCAAAGGTTTTAGGCACTTGTGAAAAATGTTGCATAGTGAGGAAGTCTTCAAAAAATAATAACAAATAGTTTTCATTTAATGTCATACAAAGTCCAGTAAACATAAGAAAAAAGCTAAATCAATATTTGGTGTGGCCATCTTTGCCTTCAAAACAGCACCAATACTCCTAGGCACACCTGGACACAGTTTTTCTTTATGTTGGCTGATAGGATGTTCCAAGCTTATTGGAGAATTCACTTTTCTATCTATTTATTCTCAACTGCTTCTGTCTCTTTATGTAATCTCTGACTGACACAATGTTCAGTTGGGGACTCTGTCCCTGAAGATATAAATAACCATCTTAAGACAAATGCTTTTTGTGAAACATGTTCTGTTTGCACAGTACTGCACTGTATATTCATGAAAAAGAACAAAGACAACCCATTTTTTTCCATTTCAAAAGCAGAAAGGCCAAGTTGACTAAGGCCATGGTTAAACTATAGGTGGCACTGATACAAAGCAGAGAATGAAAGGGTTGTGATACATGTCTGAGCGAGCTTTTAAAGAACAGCATTAAAACGCATCAAAGATGCCCTGTTGTTTTTATTCTATTTTTTGTTTTTCAGAATGTCTCAGGAACACATGCAGAGGTTTTTGCGTTATTGTGAGAGCCTGACATCGTATTGAGAATTGTTGAATAGATGCAGATACACAAATGCTTATTGATTACCTCATTTAACTTCTCTTTCATTGTTTCTTTTTGTGTGCATGGGTTGTTTTTTTTTTTTTTTTTATCATTTGCTTGGTTTAACATTGTACAAACATTCACTGAATACATGAGCAGTGAATTTGTGCATATTTGTGTACTGTTATAATATAATGTTATTATGACCAGGGTGATAACTATATTACTGATATTATAGTTTTACATTTTCTCCTCTTGGTTAAAAGGTAAATTTAGTAAAACATAAATAAATAAATAAACATGTGAATGCTTGTTCAGCTGGTTTGTGCTGATTGAATTCAAAAGTGGAGCACTTGTCCATAAAATAACATGAACGTGAATTTTGGACACTTTGAGTTTGTTCGCAGTAGTACTATAAGACATGACATGGTTCTCAGGGCTTTAAACATGCATGTTGTGATAAAGCTTTACTTTATAACTTGAGCTGTGTGATTGATTTAGTCTTTTTGTCTATGGACAAGCTACAACATTGTTCTAACTGTATTATTATACAATTAAGAGACTATACGTGGAATTTGTACTTTTATAAATTCATTTGTCACAGTTATAGCACCTAAAATATAGGCTTAACCTTTATAAAATATTGTATTTGTGCTTTTGGCCTTTTTAAATGAATTTTTTTGTGTCCGATTTCTAAATTAGGTATATTGTACTGGTATTTCTAAAAAAAGAAAATTTAAACACAAAAGGTGCAAACTTATCCTGACCTTCTGAAATAAAAACAAATTTAAAAAGTTCTGATAAGCTTCCTGTGTTCAGAACATGAGATCAGTTAAATGACTCGAGTCAGTCATATCCTGTGATGTCACCTGTATATGATTTATTGAAAGCACTTTACAATATTTAATGAATCAGTCATACACTTCACACAAATAAACCTCAGTGTGTGTGTTAAATGTTTAAATCCACCGACACAAACTACTGATAGAATAAATTATGAATCACTCTCTGATCACTGATGTCACTGTGTAACAATTTTTATTTTTGTTCCTGGGTAGTAAGTGTCATTTCCTAATTTCTTATGCCTCAAAACTATAGAAAATGGCTATTATTCCCTACAAACCTTGCTTTTGTGATCAGGACAGTGATATTTTGAAATATACCTATTTCCAATGAGAAAATGGTCTTTTCGTTCACATCAAGTCAGAAAAAAACAACATATTAATCCAAATTAACGTGTATTTATACTAAAGTAATATTCAAAGCCGTGCTGCTCCATAATGCTATCAAGTACCCGTCTCTTCCCCTGGCTCACTCGGTGCACCTCAAAGAGGATTACAACAGCATCAAGACCTTGCTGGATGCCTTGAAGTATGAAGAGCACGGCTGGGAGGTCATAGGAGACTTCAAAATGGTAGCTATACTGATGGGTCTCCAAGGTGGTTTTATCACGTTTCCCTGCTATCTTTGCCTTTGGGACAGCAGGGACACCAAAGCGCACTACCACACACGGGACTGGCCACAGCAGGCCGAGTTCTCTGTGGGGAGAAACAACGCCAAGTGGGAGACACAGGTGGACCTCCGGAAGGTGCTGATGCCACCACTGCACATCAAATTGGGCCTTATGAAACAATCTGTCAGAGCTCTAGATAAGGATTCGGCAGCCTTCAAGACTTCATCTCTAAGCTGTCTGAGGCAAAGGTCAAAGCCGGTGTCTTCGTCGGACCACAGATAAAGAAGGATTTTAGATTCATATGTTGTTTTTTTCTGACTTTATGTGAACAAAAAGACACAAATTCGCCCGTAAGTTAGATTAAATTAGTTAGTCACAGTATTTAAGAAAACCATCACCTCCTTATTGCACAGTTACATATTTCCCTCACACTAACAATCTTACATTTAGGCAAAATAGTTAAGCAACCACTGTCAACGGTTAAATATGTAAATGTCTGAATGTCATCGCATTTGTAACAGGCTGCCCTGTTCTGAGAGAGACAGTGTTTTGGGTGAGTTTTGTGATCAGAGACTTGATCACTCTCAGATCACATATTTGCCTAGTCCGCTAACTTGATGTTAGCATATGCATTGCTGTAGAGGAGGGAGCTTAAATACTCTTGTACTGTTGGATCTAAGGTGGTCAGAACACACCCGTTTTGGAAAAAAACACAGTTGATCTTCTAAAACCTTTCTATCTCTATTTTTCCTCCATGCAAAATTCCATAGTTAATGTGATGAACTACACATGTGTGAACTTAAGGACTGACTTACACCCACTAAAAATTATTTTGACGCCAGTTGTTTAAGTCATTGCAAAAGTTAGTTTTGAGAAAAGCTCTAGCAGAATTAGTTTGTTTATTTGTAAGGCTTGTTTTGACCATTTTGAATCTAATGCAATGACATTCAAACATTTTAAGTGTGATACAAGTGAACAGATTTATTTTTGTATTTGATTTTGAATATTCTTGCAAGTGAATCTCAATAAAATAAAATAAAACACTAGCCATTTGCAAATAACAAACTGTGTCTAAGCCCGGAAAAACTCTAATAAAATACACTATATGTGAAGTTAATCAAAATGAAAAAATTTAAATATAATTAATGCTTAAAAAAAAAACATGATCATGAAAACAAATTTGCAACAACTAAAAATTCTAATATTCCCACATCCTCTATAATCACATGAAACCTTACATTCAAAAATGATGTTCCAATAGGCATGACAAACATCAGAGCATGATATTCTTCCACATTAACCTCATGGATGTTCATACTCTTATGACTAGGTTTTTTAGGAGTACTTTTCTCCCATATATTTCACATTTAATATACTGTATACTGTATTTGGAGTATTTTGAAATCCAGCGCGATACCAGCCCGCCATCTGCGATAAACGTCACAATTCTATTTATCACGATTCATCACAATACATATGTAACAAATCAATATATCACAATTCACAAGCTTTCGATTCCAATTTATTTGGGTATATTTAAGATATAATGTTCAATTTGCTTTTTTTAACTATTACTGGTTTTAATAATACAGGGGGCCTACGAACTAAGTAAATCAACAGAAATATTAATTTAATACATTTTATTTTTAGCAGTTTTTCTTAATTTTGGTCACATTTTAGCTTTAAAATATACAAAGTCCATATATTTCATCAATAAATATGATGCTTAAACTTGAATATATTATGTATATATACAGTATACACACACACACACACACACACACACACTAGAGAGTCTTGTGACTTGAGACCAAGCCCTCTTATTTTTCACCATCTGCCCACAACCACATGTTATAGAGTCCACATTATGCAGCACATTTGTCCCAGCCAAAGTGACAGGTTTTATCTTTAACTATTTCTATCAACAATGTCAATATTAATCTTTAAAAATTGATCACAGCTGCTCTGTGACTTCAGGGTCAAGTAATACAAAATTAAAGGTCTATAACAGAAGAGACATTGTTAGAAGTAATAAACATGTTAACATTATTGGTGCGACATTGAGTGCTTGTGATCCACTCATGCTGAGCACATATTGAGTAACAGTTCTGTTATAGTCCCCTTCTGAAGACACACATCTGTACAAACCTTCATAAGTTGCATTCATACTCTCGATGAGATACAAACAGCCCACATCAGTGTGAACACACTCCACACGTCTATTGCGATGGTACCAGTGGTATGTTGCATGACGGGATATTATCGTGCAGAGCAGGAAGTATCTAGCAGATGCTGGGACGATTTGCACTGATGCTTTGGCACTAATTTCAGTTTTATATTCAGCAAATTCAGCCTTATCTGAGGAACACAGATTGAAACAGGTTAATCTGAAACTATTTCACTCTGTTCTAAAACCTAAACACTACATGGCTAAATTACCTGTGTGTAATACAGAAACACATCATATTTCCTATCAGTTACTATTGATATCAAAACTGGGCAGCAGTGTTACACATATTGTATCAAGTTCAAAGCAGCCCAAACTAGATTCATCTTGTAGGCAAAAATTGCAAATATAAAGCAATTTCAGTTATATTTTACATTTTAAATTTACATTTATTCATTTAGCAAATACCTTGCAGGAGGTACACACCCAAACATGCAAAATCTCAACTTACTTCTATAATTCCGATCCACGATTTCACTGTGAAAATGAGGACAGGTTATTGAGATGAGACTAGCAAACTACTAAATCATTTTTGATTTGAAGTGAATCAGACACATTGAAATGATTATTGAATCAACAGTGTTTGTGGGACATGCGGTGTGGTTTTCAGTTCAGAGTGAGTTTTGGTGGGTGTGTGTGGATTAACATTGAGGTACTAATAATTCTATGCAAATGTGTGTAATCTTAGAAAAGTTCACATAGAAAATTTACATAATTTGATATGTTTTATAGCTTAATTCTGAGGGTTAGTGCTTTGTTCAAATCACTTAAAGGAATAGTTCACCCCAAAATGTACATTCTATCATCATTTACTCACCCTCATGCCATCCCGAAAGTGCATGACTTACTTTTTTCTGCTGAACACAAACTAAGATTTTTCGAAGAATATCTCAGCTCTGTAGGTCGATACAATGCAAGTGAATGGTGGCCAGAACTTTCAAGCCACATAAAGGAAGCTTAAAGTAAAAAATGTCCACCTTTGACCAGCACCGAGCAGTTGGTGTCGATATGTACGAAGAAAGAAAATCTCCACAAAACAAAAGAAGAATGTGGAAGTGAAAGTGAATGTGGAGATTTATGGTTTTTAAAAAAAAACTTAAATATTGATCTGTTTCTTTATATAATTTATATAGCTCCTGAAGACATGGACTTAACCACTGGAATCGTATGGATTACTTTAATGATGACTTTATATGCTTATTGTGCTTCAAAGTTCTGGTCACCATTCACTTGCATTGTATGGACCTACAGAGCTGAGATATTCTTAAAAAATCTTTGTTTATGTTCAGCAGATGAAAGCATGTCATACAAATCTGGGATGGCATGAGGGTTTTAGGTGAACTATACTTTTTAAAGTATAAGTAATAGTTGTATTGATGCTTGACTTGGGAAACACCACTAAAATGAGCTTTATTAACAGCTAATAGGGGCTTTTGGACTAATTTTTCTGTCATGCTGAAAATGTGTTATCAGGAAGGAAGCAGATGTGTGTCATTGCAAAATTAGTTCTTACGCTGTGGTGGGGGTGCACTGCGAACATTTCCAGTGGCAGTAGGGGTCTCTGGATAGGTTACATGCTTTACAATCATCTCCATACACATTACAATGCTGCAGGTTTATCTGTACCAGCTCATTACCAGAACTCACATAAAGATGGTTCTAAGAAATGAAGAAACACCACAATGGTTCTTAGTACATCCATAACAGTTACAAAACTGCAATGAACTATATAAAAGCTTGTTAACATCAATCCATTTAAATATACTGGTCATACTTGAGCACTGTCCAACAGCATGCTGGTGATGTGCGTTCCATGTGGAAACATCTGAAACTCCGCAATGACAAAAATGTGGTGTTGAACATGCTCTGCTAACACTTTATGGACCCCTCCACTTTCTGAGGAAAAAAAGTTCAATATTAGAATCACTACAGGTTGCATTTTAAAAGGCATACTCTGTATTTGTCACGTAAGATTGGCTCCAAAGCTTTTTTGTTGTTGTTGTTGTTGTTTTGTTCAAACAATCCATTTTTAATTAGACTTAACTATTTGGCCATTAAAGGAATAGTTCACCCAAAAATGATCTTCTATGGAATACAAACAACATAATTTTAATGGAGATTTGATGTCTGTTTGTCCACACAGTGCAAGTGAATGGTGAACAAAACGTTGAAGCTCCAAAAAGCACATAAAGGCAGCATAAAAGTCATTTATACGACTCCAGTGGTGAAATCCATGTCTTCAGAGGCAATACAAATGGTTTTAAGTGAGAACAGACCAAAATGTAAATCCTTTTTCACTGTACTACTTGCCATTGCAGTCTCTTGGCATGATCTTCATTTCAAGCTTGATTACACTTCCTAGTGCTTGATGCATACACAGAGCACTCGATGGCCCTAAAGAGTGTAATCTGGCTTGAAACCATGCTCTCCATGGAGACATTAAAGTTACATATGACGTTTAGATTTTGGCCAAAACAAGTTGTCTTATAAGGCAGCTGCCATTTTGCTGCCTACTAATTAAAAGCATGCCTATGATGCCTAAATGGACACCTATTTAGACTGCTCACTAGGGTTTGAAACAGAGCTACAGCATATTCTGATGCATCTTGACTTGCCAAATCAGTTTGATACTTTGACACACTTTACTCATAGTAAGCGTTCTGTGTCATCTGATATTCCACGTATTTTTCCCGTAATTACATACACTTGCTATTTCCTATACCAAAAACAAATAAATAAAATAAATTGAAAGATAAAGGTAGCATTCACATGGAACAGGATCTATAACTTCAACAAAAACTGAACAGAGAGCGACAAGTGAGAGATACAAGTGACAGATATGTCACTGATAAGTTGGTTGCTGCTCACAACCACAGTGACATATTTAGACATATCGCGACATCCTGACTCTTAACCAACTTATACTTTACCAACATTGTTTCATGCCTTTCAGAGCAGTTTATAATTGAATACCGGTTTAATTTCTCAACTAGTGTTCAATCAGACATGGTTAAACTTGAAGCAATTACAGTAAGTTCTGTTCCATCGTGACCAAGAGGGTTAGGAATCTAGAACTCTTCCTGAATAATGCATGTAACAACTAACATACAGTGTGGCCTAATGAGTACTCATCTCTGAATCAGTAGGTGTGATTCTTGACTTACACGTCGCTTGAGACATACACAAGACATTACTGTCATCAAATGAAGCATAAGTATAAGAGTGTAAGAGTGTAATGTTTGCAGGTTGTTCATATGACAATACGTAGTTAAAGATATACATTCAGTTTTGTTCAAATAAATGCTACTTTTTATATTAAAACATATTAGAACAAGTTTAAAACAAAAAGTTCTGTTTTTGTTTAGTAGCTTGGTTTAGTATATCATTTGGACCAATAGATTTTTCATCCAAAGTACTACAAGAATCATGAAGTGTTATTGGAACCAGAATCATACAATTCCTTAAGGTTTCCCTCCCTAGCGACAGATGCACATACCTAGAGACAGAAACAGGACCCTGCGGCCTTGAACGGTGTCCACCTGTATGTGAGTGTAGTGATGGTGTTGAAACAGCAGGGGGCTGTTCTCTGGCATCACCCACTTCTTCATCTCTGGACACTCTTTCATAAACATCAACACTTCACTGCTCAGACGAGTACTGTCTTGAACACACTACAAGAAAGATGAGGAGTTAGGTGTTGGCTCAGCAGTTAAGGCTCTGGGTTACTGACCAGAAGGTCGGGGGTTCAAGCCCCAGCACCGCCAAGATGCCACTGTTGGGCCCTTGAGCAAGACCCTTGTCCCTATTTGCTCTAGCGGTGCCATATCATGCCTGACCCTGCGCTCTGACCACAGCTTAGCTGGGATATGTGAAAAAAAAAGACTTTCACTGTAAATATGCAAAAATATATAACGTGTGACCAAATTAAAGGATTCTATTCTTAAAATTAAAACTTCCATTTATAATCTACATTGACTTTAGTGATAACGTATAAACCTTTCAGCACAGACTTACAACTGTATGATCTCAATGAAATAAAATAATTGATCAACCCCCATTTCTAGCACCCAAATCATATATGGTGACTACAGCGCAGGCTTAATCAGGTTTGATGACATAACGTTTGGTCACAATGAGGTTCGATAAATTACAGCATAATTTTCTGTAAAGCTGCTTTGATACAATGTCTGTTGTGAAAAGCGCAAAACAAATAAAAAATGACTTAACTTGTTATTGTCACGAACGCCGGTGAAGACTCCTCAATCGGTTACCGGAGATCTAGTTCACCCGAATATTGACTTGAGACTACATTTCCCATAAGCCCGCATATCTGGTCTAATTCCACCACAGCTGTTCCATATTATCATCACTCTATTTAAGCCTTGTATGTTAGTTCACTCATTGCGAAGTCTTGTTTGCCCCAGCTACATTTCTAAGCGTTTACCATTTCCTTGCATTGATCACCTGTGTACTGACTCTGCCTTGAACTATCGATTACATTTGATTGCCGCCTGTCTTTGTTGTGTTTTGCCTGGATCTCTACCATTGCTGTCTGCTGCCTGCCCTGAACTTCTGCCTGTCTGACTATGCTTCCGCCTTGTCTCTGATATCACGGTTTGTTTGATCATCGAACCACGCCTGTATGACTTTGAGATTGTCTTTCAATAAAACCGCATATGGATCCGACTCAGCCTGAGTCGTTGTTACAGTTATTGATATCTGATATGAACCTGTGCCACAAAGTGATCATATGGCTCCAGAAGGCTTGGAATATGCACCATTCAGTTCAATTACTTTTACTGTAGTTTAATTATTATTTTTTTAGCTTGACAGCTAGGCCTGGCGCGGTTATTAAATTGATTGTCATATGATTGCGGTTATTTGATTGTTCACTTCAAATATTAATCACATTTTAATGTCCAAATAAGTGAATCTTAAGCAGATATTAAGCAGTTACGATCAGCCACAGCATTAAAACAACCTGCCTAATATTATGAAGGTGTTCTCTGTTCTCATTCTCTGTTGACCTCTCTCATTAACAAGGCATTTCCATCTGCAGAACTGCTGCTCACTGGATGTTTGTTGTTTTTGGCACCATTTGGAGTAAATTCTAGAGACTGTTGTGTCTGAAAATCCCAGGAGATCAGCAGTTACAGAAATAGTCAAACCAGCCCGTCTGGCACCAACAATCATCCATGCGATTATCTAATCAGCCAATCGTATGGCAGCAGTGCAGTGCATAAAATCATGCAGATACAGGTCAGGAGCTTCAGTTAATATTCACATCAACCATCAGAATGTGGAAAAAATGTGATCTCAGTGATTTGGACCGTGGCATGATTGTTGGTGCCTAAAATCAAATATCCCTATTTTATTCATTTATTTATATATTGGAAGTTAAATAAGAAATATGACAATTAATCATGAAAGCCCTAAAAGAGACAATTAATTTTGTGTGTCACGGTCGAAGGAAGATCAAAAGTCATATGGGCATGGAACATCATGAGGGTGAGTAAAAAATGACAGATTTAAATGTTTGGGTGAACTCTTCCTTTAATATTAAAGGAGGATCTGATGGGTTTAACAGTTTTTAAAAGAAAAAAATCTCACCGTTCCAGGCCGGGTATTCAATAGTTTAATGCTGGATTTGAGGAATTCTGAGTTTTTGAAGATGTCGTTGATTGCAGTCAATTTATAAACACACACAGCACTCATGTTCCTGAAAGACAGAAAAAAATACTTTCACATGCAAACATACTTGCACTCACACCAGTGGCAGATGGTGATTTTCAAAACAGGGGAAGCACAGATGTCAGTAAAAAAAAAAAAGTGTACTCGCGTATATTTAATTTGTAATGTTCTTTATTTCATTTATTTCTGTTGTTTTTAGTTTTCATTTATTTCTGGGTTCTCTTGTTTTTTTGCAGGATGTGTAACTAAGTCAGTGCTCAATTTGGTTGCACCACCTGTTCTTCAGGCAAGACTTAACTAGTAGGTTGTAAGCTCTTCGTAAAGTAATGCGTAGTCAAATAATATGACGTTTACCTGTATTGATGCAATAAGCAGCCTTCAAATTTGTACACAGAAGTGTTAAAAATCCGTGCATTTCGGTTTGATCTTGCTAAGGTTGATGTTCAAACCTTGTAACTGTCAGCTGTAATAAATTATATCCCCATTAAAATACGACACGTAATAAAAGAACATTTGATAAATAGTATAAATGCCATGTGTAAATAACAATATATAGGAACTGTATCTAAAATAAATAAGGTGTGATAAATAAATACAACAGGCTGGAAAAATAGACATTTATTCATTTTAATATCCTATAAATATTTTGAATGTGTTGAAACTTGACACCGGGCGACGCACCCTGAAAGCTGCACCATTAGAACAGTTTCATGCCGAAGAGCCATAAAAGTTTTTTATATCTCGTAAATGTAAACGGGTGTAAATGTCAACAACATCATACTGTATGTAGAAATGATTGATGCCTGTCATGCAAAACATGCTCATTGATGTCATAAAATATCAGTCTGCTTTTTTATTCCAACCTTTTCTCCTGGTCGGAGGCTTCTGTAAATATTTAGTTTATATGTAGGGTTATGTCCTACCTAAGTTTAATGGTGCAATGCTCAAATATTTAGTAGTGCGTTAACTGTAACTTAGTGCCCCTTAGTGCCACAACTAGGCTAAGTTGTAACTTACAAACAGCTGGTGCAACCGGCCCCTGGTCCTGTCCGACCCGCTCTGAGCAGGATTCGAACCAGCTTCACCGGCATGGGAGGCGGACATGCTAATGAGGAGGCTAAAAGCTACATACCCTAGTGTCAGTCACTAGTGCGTCCCTTGAAACCAAGGGAGTGAGATTTACACACTGCACAGCACATTCCTGCTGGCTCCTTTAACACTCACCCCCGTAAACCTCACTCCTATCCAGGTCATGGCACCACTGCAACCAGTCCTGTCTGACCCGCTCAAAGCGGATTTCAAACTGCGTCGCCAGCATGGGAGGCAGACACGCTAATGACAAGGCTAAAAACTACACCACCTAGCTCCAGTCACTAGTGCGTCCTCTTAAGGGCAGGAGAGTGACCGATAATGGTTTGAATATAAGATCCAGTCTCCCACAAACCTTTCGCTCCATTAGAAGACGTCCAAATATCAGAGTTTATTCTGATGTCCAAAAGCAGTCAACATAAACAGCTTGTTATGCTAACTCTTCTACCAGCCCAAAAGCTGAAAGCAGCAATGGAACATAGAAGGCAGGAGACGAAGTGATGAAGTTTAGCAAGTGTTATTATACCAGGGAAAAACAATGGAAAGTTAATGCTTCACAACAACTTGCTGTGAGGTTGAGGACCTTGAAATGGAGTCAACTCTTTATCTCTAACTTGTGAAGACAGTACAGCACACAACATAAGTTTAAACAGAAATAATAATGCATAGCAAGAAACAATATAAATAGAAAAGTTCACCCAAAAAAAGAAATGCTGTCATCATTAATTAACCCTCAAGTCATTCCAGACAATAACAGTGTTTATTGTACAAAGCAAACGTATGACTTTAAAAGACTTGGACTATAGTGTGTGGAACTGTTATGCTGGCTTTTGTCCTTTTTGGAGCATGACAGCCCCTGGTCACTGTCTGCTTTTACTGTATGGAACAGAGCAGTGTGAACATCCTGCTAAACCTCCTTTTGTACTCCACAGTGGCAAGAAAGTCATTCGGGTTTGGAATGAGTTAATGATGACATAATTACAATTTTGGGAAGAACTTCTCCTTTACCATTTTAAACTTGTCTCTTGAGAGAATATAGATAAGCACACTGACCATCTAAAATGGTCTAAAATTAAATATTCTTTGCAATGCATAAGAGGAAGTCAGGTTTTTGTCTTACCAAAGGTTTCTGAACAGGCCATAAATTATTATGTCATTGTCTGTTTTTACTGTGTCGACGTCTATTAGCTGACTAAAGTCATATCCTTTCTCCTTGTCTCCACAGAACATACGGGCGTAAATCATCGACGTCCAGCTGTTTTGAAGATGATCTTTAGGCCCACCTGTGTCATTCTGAAACATATTGTGATGTTTTTTTTATTGTTTTGAAAAAGGAATACATGAATACATGTGTATGAATGATTAGTTCCTTGATGAACTGTATAATGCTAACATGATCACACAGTAAGTCGGCATGTTGTTTTCCGAGAGTTCCGGTACCCTAGGATCGGCATAAGCGGCACCTCCTATCAGACATGTTTGCACCGGCTGCAGCATGTTTACCTTCCCTGTGGCGCAACCGATCAGTGATTCAAATAATCAGTGATGAGCAAGATTAGGTTGTTGCATTTTCCCCTCCAACATTACATAATGAATCTACTGATGGTTAAGTTTGGGGTTTGGGTTGGGGACTAAAGTTTATAAAATGTGCATTTCTCTTCACTGTATTAAGTTGGTTTAACCTCATCGTGGTCGCTATAATGTGGTTCTCATTCTCTGTGGGGTGTGTGGTGAGTTGTGCATGGATGCCATGGAGAATAGCGGTAGGTCTCACCAAAAACGCGTGGATTGATGGTCACAGATGCGGAGGCAACTGAGATTTGTCCTCCACCACCCGGTGAGTCACTATGCCACCACAAGGACTCAGAGCACATTGGTAATTGGGCATTCCAAGAGATGAGGACTCTAGTCATATCAGTAACCTTATAAAAGCTGTTTTAATATACACGAAGATGGTCCACTCATGGGAGCAGCAATTTTATGTCCAACTGAATTCCACTCGCTTAATCTCAGTAACTGTCTTGTTATTGGACACTTAGGGTGAATCCCAATTAAAAGATTGCAGACAGACTTGTGTTCTTCTCAAGACCAGTCTTGCCAAGCATCCCTGAATGAACAAACTCGGAAGGACAGGAGGATGTAAAACACCTCTATTGCGAGCTTTGAGATGTGCTGCGACCTTCCTGTAGCGCAATTAACCATCACAGCACATTTGATGCAGTGAGAGAACTATTGGCTTTAGCACACATCAGTGACCGCATTAATATCATCATACCAATTCGTTTTTGCAGGACTAGTGACATGTTAATCGAATAAAGTCTGTAAACACTTGTTTTCTCCATGTCCATAACTGTATAAACATAATGCCCCAAAATATCATCAAATGGTGATGGAGTACAACGACTCTAAATAGCCATCAGATTTTTGTGAGCTTACAGCAGGAAACTCTTGAGGAAAAAACAAAACAAAACAATAAATGTCCTTCATCTGCAATTGTAGTACTGAGTTCTTCCCCACAAGTAACCATCCGATGCATCGTCGATTTCAAGGACAGATCTGGGTAATTTCTTGCGTTCTTGAGGATTAGAATTGAACTTCGGAATTGGATGATGATGTTGAAAGAGTCAACGAGAATGTAAGAACACAAAAGACTGCACATTGAGATTCACCCTTTCACTCTTGGGTTAAATTAATCATGGCTGATTGTGAATAGTGAATTTCTACAATGGCACCTGTAACAGAAAACTATTGATTTTAAATAATGCTGCATCCACACCACTAGGTGTCACTTTAAGTCCAAGATGCAACAAACGAAAAGTTATTGAGTGTGCCTTTAAAAAAAAAACAAAAAAAAAACAGGAATTCTTGACAGTCAACCCTGAGTAGATAGACAGACAGACAGACAGGCAGACAGAAGATGATAACAATGGATTGACTGATTGATTGATTGATTGATTGATTGACTGACTGACTGACTGACTGACTGACTGACTGACTGACTGACAGACGATGACAACGGATTGATTGATAGACAGACACAGACAGACAGATGATGACAATAGATTGATTGATAGACAGACACACACAGACAGACAGACAGACAGACAGATGATGACAACAGATTGATTGATAACAGACAGACAGACAGACAGAAGATGACAACAGATTGATTGATAGACAGACACAGACAGACAGACAGACAGATGATGACAACAGATTGATTGATAGACAGACACACAGACAGACAGACAGACAGACAGATGATAACAACAGATTGATTGATAGACAGACACAGACAGACAGACAGACAGACAGATGATGACAACAGATTGATTGATAGACAGACACAGACAGACAGACAGACAGACAGATGATGACAACGGATTGATTGATAGACAGACAGACAGACAGATGATGACAGACAGACAGATAGATAGAAAAGGACGGATTGATTGACAGACAGACAGACAGACAGACAGACAGATAGATAGACAGACAGACAGAGGACCATAATAATATAACTTGTTACTTCTTTAATTTATTTTCTGGGCAGCAAACACAAGCTCAATTAATCAAAACAGGAATTACATCATATCATAATAAATACTGTAATATTTCCACTCACCATGCAGCTCTGGGACACTTTTGGAATCCACAAGTCTGATTCAGAGTCGCTACTGTCACTTGTATGTTTCTCTGTGAAGAACACATAAACTTTGTCCTGGTGTGTGCCTGTCCCAGCGATCAACTTCACAAACCTCTTCTCTACATATCACAGAGAAAAAAAATGCAGTTTTCAGTAACATGAATTCATTTCAGTAAAAGAGTGACTTTGTGGCATAGCTAGATGTGGTCGCAGAAATAAAAAAATCAAGTGATTGTGTGACGGTGTCGTGGCTTGTTAGAGCAAAAACTATGCTTAACACGGAAAATTGCATGGAAAATCTTTTTAATCGCATGTTGTGGCGCATCTGGTTATGACACAGTGTGAAACTCCTTGTGGCTAACCATTTAGATGTCAGTAGTATTGTGAATGGTAAAGTAGGGCTGCACAATTAATTGAATAAAAAATCAAGATTACAATTACAGCTACCACAATCGTGCAGATCTACAGTATATTCTTGTAAAACACTGTTTAAATTCTCACCTGTTTGACTGTCCTGAGGCCAGATTTTCTGTGTATCTTTGCTGTTTATCCTGAACAATCCCTTATCAGACTTAATAAAGAACAGCATATCACCTGACAGGACAAATAAATATAGAGGATGTCACATTTAGCATGTAACAACATAAATAACTTAAATCATTTGTGATTATTTATTATGAATTTAATCATATCTGTAATTAGTGGAAATTGCTAAGGCAAGCATCACTATTACTATTTTAATAGGCCCTATAAACATAACACAAACATACTGTATATTATATATATATATATATATATATATATATAAACAAAGATAAATATATGTGAAGATTATAATGATTGTGTACGGACATTAATGACACCTCAAATTACCCAGCTTGTTAAGGTGAGGTGTGCTAGTACTTTTCTATGTGATCAGACTTACAATGTAGCACAATAAAAGGGCTTGGGAAAAAACCCATAGACTTGAATTAAAGGAGATAGCTGAGCCATATCTAGTGACCAGAATATCAGAGAAACTTGAGGGTGGCCATTTTATTTTTTACTTGGCCCAGTAAACAACCCCCCCAGTACACCCTTGCAACATGCATTGTTTTCAGCTAATAGGAATATGCAAAACGACACTTTTTATATAGAGTAGTACATTTATTGTTCATAATGAAATTGCTTGTCAAAAAAGTACTTATTTGATGAATGTAGCAGCAGTGCTTTAAAGAGGATGGGTTTAGTCATCTTTTTAATCCTTCGCATGTTGCATTGTATCGAGGTCCTTTGCTTCTCTGCTTAAATTTGCATGTACAGCAGTTTATTTTTCATGACATCACCGGAGAGGTTTTTAGCATATAGTGAGTCAGCATAGACCCGCATACAGTGTTTTCAAAACACCTGTTTTACGTAACTGACAACGTAGTCAGCCAATTTGTCTGAATGTACATTATCCTGCTTATTAGGCAGCTACTTACCAAATGAAGTATAAACTTTTACACAAAATATGAGTTGATTGAGTTGAGACATTTTAATTAATTAAAAAGAGAATATGGAGTTATTAATACAAGAGACATGAAATTAGCATGATTTACAGTGTAAGAATTCAGAACCAAACATTTGCTGTTTGAAAACACATATTTATAAAATTGTGCCATTAAAAAAAACAATTCAATTTGGTTAAATATGAAATGTTCAGGATTGGAGTTTAAAAAAATTCTAATTCAAACCTATTTAAAATACAACATTTGGCAAAATCACACTTATTATTCAAATTCAAAAGTCTATAATTCAAATTCAAATTGTTTTGTCATAATCCTGGCTCCATAGGACCTGTACTGTCGCTCTCTATACGTATATTTTGCAGTCTGCGTTGTGCACCTACTCCCTAATTTACCGGGGGGGGTCACCAAAAACTCCACCAGCTGCCTTTCCTCACCACGATGCAGCCTGATAGACGTGCCACTGTCTATGTCATTAATATTAACAACAATAACATGAAAACCATTCATTGCTCTTGGCTGGATAACTTTAGGAACTTTCAAATAAAATATTCATGTGTTATAATCATAAAGTGAAAATCTGTAATCCACTCGAATGGAAAAATGTTTATTGAATACTTGATACTGCTATTGGAAATTTTAAGCACTGTTTTCTTAATTTGCTTCTTTGTTCTTATTTTATTACTGAATGTTTCCTTATCTTGGATAATTACTTGACAACTTGAAACAAAGTTTACCCAATTAACAAATTAGTCAGTATTAGTGTTTGCTTTGAGAATCATTAAATTTCACTGTTATTGGTTCCTACTATGCTGAAGTGTTGGCATCATGACAACACTGCCTACAATGTATATATAAATGGTGCATGGTAGATACTGTACTATTATCATTTTGAAAAAGTAGAACTCATGCATAAACGTGTGAGCAACTGCAACTGTAGACCATCACCATGAAAGATTTAGTTCCTTTTCATAACCTCATTCCAGTGAACTTATTGTGAAAATAGGAAACTGCTGCCCTAAAATAAGCCTGAATTCACACATTTGTGTGGCATATTTTGAAACTATCTATTACAGTAAAATCCATGAACTACTCTTTTTCTCCTGTTCGAATCTTATTGTTATCCAAGACATGAGGTTAAACATTAACAACAACCAGTTTTATACCTTGTATTTTGTACCAGCCAAATAGCAGAACAGCTACAGTGAATTTTCATATTATGATCAGTAAAGTTCTATATCTAAATACATATCATGCAAATGTCTGAATTGCCTCCACTTCTAGTTTTAGGCAGCCCTGTTTTGCAACACGTTGGCTATTAAACTTGCAGTATATGGTTATATAGTATATGGTTTTGCAGAAGCAGAAAGCTGCAAGGAAGAACTCTAAGTTTATGGATGGATATGTCAAAGGTATGATATCTAAAACCAAGTTGTTTGTTGAAGAAAGGTGTGCGATTACTTTGAGATCAGACTTATGATTTTCACCTTCCCATAGACTTAGATAGAAGGAGGTATCTGAGCCATTTCTAGAGCCAGAAATATACATAGACACTTGGGTGTGGACTTTTTGATCTGGGAAAATAAACAACCACTTAACCACCCAAATCACCCAAGCATTCTCATATCACCCCTGCCAATCACAAATAACTCCCTAGCACTGTGGCAACAGGTTTTGCACAGGAAAACACCACCCTCATTTTCCTAACAAAATGTCAAAATCTAGTTATTTTTGCACAATGGCAATTCACCTTTAAATCAAATGTATAAAAACATACATGCACACTGCCAATGCATAATACTTACCAATGAGTAATGATGGCTCATTCATTTCTAGTAAATATTCTGATTTAAAGGAGTCAATCAGGGAATAACTTGAGTCCTGAAACAGAAGCGATGACTCAGCTTATCATACTTAATAAGGACATAAGCTTAAAATGTTTCAGTAAAAACAGGACATACCATATGATAGCACCTTATATCACCCCTTGAAGTTCCACAAAGGAAAAGGAGGTTTCCATTAACACCCTCTTTGAGCAGAGAGATATTGTATGCACAGTTCTGAATTGCAACAAATTGGGAGTCAGACAGCTATCAATGAGCTTATATGTGTAAACAAACAAGAAAAGCTTTTCCTAAAAACAACATATAGTATGAGAGCCTTCAGTTTCGAGAACAGATTTTTTTCTACTGAAATATCAAGGGTTCCCACAAGTTTTGACCAATTAATTTCTGTGACTTCTTTAGTATTCGTGATTACTATTGTGATTTTAAAAATTATTTTCAGGAGATTTCTGGGGAGGTTTTCCATTTGTTTGTCATGTACTAGTTTATTAGTAAACAAATGTCTCCTATATATCTATTAGCATAAGCTACAAGCCAAATATTTACAAACTGATTATATATTTTAAAGCAGAACATAACTGAAAGAAAATCTATTTTTACTGTAAAAAAAAATCTATATAATGATAATAATAATAATAATAATAATAATAATTTCTATGGATTTTCAATGACTTATTACTGTACTTTCATGACAGGCCTGGAAATATTTAAAGTTCCCTAAACTTGTTTTCAAAACAATGGGAGAACCCTTAAAATGACAAAGCTCTTGCACTTGCTTTAAAAAGTTCATACTTTTTGAATATGAATACTTACGGTGATGTTTTTTAATTTTTCCTTTAAAGGAATCACATTCACCTAAAGATCCAAACAGATAAAACATTACATCAAACACTTTACGAAACATAGGCAAAGTGTTAGTCCTGGAAATTAAAGAGTCACTTTGTTTAAAGAATGTATTTCTTGCTCTTATTCATGACCAAACTATGAGTGAACATCACCATATGTAGCACTAACAACCTGTGGAGATGGGGGGAGTGGCTGAGCGACCTCTGTGGAGAGCGAGGACGAGAGAGTGAGTGCGATAAGGTTTGAAACCTGTGGGAAATCACCTCTAACAGCTGTTTTGTGTTTGTAGTGAGAACACAGAGGGATTTAAAAGGGCAATGCAGACAACCGGAGGGGAGAGAGAGAGACGCACACAGCAGCAATCGTGTGCACCTTGCACGTTGCTGTAAAGAACTGTCACACAACCATATTCTGCTGCTGGTGGACATAATACCATTGCATAAGATTAAAATATAGACGACTAAATATTTGAGAACTTCACAGAATTGGCTTCTTTGTACTTCTAATGTTTCTCACGAAAATTATAAACTCATGTTCAGGGTTGTTGAGTAACGGATTACATGTAACAGGATTACATATTTAAAATACAAAATATAAGTAACTGTATTCCACTACAGTTACAATTTGAATCATTGGTAATTAGAATACAGTTACATTCAAATAGTATTTTGATTACTGAAGAGATTATTTGCATTTTGTTGTCATTTGTTTAATTTAATATTTAGTCCTTTCAGATGGAAAACATTTAGGCGGCACGGTGGTTCAGTGGTTAGCACTGTCGCCTCGCAGCAAGAAGGCCTCAACTAGAGCCTTTCTGTGTGGAGTTTGCATGTTCTCCCCGTGTTTGTGTGGGTTTCCTCCAGGTGCTCTGGTTTCCCCCACAAGTCCAAAAACATGCAGGTTAAGTGAATTGGAGACTCTAAATTACTAAATCGTTTTCCAGTAAAAATATCTAAAAATCCTTCAAACAAGATCAGTTTGATTTATCTTGTTTTAGAAACAACGCTACAAAAGATATTTAGGTTTTTCAGAGAATGTATTTTTAACATGTGCATTTTGTCTTACTGTACTGGCAGAGTTTTTAGTGTCAATTCAATTAAAAAAATCTACCAGTGCTGAAGAAGTAATCCAAAGTATTTAAAATACGTTACTGACCTTGTGTAATCTAATGCAATATGTTACAAATGACATTTTACAGCATGTATTTTGTAATCTGTAGTGGAATACATTTCAAAAGTAACCCTCCCAACCCTGCTTATGTTATATAATCAAAAAAAGTGTGTTTAAAATACAGATGGTTGTGTTTAAACCATGATGTGTTTTGAATGATCTGTGAAGCAGATATAGCTACCACCTGAAATAAATTATGAGGTACCTGTTTGGGATTGGATTTTTGTGTTTTGTTCATGTAATAGAGGATCTCAGAACCTCCAGACCAGATGAGTTCAGAGCTCATGATAAGTTTGACTATGTGATCATGTTCAAAATACCACCGGGTCATACCTGAGAAACAGAGAGAGAATGAAGCATGGTGTCAAATGTGGAATATTTAAATTTTAATAGTGTTCCTATGTTACACCCCATTGCAGGATACGTGTTCTGTGTGTGAGAGATAGCGAGTGGGAAGTTAGATAGAGGTCTGTCAAAATATGTGTGAGAAAGAAGCCTCACTTTGACACATGCAAACAGTGAATGTAAGAATTTGTTTTCCTGTGACACCGCTTCATTAATCTAAAAACTTAATCTTTGATTATACAACTAATAAAGCCAAAAAGTTATTAATACTGTCTGACCAGTAATAGTTTCTGTTTTTGTATTATTATTATTATTCTAAAAAAAAATTTTTGTATCTGATTATTTTAACATAACAATAATATCTCATATTTATTTCATTTTAACATAACATTAAGGTTAAGTGTCTTCTTAACATGACACTGAGGCAGTGAGGACTGTTTAACAAATTATAAAAATATAATGATAAAATAGCAGCTCACCTTGGTCTGTCAGTTTCACTCGAGCATCATGATGCACTCTTGCTGAACCAACACATGAAATGCACACCAACAGCACACACAAACGTGTCAAATCCATCTCAACTATGTGAGACTGAGCTTGTTAACGCTTCTACTTCCTGGCATTAAAAGTCTAAATACTCGAGAGGCGGGGCTGATGATTTCGTATTATTTTTACGTCACACCATCATCAGAACAAGTACATTACGTAACTAAATGAATTGTACTTCTTTTAAGATTAGTAACTCTTAATTCTCCCTTGACAAACAACGCGCCTGTTGTTAACGTTTACGACGCTTCAATGATAACTAACAAAAATATTATACGAACGTGACTGTCATGCGCATGTATCATTATTAAAAATGTGTGGGGTACAAGGCAATTAGGTGCGAAATATGGGCAAAGTTGAAGTTAAGTGTTGAGTCGTGCCGTCTGCTGGCATTTGACATTTACATTTATTCATTTTAGCAAAAGTTTTAATCCAAAGCGATTTACAGTCATCAAAGCAAATCATCATAGGGAAACAACAGTAAGATAATTGCTGTAATACACGTTTCAAAATTGTTTAGAGAAGTAACCCTCAGCAAGGAGGTTGATGCTAAAGTTTGAAATCAATTGAAAGAGTGTGCATGTCTATTTTTTGGTTGGTTGGTTTGTTTGTTTGTTTTTACATTTATAAATGGCATTTACACGTGCAAATGAATAAACTTTAAATCAAGGTACATTAAGAAATTATATAAAAAACAAAATAATTTATACAGCAAAAAAGAAGGTCATTTGATTGGCAATTTTGAAACAAGAAAATCACATCTTAGTAGGAAATCAATTCCACCTACCATATTTTTTAGGCAGAGGCTATATGCACTACATGTAAATAGCAACCAACCAAAAGCATCAGATACCAAAAGCAACTGAAATGCAAATAGCATTAGATACTATTTGCACCCCTTATTATATACTAACATACTGTATAGGCATCACTGCAGCGTGTTTTATATATATATATATATATATATATATATTTTCTCCTCCATAATTTGGAATGCCCAATTCCCAATGTGCTCTAAATTCTCGTGGTGCCGTAGTGACTCGCCTCAATCCGGGTGGCAGAGGAGGAATCTCAGTTGACTCGGCATCTGAGACCATCCCTCCACGCATCTTATCACTTGGCTTGTTGAGCGTGTTAACACGGAGACAGCGCATGTGGAGGCTTCACGCTATTCTCCACGGCATCCACACACAACTCAACACGTGCCCCACCGAGAGCGAAAACCACATTATAGTGACCATGAGGAGTTTACCCCGTGTGACTCTACCCTCCCTAGCAACTGTGCCAATTTAGTTGCTTAGCACGCCATGGATTTGGACTCGTGAGTCACTGGAGTCCAGGGGTGGTGGACAGCTTCAAAATCATTATATACAAGACATATCAGAAAGCAGGGGCAGACTGGGACTAAAAAGTGGCCTTGAACTTTCTCCCAATCAGATCTTTCCCGTACTCATTTCTTTTCAATTATAGATGGAACCCTGGAAGATGCTAAAGGAGGAAAGTAAGCGGAGTCTGAAAACAGGAACAAAGAAAACGTCCACAATGGGAAAACAAAGGTAAAAAACACGGGAAATGACCACTGGGAATCTTCCAAGGAGGGCTCAGGCAGAAGCACGGATGAGGGCAGGAGACACATGCAACCTACACCTAACATCAAACAATAACCGACAAAGGACAAGGTGAACAAGAGGGCTTAAATACAAAACCAAAGGGGAAACAAAAGCCAATGGAAAAACAGAACTCAAAACAAGATAATAAAGGCAATTAACTAAACCAATGACAGAACTAGAACTGATAATAAAGTAATCAAACAATGAACCAATGAAAACCCGACACATAGACATAGAGGGAAAACAGGACATGACAAGCCTTTCAAAATAAGAGTGCATAAACAAAGAACAATATGGAACATAAAAGGTGCCAAAAACTAAAAATAAAAGGTGCACAAACCAAAGACGGTGTGGATTGTTACAATAATACATCATCTGGGCATATTTTGTGTTTTTCTGACGCTCATGTCACTCCACTTCTCAGGTCATCATACATCTCCCAGACACATGGAGACCTCCTGCAGTAGGCCACATAATGTCCAAGAGCATCCTGGTTGGTCTTCTTCTTCTTCTTGTTGATCACTAGAGCATCCTGGATTAAGCCTCCTTTAAAAGCAATGATTGCCCTTAAAGTAAATCTCTCTCCTTGTAGCATCAGATTGGAGGGAAATTCACACAAAGGAAATTCTGTGGTGTTGCTTCCCAGGTCAGTGTCAATCCGCAGAAGTTATCCCAGACTGTAACTGAGCACTTTTCCTGGGGTATCTGTCTTGAATGCAGAGGGACACTGTAACAGACTTTGTATTGGCCTGAGGCAGGAGGACTCCAGAAGGGTAAGGCCTTCTTCCACTATGGCCTGAAGATGAGCCATACCAGAATCCTGCAGCACAGCAACAGAAGTACAAACAAATGGTACTTTCCGGGTGTGCTGAGACCACAATACTATGAGGAGCACTGTTTTGTGAAGGAAACACGTGCACGTTTTTCAACAGGTCCACTTTCAGTCTTTTCCCCCTCACAGATGGATGTGCATGGAGCCATTCAGGACAAGTAGAGAGGTATGAATTCCTCTTCCTCTTTTTGGGTGGAACCGCTAGGTCTCTCCAGTTTTCAACACCCTCTTCATATGTTGGATGGATGTTTGTGACATTGTCAGATTTCCCAGAACAGGAAGCATCCATTTCTGGTTTTCCATCTACACTGCAAGTTGTAGTGGGTAGTGGATTGGCTCCTGTGATGATCACTGTTGCAACAGCTGCATCCTCTTCACCTTTTTCCTCAACTTTTTGTTTTGCAGAACAAATTTGCATGTTGCAATGAATCCATCCACCAGAATAAGCTTTTCATGCTTGGAAAAGGCCATGTTTGATGTTTTTGAACTCTGCTTCAACATTGGCTGAACTTGCGGTGATGTTGGTGCTTCGAAAGTGAGTGATCATTACCCCTGTCCAGAGCGGTATGTAACTTGGAAACCAGATTATATTGGGAATAATAATCTCAGGGAGGAAGTGGACATTATCATGATCCCCATTACTTACAGCAAGTGACCTGTTCTCCTCACATATGTCTGTTACCCACTGTCGTAGGTCTGTCTGTGTTTGGTCACATGGATCCACTACCAGGTCCTCACCCTCTACATCTGGAATGATGACACACTCCTCTGCAGTTCTGGCTTTCATGTATTTCTTGCACCTTTCTGATATGAGGGGGGTTCCAGAACTGTCATTGCCCTTGTCTTCAAGCAGTCCCACTGGCAGATCAAACAAGGTGGTACTTTTGCTGACTGTTTACCAATTAAGACACCACAACACTCATTGGTGTAGGTATTTAGATCAGAATGAGGAGTAAAAGCCTTGACCAGAGCTCTGAGCAAAGCCAGAGAAAAGTCACTCACAATCTCTTTTGGAGTTGGTGCACCTGCGCGTATCCATTCTGTCAGCCAATGTGTTATTGCATTAACATTGTGTCTCTCTGAGAGCATTTGCACCTCTGGGACACTTGAGCTCTCGTCCCCTGCCAGAATGCCCTGATATAAGAATATATGGCCAGACTTGCCATTTGGTCTCTGTAGTTTCCTCACTACAGAGCCAGTTGGTTCAAAACACACAGTGGGGTTAGTAGATGTCTTTGATAATGACTTGTACATATACATTTGTGTTTGACTCCAATAGTGACAGAAAGACTTGTCCAGTCCAATGTTTCTAATGCAACCACTGTGCGGTGCACTGTATTTTAACATCTGCAGTGAAACAATAGGATCCATGTCGCCTAATTCTAAATAATTTCTCTCTTGCTTTGCTTTGAGCAGGATGGCCAAATTAGGCAGATGACTTAGGATCAGGATCTCCAAAATCCATCAGCTTTGTTGCCTCTGATGCCCTCCATACATGGGGATCCATTCTACCATCACACAGTTCTTTGGCTATCTGCACACGCGAGTTACCAGACATCGCACGCTTGGAACAGCCAATGTGCAGGGAGTCATCAGTGTTCATTTCAGGCGCTCTGTCATATTTTCTGTGAATGTGGCCACGACACTCCTTACAGTTGCCTCTGATTTCTATGTACATGTATATCTCTGTGACTGATGGATAGACCTTGGCTCTTTTAAAGGCAAATGTGCAGGGGCATTTCAATTCTTGCAATATGTGATTATTTATCACATGTGTCCAGAAGCCAGGCTTCAAAATTGGGTATTCCCTTTTTGATGTTTTAGAGAACTTGTTGTATTTAACCTTTTCAGGCATGAATTCAATCCATTTCTGAAATGGAACTTCAAGATCAAAAGTCCAGCAATCTTTTGGTCTGGGTGAAAGAGACCCTGGCTCAAAATCAGTGTCATCAGTACTGCCATTTGTTTCACGATCACATTCATGAGTAAACCCTAAAGCAGTCCATATGTTGTGTCTATTTAGTTTAACAAAATTGTGTAGAGCCTTTGCAGTGATCTTGTTTTCAAGCTGCTTACTAAGCTCTGTCCGGATGCTCTGATTAGGAGTAGCTATATTGTCATTTTGGACTTATTTTTTGATGCACACATGACTGTGAATATGGAATCTCTGTCAACTGCTGGTTTCTTTGACATCTGGCATAAGCAAAGCATAATTACCCACTTAAATAATCCTGACTCAAAAAATGTCATGTTCAGTATAAACTTGTTTTCATTACTGTATTGGTCTGAATATAAGGATAATATCGTAATAATATATAAGGATAATGTATATTATATTAGGACCAATATGGTAATGTTGACCCCTAGATGGACAATGTATTCAAAAAACTAACATGGGTCACATATAAAACTGTATTTAGCATGTATTTGTATTAGCAATGTGTATTCTGTTCAACAAACATTGACAATCTTAGCTCTCTTGAATGGTGTACAATTATTCTTGAAGTTAACAAATTCTATTGTAACTGGCAGTGTTAAAACATTGTACAGAAATGTAATTTAGTAACGACTTTTTCCCTACTAACTCTACACTAATTTCCACAAGAGCATCTTGAACAGAAGTGTCACTTGACCCTAGTGGTGGCAGTGCAGTGTAGCAGATACTCCATGTAAATAAATGAAAAGTTCAATCAGGAAACACCAGTGAATGAAGTAAAGATAATTGTTTAATGAACAAATTATGTGATGATTAGTCTTGACAGAAATTCATCAACAATTCGACTCTAAAAGTGTTCACATCGAGGAGATTTGCACTTTTGTTCTCGTGCCCAAAGCTGAGCGAAAGTGAGTGACAGAAAGAGTCCGACAGACACCAGATGAATATTGAGCTGCTGTTATCTGAACACCAATATATTTTTAATAAACACCATAGCGACTACAAAAACATTGATAAGGACTTGTTGTTGTATTAAAACATCTTCATCCAACATTTTGGCAAGAGATTTAAATAACAAACGCAAAATAAAATGCTCACTGCTCATAAATCATACTGTCTACACACAAAACAATGATAGACCTATTTTAGAAATATATAATATAGTAATCAGAATGACCGAGACTGCTACTAACCTATATTTGATTTTTGTGACCATTAAGTGATCTATTTTATTCTGTCAGTATTGTATTCAATAAATATGAGCATGTATAATTCGCCTGCAATTTAATGTCTAATATTTTAAAAACCAAAGCAGCACAAACAAAACTTTTACTGGCACAAACCAGCACAAACAAACGAGACTATTTGGGGTGAATTTGGATTTTGGAGCATGTAGGGGTGCTGACTGACCTCAGAATGACCTATAAATATTATTTTAATATCTAAAAAACCGAAGCAGCACAAACGAAAATTTTTACAGCACAAACAAAGCACAAACGATTGAGACAATTTTGCCAACGTTTTGCATTGGGTGGGGGGCCAACTTCACACAGGTGTTACACCTTTATTCCAAAATGGATTCAATTAATTATTTTCCTCAAAATTATACAAACAATACTCCATAATGACAACATGAAATAAGTTTGTTTGAAATCTTTGCAAATTTATTAAAAATAAAAAACAAAAAAAATCGCATGTACACAAGTATTCACAGCCTTTGCCATGACACTCAAAATTGAGCTCAGGTGCATCCTGTTTCCACTGATCACCCTTGAGATGTTTCTACATCTTGATTGGAGTCCACCTGTGGCACATTCAGTTGATTGGACATGATTTGGAAAGGCACACACCTGTCTATATAAGGTCCCAGAGTTAACAGTGCATGTCAGAGCACAAACCAAGCCATGAAGTCCAAGAAATTGTCTGTAGACCTCAGAGACAGGATTGTATCAAGGTACAGATCGGGGGAAGTGTACAGAAAAATTTCTGCAGCATTGAAGGTCCCAATGAGCACAGTGGCCTCCATCATCCGTAAATGGAAGTTTGGAACCAAAAGGACTCTTCCTAGAGCTGGCCGCCTGGCCAAACTGAGCGATCGGGGGAGAAGGGCCTTAATCAGGGAGGTGACCAAGAACCCGATGGTCACTCTGACAGAGCTCCAGCATTTCTCTGTGGAGAGAGGAGAACCTTCCAGAAGAACAACCATCTCTGCAGCACTCCACCAATCAGGCCTGTATGGTAGAGTGGCCAGATGGAAGCCACTCCTCAGTAAAAAGGTACATGACAGCCAGCCTGGAGTTTGCCAAAATGCACCTGAAGGACTCTCAGACCATGAGAAACAAAATTATCTTGTCTGATGAAACAAATATTGAGTTCTTTGGCCTGAATGGCAAGTGTCATGTCTGGAGGAAACCAGGCACCACTCATCACATGGCCAATACCATCCCTACAGTGAAGCATGGTGGTGGCAGCATCATGCTGTGGGGATGTTTTTCAGCGGCAGGACCTGGGAGACTAGTCAGGATCGAGGGAAAAATTACAGTTTTTTCCAATTGCTAACACACTAAAATTACATGCACAGCACAATTATTTAAACTGACACACAGAGAGCAAAACTTCTTCTCAAGTCTCCAAAAGTCTAAACACATTTTCTGCTTTACACACATTTTGCATTTCAAAATGGCACTTTTTAAATGCACTGAACACAATTCTCTGCATAAGACACAACAATCTGACATAAAGTCACATGTTTGCCATTTCAAAACACTGCCATTCACAATGACACTACATGAGCTAATTGGCAAATTACATGTGCCACCTGGCCAAACACCTCAATGGTTAATTGTTAACACTTCAATCAGGATGTAAGCACTATGAAAAGACCACAGGTGAGCACCTTTTTTTTTACAACAACAATGGAAGACGTTGCAGAGAGAGGAAGAGGAAGGTTGAGAATAAGAGGGGGAGGAAGAGTGAGAGGTAGGGGTAGAGCAGGTAGAGGAGTTCATGGCCAAAGAAGACAAACACTTTCAAATGAAATCAGAGCAACCTTAGTGGATCATGTCATCAACCATGGGCTGACAATGCGTGAGGCTGGACAGAGAGTGCAGCCAAACTTGAGCCGTTTTACTGTCGCCTCTGTCATCCGGACCTTTAGACTGGAGAACAGGTATGTAACCAAAATTTCATGTAGTACTCATGTAGTACACCCCATGTCATAGTGTATCAGTTGGGTGACACCTGTTTACTTCGTGTATGACATCAGCCATTCATGAACTGTACAAGTTTCCTGTACAATGTACCCTACTGTGGGGGAAAAATATTTAGGCTGCATTGTCCAAGCCCTATATATTTTTATTATTTTATTTTTTCTAAAGGACTGAGAGACGACACCATGGAGGAGGAAGGGGCCAAATGTTCACCGGGGTACAGGAAGCTGGCATTGTAAACTTGGTTTTGGAACATAATGAAATCAGATTACGAGAAATTCAAAGCCACATCATCCAAGACAACACCTTATTCAACAACATTCAACGAGTCAGTCTGTCCACATTGGCTCGCATTCTCAAGCGAAACCAAATCGAAATGAAACAACTTTATAAGGTGCCGTTTGAGAGAAACTCTCAAAGAAACAAAGAGCTCAGACGAGCATATGTGGATGTAAGTACTATATTGACTGCAGTACACTACACGCAACATTGTTTCCCAGTGTACTGGATAACACCATATTGACTGATTTTTGCTCTTTGTTTTCAGGGAGTACTGGAAATGGATGCTCATGCAATCCCACATGAGTTCATCTTTATAGATGAGGCTGGGTTCAACCTAGCAAAGACCAGAAGAAGGGGGAGAAATGTCATTGGCCACAGAGCCATTATAGATGTTCCAGGTCAACGTGGAGGGAACATCACAATGTGCGCTGCCATCTCCAGTATGCATGGTGTCCTGCACCATCATGCAAAGCTTGGACCATACAACACAGCCCATATTCTCACTTTTCTGGACAGACTTCGCAACATTCTCATACCACCAGAGCGTATGAATGATGCAGACCATCAAAGAAACCGGTACGTTGTAGTATGGGACAACGTGAGCTTTCATCGTGCAGCCCCAGTCCAAAACTGGTTTGGTGACCACCCAACATTTCTCGTGCAATACCTCCCACCATACTCACCATTTCTGAACCCCATAGAGGAGTTCTTTTCGGCATGGCGGTGGAAGGTATACGACCGGCAGCCCTTTGTGCGCATGCCTCTTGTGCAGGCCATGGAAGAGGCATGTGATGAGATTGATGTGGGTGCAATTCAGGGATGGATAAGGCACTGAAGGCGCTTCTTCCCTCGATGTCTGGCAAGGGAAGATATTGTCTGTGATGTTGACGAGGCGTTGTGGCCAGACCCGGCTGTGCGGCAAGATGCTGCCTAATTATTTTTCTTGCCTCTTTTTTTTTTTTACTGTAATATATTCTTTCTGAAATTGTCTTTTTCAGTTTACTTTTTTTGTAAGAATATTTTTGTTCAGTCCCATGTAAATATATCTGCTGTGCATATGTTGCACTGACTTGTTTACTGTAGTGAAAAATAAAATAAAGTTTCAACAGCATGTGTGTGTATCTGCAAATATTTCTGTGCATGTCAACAATCTGATACATATTTTAGTAGGCTATTATGGCAAAGCATACTAAAGATGGGGGTGCTTTTCATTATGACCAACAGTGTGTAGTTGGTTAGGCAAAAATCTGGTAATATGAATGAAGTGTGTGCCATTTCATGCAAAAGTTTGATTTTGATAATGCTATGTGTAGTTTCGGTTGCAGTGCTTCATTTTGCAGGATATATGAGGTATTTTGCAGTTTGGGTGTGTGGTTTTGTGAATTGTGTTAAGTATTTTGATAAAACCAGACTAGTTTGCAAAATTGTGTGTTAGCAATTGGAAAAAACTGTAATGCAGCATTGTACAGAGATATCCTTTATGAAAACCTGCTCCAGAGCGCTGTGGACCTCAGACTGGGGTGAAGGTTCATCTTGCAACAGTACAACGACCCTTAGCACACAGCCAAGATAACAAAGGAGTGGCTACGGGACAACTCTGTGAATGTCCTTGAGTGGCCCAGACAGAGCCCAGACTTGAACCCGATTGACAATCTCTGAAGAGATCTGAAAATGGCTGTGATCGATGCTCCTCATCCAACCTGATGGAGCTTGAGAGGATCTGCAGAGAAGAATGGGATAAACTGCCCAAAAATAGGTTTGCCAAGCATGTAGCATCATACACAAAAAGACTTGAGGCTGTAATTGGTGCCAAAGGTGCTTCAATATAGTATTGCGCAAAGGCTGTTGATACTTATGTACATGTGGTATTTTTCGTTTTTTATTTTTAATAAATTAGCAAAGATTTCAAACAAACTTCTTTCACTTTGTCATTATGGGGGGTATTGTTTGTAGAATTTAGGAAAATAATTAATTTTATCCATTTTGGATTAAGGCTGTAACATAAAATGTGGAAAAAGTGAAGCGCTGTGAATACTTTCCGGATGCAATGAACAAGTGCATTTAAAAAATTATAAAAACGCATATGTGCATGGAACTAATTTCTTACATGATGGATCAGAATCTGCCATTGCTAGTTCCAAACAAATGATGCATCCAAGCCCTTGTTAGTTGTGTGAGTGTGTGATGGAGCATGTGCGATCAACTGTTGATGATGCTGTAGTTTGTTGTTCAGCTTTCTGAAGATAATGTGAGCATGTCTGGAATCTGTTGGATCGGAGGGTGAGGGCTAGGGCCATTCCCCCAGAAATGTCCTGGAACTTGTAAATGCCTTGGTAGAAGATTGGGGTAACATCTCACAGCAAGAACTGGCAAATCTGGTGCAGTCCATGAGGAGATGCACTGCAGTACCTATTAATGCAGTTGGTGGCCACACCAGATACTGACTGTTTCTTTTGATTTTGACCCCACCTTTGTTTAAGTTTGCTGAAAATAAAAGCAGCTGAAAGTGAGAGTGCATTTCTTTTGCTGAGTTTATATGCAGTTTACACTATATTCCACAGGCCAACTTGTTCAATAGATGGTTGAATGTACTCCCTCTAAGTACTGAAAGACCACAGATGTTCTTTGTAATAAACTATGAGATGTCATATATCACAGTTCTTTCACACATGACCATGGTCATAGATGTCTCTCTTACACTGCTACATGACTAACAGCTGGTTAATTCCCTCAAAAGCAGTAATCTAATGAATTATACTCCATTTATCAAGTTGGAAACCATCACAGTTGTGCACTATATATAGTTGATGTTGAGATTTGTTTAGTCTGTACAACTGGAAATGCATTATATTCCAGGACACCCTATCTTCATCCCAAAGACAGTGCAGAACTTTATTTCCTAGTTATTTCTGGCGATACCGACAAACATACGAAATAAATCAATATCTTCAGTTTCACCTGGCTGAGCAGTCCTGACACCTTGGGAACCTTTTGGATTTTGGTTTTGCAGTTAACAGTAATTAACCAAAGCTTGCAATTTCTACAGTCATGTCTCACTGTGGTGGTTTAATAATGCACTTATGGCACTTAACTGAGGGATGACACTTAGGGATTGAGGTTTACTTTTTTTGTGAGGTTTGTTATTGAATGTGTGTTTGGTCAGCTGGAGATGGTTTAGGTTTGGAGTTTGGGTTGGAATTGGGTGGGTTGCACTCAGAGATATTTATTTATCTTGAACAAAACCATGTGTCTGAACTGAAGCCAGAAAGACCATCAGGGAGACATTTATGCTGTTTTTTAATTATTTATTTTTGCAGAAAGACAAAAATATTCTCTTCTCTCAACTGATACATGTGTACCAGATAACTGCTATCATTAGGCTACTTGCAGACAAATAAGTGATTCATGTGTTAAGTAAATTTGACTAAAAAATTAACATGAAATGTTACCAAATTTTAAATTGTGACTTTGCATTGTATAAAAAATGCTGGGTGCATTTCACTCCATAAATTTAAGAGAGAAGTCAACTACATTTTTTTGGGAAAATCTGTGCAATTTTTGAGGTTTCATTTATGGACACCAATTCATTTGAATGTGAGCAACGACTGATTTGTTGACATTTTGGCAGACTGGTCGACACACTTGCATGCTAAAAGGTAAGCCTTAATAATTTGTACTTATTTATTTCTTAATTGTCTCGTTAAATGTTGACCAGGTGTGTTCAGTCCTGATCTGTAGCACCACATTACACATTTTGGATGGCTCCCTTAATTTATATTCCCAGTTTATGTCGAAGCCTGTCCTGATGAGCTAGTTGAACCAGGTGTGTAAAATAAGAGAGACATCTAAATGTGCGGTGTTCTGTGGAGAAAATTTGAAAGATGGTCTGATGAAAAAGAGCGATGATTTATAATGCTACCCCGTTTCTTCACCGTTCGCGCGGAGATGGCACATAAATAGGGGATGGTTATGCCATGTCAATTGTAATCCCTAAAAAAAGAAAATGTAAGATGTGCTTCAGAAACGGTTTGAAACCAAACGCTTAAGACTTTCTTCTTCCCAAAAAAAATTCAGTATTTTTTTTGTACTTTGTTATTGTGGTGAAAATAAATTGTAGCAGTGTTGAATACTTAATTTTTAACCAACTCAAGTAAAAGGAAAAGGAAAATTATTTATATATACTTATTTAAAAAAAATACTCAAGTACTGTAACGAGAGTAGTTGTAATTAGTTACTTTCCAACTCTGCTCATCGAGCGGTGTCAGGCAAGAGACAGAAGAATGAGGTTAAGAATCAAGACCTGGAGCAGGTTGCACAAGCTTTACGAATGTCACAACTTAGCCTAGTGTTGGCTTTAACTGGCATTAAGTCACAATTTACACTCTACTAAATATTTGAGCATTGCACCATTAAACATAGGAAGAACATAACCCTACGTATTACATTTACATTTATGCATTTGGCAGACGCTTTTATCCAAAGCAACTTACAGAGCCATTATTACAGCGACAATCCCCCCGGAGCAACCTGGAGTTAAGTGCCTTGCTTAAGGAAACAATGGTGGTGGCCGTGGGGTTCGAACCAGCAACCTTCTGATTAGCAGCCCTGTGCTCTAGCCACTAGGCCACCCCACTCACGTATAAAAATAAATATTTACAGAAGCCCCCCGACCAGGAGTAACGATTGGAATAAAGAAAAGCAGCCGTTTACAATGACATCAATGTGCTAATATTTTGTTTCACCGACTTCAATCCTTTAGACATTAAATAAAAGCACTTCCATAAAAACTTAGCTCTTCAGCATGAAACCGATCTAACCAAAGTTTGATGGATATGTTTGCTTTTCGTAATTTATCCCTTTCACACCAAAATGTGACATAACTTGCTACAACTGTTAAATACTACCTTTCCATTAAAAAAATCAAATGTACTATTATTCTAAAATGTAGTAAAAAAACAACAAAAAAGTAATCATTTAGAATAAGTAGGTATGTCCATACTTTTGACTACTAGCATACTTAGGATGTTATGTTGTTTCATTGCGTGTAAGTTACACTTTAATGAATTTTTAAAAAAAATGTAGTCAACCATTGCCCTTTAAAACACAATTATTGATCCTAAATCTTTGATTCAGCTCCGAAACCTTGTTTTGGGTACAATACCTATAATTATTTCAACAAGGCCAAAGAATCACACACTTAAAATCTTACAAGATTTTCCACTTTATGGATGTTGCAAATGGAATTAAATTAGTAAAAAATTGTCACATGAATTAGTGTAAAATAGCTAGAAATGCAAAATACTACTATTAAAAGTTATACCTGTTCAAATGTTTATTGAATCAAAACATGCAGTAGTTTCATACAACACACAACTCTCAAAGGAAAGATGTCAAATTAAATTGAATGTGAAAAGACTCCCTTGATAATGCTCCTTAAATAAAAATTCACAGTAAGACAATAAAATATTTGTATTTTCAAAAACAGAGAGGTTATTCAATGTAAAACATGTATTGTATAAATCCCTCATTACTAGTCTCTATTTGAGTCATTTGGCATTCTCAACAGATTTACAGACATAATATAAACACACTTTACAATTTATCACCCTGCAAGTCCTGAAGACAAAATTCATATGTGCAGATAAAACATGTGCAATTGTTGACAGTGGCCTCCGAATGATGGTATTGTAACATAAAATGCCACAGAACAAAAATGCTCTTGGAGTCAATGACTATAGCCAACAAAGTTTGATCCATGCTGACATGATCATTGTTAAAAATGTAAATACTGTTAAGATTATTTTTCAAACGAAAACAGACAAATTGAAGGGATCCAAGAAAGCACATAGCAATTATTAAAATCAACTTAAAAAAAGAGAAAAACCAGCAATTAACAGTATATTAAATCATTAATAAAACAATGTCTACCTGAGACGAGGGTTAGAATACCCCAACACTATAAGTTCATCAAATATTACAAACAATTAAAAGGAAAGTGTTTCTGTAAAGAGGTATTGCATGTCAGTTAAAAGAAAACATGTGCAGTTATATGCAAAGGTATTTACATGTTACCGATATGAAGTGAGTGGAAATGTGATTCATCTTAAGAGACAAGGACAGATTATAATCAATGGATGTTCTTTGACCACTTGCCCCTTGTTTAATGATAGAACAAAACAAAAAAAAAAATAGGTGATGGCAAGGTTAAGGTCAAGGTGCATTTTAGACCCCCCAAATGGTGCAGTAATCCATAATGTATGCCAACAGTGTTATCCCAAGCACTCTACGTCGCCCTCTGCAGTATAAAGAAAGTGCAAGGCACAAAGCTGGTCTAACAAATAACTTTATAGTTGGTGGTGTGGTTGATCTCACTGCTGTATGAGGAATCCCAGTCCCTTTCAAATACCGCTAGTAGCTGCTCTTGGAGTGTAGGGGTTGTCATCTGAGCTGAAGTCTGGTTCACCACTAATGCAGAACCAGCAGTGTTCACAAAGTAGTCTCCTGACCAGTTAGAGGTACCTGACACAGCACAGAAATATAGAAACTTGATTTGAAAAATTCAAATCGAGTCAGATTCAAAAGAAGTCCGTACATGGCAGTTCTAAGAATGTTTATAGAAGTTCTAAACGTTTATAAGAGGGATAACTAGAATAGGGGGAAAAAGGTAACATAAAAATAAGGCGGCATACCTATATACGCAACCTTATCTGTGACCATGTACTTGTTATGGTTTACTCTGGCAAATGGAATTTCTTTCTGTCGAGGGTTGGAAGGCACTGTAAAAATTTTCTGTGAAGGACAAAATATTGTCATTGTAAGTTTGTTACTACAGGTGCAGCAGGCGAACAGCTGTGGTCCACAAACAATATGGAATATTCCCACTTTTGCACTTCATGAGTTCATGCAAGAATAATATTCAATTGCATTTATTTACATGCAACAGTATAAATAAAAATATACATAGAAATATATCAATAAAATGAATCATAGTTTTTTTTCAATGTTCATTTACATGAACCATATGAACAAACCGATTTACAAAAATGAATTGGATATTCTAATGCTACATGTGAGAGGACAGATTAGGAGAGCAGTTTTAAATATTCCCTCAGCTCACTCGGCTTAAAACTGTGTGCAACGTACAAAGAAACCCAGCAATTTAGAAGCAATTTTAAGTCCTTAAATTTTTAAAACATAACTTAAGACTTTATAATACTTTTTAAGGATCGATGACATCCTGACTCTGAATTCTTGGTTTATTTAAAAGGAAAAGTTCACCCAAAAAGTTTTATTCAAGTGCAATGGAAAGCAGTATTAACATTTGAACACACAATAGAAGTGAATGGTGGCCATAACTCTGAAGGTACGAATATCATATAAAGGCATCATAAACGTAATCCAAACAACTCCAGTGGTTTAATTAATGTCTTCTGAATCGATCCAAAAGGTCTTCGGAGAGAACAAACCAAAATATAACTCATTTTTCACTGTACTGCCATTGCAGTCTGTAGGCACGTTCATGATTTTAAGCTCGATTACACTTCCTAGTATTACATGCATGCACAGAGTGCTAGAAGGCACTATAGGAGGTGGAATCAAGCTTGAAATCATGAGTGCCAAGGAGACTGCTGTCAAGATTTATACTGAATAAGTAATTACATTTTGGCCTGTTCTTACCCAAAACCAATTGGATCACTTCACAAGACATTGGTAAAACTCTGGAGTCTTATGGATTACTTTTTTGATGCCTTTATGGTTCTGGCCACCATTCACTAAAATTGTATTGGCCTACATTGTTGATTTAATAGGGGTGTTGCAGTGCCACTGAAGGGTAGTGCAGGAAACATTGTCTGAGTATTTTTGCATGGTGCCCATCCGCATCTGAATAACCACAAGGTCATATGTCACATAGCAGACTACATACACAGTACCAGACTACACATTACTAGCTGGAAAACTTAAAAGCACAGATAAGACCCTCACCACTTGAATGTCCAGCATGTTTGTATCCTGCAAGGAAGCAAGTGAGCTGAGAAAAGGGAACATGATTGGGCTGGTAGTCTCCCAGCAACTGATCAGCAGACGCACACGAACATTTCGCTCATAAGCCACACGGCGCAGCTGGGTGTCAATATATGCCCAGTACCTGCAAGATATCACAGAAAGCCAGGGTCAAAGACTATTTATTATTTTCAGAGGCCTATTTGGAAGTTTAGAAATGCCCCTTGTCAATGGCAAACACCAAACTGATTAAGTACACATTAAAGTTCATATATCATACATTTTCATAATTTTTGCCCTGAGGCTAAGAATGCTATGCTAGATTTTTTGGACTATAAACACTTATAATATAGCTGCTCATAACCATATTTCACCCTCTCACTGACCCCAAGAATTATGGATCCATGTTCTCATTCTGTTTACGCCAAATTCTGACTCTACCATCTGAATGTCTCAACAGAAATCGAGACTCATCAGACCAGGCAACATTTTTCCAGTCTTCAACTGTCCAATTTTGGTGAGCTCTTGCAAATTGTAGCCTCTTTTTCCTATTTGTAGTGGAGATGAGTGGTACCCGGTGGGGTCTTCTGCTGTTGTAGCCCATCTGCCTCAAGGTTGTGCGTGTTGTGGCTTCACAAATGCTTTGCTGCATACCTCGGTTGTAACGAGTGGTTATTTCAGTCAAAGTTGCTTTTCTATCAGCTTGAATCAGTCGGCCCATTCTCCTCTGACCTCTAGCATCAACAAGGCATTTTCGCCCACAGGACTGCCGCATACTGGATGTTTTTCCCTTTTCACACCATTCTTTGTAAACCCTAGAAATGGTTGTGCGTGAAAATCCCAGTAACTGAGCAGATTGTGAAATACTCAGACCGGCCCGTCTGGCACCAACAACCATGCCACGCTCAAAATTGCTTAAATCACCTTTCTTTCCCATTCTGACATTCAGTTTGGAGTTCAGGAGATTGTCTTGACCAGGACCACACCCCTAAATGCATTGAAGCAACTGCCATGTGATTGGTTGATTAGATAATTGCATTAATGAGAAATTGAACAGGTGTTCCTAATAATCATTTAGGTGAGTGTGTGTGTGTATATATATATATATATATATATATTTATATTTAAAGATAACTATGAATAATTATATATTGATATAAATATGTATAATCTTTATATATTGAATTATTGTTGTATGAGGGGCTTTCTCAGCAAATATTTGTATATGCGATTAATTAACCAGGATACCATGTAATTAAAACAAACTTCTTTCGTGTTGTCATTATGGGGTATTGTTTGTAGAATTTTGAGGAAAATAATGAAATGAATCCATTTTGGAATAAGGCTGTAACATAACAAAATGTGGAAAAAGTGCTGTGAATACTTTCCGGATGCACTGTAGAGGGGGAACCCGAGTACCCATGAACACAGTTATGAGATTGAACGTTTCATAAAATAAAAGTCTTATTTCAAAACATCAAGGACCAATTGACTAATCATGATAGAGTGCCTTTAAATAAATGATGGAAATAACTTGTAATTCTAATACCATATATTTCATAATAAAAAAAAAAAAAAACACTTTTAGGCTGGTTGGTTATGAAACATATATGTTTAAGCATACTGTATATCTGTAAAAGAGAACCAGAGCATATAATCACAGACCTCTGGGATTTGGAGAACTCCATTGTGGGAAGATAGTTCATCACAGCAATGTAGACAAACTGCTGGGCATCCTCAATCACACTGAGGATAGACTGCAGGTCTGGAGTCCTGCCTTCAGCACACAATGAAGGGGGAGAACTCTGTTTGAAAGACAGAAAGATAGACAGGCCTTAAAGTTCCCTATCATGACTCAATTACAGCAAATAAAACTGCAACTAGCAGAGTAAACAACACCAGATCGAGGAACAATGCAACCCACAAAAATTCCAACAGCCACTGTTTTGTGTGAGCACATAAATGTGATTGTAATTTTTGTCTTTGCTTCACTCTGTTTCTTGGTTGAAACGTGTAATATTTGTATATATTTTTATTCTATACACTGTATATACTCATTCTCCTAAATGTATATCACGGAAATGTGTGGACCACTAAGAAGTGATTGGATTGGATTAGAAGGTGCTCTCTTTAGCTCAATTTATTCAATGAGAGGATATTTTCTTACTGATAGGTACACACTGGCCTCAGTCCCATTGAGTGACAGCTGCATGGGTGTGTCCTTATTGTACAGAGTGGAGAATTTGCTGGGCCAGTGGGTGGGAACGGTCTTGGTCTGATTCAGGTACCAATAGGCCTCGAAGATCTTCCCCAGGTCCTCAGCAAGACAGCTGCAGTTATAGACAACTGCACCCAACTCCTTCACCTGAGAAGGGACAAAATGTAAAATAATCCACCGAGAACTTTTGAATACATGATGTACAGTATATGGAAGGTGTAACACATTTAGTACATTTAAAGTATACAGTAAAACTAGACAGGTACCATAATGGCACTTTTCCACTGCACGTTATGGTTCGACTTGACTTGACTTTTACAACTGACTTGACTACAGTTTATAAAATTTGCATTCCTCTTCACTGTATTACAGCCTGTACAGATGAAAACAATTCGCTTTAGGTGCCACTCCGTGGAAAATGTACCTGGAAAATGGAGCTCACGTGTTCACATAAATCCCCACAACACTTACCGCACTAGCCACTGGGGGCAGTGTTTTGAATTCAGGTGAATTCAGTTACACACCACAGTTTAATACATTGGATTCGTATAATGCATAGTAATAGTAATCGTAATGTTTGCCATATCAAGGGCTAATAAAGGTTATATGGAATATGAAACTATGTTATATTTAAAAGTTATGAGAGGCAATATGAAGTAGTAGACAATACAAAAGTGACAAAATACAACTAAGGCTGACCTGGGTTAGTGATCTCCAGTCCATATTGGCGCTACCTATGTAAATGTGCTTCTTATCCACGATCCAGAATTTTGTATGCAGCACGCCTGTCGTGAGCTCTCGCATATTCACCATCCGCACAGCAGCACCTGTGACAGGGAAAGCATTCCTAACTAATGCCATCATTTCAGACATAAATATCAAAGTGAATCATTTGAAACTACAATAAATGAAATCTTTTACTTGGTTTATCCTGTTTTAAACTGTGTTGAAATACCTTTATGGCAGATCTCACATTGACTTACCAGAGTTCACAAGGAACCTAATGTCATCCACAGGTTTCGTCTCTGATGGTGTATCAACTGCAATCCGAACAGACACTTTCTCAGAGAGCCTCCCTAATTCATGCAGAATCTGCTCACCCTAGAAAGTACAGATCACTCAGACAAACAGTCGCTGATTAAATCTATTTGTCAAAGAAAATTCAGTTAACTTCAAACGCAAACCTGATTGGCTGTGGTCTCACTTGTGTTCGTGTCACTATTGCTAAGAGTCCAGTAGAAGGAGGCAATGTCCAAACTGGTTTGAGCACCAGCTATGAGGTTAAGCCAGGCTTCATATATGGATTGGTGAGAGGCAGAGGAGTTAAACACAAGTCCCTCAGGAATACTCTCCACTAAAACAATCCTGTTAGAGAGATTTTCACAGACATTTTAAACTACAGCTGACAACGAAACCACAAACACAGACTTTAGTGCAGATGTGAAACTGTGTATGCTATGGTTAACCTCATTTACCAGTGGACTCCTAAAACACTCAAAGGCTTTGTTCAGATTTGAACACAAATCAGTTTTAGTCATTTAAGAATCTGATCCATAACACATCCGTGTGTGGTTTGAAATCCAATTAAAATAATTTTACTTTTCAGATCTGAAGCTAATGCCATATAAAGTGTGCAATATTGACAGGAACAGAGTCTGAATTCACTAATTTTTGCTCATTCTTTCCTCATATAGCAAACTCTGTAACATGTATGTAGTGAACAGTGAATGAGTGAACGAGTCAGCAGTTTAGTATATGATATATGCAAGGTGCAATACAGTATGTGCATACTACAGTTGAAGTCAGAAGTTTACAAACACTTAGGTCTTTGTGCAAGACACAAGTCATTTTTCCCAACAGTTCTTTACAGACAGATTGTTTAAATTTTAATTGACTATATCAACATTCCAGTGGGTCAGAAATTTTCATACACAAAGTTATCTGTGCCTTTAAGCAGCTTGGAAAATTCCAGAAAATGATGTCAAGCCTTTAGGCAATTAACCAATTAGCTTCTGATAGGCTTATTGGAATCAATTGGAGGTGTACCTGTGAATGTATTTTAAGGCCTACCTTCAAACTCAGTGTCTCTTTTCTTGTGAAATTCATGAGAAAATCATGGGAAAATCAAAATAAATCAAAGACCAAAGATGATTTCCAAATGCCTGAAGATACCACGTTCATCTGTACAAACAATAGTATGGAAGTATAAACACCATGGGATCACACAGCCATCATACTGCTCAGGAAGGAGATACATTCTGTCTCCTAGAGATTAACGTAGTTTGGCGCGAAAAGGGCAAATCAATCCCAGAACAACAGTAAAAGGACCTTGTGAAGATGCTGGAGGAAACAAGTATCTATATCCACAGTGAAACAAGTCCTATATCAACATAACCTGAAAGGCTGCTCAGCAAGGAGGAAGCCACAGCTCTAAAACAGCCTTCCAAAATGGGTCTTCCAAATGGACAAGAAACCCAAGCATACCTCCAAAGTTGTGGCAAAGTGGCTTAAGGACAACAAAGGAAAATTTGTGGGCAGAACTGAAAAAGCATGTGTGAGCAATGAGTCCTATATCTGACTCCGTTACACCAGTTCTGTCTGGAGGAATGGGCCAAAATTCCAGCAACTAATTGTGAGAAGCTTGTGGAAGGCTACCCAAAATGTTTGACCCAAGTTAAACAATTTAAAGGCAATGCTACTAAAAACGTACAAAGTGTTTGTAAACTTCAGACCCACTGGGAATGCGAAAAAGTAATAGAAGCTGAAATAAATAATTCTCTCTACTATTATTCTGACATTTCACAGTCTTAAAATAAAGAGGTGATCCTAACTGACCCAAGACAGGGAATGTTTTCTAAAATTATATGTCAGGAATTGTGAAAAAAATTGTTTAAATGTATATGGCTGAGGTGTATGTAAACTTCTGACTTCAACTGTATATGCTATACTATGTCCTAAATCACTGATATTTTCTACACTTACAGCTCCGCTATAATCTGTGCCGATAGTTGCTTTTTGGAAGTATTGTTTATTGGCAAAAATCTATGCTGATAATTGCTGATAGTTTTTTCATAATTTCAAAATAAGAGTCCCCAGTGTGTTTTGGGCTTGTTTATACTTAAAAGTCCAGCGTTATGTACAAAATCTAACCAAATTAAAACAATAAACTGCATCTTGTGTTTTATTCATTTTGGACTCACAGTAAAAAAAAAAAAAAATTTTACATTCTATAAATCGATTTAAAATCAGTAAATTTATCGGTTAACGGTCTTTCCCCACCACCTTAGTTATCGTTATTGGCAAAATCCACTGTTGGTCGACTTCTAGTCATTACTATAGCAACCGATATAGACACGCCATATAGCTGACTACACTCTCAGAACAAAATTATTTCTTTACTTACAAAATTCCAGTGTGATTACACAATCCTAAATATCAGATATGAAAAAACAAATGCAGAGTGAACAAAGCCAATGAAACTGAATTCACGTGTCACAACCAGAAAAAATAAATTAAACACTTTTGGCACAAAAAAAAAAAAAATAAGTGACTCAAATTGAGATCCCTTGGTGGGCATCTACCTGCAGGGATCAGTACAGGTCTCTCTGATAAGATGATGTTCCTGCTGTCCAGAAGATTCTGAGGAGGAGGATGTTGCAAGAGGAACGAGCAGGGTTTGGAGGGACAGGAGTATTAACAGCACTGTGGTTAGACAGGTAAGGATGATCAAACACCTGTAATACTAAACACAGATGTGGGACAGATTCAACACCTTTGAGCAACAACAGAAATTTACATACAAAAGGGATGATGTGCAGCCAGCCGCTCATTGGTGCAATATAACCCTGATAGGGTAATCAGACGAAACGTAAGGGTCTTTTAAGTAGGGATTAATTTGGCAATAATGACTGGCTAACTGTACATGATCACATTTATTCAAGAGTTACTTAATGTAGTTTTAGGGAATAGATCACCCAAAAATGACAATTCTCTCATCCTTTACTCATCCCAGATGTGTATGACTTTCTTCTGCTGAACACAAACAATGATTTTTAGGAGAATATTTCAACTCTGTAGGTCCATACAATGCAAGTGAACGGTGATCAAAACTTTGAAGCTCAAAAAAAATCACAACACAACAAAACTCCAGTCGTAAATTCATGTCCATGATAGGTTTCAAAGATTTTTTCACAACACACATCATTTCAAAGCAGCTTTACAGGAAATCATGCATTAAAAAAAATAATGAAACTGCATTATCTATAATGTCTTACAGTGATTATTGTGTAGGTGTGGGTGTGAACCAGATCAATATTTAAGTCCTTTTTTTTTATAGATTCTCCTCTGTACACAGTAGGTGGCAGTATGCACGAAGAATGTGAATTGACAAAAACACAATGAGAAGATTGCATATGTAGATTTGTAGCAAAAAATATTAAAATATTTGTTGCTTACATTGGCCCAGGGGTGCACAACACAACAAAATTAGTCAAGTAATTAAAAGCTGGAAACAAAATGGAAATAAACCACAGCACAGCAAAATAAAACCACAATACAACAATATTAAGCCACAACAACAACAAAATAATCCTCTTCTGATCATTTTCTTTTTTGCATCTTAATTTAATTGTTTTCATCTTTTTTTGCTATGCAGTTTTTGTTGTGTTGTGTACCCCTGGGCCAAACAGCTTCTCACCCACACCTATCTAATCACTTCTGAAGACATGGATTTAACCAATGGAGTTGTGTGATTACTTTTATACTGCCTTTATGTTCTTTTTAGAGCTTCAAAGTTTTGATAACCATTCACTTGCATTGTATGGACCTACAGAGCTGAGATATTCTTCTAAAAATCTTAATTTGTGTTCTGCAGAAGAAAGAAAGTCATACACTTCTGGGATGGCATGAGGGTGAGTACATGATGAGAATTTAAATTTAAGGTTAACTATTCCTTTAACAAATAAATACATATATAAAGAGACTTTTGAGTTGAAAGTTGACATTACTTCATTAAATTAGAAGAAAGAGATCTCAGAGTATAGACAGACAGACAGATAGATAGAATTAACTTTAATACCTTTTGTGAGCTAAGATGTGTTCCTCCTCTACTTAGCTCCACGTCAACCATCTTAAAATTTTAAAAGAGTAGAAGTTTGTTCAGAAATTTGTTAACAAATACAATAGATAACTTTCAAACGATATGTGGTTTTAAAATGTGTGGGACAAATCATTAAAATCAATCATTATAATTAATTTTAAATAAATAAACAAAAACACTATGTTTAATATACCTTTACATACTGAATATCTGACTTCATTGTGATAAGGTTCGCCAACACATAAGGAGGAAACACAAATCCTAAAAAATTACAATAAAAAGGAGCAAGGTGAGTCAATCATTGCTCTGGACGAAAGGGCGGTGTGTTTCACCATGTGCCCATTTGGGCATGTCCATGTATGCTGCCATTCACTGTTGAGTCTCCTGTGTCCAGCATTTCTATACACACACACAAACCTTTTGCCAGCTCAAAATACATTAAGAGTCGGGCATTAGTGGCCACAGACAGATCAGCCAGGTGACCAACCAATGAGCAGTCTTGATGAACTTGCCAAATCTTTTACACACACAACTGGTTCTTTGGGCTGTCATGTGACTTGAAAGTAGAATGTTTTTTTTTTAAGCTGTAAGGAAAAATAAAGAAAATGTAGATGCTGTGGGAGTCATGAGCACTGAATCACGAGTCTAAACTTCCTGATAGCAATGTGATCTAGTTATTTACTCTATTCTGGTGTTTTCTGTTGACTAATGCTGACAACGAGTAACGATGACTGATCCTTTAGAATGGAGCAAGGAAAACAAGAAATAATATAATATCTTATACATTTGTTATTCCAGGATTTATTTCAGAAATGTGCAGTAAAAGCCAGTTAAAATGCCATTTGGTTGGTTGATGTGGAGACAAATCTTAACAAGGCCATTCATTCAAGTCTTCCTTTAAAATAGGTATTGTAGCCCATGACATAACTTGCTACAAACAGGAGCGTTCATGAATGCAAACATGGAGATGAAAGTGGACTCTTGTATAGAATCAGTTCCAAACAGGTATCTCATGAGTCTAATCAGTGGGCTTAACAAGCCCTGAAGATGCAGAATAAATCGAGTAAGGCTGAATGCATTGCAAGTGCAACAACGTCCTACTTGCATACTATCTGAGTATTTAACTAATGGGTTGTGTCTCAAAAACCTGTGAGCTGCTTGCCAAGACGCGCCTGTGATGCCCAGAAATGCTGCACGCGACTCTGTTGCCGATAAATGCTGTCTAGGCAGCTGGTTAGGATTTGAAACACGTCCATGTTCTATTACTTTACTTTCGTAAGTATACTGTACAACATCAAACAACACATTTGTAATAAATGTCAATATTATTGCATTCTGGGTGTGCATGCATTATCTTTTTCAACATATTGAGCAACATACATCTCATTCGAAGGAAAAGAAGGACCTACCTGTTATTTAAAAGCTTATACAAAGCGAATAATCGCGTTTGAGGCGCAGCGGTATTGATGCTATCAATAGTTTCTATTTGCAAAGTAAAATACGTGATCTCTCTTAAAAGTAACGATGTGAAGTCGGTGTAAACAATGAGCGGCGTCCTACTTGTGTCCCCTGTCATATAGTGTCACGTGGCCACACTGAAAGCAGATTCATCTGTATCACGTGATGACACATTTGGCCATATTTGTGAACAAAACAGCGAAACCTTTGCTTTTCTTTATATCGCTTGTTAAAGTAGTACTGCGTTTACTTATACAACCAGAAATGTTATTTTAAACAGTTATCCTTGTTTTTCAAATCCCATATGGAGTCATATGGCTAAACCCATGCAATGATAAAAGTATGGAGGGAAATAAAATCTTTTTAAATAAAAAAATAACAAATTTAGTAACGTCAATTTAATAAGGTCTGTACATCCTGTACACAGGTCAAAACAAGCGGCATAAAAGTACAGCTCCTATCTCACTAGCTCCTAAAGACACTCAGGTGTGGGGTGGAAAATTATAAAATTCCACAAAATAAATAAATGCATGAAAATAAATAAATAATAATAATAAATAAATAATAAAATAAAAAATCAGGGATCCAAACACCTCACCTTTCGACAACATTTTGGAAACTACAATCGGTCAGTTTTGTGATTGTTAAGAGCTATGATTAATGTGCAAAAATGGGTTTTCACATCAGCGCTGCAGTCTATAAAACGCGTTTTTGCTTCATAAATAGGCCTAATCGTCTTTGAGAGTACTAAGCAACAAGAAATATTTAAAAACTGTCCAAATTTGTGACGAGACATTGAATAATTTATTTTAATGACCTTATCGTTTACGAATATCAGAGACCCCAGTAGTTATTGAACTCATTTAAACTTTCACCAAGAAAACGCTTATAAACGAGTGCTTTTTATTACTTTCTGCTATCAAAGCAACTGCAAGCTTTTTCTGTCTTCCAAATACATGCTTTTATTGTTTATTGTGCACACCACCCGCTTTTTTACGTGGCAAACTCGTAAAATCGGCCCTTTGTGATGCTTTCTGCAACTCTTGTCATGTGGAGGGCAATGCGGCGCTTGACGCTGGCGTTGAACGGAGAGTTGACGCTCGACTCAACTCATGTGACATGCACTTTAGAATGACGAAAGAAAATTGAATTGAAAAAAAGAATTATTGAAACTCAAAATTATTATTATTGGTCTATTATTGTGGTCTTTTCTGATGTAAGCCATGCTCAGCAGTTTAAATACTGTAGGAAAATGATACCGTAGATCTGCTTGTGTTTATGATTCTTATGCTGAAGTCAGTAGATTTGTAGCCATGCAACCTTTAATAAATGAGAAGGTAAGGACGTTATTGAAACTCGCTATTATTCGAATATTATTGTCTTTTTGAATGAAAAAGCATGCCCAAACTAAAGGAAGACTTCAGTTGTGAATGACTCAAAATTATTAAATGACTCACTCATTGCACATAAGACACTCATTTGTCACCGCCTACTACTATAGTGACATTTCCAGAAGGGGTCACTGAAAATATTTTTGAACTTAAACAAATTTGTAAAACAGAAGCAAACATCACCTAAGTACTCTTTATTTTTGCAGCTAATTCTGCACAGTTGTGTAGTTAATTTGATAAACTTGAATTATTAAAATCGCTGGAATTGGTGCGTTTAGCTTATTCTTTAAAAAAAAAAAAGTCCCCGAAAAAAATGTGTGGACCAGTGATTGTCTCACCCTTTTCACCCCCATGAGTTTACATCTCTGTAATATGCTTTGGCGTTGCAAGAACTATTTTGCAAGAACAAATCTACAAATGGCAAAAGAAGATTTTTCATTACCCAATTAGTGCTCTTGCCACCTGTGACCTCAAAAAGCATACCTATGTGGCTTATGTTTTTTGCATAGCCTATACAGTCATAAGACTTAATGTTTTTCTTTAAAAGCAATAAAATAAATAAATAAAAGTTTTTTCCATAGCCGAAACAGAAGTTCTTGAAATGGAGAACAATTGACAATGGTTATGCGGTATAGTGGTGTGCCGTGGGATTGTTTTATTTGTAAAAAGTGTGCCGTGGCAGAAAAAAGGTTGTAACCCCTAACCCATCATTGCACTTGGATCATTTCCTCATATTCAACTGCCAATAAAAAGCTTTCCTTTAGAGGATTGTTAACTTATTCAATGGATTATAGATTAGAGTGACCCTGCAAGCAAGACGATTAAATCCACCTCGGCCGGCTACAATCCCAATTTGGGACTTAACTTGGTCCCAAAAGCGCTCGCAGGGTCCCTCTTCGAGTCATTGGACTTTGTTGATTTGAGCATGCTCTCCACATTACTGCTGGCTCTGGCTTCAGTAAAGTGGATCCTTTAGTTACATGCACTATCAATTGACAATTCATGTCTGGAGTTTGGTCCCACCTAGAAAAGTCTATGTACCTAACCTTCAGACATTCTTCCCTCCTCCATTTCATTCAGATGAGGAACAATCCTTGAATTTGTTATGCCCTGTGCGGGCTCTATAAGCATACATTGAGCACACCCGCCAGTTCAGACTGTCTGATCAGCTCTTTGTGTGTTATGGAGTATGCACGAAAGGCATGTTCGTCTCCAAGCAAAGACAAAGTCTGGATCATTGATGTGATTGCCCTGGCTTATGAGTCACATTGTATGATTTGACCAATTGGTGTTAAAGCACACTCAACTAGAGTCATGGCCTCTTCATGGGCATGGACAAATTATGTGTCGTTACAAGACATATGTTTTGCAGCAGGATGGTCTTCTCAAAACACATTCGCAAGGTTTTGCATCCTAGACATAACATCTCTCTCTTCACAAGTCCTCTCTGTTTAGAGCACTTGCTATTTCGTTTGTCAAACTTATACTTATGCAATTCCCTTTCATTTCATAAGGCTCCCTATCATTTTACACAACCACCTGCATTCAGGCCATTGTAATTTACCATAAAGTCACAAGCACTTTCCTTATAAATACATTTCCTTCCCGACTGGGTTCGTGAAGGGGTTAATCCATACTCTATAACCACAGTTCATATAAATATTGAGTCTTCCCCTCCTGCCTGAACATGAGGGTCATTCACTTGCAGCATACTCATGTTGGTCGCCGTCACATGATACTGCGGCGTCATTTCCTCTCTGGGAAAGTTATGTAATATAGTGCAGCGTGATGGGATTCTGTTCCCCATATGCAGTAGCAGAACGCAATTAAAGTGAATTGCAGAAGTATAAGTTTGGCAAACGAAATAGCAAGTGCTCTAAACAGTGAGGACTTGTGAAGAGAGAGATGTTAAGTCTAGGATGTAAAACCTTGCAAATGCGTTTTGAGAAGTCTTAAGGGAGCGTCTCGATTATGCATGTAACCTCGGTTCTTTGAGACGAAGGGAACGAGACATTGCAAATGCTAGCCGCACTACAAGACTCTTTTTTAGGTGCGAATGATGCGCTCTTTGTCCCTCAGTCAGAAAATTCTAAGGAATGGTGTGCCTGGTTTTACAGCAGACAGTTTCGCACCTAAAAGTGTGAGGCTCAACCACAATAGCCAATGTTAGAATATAGGTGTTATTGTAGAGAGGTTTCAACTAGGTCAAGTCGAAGGACGCTCCCCATGTCAAGTCAAGTCAAGTGGTTTTTATTGTCGTTTCAACCATATACAGTTAGTACAGTACACAGCGAAATGAGACAACGTTCCTCCAGGACCATGGTGCTACATAAAACAACACAGGACAAACACAGAAGCACATGAGAGCAATTACAGTCATAAAAATGTATACATTTTCTTAGTCCTGATTTGTGAAATCAGATAACGCAACTTAAGCTCTTTAAATCTACAGATTTTACAAATTGACATTTTATTCTTTAATGCATATAAAACAAGACACTATATGCCAGGAAAGTGAAACCAACCTTAAATTAACCAGGATGATTTGTGAATTTTTGCCCGTCAGATGTTTGCAGTTCGTTAAATCAGGAAACGTGCATTTTAAGAATATTTACTATTCCCAGTTAATATACTGACTTATCATGCAGCTTTACTTGTTTCTGACAAAGCTTGATTTGTGAACATTTTCACAAACATATTTTCGCAGATCCACGACGCACTGACATAGCAAATGAAACGTTTATGTTAATAGATAACCTTCAAATGTTGACCATATGTTACAAATGTTACAAACTGGAATAGGACATTTTTCATAAGTACAAGCAGAAAAAACTACCTGACAGGCCATTTCTGATAAACCAATAACTATGCAAATTCACTCATTTCAGGCTCATCTTGATTTGTGTTCAGCAGATGTCACGTTGGCTATGTATACATGAGATAAACATCTATTTTATAAATGGCAATAGAGGAAACAAACGATTGTGCTAAAAGTTTAGTGTTAATGTTGAATAATTGAATGAGCTGTCCATGGTTATGCAAATATTGGTGTTAAATAAATGGTGATTATTGTTACCAGGTTTGATCATTGCTTAGCATCATTTTGTGTTTTATTACTTGTGCAAACTTTTTTTGTCAACATTTTGTAAATGCCTGTATTACATGGTATTAATGAATGTGTATGCATTTGGATACTGAGATTTAGACGCTGTAAAGTTCATATAAAGATGACATTAGTGTTCCATTGTTTTTTCTATTGTTTAATATACAAGATGTACATTTAAACAAATAATACAGCATTCATGTATTTTCTGCCTTATTCCTCATTCCTCATTCTCAGTTCTAAATATATTCTGTATGAAACCTGACATCAGCAAAATGGCCTTTGTGAAACTTTTCACAAACGTTTATTCCCACATTTCAGATATCCAGGGTTGCAGGGAACAGATGGATGAAAACTTGACTGTGAAAAAGTTCACAAATCAGGGTCAATTTCAACATAGTTTAATGCACCTAAATACATAACAGGTTGGCTGTTGATTCATGTTTTTGCTATCTTCATGTTTGCTATCCTATATAGAAATGTCTTTTCCACATTGCAAAGGGGATAAAGCAAAATGAAGTGCTGAAATGAGCCAAAAAATCAAGATGAGCCTGAATTAAGTGATTTTGCATGATTATTGGTACTTTGTTAATCAGAAATGGACTGTCAGGTAGATTATTATTTCTTTCTTTCAAGTTTTACTTCAATATTTAAGATGAGCCTGAAATGAGTGAATTTGCTTAGTTATTGGTTTATTGGTTTATCAGAAATGGCCTGTCAGGTAGATTTAAAAAAAAAAAAAAAAAACATTTATGTTTTTTCTGCTTGTGTACTTATGAAAAATGGCCTATTCCAGTTTGCAATGAGATGTGGTCAAATTTTGAAGGTTATCTATTAACATAAATGTTGGCTATATCTATATATGTCAGATCTGCGAAGATATGTTTGTGAAAATGTTCACAAATCGAGCTTTGTCACGCAAATTTCTCGATTTAACGATCTGCAAACATCTGACGGACAAAAAAAGATTTGTGAAAAAATTCACAAATCATCCTGGTTAATTTAAGGTTGGTTTCACTTTTCTGGCATGTAAGAGTCTGTTTTTATATGCATTAAAGGATAAAATGTCAAATTGCAAAATTGGTAGATTTAGAGTGCTTAAGTGGAGTTATTTGAATTCACAAATCAGAACTAAGAAAATGTATCACTTTTTAGGACTGTAATTGCTTTGTTGTCTTTGAAAAAGAAGAAAAACAACCCGAATCGGTAACCACAAACTATCTTTCCTGCGGTGTGCTCCATATCGCTAAATCGTTTCTGGAGCGGAAGTCCAAACGAGACACAGCTGGAAAGCTGCGTCCTCCGGAGGTCGCATTTGTCGGCCGCATACGTCATCGTGGCTGTCTTGTTTCAGAAAATAGGCAAGGCAAGGCAAGGCAAGTTTATTTATATAGCACATTTCATACACAATGGTAATTCAAAGTGCTTTACATAGTAGAAATTAAAAAGAAAATACAAGAATAATAAAATAAGAATAATTAAAACAGTTTAGAATAAAAAAAAAAAATCTAATAAAACACAGTACAAACAGTCGGACGCACAGTGGCACAGTGCTCATTCAGTAAATGCACAGCTAAACAGATGTGTTTTGAGTCTGGATTTGAATGTGACTACTGTAGGAGCACATCTGATCTCTTCTGGAACCTGGTTCCAGCTGCGACTGGCATAATAGCTAAAAGCAGACTCTCCTTGCTTAGAGTGAACCCTTGGTATTTCTAGCTGATGTGATTCTAATGATCTGAGTGATCTGTTGTGTTTATATTCAGTGAGCATGTCTGCAATATATTGAGGTCCTAGCCATTGAGTGATTTATATACCAGTAATAATACTTTAAAATCAATCCTAAATGTAACTGGGAGCCAGTGTAAAGACCTGAGGACTGGTGTGATATGTTCATATTTTCTGGTTTTGCTCAGAATTCTGGCAGCAGCGTTCTGTATGAGCTGCAACTGTCTTATGGTCTTCTTGGGAAGGCCCGTGAGGAGTCCATTACAATAATCCACCCTGCTGGTGGTGAAAGCATGCATAAGTTTCTCTAGGTTTTGACTGGAAACAAAGCATCTAATTCTTGCAATATTTTTCAGATGATAGTATGCTGATTTAGTTATTGCTTTGACATGACTACTGAAACTAAGGTCTGACTCTAGAGACACACCAAGATTCCTGACTTGATTTTTAGTTGTTTGACCCCTAGCATCAAGGTATGCATTCACCTTGAGAACTTCATCTTTGTTTCCAAAAGCAATGACTTCAGTTTTGTCTTTGTTTAACTGAAGAAAGTTTTGGCACATCCAACTGTTTACTTCATCAATACATTGGCACAGGGAGTCAATGGGGCTGTAATCGTTAGGTGATAGGGCTAAGTAGATCTGTGTGTCATCTGCATAGCTGTGGTAAGCCATTTGGTTCTTTCTCATTATTTGGCTAATTGGGAGCATATACAGGTTGAACAGAATAGAGTAGGACACTCCGAATGCAGCCTTCCATTGCGACCTCCTTTCACGGGAATTCGGAGGATGCATGAGGTGTATCCTTTGTGGGCACTCACACCCAACAATTCTTTGCTTCAACAGAAATTTAAAAAAAAAAAAAAAAAAAACTTGACACCAGTTTGCCCGTAAATATGATATTCAAACGCAAGCAATATTAATTCCCAAAAGTTGAAGTACCTCAGTTGATGGGTATGGGTATATCATACGTATAATTATATTAATATATAATTTAAATAAAGTATTAGACTAAAAGTACACCTGTGCAATCTATTTTCTTTTCTCTTTACATCATTATAACTCTCCTAAAATGTACCTCATGCATTCGCTTCTAGACGGACTTTGTTCCCTTCTCACTCAAAGCACTCGCGCTTGTTAAAGAGTAGCGTGCTGTCATAGCAACCATGTTACGTTCCGTTTCCGATCGTCCTACGAAGACCCTCTCGTTAAAACGAGGTCACTCGGTATAGTGCAGCCTTCAAAGGACGCGTCCTATCTAGCACGCAGCCTTCGAAACGATACACAGCCATTGTTGACGTGAGAAGCACAGCCATTTTTGACCGCGTGGTGGAGACAAACGTGTCTAGCGCGTTACTGGGAACGTAATACAACTTTGGTAATATACTTTTTGGTATAAATAGAGACATTACATTGTACTCAACACTGGCATGGGACTTCATTGGAAACACGCGTCAGAAACCATCCAGTCAACTGCCCTTAGATGACTCAACGATTGTGGTTTGGTCACACTACACCTCCGTTTTCTAGTAGGCTATGTACAGTGCTGATATGTGAATGCTTCACCAGCAGAGGGAGATGTAGGACTACATTTAATCATTGTGAGCCAATGCACTCAAAGTGCGAAGTTTGGTGGCTGAATATAGTACATGTATGCCACTGAGTGTAAGAGAAGTAAGCCTGCACATGAGCACTTTTATGTATTTTTTATTCATGTTAATCTCTAGGTCATAAGAGACAGACGAAACTATCGGTGCCACGCGCAGGTTTATGCAATCAGTTAACTCCAGATTCATCATTAACGGAGACACAAATTAAAATGGTCTGTTCATAACTGCTCTGTTTGAAAGACTCGTGTATTGTCCAAACTGTATGAAACGGCAAATAGTGTGGTAAATTTATTTTTCTTAATATGCATGGCGTGAATTGACAAGAAGTCTTAAAAATATTTTTGATGGAAAAATGTCAACTAATGCATAGGAATCATGAACCGTGTAATTTTCCTCGTCTATCACAATTGAGGGCGCACAGACAGGTACATCTGCCCTCGGGCAGTACGGCAGTTATGGGAGAATCAGGAACCTGCCGCCTGTCCAGGATGTCGATCCTTAAAAAAAAAAAAAAAGAAAAAGAAAAAAAAAAAAAAGAAAGAAAGAAAATTGGACCCTCCCGTTCCCCGCATGAACGCTAACAGTTAGGCTATTTAAATTTTTTTTTTTTTTTTTTTGGTCAATGAATCTTCCGGGTTCAATACAAGTTAAAGTTGATATAAGGGATGTTTTTTACAGAAATGACAAGAACAATATTTCATGAAAAATATAAGTGTAATAGGTGCAATAAAAAATTACATCTGTCTCTGTGTCAGCGCTAATCTCTGTGAAAACAGAAAACATAAAAGTCAATTCACGCTAAGATTTAGAACTGTTAAAATCGCTTACGGCTTTACTTTAAGCTCATTTGACATCATTTGTGGCATAATGTTGATTACCACAAAAAATATTTCGACTCGTCCTTCGTTAAAATAATAATAAAATAAATAAATAAATACAAAATTGTAAGGTACTTACAATGGAAGTAAATGGGGGCCAATCCATAAACGTAAAAAATACATAGCCTAGGTTTACTACTTCAAATATAGCCTAGCCATGCTCAAGTTGTAAACATTATACACACCTTAATGTGATTTAATGTGATCTTTTCTCACACTAATCTTATCTGTGTACAATTATATTCAATATTACAACTTGACGCTGGTAAACTCTGTTGCAAATCCCTGAGCTTATCTGTGTTTATCAGTATTATTTGTTGTGGTTATAAATATTATTCCACAAATACTGTTACTTTAGCTTTAATTGTTTTGAACCTGGAATAATTCTGTAATAACTTTTTGCCTTTTCCAGTAGAGTAACTGTTTGGAAGCTTGGAAAAAAAAAAAAAAAAAACATTGCCCAATCACAAATTAAATTGACTTATTGTTAATTTTTTTTTTTATGACCGACATCCTCCCCTAATTTGATTTCATGCGGTGTACCTAAATGTATTCTGGACATTAGGAATGTGTTCTTGACACATACTTACACAAGTCTTTAACATTGGCCAAACTGAAAATAACGAGAAGTATTTTTAGTGACATGATCATGATGAATTATTACACTACCACACCCTCATGTACCTATTGCAGGTATAGAGAAAGAAGACAGAAACAAAGAGAGTGATATTGTGTGTGTGTGTGTGTGTGTGTGTGTGTGTGTGTGTGTGTGTACACTGGCGGTCAAAAGTTTGGAATAATGTACAGATGTAGCTGTTTTGGAAGGAAATTGTTACTTTAATTCACCAAAGTGGCATTCAACTGATCACTGATTCAAATTATAGTCAGGACATTACTGATGTAAAAAAACAGCTCCATCACTATTTGAAAAAAGTAATTTTTGGTAAAATCTAGACAGACCCCATTTCCAGCAGCCATCACTCCAACACCTTATCTTTGAGTAATCATGTTGAATTGCAAATTTGGTACTAGAATATCACTTGCCATTATATCAAACATAGTTGAAAGTTATTTGGTTCATTAAATGAAGCTTAACATTGTCTTTGTGTTTGTTTTTGAGTTACAGTTTGCAATAGACTGGCATGTCTTAAAGTAAATTAGGCCAAAAATGGCAAAAAAGAAACTGCTTTCTCTAGAAACTCGTCAGTCAAGAATGAAGGTTATACATTTCTTGAAATTGCCAAATAACTGACAGTCTTCAAAGACAAAAGACAACTGGCTCTAACAAGGACAGAAAGAGATGTGGAAGGCCAGATGTACAACTAAACAAGAGGATAAGTACATCAGCGTCTCTAGTTTGAGAAATAGACGCCTCACATGTCCTCCGCTGACAGCTTCATTGAATTCTACCCGCTCAACACCAGTTTCATGTACAACAGTAAAGAGAAGACTCAGAGGTGCAGGACTTATGGGAAGAATTGCAAAGAAAAAGCCACTTTATAACAGAAAATCAAAAAGAAAAGGTTAAAGTGGCAACTAAACAGACATTGGACAACAGATAATTGGAAAAGAGTGTTATGGATCTTAACCCCATTGAGCTTTTGTGGGATCAGCTAGACTGTAAGGTGTGTGAGAAGTGCCCGAATCTACAGCCACATCTATGGCAAGTGCTACAGGAAGTGTGGAGTGAAATGTCAACTGAGTATCAGGACAAACTGACAACTAGAATGCCAAGGATCTGCAAAGCTGTCATTGCTGCACATGGAGGATTTGTTGATGAGGATTCTTAAATGTAGTTTTAAAAAAAAATTGTATTAGTCATTTTTCACGTTATGAATGTCCTGACACATTTGTGATCATTCAATGCCACTTTGGTGAATAAAAGTCCATAAGATCAAAATCTGTACATTATTCCAAGCTTTCGGCCATAAGTATATATATATATATATATATATATATATATATATATATATATATATGTGTGTGTGTGTAAATATTGTATGATGCAAAATTTTATTGTATGTTAATATATTTTTTATATAAAACTTCAAGAAGCATTATTACACTTTCCAATAATGATATTTAAAAAAATTATGAAAGTAATCACTTTCTGTCAAGTATATATGATTTTTCTTGGTACATTTGTTGGTGTCATGAGAGTGTTTACCATTCTATGTCATGTCGCTTTGTATCCCAATAGACGGAGCAACTGATCTGTGTACATTACAACAGGTTACTTCATTAGAATATGCACTATGTAAGCAGACACTGTAGGGAGATGGATTAACAAGAATTGTAGTCACACATGACAACAAATAATAAATTTTTTTGTGTCTGCATTTTGACACAACATTTTCACATTTTCATTATTTTATTACAGTGATTTATTACAATGACTTGGCTATTCTATAAAAGTATGTAATTACATGTGTACATATACATGCTGAAATGTTGTGGAGAATCTCTCATAATGCCAGTGTTTTCCTTTATTCTCAGGTTTCGCTCACCTGTACACATCATAAACCCAGGTTAGTTATTTCCCACCTACCCATATGCTTTTACCTGTTCTGAAACCAAACGTGTGTTGTAAACCTCTCGTAATCACACAAAACATATGCAATTTCCTGCCAGATGAAAGGACACTTTAAATACATACTTTATTGGCAAGTGACCCTCCACCCTGCTTTTGGAGATTTGCTTCAAACAGCTTGTGCCCGTGAGGAGAGAGAATGAAAACAAAAAACTGTTTGCTCTCTGGTTCTATATCTCTGATAAATGTCACCTGGTCCAGGTATGTTCTCGACAGGGTATTCATCTACAATAGAGACTCAATACACACATACACACACACACACACATACTGCCTGGTGTAACTGTTGACTGAGAGTGATTGTAGGCATGTGTTGTTGTATGTGTATGCTTTGGGAAACTCTTCACCTTTACCTGTTTGACTGAAGTCATTTTTCTGCTAGTGAGCAAGGAAAAGAAAAAACCTTACATCTATGACAACTCAAACACGGAAGTAACCGGGACACACCCGGAGTCATAAACTGTGGCAAAGGGCCAAACCATTGGATCATACACAGATATAAGGAGGTAATACCTGAAGCACAATTCCTGGTACATGAACAATGGTACAAAAGAACAAAGTTATTAAAAACAATAATGCAATGAGAAAATGGTGCAGATGTGTGTTATAAGGTTTACTCCTCCATCAGACATGTTTTACTACACAGTTTCTGACGTTATAATGGCTTTTTATTCTCTTGCGTGACCTACATACTGTATCTGATTTTATAGCTCTCTGATAGCTATCACGGTAAACTTGACCATTGTATTAAACAAAGCAACTTTCTCATAATAATACTTAATAAAAAACAGAGCTATATATATATATATATATATATATATATATATATATATATATATATATATATAACTTATATATACATAAGTTTTATGAATAAGCAATGGTTCACAAAATTCTATTGTCTTGTGATATGTGTAGTGGGAGTAACCAGCCCACATTTGTGTTCTTGAAATATCGTAGTCGCTCTAAATGTGGCTGTGAAATAACCTGCGCATCAGGTTGGTGAGTTGCCACAGTGAGCTGCACCTGCATCATCCCTGACCAGGATGCGGTTTGTAATCCTGAGGCTTGGAGCCGTCCATTGTCAAATTCACATTGCGTGGAAAAGCTCTAGACACAACCAGTACACACCCGTTGCATTTATATTACACAGCCTCTGGCAGGCCTCGCCCTTTCCAGCACAGTTGTATCCCAGCTTATCTTTTACAGTCATGTTCTCACGGCTGAGATGTTGGGTCCACTTGAGCCACATTTTAAATAAAAGAATTAATAAAAAGTCTCTGATACCTAGAATGCTTCAATGCTTAAAGTGAATAACAATACCCATGTACATTCCTCCAATGCACTTTACTAATAAATCTAAATTATTGAATTGAATTGAGGGTACAACTTTAAAATTCAAGCTATCTATGATAACCTATGCATTATACACAGAAAAATGTTAAAGGAGTGTTCTGGGATCAATACAAGTTTAGCTCAATTATCAGCATTTGTAGCATGTATCAATGTATCATCATGTTGATTACCACCTAAACAAGAAGAAAAACAAAAAGTGTAATAGTAAGGGACTTATAATGCAAGTGAATGGGATCAGTACAATATTTAAACATTTTACATGTTCACATAGTCTGTTAAAATTGCTTACTAACCTTATAAAAGTACAGTATATTGAACTCATTCGTTGAATTACAGGATTTGTTGTCATGGCATCAAAGTTGTAATATTGTATTTGACTCTACACAAATAAGGTTAGTAATCATTTATATCACACTAAAATCATGTTAAAATGTGTTATGTTTATATCTTGTGGCCATACTTTTAAAACAGTGTGTATTTTCATGTTTTTGACTGGCCCTATCCTCTAGCATTGTAAATTATTGTAAAAAAAAAAAAAGCTTGACTTATTTGAATTCTTATGAGTATTAATTTAACCTAAAAACGTGCTATGTGTGGTAACATCCAAGTTAGCTAGTTTGATTTAATACATTTTTTTTTTAATAACAATTACACCACTGAATCAACCCGAAATAAGTCACACCAAAACAAATTTCTAAGATTATATCACGCAGCAATAGCTCCTTGAGATAACAATGGCTGGTTAATACTTTTTCAAGTGTAGAAATAAACTGAATTAATTGAAATTAATTGAATTGAGGGCTTAAAAACTCAAAACCCTCAACCCATCTACGGTAACGGTATTACCTCTAATTTTTCCCCAATGCACTATATGAATAAACCTAAATTGTTGAATTTAATTGAATTATATTGAGTTGAGTTGAAATTAATTTAATTTATTACTTTTAAACCTTAAGCTTTCTATGATAACCCGTTACCCCTTTACATTTCCCCCAATGCACGTTACAAATAAACATTAATTATTTAATTAAATCCAATTGAGTTTAATTGAATTGAGGGTACAATTTGAAACCTCAAGCTACCTGTGATAACCTGTTACCCATTTATTTTTTTCCCAATGATTTATACAAATAAATCTAAATTACTGAATAGAATTAGGCTGAGTTGAAATTTAGTTAATTGAGGGTACAACTCCATCAAGCTATGATATCCCATTACCTCTTGACATTCTTCAAATGCTTTATACAAATAAACCTATATAACTGAATTGAATTTGGGTCACAACTTTAAAACCCTCAAGTCAAGTTCTCTATTAATACAGATACTCTATAAACTAAATGTATATGCTTGCTGAACAGTTATGTGTTAGTGTATTCTAGTTCACTCCATTTCTAAAAACTAACCAAAAGCAGGAAGCAATATCAAGTACCATTTTAAACTATTACACTCTATAAAAATATTGGAAAATAAGCTTTATTTGTTATCAGTGCTGGCACCTCTGTAGAACTGTCAAAATGCCACTTGCCTCACTCTTCTTTGGGGGCAGACTGAACCTTGTGACCCCAATATTCATGAGTGTGTGGGTGAATGGAACAGAGAGAGAAAGAGAGAGAGAGAGAGAGAGAGAGAGAGAGAGAGAGAGAGAGAGATAGAGCGATATAGAGAGAACAGTCTGGAACAGTTCGTTCACCCGGGTGAAGGCTAGAAGATCAAGGTGGGTCATTGTATGCAGGAGGAGATGCTGGGGGCTGAGGGAATTGGTAATTGGGGGTTGAAGGTGTAGAGGGGCACAAGTAACTCATTACCCCGCCTGGTCGAACAAGGACGTTGTACGGTAAGAGGTGGGTCGCTAGGAACCTGGTTATTGATCCAAACCATAGTGCATAGCCTCCCTCAAATGACACAATACATGGCATAGTGTGATAAGATAGAATTGGGCAAGAGAATTTTGCAGGCTGAGAAAACTTTGGTACACTAATGAATACAAAGTTTAAAAACTAAATGTTAAATACAATGTTTACATCAAAATTAAATGATATGGAATAGTCAAAGGCATACACACTTTCAAAGTAAGCGTTCAAAGGTCAGAGATACCTGTCAAACACCATCCCTCCCCACGTAATTATTAAACAGATAGTTCTTACTTATAGTCAGCAGTTTGCTAAAGTAAAATTATTGACGATATCGGGTCTCTTAGATTGTGATCTCTCCTGTAACAGACAGGTTTGGTCAAGCATATTCAGATTCTGATATTACAGAGTGAGGCTATTCTATAATCCACATCAAAATATTTTGCTTATTTCTGTTTTTATCAGTTTGATATTGGCGTAGTTACTGCGTTTTGGATTTGTTGGGCAGTATAGCAGAATAGTGGCACTTAAAGGAATATACCAGGTTCAATACAAGTTAGGATCAATCGACAGTATTTGTGGCATAATGTTGACTGGCAGAAAAAATATTTAGATTAGTTTCAAAAAGTATAGTCACGAGAAATAAACATTAAACATGTTAACATGAATTTATTGTGGAAAATATCATGAATTCTTTGGCGGCCTGGCCTTAACCAGGTTACAGGGTATACCAGCGTTACGTCATCATGACAACGAAGTTGCAGTTTGGATATATTGTTACACAGGTATGGTTAGTGTGTAGTTTTATCACACTAAAATTGTGTTAACACGTGGAGTACAACAGGTTTAAAGACCCCCGGGGGGGGGGGGGGGGGGGGGGTAAAATTTAATTTTATTTTCTCCCAAAACATTTAATAGCAACAAAAAAAACACATAACTTTTCTAGACACCTTTTTGTCACTATGCACTGCAAAATTGATCATTGTGCGTCATGTCTAAAGGTCGATTTTGAGGCAATTTGATCTAATATTTAATAATTTTAAATTATTATAATATATTATTTATATATCTAATGAAAATCCATGAAATTCTCACATGTATTTTGAGTCATAGTACTTATTTGTTATTTGCAGTTTTGTTTAAGGTGATTAAGTGTGGTGAATAGATTTGTTATGAAAATTTTTTCAAAGTGGGCTCACTTCGACTGATCACAATGAAGATTCATTTGTTTATCAAATACTTGACATGTTATGAAATGCCAAATATGTTTAAAATTAACAGGAAATAGGGCACTTTTTTATAAAGTGGTTATTTTGAATAAGCAGCATCTTAATTTGTTCCAAAAAAACCACCCAAAAGCTTGCTGTCTCAAAATAATTTGCATTAGGTTAAAAATTTTGCCCTATGACTATTGCCCAAGTGTGGGTTAAAAGGCCTCCTGGCCACTTTTTCTTTCTTTCTTTTTCTTTCTTTCTTTCTTTCTTCTTTTCTTTTTCTTTTAAAGAATTTTAATTAAAAAAAGGCATTCATATGACTTTCTAGTATTGCATGAGGATGATGAGAGAATTTTCATGGGTGAACTATTCCTTTAAGGTGTGACTTTAGCAACGTTGTACCCAAAAATTGACATCTTGTGGCTATACTATTGAAACAATTTGCATTTATGGACTGGCCTCATTCACTTCCATTGGAAGTGCCTTACAGTAATCTTGGTTTTTGCTATTACACGAGTCGAGTTCGGATAAGCGGTTGAAGATGGATGGATGGATGGTCGAGTCGAGTTGATGAGTTGAAATAATTTTTGTGGTAATCAAATACTGTTGACTGAGATTTACTTTTATTTAACCCAGAATATCCCCCCCCCCCTTTTTATCCCAGTTTGGAATGCACAATTCCCACTACTAAGTAGGTCATCGTAGTGGCACAATTACTCAATTACCTCAATCTTATCACGTGGCTCGTTGTGCATGACACTGCGGAGACTCCGCATGTGGAGACTCATGATACTCTCCGCGATCCACACACAACTTACCATGTGCCCCATTGAGAGCGAGAACCACTAATCATGACCATGAGGAGGTTACCCCATGTGACTCTGCCCTCCCTAACAACCGGGCCAATTTGGTTGCTTAGGAGATCTGGCTGGAGTCACTCAGCACACCCTGGATTTGAACTTGCGACTCCAGGGGTGGTAGTCAGCGTCAATACTCACTGAGCTACCCGGGCCCCCATAACAAAATTTAAATGAAAAATTAGGTCAGTGTCTGTTATGTAGTAGCCCTTTTATCAAAGCAATAAGGCTCTTGAAGTTATGCTATTTTGTCAGTAATATTATGATTCACAATATAGCATGACCTCTTGTCTTGTGCCTTATTGCTTTGCTCTACTCCATTTGCCCAGCTGATCTATAGTGTAATAGGTACCTTGGAGTGGAAAGAATACGGTTCATGCTGATGAATCTGGTCTTGCCTCTTAGTTACGCACCACCTGCAGTCCTGCATTTGTTCTCTCTTCCCCCTCTCCCTGGTCATGTCTAGTCTTATCAGCTGCTGTCCTTGGCCCCCACACCTGTAATAGAGGGCCACAGCTCAGTGCAAGGCTACTCATTAACCAGCATTTCCTCCTGCACAATAGACACAGCGGAGTGTTGAGTCCAAATACTTCTACCAAGCCATCAGTTTGGGCCTTAGTCCTGAGATGGTCATGGGTTCGGTCAGAGTGCGGCTGCTGAGTCAAGATCAGCCAAAACCAAACCTGTTCATACAATAAAGCAATTCAAGACTTTTGTCATGTGGAACACTAAAGGAGATGTTTTGCAGAATGTTAGCCTCAGTCACCATTCACTTTCATTTTATGAAAGAAAAAAAATATGCAATGAAAGTGAATGGTGACTGCAGCTGACATTCTGCCTAACATCAGTTGTGTTCCATGGCACAAAGAGAGTCATACAGGTTTGGAACAACATGAGGGTTAGTAAATTGCTTTAATATCTGACTTTTTGACATTCTGCATTTTATGCCTCTCATATAGCACCCTGCAGTCACTTCCTTATCACATGAAAAATAATTTCAACATTAACCAACATTTCATGTCCAATAATTTACTTATTTGGTAAGTGTTTAAACCCTTTCATTCTGCTATGTGTTGGGTCCTAATCACAGTGAACGGGTTTATTTTGTGATAATGACCAGCTGAATGTACATTAGTCTATGACACTCACAGATCCAAGAAAAGTTTAAGGAGTGTTTTTTATTTTACATGGGGTGATAATCTGTTATAGTTATAATAGTGCTTCGGTCTGATGCTCTCTGTTCAAATTGTTCTGATTTAAACAGACTGTATTTATGAATTATGCATTGGACACATTGGGCAATGTATATATTGTACTTGTGATGCATGTATTGCAATGCAATGAAAACATGCTGCCATTATTGAACAATACTATCAAGATGTTTTCAGGACCTTTCATGGCTCCATCACATTGATGATGCAATCTTTCTTTTGAAGGCTTTGTTTTCTGCCTTCTTTTTTTAGTTCCTGAAGGAATGTTGCCATAGCAGTGTTAGAATATATTGCTTTTGTTGGGTGGAGCTCAGACATGGCCATTACGCCGCAATCCTTCATCTTACCTGCCGGGGGGGTGGGGGGTGGGGGGGGTGAGTGAGTGCTCAGGCCTGGGACTTGACCAATCATTAATAAATATGGTATGTGACTGTGTTATCAGTTGGCTTTGGGCCAGGCCTCCAAGTGAGGATTGAAAGAGTGTTATCTGTCCACAGTGGACGACACAAGCACCTCTTAACCTCTCTAACTTTCACAATAAATGCAAAGAGAACACTCACCAGAATCAGGGGTTGCTCAATACATTTTATTCTGCAAACCATTACTTGCAGCTTTACACATTGCACATTCCATATAATGGTAAAGCTGGGATTTACATTAGTTCCGACTCTGCTCGTGGTTTATATGAAGAACATGAATATCATTTAAAGGGCTTGTTCACCCAAAAATCATTTAATCACCCTCATGCCATTTCAGTGAACCATGACTCAAATCAAGGCCTGTTCTTACTAGAGCTAGGTGGTAAGGCTACAGAAATTGTATCTACTGTAGATCTTTTTATCCTATTGATGGTATTCTGTATATATCTCGACTATTATTTATTTGCTCTGAAATGGCATAAAATGTATATATATATATATATATATATTTATTTATTTATTTATTTTTTATCAGAGGAACCAGGTTTTTCAACCAAACATCCATTGCAGCAAACTCGATTCAAAATGTTTAATGCTTGAAATAAAAATCTAGTTTAATAAAGAATAAAAAATCTAGTAAAGGGGGCCTGGGTAGCTCAGTGGTAAAGACGCTACCACTCCTGGAGTTCACTAGTTTGCAAATTGGCCCTGTTGCTAGGGAGGGTGGAGTCACATGTGGTAACATCCTCGTGGGTGCTATAGTGTGGCTCGTTCTCAGTGGGGCGCGTGGTGAGTTGAGCATGGAAGCCGTGTGGATGGCGTTACATGCGCTATGTCTCCGTGGCAACACGCTCAACAAGCCACGTGATAAGATGCGCTGGTTGACGGTCTCAGATGCGGAGGCAGCTGGGATTCGTCCTCTGCCACCCGGATTGAGATTTATGAAACTTTTATTGTGCTTAGTTTGTCACTATTCTTATATGGACAATATTCAACTTGGTCTCACAGAATCACGTTACTATATGTACATTTAAAAAAAAATTTTTTTTACGTGGCTCGTTGAACGTTTCGCAACAGTTTCCAGGTAAAACAAACACTATAGGTGCTACAACAATGATGACTTTACTCACTTTCACACAAATCACCTATAAAATGACAGATTATCAGTTCATTAGCACTGTTCACCCAGTTCCTCAAACAATGCTATCTTATAACATAAAAATCCTATTGATATTTTTACATTTGCATGACATATCTATATTTACAAGCTTATTCAGATACGATCAAGTTACTCGGTATAGCTTAACTGATAGAAGAGCATGCGAGTTAATAGAGAAGAGAATGAGAAATCATAAGAGAAATAAATGATGACAAAGTATTTCAATGGTTTCAAAGATCAGGTGATATTCCAAAACCATGTTTGAAGTTGTTTGGTGGAATTCAGATCCTTCATCCCATTTTGTGTCAGTCATGGCCACGTGCTGATCCTCAACCAAACTCATTGTGTTAGCACAATGTATTTCTCTCCAGTTTCACCATACAGAAACACAAATCAGTCATCTGGTGACAGATCGTAACTCATTTCAGCTGATCACGTTACTTCACTGGGATGCTATAGGATGAATGAAAGGAAGAAAATTACATTAATTGAAAGCTTCAGCCTGTTCAAAAGACTAATCTGCTAAAAACTCAGTTGGTCCGGCCAAATCCGGAGACCTTCCTAGCTAACAAAATGTATCTAAAACATTCATTGGAGCATCATTGGGGTGCTGAGACTAAGTGCACTCTTTCTTATTTGTTAAATTGGTATTATTACATCACATTGTTATCATTACAAATAAATTGTGCTCGCTAAAATTTATCAGACATTTACAGGTGATGAATTAGTGGTTGAAAGAATAACTGACAGCATGTTAAATTATAGGTGATTTTGAGGTGATAAATCTACTTAATTGAGGAAGTATTTGATGTCAGCCATGTAAAGGCATTGGATGTTTTCTTCATCTTAGCCTTTAGCTGTTGTGTTCTCAACTGTCCCATCACAAAGGTGACTGTGCTTCTGAGAGAGTATGTGTGTTTGCATTTACGTGTGCTGGATTACACAGGCCCTTTCAAGAGCAGTAATGAGAAGTGAGGATAAACTTACCCGACATCTTGGTGTTGGTCAGGCTAGGACTGACTCTCACAGAGTCCTCTAGTTGATCCCATTAAAAGCAATCAGCCTACTGTTTGCTCAGTGGTAAAAGCTTTAAAGCTGCCCTCCTCTCTCGCTTGCCTTCCCCCTGCTCTCTCTTCAACCAGGTGTGGGTCCCTCAGTTCTCTAAAGCAGCGGTGTAACAGCCATTACACTGTTATGTTGATTTGCATGAGGCATATGCTTAAATGAATACAGTTGTAACTGTAAAAAGTTGTAACCTGCAATTGTAAGCTTAATAAGCTATTTCTGCCTGATCTAACCAATAAAATTAGTTTTGTTGGTGAAGTGTGTTCATGTTGATTCAGTGATGTTAAATAATATTAATGTCTTAAATATAACCAGTTCATTAGATGTTACCACATGAAGCACATTTCTTAAGGTAAACATTTGTTTTTCATTGTACGTGCAAATTCTTCATTATATTCTTCCAAGACCAAATTATCAGCTAGTTTTTATTATCAAATTATTCATTTTAGTTTTAAAGATCTATACCAAATATTTTTTTACCATGAAACATAACTGAGAACTGTTGAGCTATGAAAGAGCAACCAAGTCCTGATTGGTTCATTTCCCAACAGAATGTCTACTGTTTATTATTTTATCCATTCAAATCCTATACCCAGGCATAAAAAATACGAGACTCATTCTTTAACACACTCGATGGTGAATGTAATGAAAGCCAACCTGATTTTTTTCCACAAACACATACTCTGGTCTCATTATTGTCTGTGGTAGGAGCCTGTCTGCTACATCTAATCAACTACACAGGTGTCAATGAACAGAGCCATCTGCCTGGTGGGTGAGCAAATACTAGGTACAATACCTACAACCTGACCAACCACTCTCTTTTTTCTTCTCGCTCCATCTGTCTCGCAGTTCTCAATCCCCTCTGTTTCTTTGGAGTGGTCAGGCATTGTTTTTACCTGCGCGATCTCCCTCTATCCCTCTTCATTCCTCTCTGAATTAGCTTTAGTGCATCAGTGGCCCCACCCTTCTACTGATAAGTCTGTTGGAACAATTAGGAATCCTTCAAGACTTTATTGTTTACTCCAGTTAAGAATGCTAAAACCAACAAGAAAAGAAACCTGAAGCCAGAAACCTCTCCATGAAGTCCTGATAATACACGAAATATAAGAAGTCATCTTGCACTCTAAAATTGGAAATCTCTCAGACCTGTCAAGAACATGTATAAGTTATATTTCACTAGCATAAACATGTATATATGTATGTACAGTATATGTGTATATACAGTAAATACTATGTGTTTATATATATATATATATATATATATATATATATATATATATATATATATATATATATATATATACTGTATATATAGTTGAATTCAGAGGTTTACATAAACCTTTGCCTAATACATTTAAAGGTTTTTCACAAGTCCATTTAATCTTGGAAAACATTCCCTGTTTTAGGTCAGTTGGAATCACTTCTTTATTTTAAGAATGTGAAATGTCAGAATAATAGTGGAGAGATTTATTTATTGATTTATATCAGATGTATTTCTTGCATCACATTCCCAGTGGGTAAGAAGTTTACATACACTTTGTTAGTACTTGGTAGCATTGCCTTTAAATTGTTTAACTTGGGTCAAACATTTTGGGTAGCCTTCCACAAGCTTCTCACAATAAGTTGCTGGAATGTTGGCCCATTCCTCCAGACAGAACTGTAGTAACTGAGTCAGGTATATAGGCCTCCTTGCTCATGCTTTTTCAGTTCTGCCCACATATTTTCTATTAGATTAAGGTCAGGTCTTTGAGATGGCCACTCCAATACCTTGACTTTGTTGTCCTTAAGACATTTTGCCACAACTTTGGAGTATGCTTGGGGTCATTGTCCATTTGGAAGCATATGGTCTCTCCTGCAGCAAAGCACCCCCACAAGATGATGCTGCCACTCCCAAGCTTCACGATTGAGATGGTGTTCAAACATAATGATGTTCATTATGGCCAAACTGTTAAATATTTGTTTCATCAGACCAAAGGACATTTCTCCAAAAAGTTATATATTTGCCCCCATGTGCACTTGCAAACTGTAGTCTGGATATTTTATGGTGGTTTTTGGAGCCGTGGCTTCTTCCTTGCTGAGCAGCCTTTTAGGTTATGTCAGTATAGGACTCGTTTTACTGTGGATATAGATACTTGTCTACCTGTTTTCTCCAGCATCTTCACAAGGTCCTTTGCTGTTGTTCTGGGATTGATTTGCACTTTTCGCACCAAACTACATTCATCTCTAGGAGACAGAATGTATCTCCATCCTGAGCGGTATGATGGCTGCGTGGTCCCATGATGTTTAATCTTGCGTACTATTGTTTTACAGATTAACGTGGTACCTTCAGGCATTTTGAAATTGCTCCCAAGGATGAACCAGACTTGTGGGGGTCCACCATATATTTTCTGTGGTCTTGGCTGATTTCTTTTGATTTTTGTATGATATGCAGCAAAGAGACACTGAGTTTGAAGGTAGGCCTTAAAATACACCCACAGGTACACCTCCAATAAGCCAATTAGCCTATCAGAAGCTAATTGTCTAATTGCCTAAAGGCTTGACATTATTTTCTGGAATTTTCCAAGCTCAGTTACAAGGTATAGTTAATTTAGTGTATGTAAAATTCTTACCCACTGGAATTGTGATATAGTAAATTAAAAGTGAAACAATCTGTCTGTAATCAATTATTGGAAAAATTACTTGTGTCATGCACAAAGTAGATGTCATAAACAACTTGCCAAAACTATAGTTTGCTAATATGAAATCTGTGGAGTGGTTAAAAAATACTTTATATTATATCAACTAACCCTACCCCTAAACCTAAACCTCACAGAAAACTTTCAGCATTTTTACATTTTCAAATATGATTTGTAAGCTGTTTTCCTCACGGGGACTGACATATTGTCCCCCACAAGGTCAAAGATTTGGGTTTTACTATCCTTATGGGGACATTTGGTCCCCAAAAAGTGATAAATACATGCTCACACATACACACACACACACACACACACATATATATATAATAGAGTTGGGCTACTTGATTTCGGACTTGATTCCGAATTACAAGTCCAATGGACTTGGACTTGTCAAGGATTTTTTACTTGGACTTGACTTCGACTCCGACTCAGACTTGACTCCGACTCGAACTTGACTCCGACTGTCCTGTACTTTTTGTACACATTTGCACGTGCACTTTATATAGGTACTTTATTTAGTCTGTGTAGTCTCATGTGCTTCTGTGTTTGTCCTATGTTGTTTTATGTAGCACCATGGTCCTGGAGGAACGTTGTCTCGTTTCACTGTGTACTGTACGAACTGTATATGGTTGAACAACAATAAAAACCACTTCACTTGACTCAAGCCGTTAGGACTTGGGATATTTTTATGAGTCTGGCCAAGTCCATGGCATTTGTGATGCAATGACAAACAAATAAGCAAACAAATACGTAACATGGGGTGACCACACATCCTCTTTTTCCCAGACATGTCCTCTTTTTCACACTTGAAAAATGCATCCGGCAGAGATTTCAAAATTGCATTTAAATGTCTGGGATTTGGCTATGTCTTCATAATGATGTGCTCTCTACAGTTAGTACTATCATACATTATGTGTATTTGATACTGCACATCAGTTTCCATGCTTATATGTCCTTACGTGGGTTATACAGGCTGAGAGCAGAAGTGCACACTCTTTCAAATTATTGTATGGACAATTTGAAAATTAAGTAGAAGACAAAAGCTAAATTTAAATTAAAAATAATAATATCTCTGGTTGTAATGACTAAAGCAGCTTTCACTTCCTTTAGTCTATGTTTGAATGGAGGAGAAAAATCAACAAATAATTGAAAAAGTCAACAGAACACAATAAGAATTGTATTGAAGGACCGTTTTGTCTTCATACACCTAAATCATATGCTTTCATTCTGAAACTAATTTGAAGTTTGTTCAGCAGGATACTAATCATAAAATGTGACTGAAATGCAACAGAGGTATTTTTGTTGCATTTATTTTGACAAATAATTTTTCTTAGTTGTGAAGGTTAAAATAAACTTCACATATTGATGTCGGTCTTGAGTCCAACTCGGCCCCTTTTGAACTCAGACTCGACAAGGACTTGATTGTTTAAAGACTCGGAATTGACTCAAACTCAAATATATATTGGGACAAGGGGGTGGGGGGTGCCGGGCAGTGACTATGCCCACCTGAGCCCCAATTGGGCTAATCATCGAGGAGAGGTATAAGTGCAGCGGTATGCGGCAGTTTGAGAGAGAGAGAGCCACACACCTGCCATGTGTGCGTTTGTGTTGAGGGGCGATAGAGATATCTTCAAAATCTGTGCTATTAAACCATATGTGTTATTATTCAGGTAAGTTACTATAAATTATTGACCTCAGCCCTATTTTCTTCACACTGTTGCTCTTGAAAGAGAAAACTCCCAAAGATGCAGACAGTTCAAACTAATGTCCTCTATAGCATCCCTTGCGGCTGCATTGAGAATGCAACGTGTATTAGCTTTGTGTTATGCAAGAAGTGCAAAAAGTGTGCACGTATTTGCATAGAGCATGTTACGGTCTTCAGATACACCGACCTGTATCTATTTATAATGTTCATAATAATGTGTATTTATAAAGTAACGTTTTAGAGACGTTTAGTGTACCACACTAGTCAGGGTCTTGGCTGGTACTCTAACATAGGTCACTTTGGTGCCTAAGACCACTCCACCCACATGCCATATTGAGCAAACACAACAAACAAACAGAAGGGTGTGCCTTAGATACCCCCTTCTCTCTTTCTCTCACCCTCCTCTCCACATCTCTCCATCTCCCGAGCACTCCGCCCAGCACCCAGGCCATTAGCAAACACTCAGAACAAAGGGGCGGATGAATAATTGGAGGAAAATGTCAACGTTTCATCATGGCCGCCCGACTGCAGCAGTTATCCATTAACCACATAGAGAAGTGCTGTGTCGTCCAGCCATCTAAACCACAGCATTTCAATGAGAGAGGTTAAGCAGGTGAGGAGAAAGCTATTTCCCTATGGGAGATAGGGAAAGAGAGACACTTTTGATGACCAGAGAGAGAAGAGAGAATAGAATTGGTCAGTGGAAATCAGAAAATGTCTCTCTGTCACATTGATGCCAAATTGTTCATAGATATTATTCATAGATCATTAAATTCTAACTGTTGATAGATAGTATTCATAGATAATTAAATTCTAACGTTTTTTTAATGCCAAACGGTCCTGGATCAGAGTTAGCACAACCCAAAGAAAAGAAACTCCTATGACACTAAATGTGGAGCAAATGGAGACTTTTCCTGAAGTCTTCTTATTTCTGATCATGCTGCTGGGAAAAAGAGCCCAGTTATACCACATGGGTCTCCTCTTGAGTTTCAGAAGAGATCTCAACAAGGTTTCAATTAATGTGCTAAAATATCAAAGTCTATAATCAAAAGCCAGTATTCAATATGAAGTCATATTTCAAAATGAAGGTGTGGAAATGGGGCTACAATCTGAGTGCTTTTATTTTATGTTTCATTACATATGTTCACTGTATAAAAGACAGTATGTTATAACCAGAATGTCTAGGGGGAAGGAAAGGCAGCACACCAGGGCTTTTTATTCTGTATGTGGCAGAGCAGTCTATTGAGAGCCAGAGGACTGCAGCACAGGCTGGGGAGGGCCTTTCAGGTCTGGTAAATAAGATGTCTAATTCATGGAGTGGATGTTTTGAAGGAAACTGTTTGAGGATGCCGCTATGCAGACCTGCTCTCCGACTCTGCCCTTCCAACCTCCGTCTTTTTGTTGCCATCCATGCCTGTGCCGCTGTCGTGGCAGCATGCATGCAAGCAAAGCATGTGTGTGTGTGTGCATGCATGCATGCATGTGTAAAAGCGTTAATAAGCATGCAATGGTTCTAAAAAGTATTTTGCCACTTAATAATAATAATAACTTTTTTTATAGCACTTTTAGCAAATTAGCACTAGGTGCTTCACAAAACATAAAACAGTAATACACAACACATTCACATAATAGTAAAAGCAAGTCTATATGAATTTGTTTAGATGAGATTTAAAACACAGATTCAGCCGATCTAATATCCCAGGGCAGGCTGTTAAACAATCACGGGGCCTTCACTACAAAATATGAATCTTGGAACAGCCAAAAGTTAATGAAAAGAAGATATAAGAGGTGTAACTGTTTCGTAAATTCCAAGAAGTTGTACAAATATGCACCCATTTCTTTCCGAGAGAATATGGTGACAGCAGTGGCAGCCTATACATATTTCAGTCTTATTCATCATATTTTAAAATGAATGTTAAAAAGGCAACTTGGCATTGATGGCTGTGCTTTAGTACACTAGGCAGATAAGGATACTTCCTCTAAGTGTGATTGTGGAAAGTTAGGGTAAGTGCAGCTCAGGTGTGGATGCCCTGGGTAAAGAATACTTTACCCAGAACACAACTGACCCACATGGTTCAACCTACGGATTAAAATGCTATTTATCTTTTCCTATTTGTTCACTTATTTATGCTGCTGAGTAAGGAAGGATTTTTTTTTCATTATGGAACGTCTGTATGAGAGATAGAGAAAGAAAGTAGGGAGAGAGAACAGTGAATGGCTTGGTGTAATTTATTTGGTTTGGAGCAGGGGACCTGGAGCAGTGAAAAATCCTCCGCCGTATCACTAATTCTGTCTCCCCCCGGCCACCGGACAAATGAAAGCATTTTGAGAGCCAAACAGAAAAGACCAGTGTGTGTCACACTACAGTGGACGTACACTATCCAGGCAGACTGACACGCAAACTCACACTCAGGCAAAGGTGTCAACCCCACCACACCAATTAGATGGATGGAAACTTGTGTTTTTAAATTGAAACACACATTCTTTCTTGTTTTACAAAAACATTTTCTTCCTTGCACACATTTCCATTTTCCAGTCACTTGATAAATAGAATTATATGATAATAATTATACTTGTATATAAATGTATACAATAATATTATTGACAATAATCAGTATAGAACAAAATTTGAGTGCACAGCAAAACTGTGTTGAGAGAAAGATTGGATATGGGTAAAATTAACTATGGTGTTATTAAATTATCATTGTAGTAACCGTGTTTTTTGGTGGGAGCCATAGTTTTAACGCAATTAACGATGGTGTTCCTGCAGTAATATGGTGTTGCTATAGTTACCATGTTCAATTTTGTTGTTACTATGATTTTATACAAAATATCATGGTGATGCTATGGTACTATGGATACTAAAGTTTAGGAAGGTTAGGGCTAGGTTTTGAGGGAGGGGTTGTTGTAGGGTGTCTGTGACCTTTAATACAAACAATAAAACTGCTGCAGTGATGCCCTATACTCTCTAAGTATTTAATTAGAGGTGAAAATAGTATCTGCCACTATTTGCACTTAGTGCAAACAGCCTCTGCCTTAACATGACAGTGTCCATTTTTACATTATAATTATTTATTTATTTATTTTCACATTTTAGTCATAATTGTTGTCTTGTGATGACAATTTCCTCTACATTTAGTCAAGAATTAGTCACATCAAGAGAAAGAGAGAGCTAGAAAAGAAGGCTAAACGGTTGTGTGAAGTTTTAGCAGCCATGAGTCATGAATGAGCACACATTGTTAGCTCAGTGAAAATCCTCGCAAGTTCCTGGAAAAAAAAAAAGTCCTACGTGACACCAGGATGCAAGACAGCTCTGAGAGCAGAAAAAAAGAACAGAGAAGAGCACAGCTGTCATACTGCTAACACTGCAGCTCCACAGGTCTCCACACTTTCTCAAGACACCTGAACAAATCAATGCCACACAATGTCTAACGTTCTACAAAGAATGGATGGTCTCACTCATATACTACAGTGCTTACAATTTTTAGGAATGCAATCTACTGTATATCTTATATCAGTGGTTCTCAACCCAAAGCATGGACAGGGCTTCAGTGCAGACAGCAGGGAATTACAATGCCAAATGTAAAATAATAAATTGCAACTAACCATATTGTCAGTCATAGTGGTCAAAATAATATAAGCCTTATAAAGGGAGAGTAAAGACTTCTTGAATTCCTTTTGTTATTGATGTCAAAGGCTCTGCTTCTAATCAAACTCTATGTTATTTGAGGCAAAAAAATCACCTGTCTCTTGGAAGAAGCTAGCCATGTTAAAAAAGACAAGTTGTGTGACATACCCTTACCCTTTAAAGCCAAGAACTAAACTAAGCAAGGTAAAAGAAAATACCACTGCGACTATATCAAATCTCTTGCAACAACATGATCACACAAGCCATAGACACACTGATCCTGAATGTGCCCTGGAATCAACCCTTTTTTGTCAAATTATAGGATTTGCCATCCCCATCAGACATTTTTGCATTAATTCAATTGTGTTCACCTTTTCCTGTGATGCTACTGATAGCGAGTTGTGCGTGCAATCTCAATCTCCCATGGATACCAGGAAGTAATCACGTTCACATAAACATTGGTAAGTGTGAATCAGAGGTTGCATTTGACAGTCCACTGACAATTAGGTTTGGGGTTTGGGTTAGGGTATTACTGTTGACTGTATTAAATGTGTATTACTGTTGACTGTATTACACCATTTACAACTAAAAATAAAACTCACTTTTGCTCCACCCTGTGGACATTTATCTAAACAAGACTTCTGACTTCGGCCACAGGGGGCAGTGGCTCAAATTTCAGTAAGCACAGATTTTAGCGGTAGAACTTTCAACCTCTTATCACTGAATCCATTGTTTTAACCAGTGTTGGGCAAAATTCTCAAAAAGTAATACACTGCTATTTAGTTCTCTGCAATTTTGATCAGATTACTTTACTGATTACTTCTTCAAAAATGCAAACAGACATACGCTAACACTTGACTGAAATGTTTATCATGATCTTAAAATCTTTTGATCTGAAGGCGCATGCTTAAATGTTTGAAATTAGTTTTGTTGACAAAAATATAACTGTGTCAACATATTAATATATTTAATTAAAAATTTAAATTTGATGAAAAAACGTTTTTGGAATGTATGACTTGGACCAAATATTAAAGTGCCCAACATAGATGGGAATTCCTTCAAAACTGTTTAAAATGCATCCCAGGGTGATACCTCAAGAATTTGGTTGAGAAAATGTCAAGCGTGCATGTCTGCAAATTCTAGGCAAATGGTGACTACTTTGAAGATGCTAAAATACAACAGTTTTGATTTATTTTGGGATTTTGATTAGTCACAACATAATTCCCATAGTTCCATTTATGTTATTCCATAGATTTGATGACTTTACTATTATTCTAAAATGTGAAAACAAAAAATTTATATAAAATGAATAAAAAATCAATAACTGTAATCTGATATAAAATGTAATAATTTAAAGCAATTATGTAATGTTGTACATTACTTTTAGATTAAATACAGTAACTAATTGCTTTGCAATCAGATTACACACAAACATGGTAAACATGCTGTGGGCCAACCACCATGTGTTTTGTGCAATGAATTATTGGCTGCTGAGGTTATTATTAATGGTTTAATTTTACGTTTTATTTCATATATATTAATCAAAATTATTTATTTGATTATTTTTGTAAAATTAACAGTTTTGCTACCATGTTGGGTTGGCACTTAGCAGGCCTCTATAAAATCTGAAACAAAAGCCGTTGAGAACCACAGTGTTAAATATGTCTGAACTAGTTTCTACATTTTCTTTCTCATCCCCATAAGATCTGTTCAGGATACCAAAAATCCACCAGTCCCCCTCCACAATTAACCTTTTCTCTTTTTCTCTCATACCTTTCTCTGTTTATCACCTTTTTTGACCTTCACCCTGCCTTCATTTGAATAAAGTACACAACTCGTTTACGGGAACTACAGTGAAAAATCATCACTCCTGGCCCCTGCTTTCTGCTCTCATTCTCTCCACCTTTTTCCAAATGGCTTTTGCGAGCCTCACCATTTACAAATGTTTTTAATTTTACACTACACAACTACCCTTCACCTTAAAAATGAACAGCGGTGAAGAAGGGGGCTAAATATAAACCTGTAAAAGGTAGCTTTGTGAAGGCGGGCGCTGGAGAGAGTGAGAAGTAGTGAAATTCTCCCTGCGGCCTAACTGCTAGGAAGGAGCCAGGGGCCGAATTTTTTACCCTCAATGAAAGAAATGATTGTCCAGGGTCTTGCAGAGCCAGGAAAGTTGCCCCAGTGGTTTGGTTCTATCTGGCAGGAATGCAATAGAGAGAGAGAGAGAGAGAGAGAGAGAGAGAGAGAGAGAGAGAGAGGGATAGAAAGACTCTCATTTGGTTGGTCAGATACCTTCAAACTTTCAAGAAAAAAGCACCTTTTGAGGTGTTTATAAATATCACCTGTGAAGCGTGCAGCAGGCAGACTTAAAATGATGCATGTTGGGAACGTTCAAAAAAGACTCTCAAGTTGCTTATTTAGACAGTGGGTTGTAAGAGCAGGAGTGGGAAAGAGTGGGGGAGAGAACAGGTATTTTTGGAGCAGACTTCATTGAGAAGAAAGCTCCATTGATGATGGTGAGGAGAGGATGCTCATAGTAGAATACATTCTCCACTGTTGTAAGCACAGGGACAGACGATTCACTGAACCGCTCTGCTGTTCGTCTGTCCACAAAAATCCACAAATCACTGCCATGTGTTATAACTATATAATTAGCTGGCTTCCTATTATACTAAAAGTGTTGTTGACCCAAGAACACTGAGCATCTGAAAACTTACTTGGAACCAAAACATAACTTGGAAAATTATTATTAGTGGTGCATTTTAAGTCTGGAATCACTACTACTACTTTATAGTTATACATTTGGCAGACTTTTTTAATCCAAAGTAACTTTAGAATGCAGCATTCAGTGCATACGTGTGTTAAATCAATCCCATGACATTGAAGTAGCACCATGCTCTACAGACTGTGCAACCTGTAACTCTTCAGCATGGTCACACAGGAAGTCGGGAATGTTGTTTCCAAGAGTTCCAGTACCCTAGGATCGGCCACATTATGTGGACTCACTGAAAAGCACCAGCTCTTATCAGACATTTTTTCATTGGCTCCAGTTTGTTTATTTTCCCTTGTGGTGCAATCAGAAGCACATTGGATCAACATTGTGGGAGACCCAAGTTCAGATCCCACGTAGAAACCAAAAAGTAATCATGTTTGCATGAACAGTGACAAGTGCGATTCAGAGGTTGCATTTTTGACTCTAACATTAAATTTGTACTCCACTGATGGTTCGGTTTAGGTTTGGAGTTTGGTTTGGAGGGTAGAGATTACAAAATATGCATTCCTTTTCGCTGTATCACAGCCTGTAATAAAACATCTCACTTTACATCTCGTTTTGGCACCTTTCTGTGCACATTACAGCCATAAAATGGAGCTCACACTCACACATACTGTATACCCAACAGCACTTACCACTTTTGTCTCTTGGGGCAGTGTTTAGAATTTCGGTAGGCACAGACCCATTTTAGCTAAAGAAAACTCAACCTACTACTTCTGATTTCTCTGTGAGATCAGTCTGAACTCTTATTACTGTTCATGCGTAGGGTTAGGGTTTGGAACAAATCCCTATAACAGGGATTTTAAAAAGTATAACATTTTGTTGTGCTACAGACATGAATGATACTTCAAAATATGTGGCTTGTTGAGAAGAGATGTGCTTTTTTTCCTAAGCAATTACTTTTACTCTTCCACCCAGAACCACATAGCAAAACCTTGTAACTGTAGAACAACATACTAACAATCACTCAGAACACCTTAACGTCATAGCAACACCCCAGCAAACACCTAGAACACATCATGGTGACATGTTTAACATGCCTTTCAGGACAGCTCAAATATCCTTTTGGATTTGTAACAATCTTGTTGGAAGTATTTTTTATGTGGATTAAATCCAATTAAATGTGTGTGTCATGCTCAGTAAAACAAAAAACAAAAACAAACAAAAAACAGCTTTAATAGCAATGAGAGGCACTGGACATTACCTCTATTCATTTCTCTACCTCTCTCCCTTCTTCCACCATTCCTCCCCCCTCCAGCCACAGCTGTTTATGGACCCCAGCAGCCTAAAAACAGATTAATGGAAAAGGCACAGCAGGAGAGGATAAGGGTAACACACTGTCCTGTCCTGAATGGGCAATACAGTTGCTGTAGCACAGAAATTAGACATCAATTCTTAATAATTTCCTAAAAGCATCCAAAAGTATTTTATAGTATGTTTATTTGGCGCACACATCATGAGTCTTTAAAAATATAATATAGCTCTTTAATACACAATATAGACATATTTGGACAATTTAGAGGGTCTATTAAATTGTCTAGTGCTAAAATACCACCAGCAATAGCTATAATGCAAAAATGCAATTTTTTTAATGTTAGTTCATTCAAATATGATTGTTCATTGTTAGATCATGTTGGTTCATGGAGCCTTAACTAATGTTAACAAGATCAACTTTTGATTTTAAAAATGTATGTAGAAATTAACATTAATAAATGCTGTAAAAGTATTGTTCACACTTAGTTCATGTTAACTCATATTGATAATGTAATTAAATGGAACCTTATTGTAAAGTGCTACTAATGCAATTCACACACACATACAAAATTATTGAATATGAATAATAATATAATGAATAACCTTTTTCAATTTCTGATTTCACTTACAATATTTTTTCGTTGGTTTAAAGTGTTGTAACTGTCTGAAGACAGTAAAATAGTAAATACATAAATAGATAAATAAAAGTCTCATTAAAAAAAAAAACCTTTTCTTGAAAAAAATAGTAGTTTGGAATGATTTTTAAAAATTATTATTCACTAAAAAAAAAAAAAAGCAGTGAAACAATTTTGTTTTAAAATATAATTAAAATTGTAAAACCTTTTGTCCACCAGATATATATATATATATAAATGATTAAGTTGTCACTCATGTGTATTCAAGAAACAGTGTTTAAATACCTTTTACTTGATGGTTACACAACTTGAAAAATTATCATTATTTTTTATATATTAATCTATAATTTATTATTATTATTTTTTTTTTTTTACAATTTATAAAACATATATTTCTACTAACTTGATTTTTTTATTATTTCTCATTTTTAACACCTTGGACAACATTATATGATATTAATCCTTACATGTCAAGGACTATATCTTTTAGCAGAAGCATGGAACTAATTAATTATTATAAAAATAATTAATTGTAAAATGAAAGTTTGTGTACTTAATAATTTTATTTGGTAGTAAACATTTTATAAAATCAACAAGGTATTCAAGGCAGAGCAATTTAAGGAATATCACAGAGGCAAGAGTGCTGTTATACTGAATATCAGTGTAGCTGTGATTCACTTATAGGTAATTGCAGCCGAGCTGATATTAAGTACAACGTCACAATTGTGAGTGTGATATGTTTTCATATAGCAGTTCTATAAAATGATACTTACTTTTAAGTCAAAATTTGTCCAGTTAGTTTATATATCCTTTCTCTGTGTTTGACAAACACAGACAATCAGAGTGATACATGCAATGAAGTGCCCTTGTGCTGCCATCTGAAACATCAATAATCTTGGAATGCCGCTTGTCCAATAAAATCTGAGGACTGTAAGTAACTGTGCTACACACTGTGCCAAACAACGTCCTTTAGCTGTGACTATATTCACAATAGAGCACAGCATCTTATACCTTATTTCTCAAATATTACATTGAGCGGGCTATGAAGTAGAGAGTAGCAGAAGTTGAACGTTTGTAAGATGGAAAATCATCTATTAGACTCTTTGTTGAGCATCAAGAAAATGTGTGTTTTTAACTAATGGTTAATGTATTGTTAGATAAATATATTTGACAATGTTCACATGAAGATATGTGTATGTATATGCATGACTTATTGGAATGAACAGCTTGTGTGTGTATGAGAGGAGACATGAGAGAATGTGTGAGTGTATGAGGAAGGGAAGTACTCGACACATTCCAGTGCTATGGCTAGTGAATGATGTGATTCTCTCTTTCTCACATGCGGGTGGTGTTTTTAGAACCTTACGCTGCTATAAGGAGAGGAGGGTGATGGTGGACCATTAATTTGGCCCAGCTGGATTTCTGTCGTTGCTAATTGGTGCAAACGAGGGGAACCTGAGATTGGTAGGGCACGAAAACAAGCACTTCCAAAGGGGCAATGACTTGGGCCACTCCCCTGTACACATCCCTGGTTACCACCAAACATTTACCTATATTGAATTTCTGTTATACAGTCTTTTTACACTGTCAACCCAAACTCCTACTTAATTTTCAATGTGTGTGAAACTTTCAGAATTTAATAAAATATTTAACAAGCATTACATATTGTTACTTATTAAAAGTTATTGATAAAATTATCATTAGTTCATTTTCCTTGAAAAAAGTGGTTTTATACAGAATTCTGTATTCATTTAGATTTCACCTGGGTCTTTTTCAACCCATATTTACATTTTATAGGGATAAGTCACATATGCACTTTAGGGTTAAATTAATGTTCCTGGTTATACAAGTTAAGCTCTATCAACAGCATTGGCGGAAAGCTATCATAACAGAAAATACAGTTATACACTTACACTTACACTTACACTCCCATTACACTTGCTATGGGCAAGGCAATGGGATACTGTAAATGTTAAAGATAACATTTGTTTTACAGTGCACTTCTGTAATGACTATGTAAAGGTGATAAACAATGTCATTTTTGCACAAGGATACCAGAAAAGGACTATTTTGACCATTTATATTCTTAGCAGATGATTTCTTACCAAAGTTAACTACAACAAAATGGACATCTACAGTAATAATTGATTAAGTTGCAATAGCAAAACTATTTCATAGTTATTTAAGTGTAAGGTGATTCTACTTTTAAAACATGCTTCTAGATGACACTAAAGAATGCAGAGGTAAGTGAAGATATAGTGATTTACATGCTAAATAATTGATTGACTCATTGGCGCAACAATGAGTATTCATGGCATATGTGAGAGGGGGAGCTTGTGACACCAATATATCCATTGTTTGCCTGGATTCACAGAGCTTGAGCGTGGAAGAGAGGGTGTGTCTTGCTTCAGCTGATAATTCAAGACAATGTGTCTGCAACTGCCTGTTATCAGTCTGTCATATTTTTATATTTGTGTTATGACTGATGGACATTTTTCTTCTGATCAAACTCCACTCTTTTAGTTCAGACCCACTAACCTCAGTTTACTCTACAACGCACTATCACTACGATGAGCAAGAGTTTATTACTTAAGGAAGTGTGGGGGACCTGGCTATTGGCCATGTTTGTTAAAAGATAGTAGAAACTGTGTTAAGGCAATATAGAGAACAACAGTGACGGCCCACTTTTTCAGCTAAAGTATTTTCCCCATTCGTGTGCTTAACAAGGATATAAAACAAAACTTAAATAAAGAGTTCTAAGTCATGAACAAAACCAATCAGCTTGAAGATTAATCATAACATAACAAATGCTTCATGGGATACTTCATGGGAATGGGCAGTTTCTGTTTAGCTTTTTTGACAAGATTTATGTATCAATGTTAACACTGACTTGTTTGATTGGTGCATCTCTCTTCAGGATTATGGCTAATGTAGAGAAAATTCATCTTTGGGCATTTGACTAATACACCAACATGATCACACAGGAAATCGACATGTTGCATCTGAAAGTTAATTTTCCCTGAAATCAATCCCATTTGGTCGAATTACTGACAAACGGCATCCCCATCAGACATTTTTGTGTCAATTCAAGTGTGAACACATTTCCCTCCAGCGATACTGAGAGCGCGTTGCATGAGACATGGGTTCTGGTCCTGGAGGAACCAGAAAGTAATCACTTTTACACAAACAAACAGCATGGTTCAGTGATTGCATTTTCGCATTAAAATTACAGTTTTACTCCACTGACGGTTAGGTTTAAGGTTGGTCTTTGGTTTAGGAGGTTGAGTTAATAAATATACATTCCTGTTAATGTAACGGGAGCCAGATGGTCTGCGATAGCGGTGCGGTTTGTGTAAACATCACTCCCCTGACCTCAAGAGGTGCACTAGCGACTGATGTTCAATAACACTTTAAGCTGCGGCCACTGGGGGGCATTGGTTTGAATTTTGATGAGCACAGACCGATTTCAGAAGCAGAACTTTCAACCTACTGTTGCCAGAGTCACAGTGTGATCAATAAGATTAAACACAACTTTTTAAAAGTTGAAATTATACTTGATTTGTGGCTTGTACAAAAGCACATATCATTGTTTGACAAGCTCTGAGCCTATGATTGGTCAGTCTCGAAATGTGTAAATGTTATCTAAAAAAAAAAAAAAAAATGTTATTGGAGAAAAGGAATAAAACTTATTCTGGAACCTTTCTGTGCGCTCATTGAAAAAATTGAGAAGCAGTCCTAATATTAAGAATAATTAGATTTAGTGCATATAAATGATGTATTATATTGAATCTTTATGTCTGGCTTTTGGAAGGGTGCTTATCTATCTCAGACAGCTTTTTTATTTTAAAAGAGTTTATTGAGGACAAAGGTGAGGTTTGAGGGTTTGAGGGTTATGTGTTTGAATGCTATGGGAATTAATTCAGCAGGAATATCCATGCACATCTGGGGTCATCATGTGGAGGACAGCTCAGGAAGAAAGTGTCAGTCTTGACTAGACCAAAGGACAACAGAGCATGACTTGACAGCCACTATCAATGGCCTCGTAAATCACCAGAGCATGAACACACACACACACACACACACACACATGCACACACACACACAGAGAGAGAGAGAGAGAGAGAGAGAGAGAGAGAGAGAGAGAGAGAGAGAGAGAGAGACTTTTAGTATCTCCAAAGGTCTTCTCTTCAACACTAAAAAGATGTTCAACCAGGAGTGTCAAGCATTTTTCTTGTTCTTTTTCCAGTGGCAGTGCTGGCTCCCAAGGCTAAATAAGACATAACCAAAAGAAAACAAAGCACTTTTTAACTTTGTTTCTTAGTATATGTTTTAAATGTGTTAGTCTACTGGTGTAGTCTGTAGAGCTTCGGGACACAGGTTCAAACACACACACACACACACACACACACACACACACACACAGATATATTAACCTAGATAGATATATAGATAGATAGATAGATATATAGATAGATAGATAGATAGATAGATAGATAGATAGATAGATAGATAGATAGATAGATAGATAGATAGATAGATAGGTAGATAGACAGACAGACAGACAGACAGACAGACAGACAGACACACAAAGAAATGAAATGGATTGTCTTTATAAAATACAAAGTTAAAATGTTCCTCCACAAATAACTTGCAATTTTATGTTTCAACCACAGATGTCGATATAGAGCCCAGAAATCCTTAGTGCAAATTTTATAATACAAGCGAAATTACAACTGAACTTGATAGCCATTCTCATGTATTTTCCTTGAATGGAAAAGAGCAGCTTTCACATTTTGGTAATAACTATTTTATAACTTTATTTTTTTTACATGAGTTTCAAGCTATGTGTGTGGGTAGATTATGACTGAATTTTCTTTTTAATGCAAATGATCTGTGGAATCTGGTCTGGACTACATTTAGACATATAAATGGATAATTTCTGCCACACCATTTAGACTTATTTATAATTGTGCAAAAAAATGATCAAAGATACAAATGGGGGAAGTTTCTGTAAAAATCCCTATACTTTGAATAGACGTGATACTGTAGCATCGCAGCATGATACATTTTCTGGCACACACACACAGAAAAGCAAAAAATATACTCTGTAGTCTTAAAAAGGTAATTAACTCTGAACGAGAATATTTTATTAAAGCTATGTGAAGGATTCAAGCATACAAGCATCAATTGGAATAGCTCTAATGAACCTAACTGCATTGACAGACTGCATTTGACTGCTGCTATGAGGCCTACACAGTGACGAGAACACATAGGCCTCTGTTTTGTTGACACAGTGAACAAGCCAAGATCAATCTGCCGCTCTCTGAAAGGAAAATGTAATCATGCTGTTCGGCTGCCGTTGTCTCTGTCTGGCCTAATCAGCAGCCATTTTACCTTCACCCACTGCATGCTATAGAGCAAAGTCCAGCCTTTATCTATGTCTAACCTGCACACTATGAAATGCTCTCTGTGACACATGCTTGCTCTCTCTCTCTCTCTCTCACTCTCTCTCTCTCCCTTTTCCTGCTCTTGTTTATGTTCTTTTTCTGGCTCTGTTTCTTCACTGAAATCTGTTGGAGTGACAGTTAAACTGTCCCTGAAAATAGTTTATGGGTTTAATTATGTATACAAATAAATAATAATAAAAATAAAACACTAAAAACAGATCATACTTTAGATCATAGGGAACTATACACTGCAAAAACAACACAATGGTCAATGCCTTACATAAATGAGTTTTTTTAAAGATGTAACTGTATAGTCAGAATTGCAAACGTTTAAAAGCAAGTAAAGTAACAATTTTAGATATGTGTCTTTTCTAATTACCAGTGTTAGGTATTTACTCCAAAAATAAATTGCAATCAGATTACCTTGCTGATTACATTATTGTAAAAAGTACTCACACTTCTAATTATATTACTTTAAAATTACTTTTTAAAACATGTTTAACAGAAATACTTTTGGTTTCCACTCAACATGTACAACATAATATCCGTTTCCTTCTTGTTCATTGTTGCATGCAACATAAATAGTTTTGGAATATGTGTAACCCAAGTAATGTACTTAAAAGTAATTAACCTAATTTAATTTCAGGAACTGTAATCGGATTACAATAATTTAAAATGTAATGGTTAACACTACTTTTGACTAAAAAGCAATTCGATTACAGTAACTAATTACTTTGTAATCATATTACAACCAATACTGCAAATTACGTTAGTAATAACAATAAATATATGTCAGTACAATCAGCTGCTTAAAATAATTACACATAATGGACATATAGTTAATTAATTAATTAATTAATTTAAATGCACAGCTACAGAAACACTCAAATTAAGTGTGACCGAATATAATTTCGATTGCAACTCAAACTGAACATGTGTAATATGTTTATGGACCATTTATCAGTACAAATGTCTCAAATGTCAGCATTAATAAAATGAAAAGGAAAAAAGGAAAGTCTTAATCCATCTGCCCAGAGGCACACCTTAGATTACATAAACCTGACATCCAAGTAATTGCCTGTGGCATGAACAGGGTGGTGCACTGTGAGGCCCTTCAGTGCGCTTCTTTAAAGAACACTAGTTAAAGTCAACAAAGCACACCCCTCCTACAGGATACAGTTAAGGATGCTCCTCTTGTCATTTGCATAGCACATCTTCTGGGAGAGCCAGGCATGTTTTTTTATCTCTCTCTTTTTCCTTAATATTCTATTTCCCTCTCTCTGCTTCACTCTTTCTCGCTCCTACTTTATGAGTCACCATTCACTACCATTGCATTGGACAGAGAGAGAAAGGGGGAAATGGGTAGACAGAAATATAGAATTAACAAACAAGACAGAGCTAATCAGAAATGTGGATATATTAAGTGATTTTATACACAATTTTGGTCTTTTACCAAGTGTTTTTTATAAGGTCCTGGTGTCATATCTGAAAGAACGGAAGTTATTAATCACCTAGATGCTGTACAGTAAAAGTGCCAACGTCATATATGTTTTTTCCACTATCAGTATGACTACTTATGGCACCTGTCGCACTTTAGGAACACTGCTGCTACTATTGTATAACTACTATTTGACGTGGACAATTGTATGAAGTGGTTCTGATATGGTTCATGATCAGGAAATGTTGTTTGACTTGTCTCTTTGAATTTGATATTGCTTTTGGAACCCAGTAGGAGTAAGGCAGAATGTTAGGGTTAATGTTAGCCTCAGTCACCGTTCACTTTATTTGTTTGTAGAAAAAAAGATATGATGAAAGGGAATGGCGACTGAGGCTAACATTAACCCTAACAACTCCTTTTGTGTTCCACAACAAAAAAGAAAGTCATACGGGTTTCAGGGCGAGTAAATGAAATGTTTGCATTTTTTAACTTTGGTTAATTTGGGTCATCACTTTCTACAGAAAAGGTAAGTTCCAGTTTAGTCACGATGGGAAGGGCCCTCTGTTCCTAATTTACCATTGTGTCACCCTGGAAACCATATCAGTTCATTATTGGCTATCTTATCAGGTTAGTGCCCCAACAGCAAGGTCCCTTTGTGTTTCTCATGAAGAAATAGCTACTATAGATTCCCACCAGGAGACCCAGGGCAGAGTCTACTTTACCTTCTCTCTCGTTCTCTAGCTGTGTCTCTCTTTTATACTTCCCTCACTTTTGCATGCAATCTGCTCTGCCTTTGAAAAAGCTCTAGAGCAATGTGACAAGAGAGAATGGTTTCACAGCCCTCTGCGATAAAGCAATGAACACAGCTGAACCACAGCTTGAGAGAAAGAGGGAAAGAGAAAAAGTAACAGGGTGGAATATTTCACACAAAAATAGAAATAACACAATAAAATGCTTGTCTGACAATTATTACAAAAATGTCCTTGCGGTCCCTTGAGGTATATATGATCTAGTTATTCATTATGGCCGGATGCTCTTGGGTCTATAAACGATGACTGCATTATTATCCTGACAGATGGAACATGTCTACAAGGTAGTTGTTATTGCTCTGCTTTTTTTACTGTCCGTTATACACTATTATTGATTTGTGAATTAAAGGGAGACCAGGGCTAGTTGTCACACAAGTTACAAGGACTGTATCTCAGTTATTATAAGGTTTTGAGGATGTTAGTTTCAAACACCTAAATAGTTTCAACTATTTAACTCCATTTTCAGCATATTTTGTAACAGCTGTCATGTAAACAGGTGAACACATTAAACCACACTGGCATCAAGAAAGAATCAACTTCAAGTAGATTTTAACTAAAAGGTTAAACTGGGTTCTCAAAACAAGTGTTTTTCTAAAATATCACGTTGGGGAAAGTTGCCACATTTTTGTTCAGGCAAGTTGTCAAATATGTTTTGTATGTTATAATTGTAAGTTTATTTAATTCGTTTTTTTTTTTTTGTTTTGTTTTTTTAGCTATTTTGGCCCAAACAAGAGACATTTCTACATTTTTGCTGATTTATTCATTGTTTTTGTGTTTAAATTTAGCTGAAAAGCCTATACTAGGCTGTCTAATGCAGGGTTATATTGTGACAACATACCCCAGATAGACTTTAAGGTATGTGCTTATACAGAAACTGACTTTCAAAGGTGAACCTACCCTTAAAAATATCAGAGTAGAAAGTGTGAAAACTAGCCCCAGTCTTACTTATTTAGGAATGTATATTGGGTAAACTCAGGTAAATTATGTAAATTTTTGATCTTATTTAGAAAAGTGGCCCATTTACCCTGTTACTCAAATGTACCCTTAAGCTTTAGACTCAACTTGCTCTCAGTTTTCACACTAAATCTAAACTAATTCAAATCTGATCACAAATCAGCTTAATTATTTCCAGATACTACAATTCTGCATTATTCTCCAGCTCTGTGATGAACAGGGCACACGTATTACTTATTACTGTGTCCTTCTGTTCAAATGCTCTGAACATTTCTAAGAGTTGGTGCTTAATCTATTCTAAGAATCATTGCTGTTTCAAGATTGGGTAGACTGATTGTGTTTGAGTTGGAAATTTTCTGTCATTTTCAAGTTAGATTTTTCAGTGCATAATTTGTCAAATTTGAAAATTACTAAATGTAATACATAATTAAAGAACTCCAAAGCATATCTCAGATTTCTTTTTTTGTTTAATATGAAAAGAACATAAAAACATTAAGAACATACCATAAACCAATCAACCACATATAGCAATATATATAGATATATATTAAGACACTTATATCTTCTAAGCCAACAGACAAAAAGCTGGGTTTAAATAAACATAGTCTTTTAAAACTAAACAGTACAAGAACATATTCTGACCTACTTTCTTACAAAATTCAAATAATTTGCAAGAATTTGTTTACGACATGATGGCTTGACAAGACGTTTTTAATTAAAGCTGGCTTAAAATTTAGGAAGGAGGAGAGAGAGACCTCACAACAACACATCATGGCAATTTCATCAGGGTTTGCATAATTTTCTGATAAAAAGGTAGTTACAAAGCATTGCTGTAACAAAACGATCTCACAACTCCCCAGTAGTGAAGAACAGAGAGGCCACTAGTGCAAAGTATTGTATAGATATGGCCCTTAGTGCATTGTCTGCTGATCTTTTAGTAACAGCTACAGCTGAGCTTTGCAGACTTGGTGGCACCTAGAATAACAGTGGAACTGATGCATACTGAAAGCATTTGACATCTTTTTCGTGAATATTATTGCCTGCATTCTAGAAGAAAAAAAGAATTGTTTGGTTTACCACAGTTTTATCTTTCTTTGTCAAACTTTTATCTTTTATATATTAAACAAATACATTTTTACTGAAGCACAGAATATACAAAATGACTTCATTCATGGCCAAATGTAAAAAAGTAATTTCTTCAGTTTCTTTAAGAGACAAGAATGGTACATACTCTCCTTAGGGAAAAGGTGTGCGCTGTGTTAGTGCACTTAAACTGACACGTGTTACGCTGTAACACAAGACAAGAATTTCCCTGTAACACAGTAACACCTGCTCACAGCAGTAACCGGAACTCAAACATGTTCGCATTCTATATCCTCTCATAATTGTTTAATGTAACTTCACAACACAAATTCATAAAAGATATATTAAATTCTTCCCTTCATAAATAAATGCATGACTCCTGCTCCCCCAAACATTTGCAAACAGTATATACACATGGCATCATTTGTATACATCTTCTGGGTACATCTTCTTTACATCCAAAACCCAAGGTTTAGTTCCTGAATATATAAGAATTCAGAAAAATAATATTACTCAACTGGATCTGGGGAAAAGAAAAAAAAAAAAAAAAGATTTTTTTTTTTTTTTTTAAAGCTTGATGTTGTGAAGATGCAAGAATTCTGTCTAAATAGACAGCCATTAAGAGTCTGTAGAGTTCAAATAGCTTGATTTGTTTTGACACATTATGATGCATTGAGGACAGACCTGCTGTAGAGGGTCTGGTAGTAGGCACCAGAGTCAATGGCAGATGGGCCTGCACTGTCGTAGATCTGTTTGGAGGGCACAGGAGAAGATGTTGTGTAGCTGTTGTAAGCCATCACCTGGTCCTGGTAGGACTTGAAGTCCATCTTCTGTTCATTGGACATGAGATTTGTGATGGAGAATGGATGGTTGAAATTGTAGTGGGGGTCCATGGACTTTAGTGGGTCGTTCTGCAGATCCAGATGTTGCATGGGGCTGGCCAGTAGATGTGGGCTTCCACCCATACCCTGAGAGTGCAGGTGAGAGCTAGAAGGGGCCATGGAAGAGGACACTGAAGACTGAATGGGCACTGGTGAACTGTGTGAAAGGCTGGGTGGCTGAGATGGGCAATCCAGCTGCACCAGGCTCCTCTGCTGCTCATCTGAGGCTGATCCAGGATGGGAGCTGTCAGAATGGGCTGAGTCTGCACCCTCTGAGCTTGTGGCAGGGCTGTGCTCTTCCTGCATTCCCTCCCCTCCGTGCCCACCCTTGGCACTGCCACCCTCCTGAGACTTTGCTGTGCTCTTCTTTCCCAATTTATCCTCGATCTTGAAGCGCTTCTGGCGACGCAGGTAGCAACCATTCTCAAACATGTTTCCTGAATTGGGATGCAGCGCCCAGTAGGAGCCCTTGCCAGGCTTGTCGGGCGAACGTGCCACTTTGACGAAGCAATCGTTGAAAGACAGAGAGTGACGGATGGAGTTCTGCCAGCGCTGCTGGTTCTCGCGGTAGTATGGGAACAGATCCATGATCCACTGGTAGATTTCGTTGAGTGTTAGCATCTTACTGTTGGACTGCTGAATAGCCATGGTAATGAGGGATATGTAGGAGTATGGTGGCTTTGCGTGGGTCAGAGACCGACGGTAGGGCTTTGGCACCTCCTTAGTCCGGTTTAGGGAGGTAGGAGAGGGGTAGCTGATCTGGGTCATAGGCTGACCCATGCTCTGGTAATGGGAGAGGGGACCCAGGGAGGAGGCAGAAGAGCCCAGTTGGGTCAGAGAACTGGGGTTCAAAGAGGAGCCTACTGGGGACAAGCTCATGTGGTTGGGGCCTCCACCCATGCTGGTCAATGGGGTGCTGTTGAGACCTGCACCGGGGTAGCCCATATTCATGGTGGTTGCGGAACAGGCCGAGTTCAGATTTATGTAGCTGTTCAAGCTGCTCATTGAGTTCATGGCACTCTGAGATGAGTACATCTAAAAGAAAATAACAGAGGAAATGAATGTTTCCTCTTAAATTCATTATCAGCTACAATTTTGCAACGATAAAACAAAATCCTACAGTATGTAAACACACATGCAAATAGGAAAAGGTGACGCTGATCCACCTGGGACTTCTCAATTTTAAATGAACTGCCTATATTATATATTTAACTTGGTGGCTAAATATTTTTAATACAAAAGTCTATATACAATTTACGTTTATTTTTATTCTAAATAAGTTTCATGGGTATTGCTATAGATATAAAGGCTCAGCGTTTTCTTTAAATATTTTGTATTGTTTATTTTCAATTCGTTTTTAAATATAAAACCATGTATTAGTTACAATTGCATCACGGTCGCTGTGAGGAAAACGGTTCAGCAAAATTAGAACATAATAGAATCCCAAAAATTTGAATTGCGAAATCAAACAAAAATAAAAATGATAAAAAAAAAAAAGGCGTAGGCCTAAATACATTTAACTGGAAAACTAGCCATGACAAAAGTAGGATACAAATCAATGGCTCATTTTAGATATATATTCGCAAATGCGGAACGAAGTAAATGAGAAATTCGTTTTTATGATTTAGGTGTTTTAATATTTAAAGCTAAGAAGCATTTAACATTTAAAGGTTATTTTAAATGACTAATATTGTACTCTTTTTTTATTTTAAAACTTTTTTTTCTACTTTACAGAACGTACAGAATTTATATCTATCTATCTATCTATCTATCTATCTATCTATCTATCTATCATATTGCTATATATATATATATATATATATATATATATATATATATATATATATATATTCCTCCAGAACAATATATTATATCTTATTTATAACAATATTGAAGACTTTTCCAAACGTACCTCATTTGCCTCGCTGTAGAAAGCATTCCATTCAGGAATTTCATGAGATTCCATCTTCACAGAGCTCAACATCCCCGAATAAAGTTGTACCTCGAAAGAAACGGGACAGTGTCAGGAGAGCAAACCGTGGTAAATGTCCTCTCTTTGGGGGGGTTTAATTAAAAACTAAAACAATCTTCCACAAGACGACAAACTTTATAATTCCGCAACCACCGAATCCACGTCATTCAACAGCATGAACTGTAAAATATAAAATGTTTTTGAATGTTCTTCTCTTGGTTTTAAAGGATTCTCTTTTCTTCAGTCCCGTGGATCAATTAGTTGTTTTCTCATGATTAATTAGTTCACTCAGTTTTGGTGAAGCAGGAGCAGTGTGTCCTAAACATTTTCAATGTATCCTGAAAAAGCCCGAACTGAAGCTGCAGCGGAGACGTGGCCAGTGAGATGACTCTGTCAGGTCGCTATGGGTAAGTACAGTAAGAAAGTCTAACCTCCAGGCTTTAAAACGCACGCAGGTAAGGGACCGCCCCGAGAGGCCATTTGAATAGTGTCCCGGGACTCAGGAAGAGATCCCGAACGGTCTCTCTTGCCCCCTGCTGCTGCTCTGTATATTGGCTGTATACATGCATAACAGACAGACATATAGATAGATAGATATAGATATACAGACAGAAAGCAAGACAGACAGGACGCTTTTATTCTTGAGTAGGGAGTGCTTTTGATTTGACGTCAGCATAAAACATCTTCATCAGTCAGTCATTTGATGGCTGGCTCTGTCATTAGTGATGTGCTCAGGGTGTTGTAAGCTCATCAAGGTTTAAATGCATCACGAGCCGTGTGGGGGTTCCACATTAGCAATGTGAGGTGCCAGTTTCAAAAGTTGTTAAATCCCCTCGGCTATCACTTTCACGTCGGCCACAGTAGGCCTATATAGGCCAAACGAAGGACGGTGATTAATTCCCGCCATTTAAAAATTACGATCCACATGCCGTCTTTTCACAAACCAAATCTCTTGGACATTTTTCGGTCCTAAAGAAAATTAAGCAAACTATAACCAAATCAAAACAGTTTTCAGCTACTAACTTGATTGCTATTATAAGCATTGAGTAATTCGGAAAATATAAGCAAATTATGAAAAAACTTTTTTTTTTTCTCAGCGTAGACACATTTTATTTGTATTTTATAAACAGCTTTTTTTTTTTTTTTTTTTTTTTTGCGAGTTAAAAAGTTAACAAGTTAACGCTAATGACGACTGGCAAGGGCCTGACTTTAAATGACCCGTGGAAAAGGACCACCGATGCACAACTTACGTCTGAGAATACACATCTCGTTGTTAGACGCAGACAGGAACATCAGAATGTCAATGCATTTCCTAATGGCTAATGAATGGAGATGTAATTGGCCAATTGGCGGGGGGTCGACAGGATTAGTTTCTAAAAGAGAAGACAGCTGACCACCAAAATGTGACTTTAAAAGAGATAGCACCCCACCCCCCCCCCCCCCCCCACCCCCAAAAAAAGTTCTAAATGAAACAATGAATGTGGTATTTTAAATAATTTTCAATAAAAATGATCAATTCTTTTTCTTTACTTTATCTTATCTTATCTTATCTTATATCAGATCAGCCTCGGACTGTTAAACCATTCACATCACTATGCAAAGTGATCCCTCAAGACTTGATGGGCGATTAACAAAAATAGGTTTAAGGACTACAATCTTGAAAATGAAAGCAACTGTTCCTTTCATACAAGACAAGAAAAAAATGGCTTGAAAAATTGAAGACCCGTGGCACGCTTTATTCATCTTTTCTGCCTGAATTTCTCCTTATTCATTCACTGTCATTAAATGGTGTATTGGGGAACACGCATGCGACATGCGAGCATCCTCCTGCTGTCTCAGGGCTTTTGTAGAGTAATGCAGAGGCGCATCGTTCATTAACACCTCTATAATTGGATAACAATAAGTCTTAATGGGTGACACTAATGGAGGAAGCAGAATATTAGAAACGTGTTTTAGGGTTTTAGTCAGTAAGTATGATGGGGCCAGTTCCTAATAGCCTGAAAATACAGAGAATTGAGAGATTACGAGAATGGAAACCTACAAATAGCCTAACTAAATAGGATTTCTCCCTTTTGAATGCCAGAAAACATTCAGTTTGGGCAAAACTCAATATTAAACATCTCATAATGATGAGAATACTATTTTTTATATATATACACACACACACACACACACACAGTGTTGGAAGGGTTAATTTTGAAATGTATTCCACTACAGATTACAGAATACATGCTGTGAATTGTAATTTGTAATCAGTAACGTATTCTAAATACTTTGGATTACTTCTTCAGCACTGGTAGATTCTTTCACTTGTTTTGACAAAATAAACATGTTAAAAATACATTCTCTAAAAAACCTAAATATCTTATGCAATGTTGATTCTAAAACAAGATCAATCAAATTTAACTTGTAAGGATTTTTAGATATTTTTACAGGAAAACAATAAAAAATATATAATAAAAAAATACGATTTTTGGCCTAATATCAAAGGTCTTACTAGAAAAAAGAAATTATGATCCAACGATTTTCTTCATAAAAAAATATAATCATGCCTGGTAACATGCATGTAAAATGGTTAGAAATAGCAGTTCACTGTAGCTTAGCTTAAAGCTGACAATTTACACAAGGTTTATTTCTATTTCTTCTGCTCCAAACGTACTTCAAACTTACTTCTCTGTCTGCTTGTACGAATGTAAAGCATCATAAGAAAGTGTTTCACCGCTGTTCAAATGCACTTTGGATCACATCATTTCTATGTATAAATGTTTTCCATCTGAAAGGACTAAATATTAAATTAAACAATTGACAATAAAATGCAAAGTAATCTCTTCAGTAATCAAAATACTTTTTGAATGTAACTGTACTCTAATTACCAATTATTTAAATTGTAACTGTAGTGGAATACAGTTACTTATATTTTGAATTTTAAATATGTAATCCCGTTACATGTATTCAGTTACTCCCCAACCCTGTATATGTATATATGTGTGTGTGTGCACTACCAGGCAAAAGTTTAGGGTCACTTATTCTTTATTTTCATTGTTTTTCTTCACATTTTATAATATTTGTAAAGTAATCTAAACTATGTAATTACAGAAATGGAACTGGAAATTATGATGTGATTATAAAAATACAAAATAAATCAAAACTGTGTTATATCTTTCTAGCATCTTCAAAGTAGTCATCCTTTGCATAGAAAGTGATTTTAGGGACTTGGTAATGTTGCTGGACTATTTAACAGTTTAATGTAACATAATCAACAGTTTTCCTCTCTCAGTGGCAATATGTTGGTAGAATATTTCCATCTGCTGGACAAATGATAGCACAGCAAAGAGGCACCCTGTCGAAAAATGACCAGATTTCACCAATTCATAGATGTTTCTTCCTTCTTGCAAATGAAAAGTTCCTCTTGTTGTAGGTCACAGATATAATTACAGTCACATAGTTTTACTGTTCCCTAGATGTAAAATATCAAGCATGTTTTACAAAACGGTGCTGTCAATTACAGACCTAAATTGTGAAGTTTGAAATCATGTCCTTTCTATACACGAACATAGCAGATAAGCAGAGAGTAAGAAAGCAAACATTCTCTAACCTTGAACAGTTTTGGAATATCCAACAGATATAAAAACAACTCAATAAGGCCAAGTCCAAAGCAGTTTCCTCCCATTATTAGGTCATGCAATTCCAATGCTGTTCGGTGTATAGTCTTATATTTAAACTACACTGTAAAAATGTTTGACCAGATAACCTAAAATGTACTTTAAGTGGTAAAAATCTAATTCAGCTGATGCTATTTACATAAACAAACCTGATGATACTGGGTTTCAACAATGAATTACGCTCAAAAATTGTAATTCCAAGGGTCAGATCAGAGAGCTCTGTAACGTTGCGTTCACTTTTAACAGTGTAAACAAAATGTACTGAGTTCATAAGAAATGACAGACCCAAAGGTTGAGATCCAGGAACAAAAAATAACCTTTTATTTTTTTATTTTATCATGGGGCAAAATTTACACCCTGGATCAGATTTTTAGGGATACTTTAATGTAAAATACTTAATTTTATCCATTTATATAAAATCCAAATATATTTTTTATTTGTTACCCATAAATTTAAATCAGCATCACCTCATTTTTTTGTTGTTGTTGATAAAATGTATTAGGCGTAGAATTAAATATTAGAAAACATATCAGATGTTACATCATTAAAGGGAATTTTTTTTGCCCCTACATTTTGAATTATGGGGGCATTTGTCACATTTAGTGGCATTCCCCATTAATTTCTAAATCTGTTGAGATCATATTAGAGCAAGAACAGAGTTTATTAAACTTAAGACTGTCTAGGATAAAAATAAAGGAATAGTAGTAGTAGTTTTAATAATCACACAATCTAAAAAAATTATTTTTTATGAATGTTTTTTTTTTTTTAATACAAACAACAAAATCATTGGCAAATTATGCATCATTTATAAATGATGCAACATTATAAATTAAATACATGTAATTTATAATACGATATTTATATAACGGATTAATTCAAAACAGCTAAACCACTTAAATCTTAGCCTTAAAGGAAAATTCCAGGATCAATACAAGTTAAGCTCAACCGACAGCATTTGTGTCATAATGATAAACACTAAATTAATTTCAACTCATACATCCTTTTCTTAAAAAAAAAATAAAATAAAAAAAAAATCTGGGTGAAGAAGTTACAGTGAAGAATTTACAATGGAAGTGAATGGGGCCAATCCGTAAACATTAAAATACTCAGTTTCAAAAGTATAGCCACAGGACGTAAATATTATTGATGTATGATGAATTCATTTACTAACCTTTTCTGTGTAATGTTATATCCAATTTTTCAACTTCGTTGCCATAACGACACAACAATGTAAACCCTAAAATACCAAAATGACAATTTAAACAAGTATTATTTAAGCTCAAATAATACAAGTTTTAACAGAAGAATTCATGTGCTTTTTAGAAAATATCAAATTTAAACCCTGCAAAAATTGTCCATTCTGAGTGCCTCGCTCGAATCTCAATTAGTGCTTTTTTTTTTTTTTTTTTTTTAAAAAAAGGAGGGATAACAAAATTAATTTCTGTCATAATTAGTATTATGCCACAAATGCTGTCGGTTGAGCTTAACCCTTGTTGCATCTGGAACATTCCTTTAAAAATACTAACAAACCCGTTAACATCAGCAGGATCGAAGTTTAGCATGTTTGCAAACATTTATTGTTTGATTTCATAGAATCAGTCAAAATAATCCATAGAATTAGTGAACAGCTAAAAAAAACAGCAGTAGTCTCTTGAAGTTTGTGAAAAGTCAATCTTTTAATTTAAATACAATTTGAGCTGTAACGTAAAGCCGATTAAACAAAGGTCTTATGGAACAGTACTTTGTGCATTTATATTCTTAGTCAAATACATTTTTCAACATCGTAAACAAGGCTGAAGATATGTCAAAACAATATAGGGAACCCTACCTACAGTAGCCTCAAAAATTATTTGGAAACTTAAGCCAAACTTTAAAAGGTTTAGCATCATTTGTACGCAGAATCCATGGGTTTTGTTATTTGTATTATAATTATTATGCAATTAAGAAAAAAAATGCAAGTGTGGCTTAATTGTCTAAACAATTTTCTGGGTTCACTGTACATCAGGACTGCATCAGGATCTTTCGATTCTTTTAACACTTTTAAAGGATTCTCTTTGTACATGACATCTTTCACACAAAGAGAAATATGGGAAAAATTCTGGACCTGTATACTTGTACAAATCAGAACAGATCTGTTCTCATAACATTAAACTAGTCTTCACCTGCCACAATTTAAAAGCCAATGGGTTACAATACAAAATATAGTGATCTGCTTACTTGTAATAAAAAAATCTATTTTGTGTCCACCCACAGAGGTTTAAATAGAAGTTCCCAATGTAAAACATTCCCCATATCTGTCATTTTTATTTGATGAAAGCCACAAAACATTTTCTTACCACAAAAATATATATGTTATAGCATAATATGATACAACAAGATCTCAGCATGTCTATCTTTGGTTTTCTATTCATTCAAAGACTTAGTGGTACATAAAGCAGTATGGTATCAAATCTAGAGATTGCACATCTATTACCATTTAAAGGGAGTTTTGTACAATCTACACAAGAGTAAAAACATACAGATATTTATTGTACATGCTGGATCGAGAAGCGATTGTAAGGAAGGGCTTTTAGCACTTAGTAATATTCCTGTACTATTTAACCGTTTAATGCAGCATAGACAACAGCAAAACAAGAGTGCGCCTGTATAGGTCATAGTCGGTACAGTTTTGTGATTGTGAAGGAAGCCTTACCAAAGAGGCTTCCTTTGTACAATCTGCATCTGTCTGGTGGTAACACATTCTGGGAAATCATTGTTCACTCCATTGTATCTTTGAAATGTGTTTTTCAATATCACTCAGAGTAAATACAACAGGGAACTTGAACCTGCTTTCAGGACTGGACATTCTTAAAGCGCTGTAGAAAGCGCTAAATGGGGCAACAAATCTGAGTGAACGAAGTAAGTGCAGGAGGGTTTAACTATGTGGGCATCTTTAAAGAGAAAAATTGATGCATTCTCTTTTGTCTCGGTCAAAGGAGGGAAGGTGAAGGGAAGAAAAGAGGGAACAAGGGGAAAGGTGCCTGGATAGATGGAGGAAGAGGAACTGCCCACCGGCAGTTGTCTCTTCAGTGCTGTGGGCCACGTGGTCACGGCGGTCATCTTTAGGGCTCAGGATTACGGCTCCCTCTGAGTGAGGTTTTAGTTCTGTTAAGGCAATAATAAACAGATGACATATATTAACATTTTTCTGTTATTATAAATAGATACTTGATCAAATGTTGTGTACTTTTCAGCACTAGAGTGTAGCATGAACTAGAGGCAACACTTTTCAGCTGTCTTAGTTCTGGAAGTGTTTTTCCCATTTATTTAAACCATAGATAAAACCAACTAGCTCCAAAGTGAATAACACCACTACAAACATTGAAGCAAGAATTTTAAATTGGGCCAAAAGATAAAGGTACTAAACTGTATACAAACGGTTATTAATATGGGCATGAACTACAATTCCATGAGGGGTAGCAAATGATGAAATCAATTTAAAAACAATGGAAACATATTGTGAAATATTGTGAAATATTCATTAATCAAACCTGCTGAAAGCTGTTAGGGGTCTCTCTCCTTCTTCACCTTCACATCTCCAGCCAGGATGGTGGAGATCTCTCCTTGCATGAAGGCCCAGGGTACATTAGAGCCCACAAGAGGACACTTCTCCCCACTGGGGCAGTAAACTTCACTCCCCGAGCCCTGTCTGCGGATGAAGTCCCGGGTGCATGGGAAACAAAATTTGTGCCCGGGCACTGATGGACACTGGACGAAGTGCGTGTCTTCCAGGCGCTCATGGCAGATAGTACAGCACAGCGGTGCGCCACCTCCACCGGCACCTCCTGAGGCTTCACCTCCAGTAACGGCCCCCTGGTCACCCCCGCCAGCGAGGGGCATAGTGACAGTTGTGGCTGGCCCTCCTGCACTGCTTCCAGCTGAGGGTTCTCCATTGCGTGACGCCAGGCGTCGCGGACCGCAGGGTGAAGGACTGGTGCTGTTCTGACGCCCTACGTTGGCAGCGTGAGCACCACTGCTACCAGGGCCATCTTTCGGGGACTGGGTGGCTGTGCCAACATTGTCTGCCACACCCATGAGTGCTATGATCGGTGAGGGGTCACTACTGTGGGCCCCCATCCCCTCCTGGAGAACTGGAGGCTGACCAGCAATAGTTAGTGAGGTGGCTGGCATGTGACCAGGGATGCCATGAAATGCACCTAGCGGCCAGTGCTGGCGCATTTCCTCTGAGGTCATCCTCTCTGCGCCATCCGGCTCCGGTGAGGCTTTACGTCTGCGTCCTCTGGGCTGTGTGGGACGGCCTATATTACAGAAAGCAGTGGGCAGCATGGAGTAGCTGGCATCCAGGTAAGGCTGTGGGAGGGTTTCAGGGGCGGGTGCATCTTTGAACACTCGCACTGCATCGCTGAGAAGCTCAGAGAGGAGACGCCAGTCACCGGTGCCGTGTCTTTTCTCATACTCCACATATTTGTAGCCCGAGTTAATGACCTTGCCGGTATCTTTCTGAGAGTCATGGAACATCTGCTTGACTAAAGCTAAAACGCTGGAGAACACGTTCCCAGATCCACAGGGGTATTCTACAAAGACTTTCAGCTCAAACTCAACCACCAGCTTGGCATCGAAGGCAAACACTCTTCCCACCAGGCCGTGGTCCTTCTTAAATCGAACATTAAATGGGGTGCAACCAGAAAGGGTGTGTAAGGCTTCACGCACAGCTTTGGGGCGTCCCACCCAGTCGTCTGCACGGTTCCTCACGCTTTCAGAGAGCTCGGTGAGGACTTCTGAGTTCCTCTGCTTCTCTTTCATCTCCTTTTCAAATTCAGGGCTCATGAAAGATGCCACACCCACACTCATCCCCATGCCCAAGGCCTGTCTTTTGTTGATCTCATTCAACATTGGAGCAGAAATGGTCAAAGGGCCACCGGATCTGGCGTTTAGGCCGGGCATTGCCGTCAGCAGGCCATGAGGGGCTCCAACGAGCCCCTGTGCCATTAAATTAGGTGGCACAGGCCCTACCAAAGCCCTTCTGGCATTAGGACTTTGCCTACTAACCTCAGGTGGACCACCATCTTCCAGTCTAGGCAAGCCATTTGGCAGCCGGGCGGACACATACTCTCCTCTTCCCCTCTCATATCGCTCGGAGGGCGGTCTGCCGGACTCCATTGGACCCTCCTTACCACCGTGTTTGCCACCAGGCTGTGGACCCGGAGATCTGCCGTCCTGCATCACATGTGTTCGCTTCAGCTGTCGCGCTGCGTCAATGAGCAGCTCTATTCTGTCCGCTCCCTCGTAGTTCACGCACCCTCTGCACACCGCCTCGCTGAAGTCCCAGATCATGGCCCACGGCATCTTAGGCAAGTCGCAAAGGTAGCACCATTGCCGCCTAGAAGATGCCTGCGAGGAAGCGGACATATTTAATAGGCCCTCGCGATCTTGCGTTCTTAAATCCACCCTGATTTTCTCTTAAAGCCAGCCTCCGAGCGTTTATGAGCGACTATTTCCTCGTTACGGGCGAGTATATACAACGCCGTTTGACTTTGTGTCATTCAGAATCGACGTGTTTGATGTTTCTGCCAAATCGTCTGGGCCGCAGTGTCTCCTGGAAGACGTTCCGAAAGTTACACAACTCTGAACCGTTGCGTTGTGGGAAATGTAGTCTCACTGAAACTCTTTTAAGATGTTATTTTTTTTATCGACAACTAGAAAATTGTGTACTACATTCATTAAAAATGGAATGTAAATTCAATAAAAATAGTAACAGTATCAAACAAATGAATAAATAATAAATAGATAAATATCTAAATAAAAATGCCATTTTATGCTGAGTAATCTGATGGTCTGGTAGTGATTATATAGTCACACAAACAATTATTTCCAGTGTCTCTATAAATGTATATGGAAGAGGATTAGTTCTTAACAAAGAACGTGAATCTTCTAGAAATGCATTTAATATAATTAATAATAACATATAATTAGTTTAATCTTAACTGTAAGAATTTATCAAATATTTTAAAGTTTCTAATAAACATGAAATTTAATCAAGTACATTTAATATAGATATACTAATTACCTTTTAATATTATATTATTTTATTGACAAGAAAAATAAATATAGATATATATTTAGAGTAAACTACCACCGTGATAAACTAATCTCATTAGGCTACTCGTTGTGTTGAGATTAATATCTAAGTATAACTACTTTATTCTCGAGATACTACCTATATTTATTTAGTTGCAAAAATATGATATGAGAATCGATGTAACTGAAATGATCTAAGTTAAGCCACATAAACCCTCGCCAGATGAAGGTTATTAGACTTCATTTCCCAGTTTACACCGCGGCCTCTTGAATAGTTGACATCACGTCCGCTTTTCCCACGAACTTGTTTCACAAACTTCCGCTGTTAAATTACAGAAGTGTCGTCTGATGTTTCTATGTAATGATGAAACGTACATGTTTGCTGGTTTAACTGTTTATTTTGTTAAACTCGTGAAAACAATTTCTAAGGCATATCGTTAACGAATAAAATATTTTAGCAAATTGTTTATGCTATCTATTCCAAGCATCTGGTTTATACTAATATATTAGGGGAGCAAACCAAAAGTGTTCACGTCTTTTGGAATGTAAACAGGAAAAGGGTGGAACAATTTTTTTTCGAGTGTATTCAAATATACAGATAAAATAAATTCTGAATATTGATAGATACATGATATACGTAAAAAATAATACACAACCACATACAGTACACAATTAGATTAGCATAATAACAGAAAAATAAAATATACATTTATTTATCATTTGTTTGGGATGTTATGGCACTGAATGTTCTTCCTCATGTTGTATTAGTGATTGTGGATGTGGACTGAGATCCTCTTTGTCATTGGTGACTGGTCCATATTGACCCTCTAGGATTTCAGCAGGTGGTCTATCTGTATTTGTTCCTGTAGCAGATGTGCAGTAAAGCTTTCAAACTGTCTACAGATCTTGGATGAGGAATGGTGCTGTAGTTACTTCCATAAACAATAAACTGTAAAACAAAAGAAGATGCAAATATAAAAGGGATAGTTCACCCAAAATTAAAATTCTCTTATCATTTACCCACCTCATGCCATCACAAATGTGTATGATTTTCTTTACTCAGCACATCACAAAGATTTTTTGAAAAATACCTCAGTTCTGTAGGTCCTTACAATGCAAGCGAATGGTGATCAGACCTTTGTAACGGCAAAAATTTTTTTTTTCACCATTCACTGATCAGATCAGATCACTGATCATCATGTTCTGCTGAAAAAAAGAGTCAATACCCATCTGTGATGGCATGAGGGTGAGTAAATGATGAGATTATTTTCCTTTTTGGGTAAACTTTCACTTGTCATGCATTTAAACATTATTTATATGGCCCCATGTCCAGTTCTTACCTGTGTTACAATGTCCAGTCCTAGAGCAGTATTGTCCACCACAATAGAAGTTAGTGTTGTTTGTAGGGTAGAGCAACAAAAGTGTTTATGCCAAACATTCCTTAGAGAGGAACCTGCAATCAAAATAAAAAGAAAAAAAGATTATAATAATAAGCGGAAAATATGCAGATAAGGAAAAGCACCCTTCAAAATGCTCAGCATGGCGTCTTTGTCTGAAATATTAATGCATTTGATTATTCCCAACAGTCAAAAAAGTAATCAATCATAATATGAACATATAATGGTGATAAAGGTAAATGTTAATGGCTAGTTCTATGGTCCTCTGCAGTATAGCATTGCCCTGTTTTATTAATCAGACTGGTCGGTTTGCAGAATTAATCTAGACTGCACAGCATGTTAATTGTGTAATGACTCACATTGTGATTGTGATGAGGAACATGTATGAGGCTTTGAAGTTGGCATATCCTCTGTAACACAGCCAGATATTGTTGGTTAGACCCATAAGAAATACACACCCTACACCTACATCAGCGAATACACCAAGAGAGAGCTCGCCCCAGATTCCCCATTGTACTCTGATATGGCCGACAGAGAAGGCTGTAGCCACACCTGTAAGCAACAATCACGACATGAATCACAACGTGAAAGTCAAATCTGTGGACAAAGCATGATTGAGGGCAACAATTACATGCCCTCTAGCTGGAAAATGCTATTAAACTAAACTTTTACTACGTGTGCCACTTTATGTGAGTTACTCATTTATTTACATTTACATTTATGCATTTGGCAGACGCTTTTATCCAAAGCGACTTACAGTGCACTTATTACAGGGACAATCCCCCCGGAGCAACCTGGATTTAAGTGCCTTGCTCAAGGACACAATGGGGGTGGCTGTGGGGATCGAACCAGCAACCTTCTGATTAACAGTTATGTGCTTTAGCCCACTATGCCACCACCACTTACTCATTTTTGTTGCTTTCGTTAGAATGTCCTTTGTCTTGTCAAGGCATCAAACCTCTGAGAGACCTTCTCTTCAACTGTGATTGAAGTGACTACAAACCAAACCCCTACTGTTATAATTGCTTAAATTACTTTCTCACACACTTACTAGGCTGCTTAATTCCTTCTATGCAACCAATTGCATACCAATTAAAGAGATAGTTCACCCAAAAATAATAATTCTCTCATCATTCACTCACCCTCATGCCGCCCCAGATGTGTATGACTTTCCTTATTCTGCTGAATACAAATTAAGTTTTTTAGATGAATATCTCATCTCTGTTGATTCTCACAATGCAAGTGAATGGTGACCGTAACTGTGAAAGTCCAAAAAAGACAGTCGTAGTAAAAGTAATCCATACGACTCCAGAGTTTAAATCCGTGTCTTCAGAAGCGTTATGATGGGTGTGGGTGACAGATCAATATTTATGTAATTGTTTTTGTGGAAATCTACACTTTCACTTTCACTTCAACATTCTGGCGTGGAAGTGACACTCACATTCAGCCACCTTCTAGTTGGGACCGGACAAAGGTGGAGATGTTTATTTTTATTTTTTAAAAAGGACTTAAATGTTGATCTATTTCTCCACTGGTGTCTTATGGAGTTCTTTTATGCTGCCTTTATGTTCTTTTTGGACCTTCTGAATTCTTGTCACCACTTACTTGCATTGTTAGGACCAACAAAGCTGAGATATTCTACTAAAAATCATTGTTTGTTTTTTTTGCAGGGTAAAGAAAGTCATTCACAACTGGGACAAAATGAGTGTGAGTAAATGATGAGATAATTTTCATTTTTGTGTGAACTATCCCTTTAAGAGAGGCACTGACAGACTTCTGCTCAACACATTTGATGATAAGACAAATTATTTATGAATAAATCAGGACTGGTTTGGCTGGGCATTATGTCAGTTTTATACCCTCTTTCACTATAAAGATATTTTACACTTTTGATAGTGTTTAGGATTAGTAAAGTCTTTTGTGTTCAGATCATCGAACACAAAAAGGAGATGCAATTGGCATATTTTACCATCCTCCACAAAATGTCTCACTTAAAAGTGTGCATACCGCCTCCACTCCACCATTATACACAGCTGATGTACTGGAGGGCTCGATGTTGTCCCATATCAGCTGGACGTAGTTGAAGACCTGTCCATATCCAGCTGTAGCCAGAGCCCACCAAAGCGACCACTGCACCAGCCGACTTGAGGAGTACGATTATGTATCTAAGACTCTCCCACATTTGCCTTCCAGAATGTTCTAAGTTTTCCCAAGGACAGCATCTTCCTTTTTCCTTCTTTCCTAGACTTTTTCCTCCCTCTGACGCCTCTACTACCTTGGTCAACATGCCCATAGATGCCTCCACTCCACTTTTGATAAAGATCCCATGCTGGGGCATTGGTAGGCCCAAAGAAATAAGGAAAGCCACCCCCATTAGACCTACAGTAATAGTGTTTACATGGAAGTAGCTTGTACTGGCTAATGATATTAACAACTGCCCTAATGTGGCCCCAAAAGTAAAGCCAGTCAACATTGCACTTCGGACATATCCCATGGCTCGTTTTTATCGTTCAGGAGGTATGGCACTGTAAATATATGAAAAGTAGGCCACCTCAGTGGAGGTGACCATTGCATAGTTGAACTGCAAGTAGGTCATAGCAGTCAGGCTGTGAGCAAAACAAAAAGTATATAATTTATGACTAGAAAGAGACCTTGAGTTACAATTAGCGGTTTGTATTTTAATAAGTCATATATACAGTTCATATATCTGAGCAGATATGTACATATTCAAATTCCAATAGTATTTGGGAAAATACACAGTATGTTACATATATGAAAATGGATATTTTACAGTATTTTTTAAATATATGTTGCATATACTGTATGTACAATATGCACATTTTTCATATCAGAGAAAAAACAATTTGTAAACATATGGTTTATATATGTGTTTTGCAAATATTGCCATTTATCTGATTTTTTTTTATGGAGTGCGGCTACTTCAAAAGAGCAAATTGCTCAACTGACATTTTTAAGATAAGACTTACAATTCATTGTAATGCACGTGTAGCCTGAATGTGTGAAGTTGAAGGTGTAAGAAAACATACTCAACACTGTTTAGTTAAGTCACCCTTTTTATCACACGATTGATTTGAGGTACTTGAAACTTTGTGTAAAGTGTTGAGATATTGTCATACTATTATTAACTTATGCATTAATGAGTTTAAGCTTTTTTTTTTCACTTCCAGCACTGATGTGAATGAGTTACTATCTGAAATTACAGCTGCTGAGCCTCTCATCACATATACATGTACTGAGCAGGTGAAAATTCAGATCCAGATACTACAGGACAAAATCAGCCAAAAGGAGGACCGCAAGTTCTACCTTTTCAGGGTACTAAAACATACTTACCTGATTAGTCATGCACAAGTGTACATGTTTGCAGGCTATACAAAAGTATGGTCTATTAATACACATCTGAGTAGGTCCACTCTCGACTGAGTCTTTTATATATATATATTATTTATTTATTTATTTATTTTTCCTGTATATCTGTATATGGGTGAATGTGTATTACCTAATTCTGTATTTTGTGGATATAGGAAAAGTATATATTTACAAATACACACAGCATTCTTCTGAGTGTATATTTTAATATGGATATAATTATTCTATTCTATTCCATGTTTGTACTGGATTGGTAGGAAAAATATTCTACACAGAGTCATAAAGCATTCTGTTGATATTTCTTTATTGTGGACATCATTATTCTATTCTATTCTATTCTATTCTATGAACACAGTATTCATCTGAGTGTATATTTTAATGAGAATATAATAATTTTGTTCTGTTCTATTCTATGCAATGCAAACAGAATTCTTCTGAGTGTAATGCAGATAAAATTATTCTATTTATTTCATGATTATGCTGGATTGGTAGGAAAAGTATAAGCAGCAAACTTTTGAGTGAATATTAAATTCTTATGGATTTCATTATTCTATTCTATTCTATTCTATTCTATTCTATTCTATTGTCTAATATTCTAAGAGCACTGATGACAACATTTAATATGAACACCTTAATTTGTAATCAATGACCAAAAATATATTTATTAACTTTTTGAGCCCTGATAAAGACTATTTACTTGAATATTAACCACTAGGTGGCAGCAGAGTGGTAAATACTAATGTTGTTTCACATCAAAGGCATAGTAATTATGTATGGAAATTACACAGTCAAGCTTATAGATCTGAAATTAATTAGTGTTAAGTGTTTCCCCCTTGAGAGTTTTTCTTCTCTCTCTCTGTCTCTCTGTAGCTTTCAATAAATCAGGATCGAGGTGAGTTTCACATATGCTCACATGTGTATGCCATCGCCTTCAACAACCCTTATGGGTAATAGCTCCCGCGCATTTAAAGGAACAGTTAACGAAAAAACGAAATACAGATATCTTGTAATTTACTCACCCTCATTTTATTTGAAAAGAGATGTTAAGCAGAATGTTAGCCTTGCATTAGCAAATATGCTAATGAAAGTAAATAGTGACTAAGGCAAACATTTTGTTTACGTCTTCTTTTGTGTTCCATGGAAGAATGAAGGTCATATGGGTTTGGAACGACACAAGGATGAGTAAATTACATAAGAATTTCTATTTAGGTAAATATCCCTTTAAATACCCATTTAACTAATTTTTCCCTCAGTCTTCTTTCAGTGCAACAGAAAAAAAAGCCCTATCTGTAAACCTCTCTGTCTCTGTCTGTCCGTTCCTCAGTAAGGTTAGGGTATTGCAGGGAAACTTCTGTTATTATAACAAGGGGAGCATTTGTCACTTTGAGTCATAACAGAAGTCCTTGTCCTTTTCTCTTTCTCTCTATGCCCTCTCTCTCTCTCTCTCTCTCTCTCTCTCTCTCTCTCTCTCTCTCTCTCTCTCTCTCTACCCTCTCTCTCTCTCTCTCGCTCTCATTTATTTTTCAGTGACAAGGTTGCCACAGGATCCTTTGAAAACACCTGCAAATTGTGGAGTGCTGAAACACGAAAGCATGTCTACACATTTAGGGGGCACACAGGAGAAACTGTACATCGGCTTTTGTTCTGCTTGTATTCACATTAGTGTAGCAGTTAAAAAGTTGGTTGTTATTCAGAAATGTCAGACCACTAGATGGCAGCACTGACCAACCAGAATTAAGTATTCCAGAGACCTGTGTAATAAAGAAAGCTATTGCATGGCTTCAGAATGCATTTTAGGATACTTAAACAAGTATTAAAAGAATAATTTACACAAAAATGAAAATTACATCATCATTTATTCCCTCATGTTGTTCCAACCCTGACTTTCTTTCCTCTCGTCAGGAACCCGATCATCCTGTCTAGGTTTATTTTGCGATAAAAACAGGCTGACCATATATTGTCCTGATTATTACATGGCTACTATCCAAATAGAGAAATCAATGTACAAAAATTCTGAAATTGTTTGTTTAAAGCCGTTTAAAGCTATTTCTACCTTTAGAAATGTAGTAGTATTACATGCATCACGAAGAGCTGTTGTATGTAAACGGCTGATGCAGATTCACTTCACGTCAACTAATTGGCTCATATTACACACAAAAATGATCTTTTGCCACCACCTGCTGGCTAACATATGTAATGTAAAAAAAAGCTAGCTCTTAACAGATCTGCTCTTACACTTTAGTTTAGAATGGCACGAACACAAGCGTTGTGATACACACACAGTGAAGCTTCCAAGTGCTGATGGTGTCAGACCATCAGTGCTCATGGAACATCTCTCGTCCAATCAGATTTGAGGATATATTTTATATTATATATATATATATATATATATATACACACATTTGGCAAAATATTGACTTTTATGTTTCTCAGAAGAAATGCATTTGGGCTTGGAATGACTTGAGTAAATATTTGGGGAAGTAAAAATGAAATTTGCTTGAATTCTTTATTGTGCTTTTGGAATTCAGCAGGAACCATTTGTTTGATTAATCTGAACGGGTCTCATTTTCTGCGATGGACTGGCGACCTGTCCAGGGTGTACCCCGCCTTTCGCCCAATGTTAGCTGGGATAGGCTCCAGCCTCCCCTGCAACCCTGTACACAGGATAAGCGGTTGACGATAGATGGATGGATGGATGGGTCTCATTTTCTGTAGGTATGCTTGGCCTTTAACCCTCAGAGTACCCTGCTTGCTACAGGCAGCATGGACACTACAGCCAAATTATGGAATGTTGAGGGTGGCGAGGAGGTGTCCACATTGGCAGTATGTCTTTTTGTTTACTCTATTTTTCCCTGTTAGCTATTGTTCTTTCAACTGTTTCTCTCATCCCCTCTTTCTTCATCACATCCTACACTTTTCCCTCCCATCCTGGACTCTTTCATCTTTTCTTAATTTCCCCCTCATCTCACTCTCTCTCTCCCAAGGGATTTTTAATGATTTCACTTTTATTTGCAGTGATCTCCAATTATCAGAAAACTCACCCATGCATGCGTTTATTAATGAATTCGTCATTAAATCATTACTCCCAAAATTCTGTGATCATAATGAAATGGCATAGTTAGACACATGGAATTTGTTCAATCTGTCTGTTAACGCTGGTTTTTATGTGAGTGTGAGACCATTTTGGATCGTTGTGTGAGTAATATAATATAACAGGTTTTGTGTGTTTGTTTGTAGCTGTGGGACACAGAGAGCGGTCAGTGTTTGGCTACTGTATTAGGACATGATGACAAGGTATTGGACGTGTGTTTTAACTACGCTGGTCAGTTGATCACTACTGCTTCTGCTGATGGTGACACACGCCGACACACAGAGACAAAGATAATGGAAGTCTAATTTTATGACCATTAATATTTTTTACGTAGTGACAAATTATTTATGACAATTTAGTACTGTCCTCAGTTTTCATTACTATACAATTTGTATTTACAGTATATACAGTATAAATGTATATGGGTGAATGTGTATTACCTAATTGTGCTACCTTTTTGTTCACCACAGTGACCCTCAGGATATGTGTGTATATATGTATGGGTATATAGACATGTTGTCTTCATTTATGTAAACACTGTGGTCTTCAGCAGTTCACAAATGTTCTGATTTGTTACATTGTTTAACTTACAATTAATTATAGATTAATTTGTTGTTCTGTTCTTATATACAACCTCTGCTTTGACAATAATGTACAATTTACAGTCATGCTAATAAAGCCAATTTTAATTGAATATATATATATATATATATATATATATATATATATATATATATATATATATATATATATATATATATATATATTGTATATTCACCACAATTCACCAAAGTGGCATTCAACTGATCACAAATTATAGTCAAGACATTACTGATGTAAAAAACAGCACAATCACTATTTGAAAAATTCATTTTGGATCAAATCTAGAAAGGTCCCATTTCCAGTATCCTTAACTCCGACACCTTATCCTTAAGTAGTCATGCTAAATTGCTAATTTGGTACTAGAAAATCACTTGCCATTATATCAAACACAATTGAAAGCTATTTGGTTTGTTAAATGAAGCTTAACATTGTCTTTGTGTTTGTTGTTCGAGTTGCCACTGTATGCAATAGCATGTCTTAAGGTCAATATTGGGTCAAAAATGGCAAAAAAGAAACAGCTTTCTCTAGAAACTCACCAGTCAATTATCGTTTTAAGGAATGAAGGATATACAATGCTTGAAATTGCCAAAGAAACTGAAGATTTCAAACACAGGTTTACACTAAAGTCTTCAAAGACAAAGGACAACTGGCTCTAACAAGGACAGAAAGAGATGTGGAAGGCCAGATGTACAACTAAACAAGAGGATAAGTACATCAGAGTCTCTAGTTTGAGAAATAGACGCCTCACATGTCCTCCGCTGACAGCTTCATTGAATTCTACCCGCTAAACACCAGTTTCATGTACAACAGTAAAGAGAAGACTCAGGGATGCAGGACTTATGGGAAGAATTGCAAAGAAAAAGCTACTTTTATAAACAGAAAATCAAAAAGAAAATGTTAGAATGGGCAAAGACACACAGACATTGGACAACAGATAATTGGAAAAGAGTGTTATGGATCTTAACCCCATTGAGCTTTTGTGGGATTAGTTTGACTGTAAGGTGTGTGAGAAGTGCCCGACAAGACAGCCAAATTTATGGCAAGTGCTACAGGAAGTGTGGGGTGAAATGTCACCTGAGTATATGAACAAACTGACAACTAGAATGCCAAGGATCAGCAGTACTGTCATTGCTACACATGGAGGATTTTTTGATGAGAACATTTTGAAGTAGTTTAAAAAAGTTCTGAACATTTTATTCAAATTGTAATAATAATTTTTAACATTATTAATGTCCTGACCAGACAATGTGATCAGTTGAATGCCACTTTCTTTCCATAAGAGCATGTGTATATATATATATATATATATATATATATATATATATATATATAATACATTTGTTGTTGCTTTAACAAATGTTTTGGGCTCACTCAATCTACAGCATTTGTGTCATAATGTTTAATGAAAAATATAATTTTTGACTTCACCCACTTTTATTTAAAAAAATTAATTAAAAGCTAATATCGCCTTTACGCATTTACAATGAAAGTGAATTTTTGTGTGATAAAATTAGGGATTTATTGGCATTATGGCATTTGCCAGCTTTGCGTCGTCATGACAACAAACAATTAATACTGAATAAAATTTTACACAGATGAGGTAAGAGAAATTCTTACAATAAAACTATGTAAACACATATAATGTTTACCACTTGTGCCTATACTTTTGAACCAGTGTTTATTTTCATGTTTATGTTAGTGTGACGGCGAAGGTAAGTCGGTAAATAAACAAAAAACATTTTTTAAATAATTTTTTTGTGGTAATCAGCATTATGCCACAAATGCCGTCAATAGAGCTAAGCTTGAATTTAACTCAGAAAATACCTTCAATTGTCATGAAAACAAGGTAATTATGTACAAAAATATTAATTAAAAATAGGCTTCATTATCTTAATTTTTCCTTTTGATTTTGTGACCTGATCATTTTTTTGCGAGATGCTTTTGTTTGTGAATATGGGTGTTTGTGTGCAGGTACATAGCAAGAGTATACAGTGCAGAGATATTCCAATGTTTATTTAAATTAGAGGGCCATAAAGGGGAACATTTTAATGTAAGGAATTGCCATAATCTCCCTGTCTTTACCTTGTCACACAAATGTCTACTCTGACTCAATAATTCAATATCTTTTCATTTTCTCTCATTCTTTGTCTACAAAGGCACTCATTTCCTGTCTAAGTCCCTTGCTGTTTATCTTCACATCTTTTGCCCTCTTGCCGCTACTCCAGCATCCTGTCTACTATGTTCACCGTCTTTCACTCCTTTCTTGTCAGCACATTCATGTCCTCTCTCTTTCTCATTGCACTTTTCATTTGCCTGCTCTTCTTATATTCACTTATCCACAAACAATCTTGCCATAATATTCTTTCTCCTTTCTTCTCTGGCCCCCAACCCCTCCCTGACCCAAACATCATCATCAACACCAGAATATTTCCATTTCCTGTCTAAAGGTGATAACTCAACCTCACACTTAGTTCTGCATAGAGTTCAGAGCAATAACAAAACGTCTGTCATATCAAACACGGGTCAAATTCAGTTCAGCTGTATTTCCTTCTGTCCATGTCTTTCTTCCTCCCTCTATTTTCAGTTTTTTCTTCCCCTGGACACTGAAATCGGATGTTCCCAAAATCAAAACACAAAGTAATTGTTTCATGAAGGACTGTCTTAGTGCATTATCATAACAAAAGGGAGAAATATAATCTGCTATTCATTTTCTCTCAGTAGGTGTTTTAATCGGCAGGGGAGTCACGTTTTTTAATTCAAGGGATAGTTCAACCCCCAAAATGCTAATGCCCCCCCCATGGAACTCAAAAGGGGCAGAATGACAGCCTAGTGACCATTCACTTTCCTTGAATGGAAAGAAAGACTTAATGAAGGTCTATAGTAACTGAGGCTGGCAGTCCCTAACATTCTGACAAACATCTCCTTTTGTGTTCCATGAACGAAAAGAAAGGTTTAAAATGACAAAGGTGAGTAAATTATGAAAATATTTTCATTTTTGGGTGAACTATCCCTTTCACTATATCATGTTAATCTCTTATGCACAAGAATATAACCATTCCTAATCGTTTCTTTTTTTTATTTTTTTTAAATTATGTATTATAAAAGAGTTACACATATGTCCATTACAATTGCAGACTATGGTAAATATTCAAAATTTACTTGAAGCATTACCACATTTGTCACTACATTGTTTTTTGTAGTACATAATCCAATGACACCTCCCTCTCTTTCTCACTGTAGGTGTGTTTTTATCCTCTAGGGAGTCGCATTTTGACAGCAAGCGTGGATAAGACTGCGTGTGTTTGATGTGTGTGTGCACAGGAGTGTGTTTGCAGGTGCTGGAGAGACATTCTGATGAGATATTGTGTGTTCAACTACGAATGCATTTCACTACACACTTACAAACACTGCTGCTGTGTCATATTTCATTCCCTAGATCCCTATGTGTTGAATCAGTATATCAAGAACACAAATTCCGGCACTAACACTGGGACACTCAAAAACATTTGGCACTAACATTTTTTGGCTGGTATTTAGCATCAATATCATAAATTATGTATATATTTGTTATAGATGTTAAAATGTACATTGCTATAATGCATGGGAACATACAGTATATAATGAAAAACTAAATACAAATTATATATAAAGAAAAACATCCAGTGAGCGGCAGTTCTGCAAATGGAAATGCCTTTTTGATGAGAGAGGTCAACAGAGAATGGCCAGACTGGTTTGAACTGACAAAGTCTATGGTAACTCAGATAACCACTCTGTACTCTGGGTAGCTTAGCAAGTAAAGACGCTGAATACCACCCCTGGAGTCGAGAATTCGAATCTAGGGCGTGCTGAGTGACTCCGGCTAGGTCTCCTAAGCAACCAAATTGGCCTGGTTGCTAGGGAGAGTAGAGTCACATGGGGTAACCACCTCAATAATGGTCGCAATAATGCGGTTCTCGGTCTCTGTGGGGCACAAAATGATTAATAGAACATCAAAAATGGAAAAGGTAACCTACAAAAATATTCAAACATGGCTTTGGCAAACAAAATATTACATTTGCTTGTAAAATATGATGATTTACTTGAAATAGTTGTTTGAAACCAACATACAATCTGCTAGAGAAAACAATTGAAGCAATTGAACTTTTGACTAAATCTTGTTGTTGTTACTTGTGACAACTAGCCCCGCTATATCCTATACCCCACAGAAATATTTACTCACAACATATGATCATATAGCAGTAATTTCAATCCTTGTTGCTTTTCTGCAGGAAGTAAAGACAACACCTGCAGGATCTGGCACTAGGACTGGACTCTGGTAGAGGATGAATCGGGATGTTGCAGTATTCCTAGATCTATCAGCTCTTTGGATTAGCATTTGGGATTTAGAGTATAGTAAGAACTTGTGTGTTATGTAAATTCAGACTGCTGTAATCTTTCTGCTGTGGGCATGAAGAACATGTAGCATGTGTAGAGACATTATTTTTGGCCGGTGAACTTCCTGTGCTAAATATTCAGGGTAAAATAGAAGTTAAGCTGAGATTAAGCATCTGTGGCATAATGTCGATTACCACATAAAAAGATTTAGACTCTCAGTTTGTAAAAAACCAAAACAAAAAAAGAAACACATTGACAAATGCACTTTCAATGGAAATCAATGGGGCAACCATCTTGGTTTGCGAATACATTTTTGCTTGTTTTTACAAACTAAGGGCCGAGTCAGTCAATTATTTTTCTGTTGTATTTAACCTGAAATAATCCTTTAACCCAGTTAAGCAGTTGAGATTTTTTTTTTAGATTTGGCCTTTTTACTGCTCACATTCACATATAATGTGCTCTCTCCAAATAAAGGCTGTTGACATCAAACTCACCGTACGCAAATTTTTATTTTGAAAAGATAAATACATTCAGGTATACTGTGACAGAATGGATACAGTTTTGTTGTGGGCTTTCAACGCTGATATTAAACACTTACATTACTATTATGTTACTATGCAGAGAAAACCATAATGCACCAGATTTCACATTTACAAGTAAATTTTTACGTGACAAAACTGTACTTGTACCATACTTTAAACACAGTATTCTAATCACACACTAAACTTTTACTGTAGTCTGGTGAGCCTTTTTACTGTGATGCTGTCTGTCTGTCTCTGCAATCAGAAAAACAAAAACATATATTTCCATTTCCAAGGTACAATAGCTCACAATCTAGACTATTTACATCTAGCAGAAAATAAAATCTCTTAAATAACAGTAGTCACTGAAAACTAAACACAGAATTCAGTCTTAGATGCACAATAAAAATGACTGAACAGTGAGAACTTTAAATAAAAGTCTTGTGTGCTGTGTTTGGAATGGGATCTCACTACCGCATATATTTCACCTTATATACAAACATCTACATTTCATTAAATCCCCACAACATAGCTCTCAAATCCATTATTCTTGATATAAAGTCATCTTGTGCATTTGAATTTGAGTTTGTCGTGCGGTAAAAATCTGCAGGCTACAAAATATCAAGGCTGATCGGTTGGTTGGTTTAAACCATGTTTCTCTAACCAGAGCAGGCTGGTGACTGGTGGAACTGTATCCGTGCACATACAGACATAGGAACATGCAAAATTTAAAGGGAAATATCCTCTAATCACAATCTATTCGATATGCAGTGCTCTGAAGAGCGTCTTGAGCACATTGCATCTCATGATATAACCCCATTTCCGAAAAAGTTGGGACAGTATGAGAAATGCTAAAAAAAAAAAAAAAAAAAAAAAACATATGTAAATTATATTCAACATTTGCTCTATTGAAAGCGCTACAATTAAACATTATATGATGATCCCTCAGACATCACTGTCTTAAAAAAACATCATTCATCTGTAATGGAGATCATGAACATGGGCTTGGGATTACTTTAGTAAACCTTTGTTTTTCAACACCACTTGCCACTGCATCCACAGATGCAAGTGAAGACTTTTCTGTGCAAAGCAGAAGCCATACATCAACACTGTCCAGAAGCGCTGCCGACTTCTCTGGGCCCGGTCTCATCTTAGATGGAAAGTAGAACAGTGGAACCGTGTTTTTTGGTGCAATGAGTCCACATTTCAAATAGTTTTTGAAAAACACAGCGTTTGTGTTCTCCAGGCCAAAGAGGAAAAGGACCGTCCAAGCTGTTATCAGTGTCAGGTCCAAAAGCCAGTGTCTGTATGGGCCAGGGTTGTGTCAGTCCCCATGGCATGGGTAACTCGCACATCTGTGAGGGCACCATTAATGCAGACAGACATGTAAACATTTTTGAGCAGCATATATTGTACTGCCACCCAGCACCGTCTTTTCCAAGGACGTCCCAGAATTTTCAGCAGGACAACTTCAAACCACTTACTGGACAAATAAGCAGAGAATGCGGGTGCTAGATTGGCCTACCTGAAGTCCTGATCATCTCCAATTGTGATAGTGTGGTTCATAATGAAGCGCACAATACGGCAATGAAGACCACGTACAATTGTGCAGCTGATTGAATGGGGGAAAATTCGTCTTTTTAAACCTAAACTTGTCTCTTCAGTGCCTAAATGCTTAATAAGTGTTTTTAGAAGAAATGGTGATGTTTCACAGTGGTAAACACTCGACTGTCCCAACTTTGGAGTGTGTTGCAATTATCTGATGAAATCCACAAGGTAAAACATCATATAATGTTAAGTTGTAGTGCTTTCAATATAGCAAAGGGTGAATATAATCTACAAATCCTTTTTGTTTTTATTAGCATTTTTCATACTTTCCCAACTTTTTCGGAATTGGGGTTGTAGTTAAGGACAAGGCTTTTCTTCCTACAGTATATGCCCTAATTGCTGTGATCTAGCATAGACATATACTAGTGTGACAGGTGGTGCAGGTGTCTGAATAAAGGTTTGTGCTAAATTTAAGCCGTGAATATTAATGTGCATATCAAAGGGTAGAACGTAGGAGGTGCTGGTGTGTTTGCCTGTATAGAGTGTGTACAGATCCACTTAGCAGGTACTGATGGCATCCTGTAAACCAGCTTGCTAACCTGTGAGTTTCACAAAGCAGCTTAATTTATTTAACAAACCAACTGAAGAAAAGCATGTTGATGAACAGTAATGAGACAATTTGACTGGTTGTGTAGGATCACAGAGTCTTTGTTAGAGGAGCTAAGAGTGAGAGTCTAGCAGCAGGCTCAAATGGATCGGATGTTTTCACAATGGCTCCAGACTATATATGTGTGCTAGCACAGAATATATATGTGCTGTCTCCAGCTCCTGGTCCATACAGTGCATGTGTGTGCGCACTCTAGCGCTTCGTCTTCAGTATCCAGTCAAACAGGCTGGGCGCTGGCTGTCCTCTCTGCTCCGGATCCTGGTGGAGTTGACAGAATTGAGCCACAGCACTGAACAAGTCCCCCACACGCCAGGCCTTCTGATTTGCCAACTGCACCACTCTGTGGAACTGATACACACAAGACACAATGTTCAGTTGCTGAATGCAGATGACTGTTGTCTGGATTAGGAGACATAGCCAAAATGTATCAATGGTCAGTGCATCTCATTCTTTTATTGAGTTCATAGAAGATTAACTCAAAATGTTTCAAATCAAAGATTTAAAGCAGAGTTTTAAAGCAGAGTAATATGGAGCATGTTAAGAATAGAATGCTTAATGTACCTACTGCATACTTGCGCAATATCTTATGAACAAGAGTGTTGTTGTTCCTTATATCAGCATGGCTGGTTGTCATAGGTAATCAGGAACAACAGCACTCTTGCTAGTGTGATTTTGCTTTTAAATAACACATAGAAAAGTAAATAATCTTAAATGACTTTTACTTTTACAAATTACTTTTACTTATAATAAATTACAAATTACACTTTGGACAAAAATTGGACAGCTTGTTTGAGCATTTCATCTCCGCCTGCGGAAAATAGTTCCCAAAGAAGCCAGAGCATCAAGCACAACCCACAATCTGCACTGCTCTTAATTCTCTTTGAACTAGTGGTGTTTCGTATGTAAACGAATCAGTGTTTTTGAATGAATCTTTACTCGTTGAATGAATTTGAAATTGAACGAGTCACTCAAAACATTAAAGACGCTCTTTTGTCGCCAACTACTGGTGTAAATATGCAATCCCCAGAAATGGTCACCAAATGGATAAGGGAAAGAAATAAAAAAAGAACAGCTAAACCACTATTTGGAAAACCAGGAATACAAAGAAACAGAGAAATACAAATAGTGGCCCGTCCCCCTGCTGTTGAACTGTATATCATTATTTATTAAAAGTATATCCTGAGTTAAATACAAGTTAAACTTAATCAACAGCATTTGTGGCATAATATAGATTATCACAAAAATATTTTCTGTTTATTTAAAAAACAAAAACACACAGTTTAGTAAGGCACTTACAATGTAAGTGAATGGGGCCAGCCCGTAAAGATAGAAATACATATTGTTTCAAAAGCATAGCAACAAGATGTAAAAATGTTTTGTGTTAACAATGATTGTAGTGGACTGGCCGCATTCACTTCCATTGTAAGTGCCTTAACACCAAATAAAATGATTTTATTATTATTCTAAATAAAAAAGGGACGAGTTGAAAATATGTTTTTGGTAACTGACCCATCGCTAAGCTCTGCCTTAATAGTGCCTCTGACCAATCCTGTCTTAGCAACTGTTGCCCTGGCACAATTACTCTGATGTGCAATAGCTATTTTACAAAGCCTATGGAAGTAATGTGTGTTGTTGTCGGGTAATTTGTAATAATGAGCTTACCCAGAGAGGACACCCACAGTGCTTTTCTTTCTTTCTTTCTTTCTTTCTTTCTTTCTTTCTTTCTTTCTTTCTTTCTTTCAATCTTAAAATAAATCGGTAGGAGAGCATGTTGTGGATTAAATTGTGTCAGCCTTCATTCCAAAATGAACATTGCATATCTGTGTGTGTTATGAGATGTTATAAACAGCTCTGTTCACTTATGCTAATGTTATTAAGTGTTATCACTATTAAATAAAGTTTTTCCCTTTTCAAGTGACTGTAATTATTGCTTGCCTTGATTCTGATTCACAGTCTCCATAATTTTTAAACAAATTACTATAAAATTTAACAATTTCCTTAAAAAAAAACTTCATATAATTATGTATTACAATGTCACTTCATACCAGCCCATGTAAAAACATTCTCCATTCCGTTTATGTGAATATTTAGCCAAAAAACACTTTCCCATTCATTCCAATGGGGAGTTCGGCAGAGCTTGTCAGAGCAAGCAACCTTAACTAAGGGGGGCAGAGCTTAGAGAAGGGTCAATTAATATTACACCAAAAATTATGTCAATTGAGCTTAACTTGTATTGAACCTGTAATATTCTTTTTAGCAATTTTTGCAGATGCTTTTATCTGTACATGACTTACAGTACACATTTAACAAGCGTGCATCTCACAAAGCTTGTCAAGAACATTTCACCCCAAAATAAAATAAATAATACAAAATAAATATAAATTGTATATATTATATATTGTATTGTATATACTGTATATTTCCATATAATTGTCATGAAAATAATGCCAGTAAAATACTATATACTGTATTTTTTAAACTTTGGTGTGTGAAACAATACACAGCATGGGATTGAAATATGTGTTATGTGTTCAACTGAAGCATGCTTTGTTTTCACATGACCTCACTCTATTGCGAGTTTAAAGCAGTAAGAAGAATCCAGTTAAAATCTTTTCGCAAAATCAGATGCTTTTTGCAACCTGGTGCAAATAATGATATATGCTATTTACACCCAGTACAAATAGTGGCAAATATTATTTGCACCCAAAACCTGGAGCCAATAACAGTAGATACTAATTGCACCCTGGTGCAAATAGTGTCAGATACTATTTTCACCCATATTTAAATACTAACATATTGTATGGGCATCACTGCAATTTGTTTATTGTGTTTATTTAGAGACCCACAGACACACTACATTAACCTCTACCCCTATACCTAACTTTAACCTTACCTTAGAAAAATAACCTTAGTTTTAATATGGTAACCATGGTTTCAAATGGGAACAAGTGCGATCGACAGACCCCGCCTCCGGACCAAACCCCCGACATTCAGCGTGACCGAATAAGTGCGATGAAATCAACATTTATATTAATTTGTATCTATTCTTTTAAGTAGTATTAAAGGAAATATTAAAAGTGGAAACAGGAAATTGGATGGGAAAAAGAGTGGGACAAAATGAGTATTCGAACTGCGGTCACTCGCACAACACTACACATTCACACACAGACTTTATACCCCATGCCACTGCAGTGGCATCTATTGTTTGGTTTGTTGTATTTTTCTGTGCTTCCACCAGACTATTGGGGTGTAAATACCTGTCCTGTATAGCAGATGGTATTAACACCGGGGTGCAAATAGACACTCGAGAAAAAAAAAAAGATCGTGAATGTGATCGGATGTTATCAAGCTCCAAAAAGAACTAAAAGTACCATAATAGCAATGGCCTTTAAGATCACAGTTGAAATGAAATGAAATGTCAAGTCAAGCACGTCTAATCTAGTTTTGCCAAATGTAGTAGATCACCCAGAAAGTGTGCATTGTGTAGACAGTATACATACATTCCTTGTTGTACAGGTATGCTATTCTGTACATACACATATTTTCCAAGCCCTTCACAGCACACTGCTGATGTCTGACCTCCATGTACCCTCACCTTAGCAACATTGTGCTCCTGAGTCTTTTTGAAGTAGAGTGCTGGCACGCCAAGCTCAGATGCAGCAATCCACTGAAGTGCTGCTCTTAGTTCTCCATCCACACCGTCTGGTTCCTGGTCAAAGTTCACCACCAAGAGCTCCCTTTGACAGCTGCTGCCTGCTGTGGACAAACCCGATGTTACTTCTGCAAGAAAAAAATAGATCATATTGAGCTGCTACAGTGATGTTACTTGCAAGACTGTGAATGTGATTTCTGTTAATGGAACAAACTGCCAGTAGAATTTCAGAAAAGAAAAGAAAAAAAAGGGAAGAAAAGGACTTTGCGGCAATCATTTTGCTGTGTTCTGTGAAGCTGGCCGGAGGTTTAACACTGACCACTGAGTAACTCTCTATTTCCTGTATTGAAAAAAACATCTGCACCCAGAGTGTGAACAAACAAAGATAAATTATAGGTGCAGTTAGATCCCCCCCCACCCCCCCATAGCTAAACTTTTAAACAAAAATAATAGTAATAGTAGAATAGCATTTATGAACAAGGTTCGCATCATTGTCAAGTCTATGAGTCTTTTTCGAACATCGATAGGACTGAAAAGTCTAATCGCTTAGTTTGGTTGAAAGTAATACCCCACTTCTCTTCAACAAGCAACATTTCAGATATAATTTATGTAATGTGTGGGATGGAAAACATGCAGAAGTTTAATACTTACAGTTAGGAGTTTGTTGCCTTGGTAGGCACTACTAATTAGCCACTGTGGGGATTTATAGCAGCGCAGAACTGTGTGAATGATAAAGAGCTCACAGCAAATAAAGAGAAAGAGGGCTTAAATATTCAGGAATCAACTCAAAGTGAATTGTTTAAGAGCTGTTCTGGGAAAGTTGGACTATCTCCCCCCCTTTTTCAGTCCCATTTTTAATAGCTATATTCAAACATTCTTAACTAAACAATCTTAATCTTTTAAAGAGCAAAACGTGCTTTCCCTTTTTTTTTGCTTTGCGTCTCAGTAATATTCATTTCATAATGACATCTTTCTCTCCTCCATTGCCTTTCCAATTGAAAAAAAAAATCTGTTCCAAAATTAATCTCTCTCTTTCCCTTCTCTATCACACATCTCATTTTAACATGCGTCTCTGCGCAGCTGGATGATACTTTGCCTGTCAGCTCTTATGTCTTTGTGAGTGAAAGTCTCCTTTGTTTTCTTGCATGTGAATGAGTCATTTGTGAGGTGCGAGTTTATGCTGGCAATACAAAAGTCTCTTTAGCGTTCTCTGTCTGTCTCACTCACATGCTCACTCTGCTGAAGACTAAAAGCACAAGGCATAGTGAGCGATAAGAATCAGAGGGCAAGAGAAGCTGCTTCAGTAAGGCTGTATTCTAATTCAGGAGTGGAGAGGGCACGTAAATATTATTCAGATAGAAGAGGGCAGTGATAAATAGACAATGTAGAAAGAACAGCAGAGGCAGGAAAAAATACACAGAAGTCAAGTGTAGGATCATAGATACCATACTGACAGAGATCTTGCAGCTTTGAGTTGTGGAAACATTTTAATGTAATTTAAATAAAAAGAAAATCAATGAATTAATCAATGAATGTGTTCCCTTTAATGACATCATCCATAAAATAATAATAATAATCATTTTGTTCCCTGAGGCATTAACAGCAAGAAAGGAATTTTGTTTAATATTCGGTATAATCTTTATTTGCAATTTCTGTTTTATTATTAGCATTTGCCAAATGTAGTTTTAATTAAAAAAAATTTATCTCTTCAACTATAACAAAGACGAGAGGGCAAAAGAGGCAACTGTAATTCAAACATACTATTAACAAAACTATGACGAGAAAAAAATGATGCTGCAAAAATATTAACAATGCACTATTTTTTTTTAATAATTTTTTTTAAAGAAAAATCTGTAAAGAATTTATTCAAATAATCCAGACTGTATGTTGGGGATATTCCTGTTTGTATTCACAGTACACAATACACAGTTAACACAGTAATGTCTAAAAGTAGCTAATACTGTACTTCAGTTTAAGATATACATGATATGCTATTCAGGATCTCAGGTTTTCAGGACAATATTCTCATGATGTTTATGTTGATAAATCTTTAATATGTTTGATACATGTTTAGATAATATATATATATATATATATATATATATATATATATATATATATATATATATATATATATATATATATATATATATGTGTGTGTGTGTGTGTGTGTGTTTAAATGTTTAAATATTAGGTTAAAGCTTGGTCTGTTACAGTTTGACACACATATAATTGTGCAAGTTATCTTTAAATAAAAGGATATGCCTTTTCCCCATTTACCTCTCTGCCCATATATATATATATATATATATATATATATATGAAGAAAAGGAGGGGCAAGCCAAAATATATTTTTGTGGTAATCAACATTATTCCATAAATGCTGTCTATTGATCTTAACTTGTATTGAACCTGTAATATTCATTTAATATCATTTCAGTAAAAGACAATAAATTATTCAATGTACATAAACCTTTACTAGCATCATTCTTGCAAGATTTCATTGGGCAACCTTTGGGCAACAATAACGACAAACAATTTTTTTTTTTATCATGAGCATCTGCCAAACTGTTGACATTTCAAATAAGGGTTAAATTAAATCCCAATACAATTAGTGTATATATATATTTTTATATACCCTATCTAGTGTATGTGTATTCTATATTGTGTGTATTGTTTACTGTACATTGTATATTAGTACTATGTTGTGTAATTATGTGTACATTTGTTATGTAAATTGTGTTGTGTAAATATGTTGTTTATTGTAAATTGGTTTATGTCTCATCACTGTCATGACTGCAATGTTGCTCGGAACTGCACACAAGACTGTCACCTACTGTTGCACTCGTGTACACAGTAGTGTGACAATAAAGTGATTTGATTTGATTTGATTATACAATAAGTTATCTGAGAGGCTGTGATAAAGGTTATTGTTAGGCTTTTGAATGGAACTCAAAAGGAGATGTTAGTCAGACGTTTAGCCTCAGCCACCATCACTTTTTTAATTATTATTATTTTTTCCAAATAATGTAAGTGAATGGTGACTGAGGCTGTCATTCTGCCCAAAACCCTGTCTACGGCGGACGCGAGTGATGTCGCATCACATCGCAACGTCTTGAGGCTGTCTACACTAGACGCGTCAAAGTGAACATTCAAAACCATTTATATATCTTGTTGGCAAGAGTAGTGCCAGCTTGTGCAGCGCAAAATGGTACAGGGCATCCGTGAAGAACACATCCAGTGTAGACAGCATCAAAGATTATAATAGGATCTATTTGCTTTTGTCGCATCGTGCCACTCATGTCTGGTGTAGACAGGGTGTAACATCTCCTATTTTACTCAAATGAAAAAAGGAAGCTGTGGGGTGTTGGAACAACATGAGGGTTAGTAAATGATGACAGAATTGTAATTTTTTTGGGTGAATTATCCTTTTAATCCAAGAACTGTTATGTTCCAGCATTTTATTTTTTATTTAAATGTGTTTATGTCTGCCTGTGTGCATGTAAAAGGTTGTAAGAGGAAATGTTACTCACCATCTGCCTGATCCTGACAATTCGGTGTCTCCTCTCTCTCCTCGCTGCAAATAGATACACTATCATTACCATGCTGTCAAGAGATGTATAGAGCAATGCTGGCCATGTTCCAGTCACATCACTGAGCCCTTTAGGGGGCAATACTCAATTGCTCTCATCTAATAAGAGCTCAAAATAGTAAATTACTGCAAGCTTTTGGCGACAAATCACATTAGAACTGCTGGTGTTGGAGACTGTTCCCAGACGATTATTTACAGACACAGCAAACAAACACCCAACCTTATTTAGTGAGAACACACCATAAACAATATGTACATACTTGTAGTTAAAACCATTTGGCTAAAAAAAACAAACAAAAAAACATTTAACTGGGCTGTATCCTTATGAGGGAGCTATAGAAATTAGGCATTTGGACAGTGCCCTGGGTTATGGATGAGTGCTTAACAGCCATTAGCTCCAGCGCTATGGGCAAGTCTCTAGCTAAGTGTGCCGCAGTTAGTGTGTTGCCGTTGATACCTGATTAGGGTGCTGGAGATTGAGTAGTCTAGAAAGCCCTCCAGGTCTGCTAGCCCGAGACTAGAAGCACTGCTATTCCCATTTCTGAAACACATATGCACATAAAATGATCACTGAGTACAGACACATTTTTTAAAGGGATAGTTCACCTAAAAATGTTTATTCTGTCATCATTTACTCACCTTTGAGCCAAAAGGATGCAATGGAAGTGAATGGTGACTGAAGCTGTCACTCCTTAACATTATGCCTATCATCTCTTTTTGTGTTATTCGGAAGAAAATAAGTCATTCTGGTTTGGATCAACATGAGTACATGAATAAAGTATTTTCATTTTTGGAAGAACTATCCCTTTAGCTCTCTCTGTACTCTCTTTCTTTGGATCTGTAAAAGTAACATCAATGCAGAAGCTACTAATTTTCAATGATAATTACGGTGTAATAGCAGCAGGGCTTGGATAAGAGCGAGTAGGCATGAACACTGGCATGAGATTCATTAGCATGGGCATCACTGGCAACTTTATTGCCGGCTGATGACTATGAAAGTGTACCACCTGTGCCAAAACTGGCAACAGCAAGGTGGACAAGTGGAGAGTAAACTTTCCCCCTGACAGGGCAGAAAAAAACTGGGGATGAAGTTGGGTAAAGTGAAAAGCCAGATGGAAGTGAATGGCCGGCTACCTAGACTTAGGTAAGTAAAGATGTCATGGAGTTTGGGTGAGTCTTGGCATATTTCAATCAGCAGGGAGATAATAGGTCACACACCTATTACCTCCTTTTCATTCTAGAGTCAACAGGATGTGACACATGGCACCTGTCTGTCAGTATGATGCACATCCTGTCAGGGCTATGAGCGTTGTATGGTTTGTCTTTATACGAAAGCTCTGCTCCAGACTCAAGTCATGCAGAAATGGAAACTCTCTCACATCAGAGGGGTACACTACCTTAGGCATCTCTTAGTATGTGCATGTGTGTGTGTACAGTGGGAAATAGGTCTATTTAAAATGTATTTCTACAAGACAATTTTTCTTTTATTTATTATAATGTTTGTGCTAGTCAATATATTATTCTGTAAAATATGTGTGTGTTAGACAGATGGCAAAAATCAATATTTTCCGATTCATCACGATCTTCATTTGAACGATCTCAATATTGATTCTTAAATTCCAAGCTCGATCCTTTACTCTTATGCACAAACATCTACTTCAATGAGAGAAAATCACTCGCAATTGCATCCACATGTCACCTATATGATTAGCCACTAGCTGGTAAATGTTTTTTTTTTTTTTTTTAATAACCATCCTGATCTTTACAATCACTTGTTGCTCCAAAAAAAAATAAAAAAAAATAATAATAATAATAATTGTATCTCTTTTCACGCATAGCACAGGTAAGGTAAAGCCATTCAGGTCCTCTCGTTAACATGCGCTCATTTAAATATGCTTTTTACAGAACGTCCGGTTTTCTTAAAGACATAGTACTAGATTTTAGCACGTTCAGCAAATCAACGTAAATACTTGTTAAAAATACAAATTATTAATGTATTCAATAGACATGTAACAAAATATTTATTGATGTAATACAGGGATTATGTAATTTTTTTAAAAGCTAAAACGTGACCAAAATGATGAAAAACAAATAAAATATAAATAGTAAAATGTATATATTTTTTAATGTACCTAGTTAGCCCCCTGTATAATTAACAGCTGGGAGAGAATTTCTTTCATATGTAAGCAAAAAATGGACATAATAATTGAAATATACCCATATGAATCGGATTCGTATAGAATCAAAATAGAATCAAGAGCTTGTGAATCGAAATGAAATCGAATCGGGAAATCTGTATCAATACCCAGCCCTACTGTATAGAGAAGAAACCGACAGCTGTTTAAAGATAGCTGGACAGAGTGCAGGGGTTATGGCTAGACATACTAAAAACCAGTCAGTCAAAGCAACCACACTGAGATGCTTCAAAAATATACATGAACACGTCCTGTGAAAACGGCCAGGGTGAACAGTTACACTCATTTTGCTAAATCGATTATTGTGGACTGCAGGTCAATGAAAGGCTTATATTCAAGGATATGGAAATAAACAAACAATATACTGACTTATAAAACTACTTGTAAAAATCAATGCTCATCTTGCCTGATACAAAAAGATAATGTCTTTGAATGATCAGAATTATTATGCATATATTTTGACTATTATATGATATATAATCTATTATCCCAATAACAATACTAACAAGAAAAGAGAAAACTTTTCACTACTCTTTATATATATTTTTTTATTAATCACTCTTTACTTGAATAATTGAACTTGAACAATGTTTACTTAATTGAGAAATGCTTTAACAATGTTGTAATTTGTTAATATGTCAATATTTAATTTTTCAAAAAATATTGTGTGTTCATAGCACATAAGTTTTTGCCAAGGTATCAAAATTTACACCTTCACTAGCCCTGCCTTTGTTACTGTTGAGGGGGAGAAATAATCATTAAATCTTACTGTTATTGGTATCGAGAATGGTTGCAACCCTAATTAAGATATGATAAATACACACTGAGGGTAAAGTGCTTTAAATTCTTTCACATTATTGCTTCTCTAGTTGAACATAATCATTACTAACGCAAATATGAGGGAAGCAGGCCTACAAATGGGTGCTACACTGCACTCTGGGTGGACCAGCGCATTCAGGATACTGCATGTAGCAAATGTTGTTTAATGAAAAGCCAGATGGAGAAGCCACAGTGTCCAGCAAGGCATGATGGTCTACTGGAAGACTGACCCCTCGCTTATCTGGATAAAGCTACTGGTGGTCTCCTCCTGGGGGTCGTCGTCTGGGGCAATCTGTGCCCAACTGCCTGAGCCGCTTTCCTCACTGCTAGTGCTGAAAGAGCATCGCTCCACCTCCACATCTGCAGAGGGCACTGTGACAACTGAGGAAGCCCTGTGTTTGTCACTGCTGGGTGGTGGTGGGGGGATACATGGTAAAAGAGTAGCATCACAAAGAGCCAGAAATTCCACCTGATGATTGATCCTCAGGCAGCAGATGATGATCTCTACTATGTAAAATTGCTGATATTGCATTCAAAATTCTCCTTTCCCCCTATTTTTTATACATACAGGAGCATAGGTATAAAGTTAATAAAATGCCATCTATTTTGTGTTTAGTAGTGAGAGGAATGGCATATGGATAATGAACCAACTTACCATGAAATAAGTAGCTGTTTAAAAGGCATGTATTTTAACTTGTCCTTAAATAACATGTTTAATGACACAATCAGTGACTCATAAACTCCATAAGCATTTTAATTAACACTGTAAAAAAGGGCTTTACAAAGAGAACATATTTCTTTAAAAATCTTTTTTTTTTTTTCTTTTTGGAAAGCAGGGGTCAGTCATAAGATTTTCATAGCTTCATATAAAATGGAAAAAACCTCCTAACCAGACTAGACACGTTGTGACATTATATAAAGCAAATCTCCTTTCACTGGGTTTTCTTATCTTCTAAAAAATTTCAAAATTGTCCTTGTAAGAAATGAATTCCTAATTTCTCTGTCTCTCTTGTTTCCTTTACTAGAGGTCTGCTACCCGACCTGAGCCAAATGTTATCCAACAAACTTCGGGTTTCGGGCTGGGTACCGACCAGTTTTTCCAAGTGTAACTTCTGGTACGAATCAGGTTCGGATTAGTTATTAAAGAACCCAAAAATACGCCTAAATAAAACACAGTCTATTGCAACAAATGTACTTATTTTGAAAGGAGATTATAATGGGTGAACAATTTCAGGTTCAGGATGTATTCAGTCTTAAAACTTTACAGTACCGGTCAGGTAGGGTCAGATTAAGGTCCCATGGTTTCAGGTACTGGTCAGGTTCATGCTTCAACTTATGCCCATGCAGACCTCTATACCTCTATAACCCTCTATATCTTTACCTTACCAGTTCTTCTTCTGCACTCAAGTTAAAGCTCAGGCACCCTGTTGATTTAAACTGTTTCAACACACATTGTTTTATGATAATTAAACTGGATTAAGGCTCCCTCTCAGAGAAGGATATGTACCTGCTTTTGGTTGCCATCCCACTTTCTTTGCTGCTTTGTGGCTGGACCAGATGGGGCGCTTCTCTGTGGTGGGTCCCATCCCTCCCCACACCTTTAGAGACCTCTTCTCTTTGATCTGGTTCAATATGGATCAGGGGTACCTCCCTATGCCCTCGCCACGCTTGTCTCATACAGGAAGAACTTTGAGAGTTACCGCTTTTTTCTTGATGCTCCACACTTGGCCGGTTTCCACCACTTTCTCGACGGGACTGTTTATAGCCTTGCCTCCTTTCTCTAACAGGAACTTGTGGACGACAAGCAGCTGCACAGACTTCCTGCTGGTTTCCAAGCAAGGATTTGCCACTCTCTACGATGTCTGCTGCTAGACGATTAGCAAAGAGCTGGACATGTGGTTGTGAGTCTGCAGAATCCAGTTCTACACTGTCTTCTGATGGCTCTGCAATAATTTTATTCTTGCGCATTAGAGACTCAATAGAGCTGGCCCAGGTATCATGAATCAGCATATCTGTAATTTGGTCCATTTGACCACGCTGATACAAGCAGGAATCAGACTTGCAGAGTCCTGTAGATGACACAGAGTTGGTTGGATAAATGTTGAGTGAGTCTCCATGTACATTTCGAGCAAAACCATCAAATGAATTGGCCTTAATGGGTGAGTTTACAGTTAGTCTGGAATCTGATGATCGTCTGTCAGGAACAGAGGACTGACGGATACAAAATGGGGTTCTGTGTGATGGGAGTAATAGGCTATTACTCCATTCTTTGGTCTTGGTCAGACTGTAGTCCTTGTTCTCCTTGTCCATGTCTCTCAGCATGAAGCGATAAAATTCCTCTGTGATACTTTCTGTGCTGGATTGCTTAGAGAGACATGATGATGTCCGCACATTGAGGTGTCCGTTTTTTTTACTGGCAGCCTGTTGAACAGCTGCTGCAAGGATGCTGCTGGCATTTTTCCCAGCATAGTAGTCCAGCAGAAGGTCAAACCCACGACCCTCCGTCTCCATCTGGTTCACCATGAACCGAGAGAACTCATCTGTAATGCTCTCACAGCTGGACTGCTTGGAGATAGAGCTACGTCTGCTCAAATTATGCCCAAGCCAGTTTCCTGGTCCCAAAGTGTTTGGTGTTCCAGAGAAATCCATGTCCTCCTCTGGAATGCTTTCATAGCTTGATGCTCTCCCTCTACTGCTCCATCTCTCACACTGCAGGCGGCTGCGAGATGATTGGCCAGATTTGGAAGTGTCCACCACACTCAATTCTGGACAGTTCATTATCTTGGCTGTGACCTCAGATGCAAAGAGTGCAAATGGGTCAGATGTTGTTGGTTCGTCAAGGTTGATGGTCTCATCCACGACACGGTTGACTAGACGCTCCATGAGTTCAGGCTGCTCTTCAGTTTTACGTTTGATTTCACTGAGGCGTGGAGGTCTGTGCTTCTTGGTGATAGCAGTTCCATTTTGTGTCTCTTTACGTTGGAGGGTTGCAGCTGTGCGGCAGGGTAGAAGCAGCCCCTCTGGACCATCTGACCCTCCCTTTAAGGCGCAGAACCATGGCTGTTTTCCACTTGAATTCTCCAAGCAAATGGCTGCCAGCTCTGTTGCCATGGAGACCACTGTGGTCGCCAAGTCTTCGGCAAAGCATGTTACAGGAGTTCTGCTCTCTGAATCCATTTTAAGTGCTATAAGTGCTCCTGTAGAGGACGATAAAGAATTCTGCCTGGTCTCACTCTCTCCTCCTGCCCTAACTTGTGACATGTGAAGTTGGAAGCTTTCAGCTGAGGGGAGTGTACAGTCTGAGCTCTTCTCAATCCTACCCAGCTGCGCTTGTAGGTTGGATTGCTCTTTAAGCATAGTGGCAGTCACTCGGTTCAGAGTAATTTTGTAGGGTTCTTTCAGTTTTGGTTCATTTTCTCTCTCCTCCTGTATGTATTTTTGCTCTCGCTCTCTTTTCTCTATGAGAATAGACATGTTCTCCACACTGCTCTGCCTCTCTCCATGATTATAAGCCTGGCTTGGCTCAATCAAATGCTGTAAGTGGCTTAAAGCTTCTCTATCAGACTTGGTACCAGCCTCATACTCCCTAAAGCTGACATTGTCTTCTTGACTGTCAGACGACCCCAAATTACATTTTGAAATATCACTGATTATTCTTGACGTAACACAAAGGACATCAAAGAGAAAATTATTTACACAATCCAAGAGAAAACCGTGTATGTTTGGAGAATCTTTTCCAGGATCCTCAAGCTCTTTTCTCTTCTCAGCCTTCTCGAGGGCGTATTGAAAGATACTGTCTGATATTTCCTTTGTAAAATTATCCACCTCCTGTTTTTCCTGATATGGCCTTTTTGGATTTGTGATTCCATCCACTATCTTGTTATGTGTGGTCTCAAGGAAATTTGCAACGCTTGAATAACTTTGTCTGTGTGTGAGAACAGCCGAAGCTTCCCTAAGGAGAGCTTCAGCAACATTGGCCCTGAAAGCCTCAACACTGGTGCCCTCTGCAATGCTACAGTGGAGAGGTATGGCAGTTGATGCTTGTGCAACTGACAGAAGTCCCATAGAAGCAGAGTACATGTCTGTAGAGTCTTCTGTATCCCCAGAGTCTTCAGCAAGATCTACCACAGCTACTGCTCCAGCAACCTGAGACATTCCACATACAGCAGTAGAAAATGAATACTCCCCTTGTTCTGTTTCATTTTCTTCTACTTCTTCTTCATCATCATACTCATCTTTGTCTCCTGACTCCGTTGTGAGTTGTTCTGTGACCTGAGGGGTGGTAATGGTGCCGATGATGCTCGCTGCGCATGCCAGTGCTATCTCTACTGGCTTGGCAGGGTGTACAATTTGCGAGAAGTGCTGGGGGTGAGTCCCATGCTTATTTATGGCTCTGTGCACTCCATCATGCTTTGGAGTTCCATGTGATTGTGCTTCAGGCCACTCTGTCACCTCCTCACTGTTGTCAGGACTCTGGACAATCACAATTTTAGGGAGTTCAAAAGAGCAGGCTCGAGCTCTTGGGGTCTCTTCAAGAGAGTGGCTCACACCACCTGACTGTTGCGAGGTGTTGGAGACACTCACAGCTGCTTCTGTGGCAAAAGAATGTTCATCTTGTGACAAATGAATAAAAGCATCCTGGAGGACAGACTCCGCCAGATTGGTGGCATAGTGACCAGCAGACTCATTGATGTGACAACTGATTTGTTTTGGTGAGGTGCTTGGGCCTCTGGAGGGGGCAGAATATGTTCTTGAGAGCTTCTGGGAGTTGGAAGAGGTGCAGAGGGTCTCTGAGTCTTCACTATCATCTCTATCCATTTCAGTCCTTCTTTGAGTGTGGGCAGCTCTCAATGCATTAATCGACTCAGGCATACCATAAATCTCAGGATCTGCAGAAAGAAGGATGGATGGCAGGGTTGAGGCAAATATAGTAAAAAGAAGAAACAGAGTAAAGTAAGACATCTGATAACTTTGATAATCCTACATGAAAGTCAACTTTAATGCACATGAAGTACAAACATTAATCCAATAAAGACAGGAAGAGAAATGAGAAAGAGTAAAAATAAACTTAAGATGAGACAAAACTGAAAGTTTTTTTTTTTTTACAAGTAAAAAAAGTAAAAAAAAAGGTGTCTACAGTTATTTCGGGCTTATTCAGTATCACTTGCTGTGCTCAGCAATGGAGCTATGGGCACAGTTAAAGCTCTGAGCAAGCTTTCCATAATACACCACAACCACATTTTCTTTCACCATGACCAACCACTAACAAACACAGATCTCTATCTGGGCCGATCTGATTATTAATTTTACATTGGCTTTGAGGAGAGCATAACCTTCACACTGTGTTAGTTATAATTTCATATCAGAGATTAATTATAGATTAGCTCAGCTTTGTGGCAACAGCAGGGCCCAGTGTAACATGTCTCTTAAAAATTAGACTTGGGGTGAGGCTCACTGCATATAGGGTCATTTGTTTACCTTAGTATTAGAAGGAAAAACTAACAGAATAAAGCAAAACAAACAAGCTTTCAGAAATGCACAATGGAAATCCATGTTGTTTTAGATTAGTCTTTTGGACATATGTCTGTTAACAATTACTGAGGACTTCTGTAATCTTTAACATCGATTTGTATGGGATAAGCAATGTCAGTAGCAATCGCAAAGATGGGTATGTCTACTGCATTTACACACTGCCGTCATGCAAAACTGACCCATTATATGTAACTGTCATTATTATCTGAAGTTGTGAAGCACATCTTACATTTTCTGGTGTCTACTCATTGGCCAACATCCACTTCAGACACTTGAAGAAGTTGAGAAACAACGATAGTTAAAGGTCTCACTAGTCAGAGAGTGCAGATTCATTGGCTTTTTATCAGCATGTAAATTCGCTCTGGATTAGTATAATTAGGGGTTATTTTTCCTGCACGTTTTATTGAAAGAAAAAGATGCTGTAATCTTTATCGCCACGGGAATGTGCAGTGTGTAAAAAGTTACTGACATGACTGATTCGCATGGGATTAAAATCACAGAGAAGCTACATTATGCCACATCCCCATATGAAACTAATCCTGTCAGAATAGGGCTTTATTTGCATACACAACCTTTAGACCATTTGTAAAACATCTTTTCCTTTGTCTCTCTCATTCGCTCTACATAGATAATATACATTCAAGTAATTATTTTGTCCACAGCCTAAGTTTCTGGTGCATCCATGCTGTTGTTTGGTTACTTTTTTTTCTAAATAAGTACAGAAGACAGTGATTTCCATAGTCTATGATAATCAATGCAAACTAGACAAATGTGATTATGTTAAGTTTCAAATAATTACCAAAGGCAAAACTACAGGCTATGTTTATGTGCTTTTTTATCCAAACAAATTTATGTGACATGCCCAAATTGGTTGTAAAAACTATAATCTCAATGGTTGTGACTAGGGATACATTGTGTAACTAAACTAAGAAATAGCTTGGGGGTGGAAGAGCCCCCAATCAGTACTCCAAATAGGGCCACTCTTATCGCAGCATGCTTACAAATAGCGAGCAATGGTGAATGGGTGAATGGTTGAATGCTATTCCAGCCATAATTTGAGCAAATTTCTGTCTATTCAAGACATAGACAGGAGAGAAGATAAAGCAAAAGTGCCAGCGCTGCCTTACAGTTGCCATTTTAGGATTTCCAAGTGGGTTTTCACAATATAGCACAAAGACATAAAAAGTACCATAAATGAGCTAAGTTATGAGCAATGGATTTAGAATGAGGTTTTGAGATTTCCGACTGGTGTGTTGGTTGGATAAATTGGATTGCTGGAGGCATGGGACGATGGATGAACTGTTCACCATTTCTGAAAGGATCATCCTCGCTGTCATCCCCAAGCTGCTCAGAGGCAGTAAGGAAGTCTTCTTCAATGGATGAAACAGAGCGATTGGTGTCATCTTCAGCAGCTCGATGACCAGCCAATCGGCCATGCCACTGCCTCTCCTGACCTGACTGAAGACCAATCAAAAACTTATTGATCTCAAAAATGACACTGTTCGTTTGGGTAGGGCGACGCCCACAGGAGCAATGCACAAGACAGACATCAGCTGTTCTCTGGCTCTGAAATACAAAAACAGACACACAGTTTGTTACATTTTGATTAGGCCGGGTTTAAGCAGTAAAATTCTGTCAGACGTTTTGGTCCATATTCATATCTTACCTGTGGGTGGCTGGGGTCATGCCGGCAGAAGTCAGGTGACTCTAGGCTGCTGAGAAGCAGAATTTCATTTTCTTTGGGTTGCCGCACTCCGAGAGACTCAATTAACCGTGGCAGCTCTGGGCACACTGAGGCCAGTTTCTGTAGGGAAATTTATGCTTATATTCATGACACATACACTTGGTTCGTTGCTTGCATTATCTTGGTAATTTGTATTGTGTCTAATTTCCCTTTTATTAGATATTTGTTTATGCCACAAATGATAAAAGACTTTACTCATAAATTTAAATTATTTAGAAATTAGTTGGTAGAGAGGGGTAGATATTTGAGAGAAAACTGCACTGTTAAACTGTTCATTTCACCCAAGAATGAAAACAACTTGATATAAGAGCAATGGCGGAGGGGAGGATTATCAGTGAATAAAACCTTAAAATTCAATCTGTTTCTCATAAAAAGCCATTGTATGGCTTCAGTAAAAGACAGAACATAGTACATGGGTTGTACGGATTACTTTATGGTGCTTTTGTGTCCTTTTTGGAGATTGACAGTCTCCATTGCTATAAGGTCAATGAAGAAATCTTCAATTTGTTTTTCTTTTTGTGTCATATGGTGAATAAATTATGGCAGGATTTAATTTTTGGGTAAACTGCTCTTTTAAAAATAAACCTGTATATCAGCAAGACAGAGAACAACGCCACATTGCCACAGCACTAATTATTAAAACTAAATTATCATAGAATTATCTTGTAAACATGGAACCTGCTCTCTTCACCAGTGTAAACAGAGGGAGAAGGAGCTCCACCCACCTTAATGTAGCTGTCGTCATGGCGATCAGAGTTGTGTCTGTCCAGGTTTATGAAGCAGATCTGAGAAGAGAGAGAAGATTGAGAGAAATCAGCATATACCTGAAAGGTGAAATTCTATCGATAGATTTGTGTAAAGAAAAGAAAATTCCTTCACTGAAAATTTTCCAATCCGCTACAGCTCTTAAATGCCAATCTCCATTCCACATATTGATTTCAACTGAAATGAACATTGTGGAAAAATTTCATAACTTTTAATCTGCTCCTTACACTAAGATATACAATTTTATGTCTTCAGAAGACTTGGTGTATTAGTTGTATTAACTGCTGTGTTTTTTGTTCTTTTTGGACAGCTGTGGTCACTATGAACTGTCGTTGTGGGGAAAAGAGTGCATTAAAATCCTTAAAAATGTCTCCCTTTGCATTCCACAGGGAAAAAAAACTGTGTGAAAAAAAAACAAAAAAAAAACGAGGGTGAGTAAATAAAGACATATTTAAATTTTTGGGCAAATTATCCAACTTTGAAGTGTTCCACGATTCGACTGTTTTCTCCAGTGTTTTCTCTCACATTGGTGTATATTCTTACCTGGTAATGTAATGTTTAAGGTATTACCATTTGTAAAATTTGTCAAAAAACATGCTGACCTATCACAGAGTTGAGATGACAGTGCTTCACCTGAGTGTGTAGATGACACGAAGCGATGGTCCGAGGTTAGTTATGTTGATATCATTATTCACAATGGCAAAAGTTGTGCCTGAAATTAATTTTTACACCAAGTGACACTGGTTGAATGGTTGTTCTCCTCTGGACCACTTGTTTTGGAAGTTTTTACTTGTGTGTCTCCAGTGTCTTGAGCCCAGAAATACAAAACAGGCAAATAGAATCATCATGGCGGTGACCCGTGGTTGCTCAGGAAAATTGTGGATTCCATTAAGTCACTGAATAGAAAATGCAATTTTTTTTCCTCAAACACTAACCGTTCTGCTAGAGCATTGATTATGCAGTTTCAACTAGATCTATTTTCAGGTTGCATTGATCATTTGTCATCTCTTATTGCAGATAAACAAAAAGCTTTATTTTTATCTTTACCTCCATCTCACACACCTTTCCACCTTACTTTTTCTGATTTTGACTGTATTTAGTTCTCATAATGTGGGCATTCATTTACTCTCTCACTCTCTCTCTCTCTCTCTCTCTCTCTCTCTCTCACACACACACACACATACACACACACACACACACACACACATAGGCTGCACCTTTACTTGTGCTGATGACTCATTCGATCATACCATATCATGTTGTTATTAGTGTTTAATTCAAATGTGACCTTGTGTATGAGAGAAAGATTCCAATTCTCTTAGCTCCTCTTCAATTCCCTCCCCTTTTTTCCCCAATTTGGCAGGCCCAATTCCCAATATGCTTTTAAGTCCTCACGATCGTGTAGTGATTCGCCTCAATCCTGGTGGCGGAGGATGAATCCAGCTGCCTCCGTGTCTGAGACCGTCAGTCCACGCATCTTATCACATGGCTTGATGAGCGCATTGCCACGGAGACATAGCACGTGTGGAGGCTTCACGCCATCCACCGAGGCATCCACGCTCAACTCAACCCCGCACCCCAACGAAAACAAACCACATTATATTGACCACGAGGAGGTCCCCATGTGACTCTACCCTCCCTAGCAACAGGGCCAATTTGGTTGCTTAGGAGACCTACCTGGAGGTAACTCCAGGGGTGGTAGCCAGCGTCTTTAACCACTGAGCTACCCCATCAGCTCCTCTTCACTCTTAATACACTTTTAAGATCACTGTTTGCACAGATTCTCTGAGTGACAATGGATTTCTCTCTCAGGTATCACAGAAGAGGAACATTTTCCTTCTCAGTCACAGCTGTAGCATTCTCTCATTCCAGTAGCTGATGCATACTGCAACAGCAAATAACAATCCAAATAACACATCCATCCCTAATTATTGCTATGTACCAGACTGCTATTATATGGAGCTAGAACAATGACATAAGTATTTGAATCTGACATTTGCTAATTTGAATTCTAGATGTGATATTTTACAAAAAATATTTTTGTGGCATATTTTTAAACATTTGTATTTTTAAACAGCAGTTTGCTTTTATACAAGTGGAATTAGTTGTCAAAAATTCAGATGATAGAGTTACAGGTTCAAATTTCCAGATTAAGAAGAATTTCAGAACAAATCTCTCACATATAAATCTCAGAAATTGAATCTGTAAATGAACTTGGCCAAAGGTCGAGCAAAGCTCAGTTATTTATTTGCATGTTATCACATATTCTGGCAATAAAAAGTCTGCAATGACAAAAAGTGAAAAGAAGCATAATAATCTAAATGAAATAAATGACTGAAAGCAGTATGTTCAGCAGGAAAACACTTAAGATTCCATGTAGCAGTAATGTATGAATGCACTAATGGCTACAATGCTTTAACTACAATGTACATTTGGATCATGCTGCATGGACTGCACTAAGTGGTGCAAGTAAATAACAAAGCTTTGCTTGACCTTTGGCCTATCTGAATTTCTGACATCTGAATGTAGGATATTTGTATTTGGGGTTCTGAATTTCTTCTCAATCTGAAAATGTAAACATATAGTTCCACATTTTGAATTTTCACTGCAAAAAAAAACAAAAATCTGTTTTGTTAAATATCCCGTCTAGTATTTAAATGAACAAATTTAAGATTCAAATACAGTCCTTTAGTCTTTGAACAAAGAGACATGTATGATCTAATGGATGAATGGGACCCCGTCTTCATCACTGCAGCAAGTACTGTTTGTGAACGGGTGAGTGAACAGAAATAATGTCATACTTCTAAAATTATGTCTTTGCATTTATTTTGACTGCAGTAATTAACTTGTTCAATTGAAACCAGCTGTTAAGTTTGAATATTCAACATACATGTTGATACTGAAGTAAAATGTTATTATTTACTGTATGTAGACCAATAATTAAAGATGGTAGTTTTCATTTATATATGCCACAGTTGTCAGGTTTTAGAAGTGTGTTAAACATGTGAGGGTTTTTTATTTATCAACCCGTTACATCCACGACATAATCATATATGGCCTACTGAACCAAGTTATAACTTGTTGATAGTTACCAAAGACCATAGACCACAGTAAAATATACATTTTCATTCATAATACATTTCATTAATATAAACAAACATTATAACATTACATAATGCTTAAAAGATTATTAAAACTGCAGCACTGCCCATATCTACCATTGAAATCTGCTGTTTGAAAGAACCTGGAGGCACTGTGGCCTGCTGATTTGTCATTTCATCTAGCCTGCAAACACCTCAGTTCCGTGCTATTTGAGAGTGCATTTGTGATGGGACAAAGAGAAAAAGAGCGAGTAAGCAACCTGTCATCATTGCTCTGAACAGTCATATACACTCTAAGATCAGATTCTCTGCTGGAGGTTTGGAGTGTCTCGGCTGTCAGGCGGCACAATTAATGTATCGTGGTGCTGATTTGTGACTCAGTGTCAGGCACAGTCTTGTTCTGATGTGCACACATATACACATGACTAGAAAACAAATCAAATGACACAATTCACATTCTTTAAATAGCTGACCTAGCTATATTTTGACATTTTCTCAAGAAAATTTTAGTGTTGCTCTACGTGCAAATGTCACAGCCTCAATGCCTGCATGTTGTGGCTGGTTGCCAGGGGATTGCTATGTGATTGTTTAGATGTTATGAGTAGTTTGCACATGATGCCGTGCAGTTGCAAGTGTGTTCTGAGTGGTTACTTACGGCTCAAGTTAAAATAACCCACCCCCATGTCTCTGTTCTGCTCCCTAGTTATGTCTCAGGTCACTCCTTTAAATGTAAGTCTGTGATTTGTTTTTCTCCAACATGAAAATTGCTCAGAAATGTAATAGTACACCTCACCTCAACATGCTGAATGATTTTATGTATTATTCATGTCTGTAGCCCAAATAGTGTGGGACAAAAATTTGCTAAAGTTTAATACTTTACAGTTTACAGGGTTTGTTCAATCCCTAATTCAAAGTATGAGCAAAAGTAATAGTGATGCTTGGTAGCTCAACAGAAATTTCTATGGCAAGAATACAAAAGACAGGTCATAACTAGGTCTTATTTTGTGTGCATACTGAATCTTTTTATTTTGATAATTTGGATTAACGCAGTGAGTGGCTCACCCCCTGGTCAAATTCCAGGCAAACATGCTGAATTTTAAACCTGATAATGAGCACAGCACGTCCCCAGAACATGTTTAGCAGGAAAAAAGTGGAGTTTGCTCAAGGATTTTAAGTTTGAGAAATGGGAAGTAGTTGAGTATGGTGATGACTTAATGACTAACTCATTAAATGAAGGGTGTTTAAAGACTTTGAATCCGAAAGTAGATAAAGAAATAGACAGAGAGTGAGAGAAAGGGGAAGCTGGCAACTGAGTTAAATTGCAGCATGCTGCAAAACATACGCATACTCATGCACAGGCATACGCTACTGAATGTACTTTCTCAGTGTTCTTAGTATGACATTGCGGCCACCCATAGAAAAATCTAATATATGGCAAAATATACTTTATGCAAAACACAAAAAATTATTTCTAGTATGGTTTTCACTAATATATAAGAGACACATACTTGTGTATTTATATATATATATATATATATATATATATATATATATATATATATATATATATATATATATATATATATATATATACCGGTGGCCAAATATTTGGAATAATGTACAGATTTTGCTCTTATGGAAAGAGATTGGTACTTATATTCACCAAAGTGGCATTCATCTGTGTACATCACAATGTATATTCATGGCATTAATAATGTGAAGAATTACTATTACAATTTGAAACAAATGCCCAGAATTTCTTAAACAACTTCAAAGAGTTCATCAGCAATGACAGCTTTGCAGATGCTTGGCATTCTAGCTGTCAGTTTGTCCAGATACTCTTCCTGTAGAACACCTGTCTTCTCACACACATTACAGTCTAGCTGATCCCACAAAAGCTCAATGGAGTTAAGATCCATAACACTCTTTTCCAATTATCTGTTGTCCAATGTCTGTGTTTCTTTGCCCACTCTAACATTTTCTTTTTGTTTTTCTGTTTCAAGCGTGGCTTTTCCTTTGCAATTCTTCCCATAAGGCCTGAACCCCTGAGTCTTCTCTTTACTGTTGTACATGAAACTGGTGTTGAGTGGGTAGAATTCAATGAAGCTGTCAGCTGAGGATGTGTGAGGCGTCTACTACTCAAACTAGAGACTCTGATGTACTTATCCTCTTGTTTAGTTGTACATCTGACCTTCCACATCTCTTTCAGTCCTTGTTAGAGCCAGTTGTGCTTTGTCTTTGAAGACTGTAGTGTAAACCTCTGTATGAAATCTTCAGCTTTCTGGCAATTTCAAGCTTTGTATATCCTTCATTCCTCAAAACAATGATTGACTGGTGAGTTTCTTGAGAAAGCTGTTTCTTTTTTGCCATTTTTTACCCAATATTGACTTCAAGACATGCCAGTCTCTATTGCATAATGTGGCAACCCAAAAACAAACAAAAAGACAATGTTAAGCTTCATTTAATGAACCAAATAGCTTTCAGCAGTGTTTGATATAATGGCAAGTGATATTCTTGTAACAAATTAGCAATTTAGCATTAATACTCAATGATAAGATGCTGTAGTGATGGCTGCTGGAAATGGGGTCTGTCTAGATTTGATCAAAAATAACTTTTTTTCAAATAGTGATGGTGCTGTTTTTTTTACATCAGTAATGTCCTGACTATACTTTGTGATCAGATGAATGCCACTTTGGTGAATTAATGTAACAATTTACTTCCGAAACAGCAAAATATGTACATTATTCCAAACTTTTGGATGCCAGTGTACATATATATATACATAGGCAACATATATTTTGAAATACTACAGAAGTGGCCATTTTCATGTAACATATATTTTCAGTTTGAAATATGTACATTATGGGAGAATTGTTAGCCATTATAGGCATTCGCGACAACAAATAATGAGTAATTATGGGACATCTGCCAACTCGCTGCACATTTAGAGACGGAGAGGAAAAAGGAAATGAAAACAGAAGTAAAAACCTATTAAACAACAAACAAAGATGCAAATACAAATCTGAGTATGCTTGATGTATTGTCAATGTCGGCAGTTAGACGTTGCGTGAAGTGATAGAGACCACTTATGCATGCATGCCTCACAGTCTCACACGCATTCACTTATTACAGAGCTAGTTTGTGACAAAACAGCTTTAGGAGTTCATTAATGACAAAAGTTAATTGCAATAACATTAAAAACAACAGCAATACTACATTAACAGTATTGAGAGGTACTCTTGCAAATACTTAGTTTTTATTGGTTACTTAACAACAGTATCATATCAGCCATATAGTATTGGCCTTAAATCTCTTAAACGGTGCAAGTATATGAAATGAGAAAGTACATTAGTGAGTGCACACACTATTTCGGTTTACAGCTTCATACGTTCATTTAATCCTTCAATGAGATGAAGGTAAACAGATTTGGCTTACTGTTCATAATGGAGGGTTTGAGCACAATACTTTTTTAAACCAGTTGAAGAGTATGAGCACAATTTTTAGGCAGCAAAAATGGACATAAAGGCTATAATATATATATATATATTATTATTTTTTTTTAATCAAAGTCTGTGATCATCTACATGCTTGATTTCTTGAAGGCAAGCATAAAGAGCGGACTGCTTTTGACTCGGAAGCGCTGAACTCAGCACTCAATTTTGAGCACAATATTGATAATGGAACCAGTCTGACAGTGGAGCAGCCAGAACTTCTACACAGATGTGAGAAGTTAAAGGCTACATTGCTAAGTATATTCTAATCCAGTGCTCATGTGTTTGAATTGGACTGCACAATTCATATTTTACCATTTTGAGCAAATGTCCATTCTCAGAAAGTGAGCAAAGGGTCCTACTAATCAGGATTTCAGTAATGTGATTCAGCCCTGAATTCTCCAAATAAGATGGCCCTTTGCTGTAAACCACAGCGTACTATGAATAAGTTTATTACATTGCTGATGAAAGCATTACATTGCATTAAAAATCATATACTGGCATACAATTATCCAAAATATTTAAAAAACAAACATGCTAAATGTGGGGGATGTGTACAAATTTGTGAAAGGATGGTGTTCCACTTTTGCAGATACTATGTGGGCTAGGGGTGTAATGGTTCTCTGTAAAAAAAGGAACAGTACGGTTAGCCACCCATGGTTCAATAAATATTGGCACTGCGGTTCACCTCAATTTTAATGATGCATCTGGAGCTCAAGGTTTGGTAAAGAAAACAAAGCATCAAACAGGCAGTAATAACCTCTGCTAATGCACCTGAATGGCTCTGTAAATATGCTACGCCAGTTTCATATGGGTAAATTTGATGACATCACAGTTCTGCTTGCATTGTGCGTAGATGAATATGGCAAGCAGAGAAAATGAGCTGCTGATAGAGAATGTTTCTGGGATCATTGTTTTTGCAGTCAATTACTACAGCGATGGTCAAAAACGTTTACAAAACAGGCACTGTTTGCAGACATTGCCTGGTGCGAGTGCTGTAATATATGTCAATAATGCACGCAAGTGTTTAAAATGCACACTTGAGTTCTTCCTGAGTGTTTGAGTGTTTCCTCGCGCGCAAGCGTCAATAATGCTCTTTGAATAATGGCATTAAAATGCCGTTACAGTAATACATTGATACATATTAATCATTTACTCTGAAATCACCCAGAGAAAGAGCTGCAGCTGCACAGTCTTGTCTTCGGACAGGCATGAAACAATAAGTAAAGTGATTGTGCTCTTCATTGCCATATGTGGGATTTCCACATATGATTAAAATGCTTAAACAGCATTATCGCAACATCCCTTCTCGTATGCATTTTAATAGCAAGGTCTGAATATTGAATATATGTTGAGATAAGTTTGAAATGCACTTTATGTTGATGCATGTAGCGTAATAGTGCCAATATTAAGTTAAAATGTTGATTTAGTATTTAGAGAAAAAAAGGACCCTGACGAAAATTAACCATGGCTTTACTAGAGTAATATTGTAGTAAACTGTTAGGGAAGGAACAAAGCAGACTCAACCACTGCAGCTTACTGGGTTCCAAAACTGTGGAGATGCGGCGACTGACCACAACGAAATCACCAGGGGCAACCAGGGAGGAGAGAATGGTGAGTGTGGCTGTAGGAAGTCCTGAGAAGTGGAGTGGATGGGACTGAGGGGTGAGCCACTGAAGAGCTGGCCGGAAGCCACCAGGAGAACCCGTTGACCGACTGGGGAGTAGAACTACCAGTGGCAAAGAACACAGGGCAGACGGGAACCGATGAAACCAGAGCAGAATGAGAGGTAGGTTGTAATCCACAGGAGAGGCAACCAGGGGAGAACAGCAAGGGACTAGAATGGAAATGGTGAGACTAATGACCAGGTATATCAGAGATATCTGGGATGGCAGGAAACAAACATGCAAGACAGAAGACACAGGTGATGCAAATCAATCAATGGACAACAGTGATGCAACCCCTGCCGGGAAACCCCACTCCAGCTGCCAGCACATGGCAAACGAAAACAAGGAAACAAAGGGAATATGGGAACACACAGACACACAACAGACTCACCAAACAGATCAACCAGAGAACCTGACAGTAACCACTGCTGTTACCATAGTTTTCTGAGCATAAATCATTGTTTTGTAACATTAAGCATGGTTTTATAAAAGTAATACTGTAGTTTCCATATAGTGACCATGATTTTACTATATATTGTAACCATGTTGATTATGTGGTTCCTATGATTAGTATGTTTATTATTATGGTTACTGTTACAAAACCATGATTGCTATTTAAGGGCAAACCTGTTGAAGTGTTTACCAAATCTAGTTTTTTTTTTTGGATTTGGCAAAAATAGTTTTTTCTGAACCTAGCAAATACCGAACCGTACTGAAACTGTGACCCTAAAACCGTGACACAAACCGAACCATGAGAACATTTACACAGCTAATGTGGGCCCCATCATTACTCATTAATGTCTTTTAAACATATATATAATATCTGAGTGCTGTAAAAGACACACAAAGCAAGTATTTTGAATGTTTCTTCCTCCATGGTCATTTGCTTTAATACAACTTCCCTATTATGTGACATTGTGTTGCGTATTGATTTGCAAATGAATAACACGTAAAACACTGTGCTGTGGCCTATCAACTTAACATTTATTACTCATGAAAAACATATGGTTATGGAGGTGAGTAGGTAACTGTGGCAGGGTGGAGGGCGGGCCGGATTGTGATTATACACACCTGGTTTCTTATCAGGTTAATTAAGCCTCAGAGAGGGATAAAGGCCAATGGCAGACGGTGTTGCGACGAGAGAGAGATCGTTTACGGACATGTCCATCATGTGTGTGTTTTGTCTTTTGTTTTATTTTCTCATTAAACTATTATTTATATTGTCAAGCTGGTTCTCGCCTCCTCCTTTCCATTGAACTATGTTACACTGGTGCCGAAACCCGGGAAGGAGGAGGGATGCCCGTCACGGAGTCCTCGACACTGCCGTCCACCCAGGGGAGTGCCACTGCTATCCACCGGGGGAGGGAGTAGGCCGACCACGCGGACATGGTGACCGTCCGCCGTCCGCGAGGCGAGTGTGGACTGGACTCCCCGACCGCCTGGAGCAATGGAGCTGCTGCCAGGGGCGGAGGAGAGCCCTGCCATCCCCCAGAAACGCGGAGGGGTCGAAGGAAGACCGCCGTCCGCGAGGGGAGGAGGGTAGTGTCTCCCCGACCGCCTGGAGCGGTAGGGTCGCTGCCAGGGGCGGAGGAGTGTTCCCACGAGTTGCCTAGACCGCGGAGGGGCGTTCTGACTGTTGGGGGTCGTGAGTCTGACTCCGGTCCGCCCGGGGAGAAGCGGCTGTTGTCCGCCTGAGAGGGTGGAGAAGTGATCGATGACCATGTGACGGAGTATCGGAGAACCGGCGAGTATGTTTTTTTTTCATCTCTCTCTCCTCTCTCTCTCTTACTGCCGCTCTGCGTTGGCCTTTTCCCTCTCGTTTAAATTTTACAGTGTTTTTTTTTGGGGGGGTACTACACTGTTACAGGAAGTACCTCCCCATTTTAATTATTTCTGTTTCCCTCCCCTTCTCCCCTCCCTCATCCAGGTAGATGGAGATGACCTGCCAGCAGACCAACCTCTTTACTGAGATATGTAATTAAACTGATAGTTTTGCTTTTTATATTCACACTACTCTCCAACACTGAATTATGCCTAAAGAAATATTTGTATAAATGGCCTCCTTTAATGCCAGCACTCATATAGCAAGGATGATCATTACACATCAGCACTCGACATTAACACTTGTTTGTTTGTCTGGGACAAGTGGATTTTTGAAGGGGCAAGTGAAAGGTCATTTTACTTTCCCGACTGGACAATTAGCCTGATTAAAAAAATAACTGGCTATATTTGTGATATTACCAAGGCCTGTGTCACTTATTACAAAATTCATATTCTTATTCTGCTGTTGAAAATAATCTAGAGTGCATAAAGTGGCATTCGAAAGCACAGGTTACAACTAGCAGTCCCTTGGAAACAGACCTGCCTTGCTTGACCAATCAGAATTCCATTTGACAGTACATTAGGCAGCAACAACGAGCAGCATAGTTTTAATTTTCTAATTTGCTAGCAATCTAGTAATGGCCTCCGAAGCATGACCAAGCACCTGATAAAATGGCAAAAAAACAAATTAATAAAAACACTGAATTGAACACAGAAGGTTAAAAAAAATCTAAAAGTAGAGGAAATTCATCCCTACCTAGAAGGATGAATTTGACTGGTTGTGGTATTTGGAGGAATACAGAGTGATGTTCTTCACTGTCTCTCCAATTCATCTTAAATTGGCTATCAATTAATTCATTCCCATTAAGTTTAGTTCTGTAGACTTGCTGTTTGACAATGCTAGACTATGTTATCAACTTGGAAATAAGTGGCTAACTAATGACTGAGACAGGAATAAGATGTTCACTGTAGCTAATACCATCAATCATATTGAAACTGTCCGTTTACATGTTGCCGAGCTTGGGGCAACATGTCCTTTATCCTTTATTCTCTCCAGACAAGTAACATTTTAACTGGAACAAATGACTAATTTATTTGTTCGATGGACAAGCGCATGACGATGCTTATTGTTGAGCCCTGCACATCTTTCTGACTTCACTATGTTTGCTAAAACATTTCTGTCCTCATATCTCCATTGAAAGTGATTTACACAAATTCAATGTGTCAAAAAATTATTTGCAGTAAGTTTCCAGGACGATACTTTAACTGGCGATCTCTCCAGGCGATCTCACACTGTCTCTAACACACACCCTGTACCAATCCTCAAAATTGCTAGGTTAGAGAGGTAAATTTACAACTTAGAACATTTCACCCATCATTGGATTGGGAGACGGCAAGACAGATTGGAGAGACGGGGGCGAAAGAAATACAAGCTTGGAAAAGAGGAGGGAAGACAGACAGGTTGGGGGAGGAAGAGAGGAATTTGTGGGAATGAGATATAGAGAAAGGGAGTGAGATGGCAGGACAGAGATGGTGTCCTTGCCAAGGACAAACTCATTCGACCAATTATCATCAGAGGAGAGATGGCAGACATTCGCTACCGTGGCTAAAAATTACCTCCACTGGGACACACCACCATGTCACTGCTCAAAACACCAAAGAGATAGATAGATAGATAGATAGATAGATAGATAGAGCATAATGTCATTCCAACATTTGCTTTTCCTGTTATATACAATGCCTCGAGTAAATGCCTCTTCAAGCGAAGTCTGACCCTCTAGCTTCACTGTTTCACTGGCACTACTGGTTACTGGCCTTGAATCTGACGATCGTAATCGCATACATTCTTGGTATTCCAACACATGTTTTCTGCTGAGGCGATGGAGTAAGTTGCAAGTGTTACCACCACCAGCAAAACAAAAACAGCTCGACAAACTTTGCAATAAAGATTTTTTAAAATCCAGAAAACTTCCAAACAGCAGACACAGCTCCTCTCTTGGGCACAAGTTCTTCTGGTGCATCTCCAGTCTCTCTTTCTTCATCCTAAATCTCTCTTTTCTGTTTTTGTGATGGAGCACCTCCCAGATGTTAACAGACTGTTATGCTACCAGGCTAGCAGTACCCAGCATGCCGTTCGGTGGTGTAATTTTGTAAATGTACAATTATTTTGTTAGAGTTAGTTGTGGGTTATTAATTGTTGTGTTATAAATATATATCCACTAGTCAGAAGGGTATGCAGTTAATATGGGTCCCCTCACAATACGCTTTATATAACGCTCTTCGTGGCGAACAATGTCATATACTTTGTTGGCCACAAAATAGATTCAACAATTGTTTCAGCTATGCGCAGGTAGGGCGGTATTTGAAATTTACATATCATAGGGGAAATAAAAACCGGTATAGAGGATAAACCAGTATACTACCCAGCAATTATAGATAGATAGATAGATAGATAGATAGATAGATAGATAGATAGATAGATAGATAGATAGATAGAGAGAGACAGAGTGTGTGTGTGTGTGTGTGTGTGTGTGTGTGTGTGTGTGTGTGTGTGTGTGTGTGAGAGAGAGAGAGAGAGAGAGAGAGAGAGAGAGAGAGAGAGAGAGAGAGAGAGAGAGAGAGAGAGAGAGAAGTTTTGGAAATCAGAGGAGTAGAAAGAAGTTGTTTTGAGATGTTACCACACTGCACTACTGGAAAAGAGCAGAAACGCTCTTTATCATTTCTGACTGAGTGGGTTTATGCACACACAGGCTGTCTACCCTTTCACATTCACTGAGCTTCTAAATGGGGCATGGAAGGAGTAAAAATGCAGGCACGATTGCACACTCTCTTACTCATCAGAGAGCTAATCTGTGATATATCCCATAATTTGTTGTCTCTGAGGGGATGAATTAACTGGTGTGTGTGTGTGTGTGTGTGTGTGTGTGTGCACTTCTATTGTGGTTTCTGCATATAGGAAAGAGAAAACACAAATAAGATCCCTATAATATCTCAATTGTTTCTCCTAGACAGCAATGAGATGAAAAAGAGAGGCTATTACTTCTCATATTTTTTATAATAATGTAAAATTCTCAGAATTTTCTCTGAAATTTTTTGTGGAATCTCAAGTACCCATTTTCGGCCCCCTGAAACTGAGCCTGTTACTCTTGTGGATTCTTGGGGACATTTGGTTCTAAGGCCGGGCAAAAATGTTGATTTTCCACTTCATTGCGAACTTCATTTGAACGATTCCGAGGTCGATTCTTAAAATCCCAGTTATCGCTCTTCTTTCTATCAGACTGTATACTGGAGCAGTATTGTTTCCATGCTGCTGCAGCCGTGCTGCTATGTTGCATGTGTGGGTTATATATAATTTGATGAGGGGAAAAAAGGGGTTCTGATTGGTTAGCGTAGCAAGGTGTGCCAGGGTGACCTATCAGCCTGTGCCACAGAGTTTCCTAACTGAACTTAATTTGTCATTAGACCTAACAGCAAACCCACAGCTCTTGAGTAGGTGTAGCAAAGTGCAGTTACTTGTTTCCGTATGTTTTCTCTCAAATTATTTTAAGATCTATGCATCCTATCACATTGTATTCGGGCTTGTTTTCACAGGGAACATTTTCTGTTTTTACATTGCATATATGTATATATATGTTTCATGTTACAAGCAAAAACGTGACAAAAGCCATATATATGCCATTATAACTTATAAACTGTTTTTTCTTCTGGAATTTTTTATATTTGGTACTTGAGTGAAGCAAGATTTGATGTATTCTACTCGAGACTTTTCCTTTCTGACATTTTTGCAAAATGTTTGACAGTATGATGTAAAGTAAATAATCATATTTCATAAGTTATGAGAATGGAACACTTCTAATTTGTCAGCAATTTAAAAAGGATTTGGTAAGAGTTGGTTATTTTCAGGGGGCAAGGTTATGATTTTCGAGGCCCTCTAAAAACAGTGTATCTGCACCTGAACACAGAACAACCCATCACCACTTGAGCATTTTCCTGAGCAGTTTATTTATTAAATGTATAATTATTTCACAAATCAGGCATTTTCTCTCAAAACACTAGCATTTTCATTGTGTGCTCGCAGAATGACTCCGACACACTAAAGCATAACTAAAAAGACAGAGTAGGTTAACGCTAGAGCTAGGAACCGAGAACATGTTCTTGTTCAGACCCTGTTACATTCTTTAAAAAAAACAGAATCGTATGATCTTTGAACTCTGTTAACAGTTCACCTGCGTGCAATTTTCTGCTGATGCGGCTGGAACACCATCCTAAAATACTCTGATAGTGTTTCCAACAGCACATTTCTCCAGCAGCGCTGCCCTCTACCGACTCTACAATGTAAAAAACACAACTCTACCTATGTATTTGATTCCTGATCAAACGAGTCTTGAGCCGGCTCTTTTGAATTTACAGAGCAAAATATATGCATTTCCGGTCAATTCTAAAAATAGTTATTCAAAGGATTCGGTTCTTTTGAATCTACAGCGCAAAACACACGGCACTTGCTGTATAGTCCGATCCCAAAATAATTATACTAATGAGCGGTTTTTTTGAAACTACAGTCCGAAACATACAACGCTTCCATTTATAGTCCAGTATACAAGTAGTCTTATACTGATGTGCAAGTTATGAATGTCCAACTCGAAATTAAATAATAACTGTAAGCTTACAGCTTACAATTAAACATTTCCACCCAAACAGATATTTGCAAGCACAAGCTTCGTTGATGATAATGAGGCAGAATAAACACTAGTTAAAATATAATCTAAACATTCATATTATTTTCAATATATTACATATCATATTTATATCATACAGCATACAATTTAAATGCCTGCTTTAGCTGAAACAGCATTTAAAACTTGCCTATTAGGACATATTTAAAATTTCAATACACTGAATCCTGGCTGGCAAGTCTGGAAACAGTCCCACTAGTAAAATATTTACATGTTTATATAAAATAGCATGTCAACTAATATGTAAGTAAAACTAAATGACTTACTCATCTGAAATTGTATCCTCAGCTGGATCAAATCTCTCTTCATCCTGCTCTTCTTCTGAGGAAAATGTTAACTCTTCATCACTATCCAGGAGTTACCTCGCATGTGTATCGTGCGTTCTTCCAAATGCTCAGAAAAGTGAATGAGCTTGATGTTTTTAAGACACAGTCGGGGGCATTCACCATTTGCATTGATCGCCTCATCACATTACCGTATGAATAGAGCCCTCTGCACTCTGCTGACAGCTCACCCTTTTTATTCTCTTTATTTTACAAAAGTACAAGGTTTTGTTGTAATTGTGAGTGTACACAAATAAAAGTATTTTACACACACACACACACACACACGCATAAGCACACGCACGCACACACACACACACACACACACACACACACACACACACACACGATTTCTGTCCTCACGCAAGTTGCCCTCCATAAACTCTGCCTGTTCTTCTGAGCTTTGTGTAACCTCTGTGACTCTCTATGCACTACACTGTCAGGCCTGTGGCTCATTACTGCTGTCAGCGAGACGAGAAGACAAGAGACGAGAGAAGAGAAGAAAACCCTTTTAATGTTTATTTGTTAGTTATTAGAAACCATTTCATTTAATTACAGACAGAAGCTATCAATTATGTAATTCAGTTTCCACGGTAACCTGCTAATGCCTCCTAACTAACCTCAGCCTGCCACTGACACCTGCCTGTTCTCCAAACCCAAATTATCAATAATATCACAATTGTCTCTCAAATATTCAGTGCCCACACGAACTTATGCATTAGTAGCCACACACACATTTACAAATACACAGACTTTGCATTGGGATTTTAATCTAACAAAATTAAAACACAAGATGTGTAATCCTGTCAATATTAAAATACTTTCTCCTTTCCCAGTTTAATGTGCAGAGGTATGTAAGCCATTTGTGGGTAATTTACATGAAACTAAGCTTTAACCATGGCATGTTATATAACCATGTTTTACCATGTTTTATATATTTAAAAACATTTATTTAATGTTTACATTTATGAGGAGGGATACTGTATGTATAACTGACACTTCTTTAGAGTGTAATTACGATTAAATATCTATCTAACCAATATGGGATTTATTTTTTTAAAATACTAATACCAAACTCAATATCTAGAAGGCAGATGGCTAATGCAAATCTCAATATGGTCAAATATCAAAATATTAGTAGACTTGACAGATCGAGCTATCATTCCTTTCAAGGATTTTAATTCTTATAACTGATACATTTTATGTGTGAGAGGAAAAAAATGGGGATGGTCTTTTTTATTTTTCTGTACTATATATAAAAATAAGGTGAATATTTAAAAATAACGATGTCGGCACTCGCCGCCAAAGCCTACAGCACCACCAGGTCGCTTCTGCCCTGCATGCCATGGCCCTCCTGCAAGTCCACCAGGCCAAGGCACTCAAAGATCTGCACGAGGGTAGTCCTGATCTCGACGTGCTGCAGGAACTGCGCTCAGCGACCGACCTCGCCCTCAGGACCACGAAGGCCACAGCGCAGTCACTCGGGCAGGCGATGACCACACTTGTGGTTCAGGAACGTCATCTGTGGCTGAACTTGGTCGAGATGCGTGAGACGGACAAGACACGCTTCACACATGCCCAGCATTTCTCCGCGGTGAAAAAGCCCAGCTCTCAGCCCCGGCGTCGAGTGCCCCGCAGGAAGCGCACGCCCCCCGTCTTACAGACCCCCTCAAGGATCCGGAAGGCTCCCAAGCGGTCCTGAGACGATCGACCCAGAGACCAAGATGTTCGCTCCGGAGCTGGTAAGCAGACCACTCCGTCCCCCGGTGGAGGGCCGGGAGGAGAATCCTTGTTTGAATTCACTTCATTTGCCACACCCTCTTGGGGCTGCGGTAGCCACATTCTCAAAAAAAGAGCTATTTCCTTTGTCGCTGGGTCACCTGGCCTGCAAATGCCGTTCTCACGGCACTCTGCCACCAGATCTCAACAGTCCCGGCACATTGGACGCAGACCTCTCGCCTCCAGCCCCACGACTGTTGTCTCCCGGCCGGCCGGTTCCGACGAGTCTAGAGGACGCCTCCACCAGATCTCCTCCTCAGTCGCTAACCTGCCCCCTGCCGGGTGTGCGGAGCAAGGTAAGTGCTTCGAGTCTTTTCTCAGCACCAGAGCTTTGGGACACACCCCTGCCTACTGATGCCTTATTACCTGCTCTGCCCCGCAGCGAAGCCCTGCTGTGTACGTCAAAAATAATCGTCCCGTTAGTACCCCTAGCATGGAGCTTGGATGCGTGGCTTTCACTTCCCAACCCATCACGCTGACTGGCCAGGATCATCCGACTCGGTTACGCAATTCAGTTTGAGAACTTCGGGGCATCCGCTTTACCGCAGTACATGGCGAACATGCCAATTCCCTGCGTGCGGAAATTGCACAGAAAAAATTAGCTGAAAAAGTCGACAAAAAAAAGTCGCTGCATGCCAAGTTGTTTGGCAAGGCTCAGGTAGATCTGTTTGCCTCCCAGGAGACCTCCCACTGGCCGCTCTGCTATGCCCGAACAGAGGCTCCCCTCGGGGCAGACACACTGGCACACAGCTGGCCCATGGGGCTGTACAAGTATGCATTTCCCCCAGTGATCCTTCTTCCACTGGTGCTGTACAAGGTTAGGGAGAACGAGGAACAAGTCACTCTGGTGGCTCCCTATTGGCCCACCCGGGCTTGGTTCTCGGACCTCGTACTCCTCGCGACAGCCCCTCCCTGGAAAATTCCCCTGAGGACCTTCTTTCTCAGGGACGGGGCATGCTCTAGCATCCGCACCCAGACCTCTGGAACCTCAATGTCTGGACCCTGGACGGGACGCAGAAGATCTAGCTGATCTACCACCTGCTGTTGTAGACACGATCAACCAAGCCAGAGCCCCTTCTACTAGGCAACTTTACGCCCTAAAGTGGCACTTGTTCGCAAATTGGTGTTCTTCTCGGGGCGAAGACACACAAAGGTGTGCAGTCAGGTCAGTGCTCTCATTTCTGCAGGAGAGGTTGGAATGGAGGCTGTCCCCGTGAACCTTGAAGGTGTATGTAGCTGCTATTGCAGCCCACCACGACGCAGTAGACGGCAAGTCTTTGGGTAAGCACGACTTGATTATCAGATTCCTAAGAGGTGCCCGGAGGTTGAGTCCCTCCCGGCAAAGCCTGTTCCCCTCCTGGGATCTCTCAGTGGTCCTCTCGGGCCTTCAGAGACCCCCCTTCGAGCCGCTAGAATCAGTTAGACTCAGGATCCTCTCTCTAAAGACGGCCCTGCTGATCGCGCTCGCCTCCATCAAGAGGGTCGGGGACCTGCAAGCGTTCTCTGTCTGCGATACTTGCCTGGAGTTTGGTCCGGCAGACACACATGTGATCCTAAGACTGCGGCTGGGCTACGTGCCCAAGGTTCCTACCACCCCCTTCAGAGACCAGGTAGTGAACCTGCAAGCACTGCCCCAGGAGGAGGCAGACCTTCGTTGCTGTGTCCGGTACGTGCTTTGCGTTCCTATTGGACCGAACGCAGAACTTTAGACGTTCTGAGCAGCTCTTTGTCTGATTCGGTGGACAGCAGAAAGGGAACGCTGTCTCCAAACAGAGGCTCATATCAGCCAATAAATTGTCGAGATTGTGCATAGGCTTCAGACCATGTGACTCAGACACGTGATGTAGTCCCAATTGTGTCATTACGCAACATCTCTATCCCTCTCAGGGAACCCAGGTTACATTCATGACGATTTCCTTAAGAGTGTAAATACTGTGAAACTTTAAAAATAATTCCTGTTTGTTTTAACAGTCCTACATATTACCTTTTGGCTCAACCAATGTCGTGAGTCTGGGACAGGACTACTTATTTGGCTGAAATGAAAGATGGGGAAATTTTATGGGAACAAATATTTTTGCAATTCCTTTTGGTGCTACAAATGGAACAGGAATAACTCACTTTGGCTTTAATCACAGGAGCAGAATTTTTAATTGTGATATTCTAGTGGATTAATTTGTGATGAACTGATGCAGTGGTTGCACATTTAATCCCAGGAATGGGTGACCTAGAAACTGGAGACTTCCTGTAATCTCAGTCCTACTCTAGGTTCATTGTGCTTTTGAGAAAGACACTTAACACGATGCTGCTCCAGGAGGTCTGCATGCAATTAGTGTACTGTCCTTTTTCTGTAGAAGAAAAGTGTCAGCTAAATGGCACTAATAACATACATACTAATTAATGCCAATTCAATTTTAATAGATGCGTGACTCTTCCTATGAGCATTTCCTACAGAGATCAACTTACAAGAGTTAATTGCTTTATGTACCAAAGGAGCAGAGGAAAAGAGAGGGCAATAAAGTGAGAGAGAAAGGGAAGGAGGAAAAGAATGAGAGAGAAAAACACTAGATTCTAAAATATGCTCTTGTGATTTTTCACCAAAAAAGAGGATGGACAGAGAAATAAAGAGTTGAATGCAAAATGTTGTGAAGAGCAATGAGATGATTCCTAATATTCTGTTATACATCTGACAATGGTGACAGTGACCACTTTACATGCACTTAAGAAAACGGTTTATTTTGTGTTTTTACAGAAATGTGGTCATGTAAAACCTAAGCGCCATTCTTACTTGTGTTTGAAGAGTGCGCATGCATGGAACAGACCAGGATAAAAAATGCCATAGAATTGAGCCAAACAATAATAAATGGGTATTTTTTTTTGGCACTTAGTCCAATCTGTGCCCTGTCAGCTTACTCAGGATGACGTCAAGATCGAAAGCTTTCTTGTGTTGATAGTTATTCATTTGCATATAAACCATTGAACCCTCAAAGCTGATTTTTGAGAGTTATTAGCATCAAATTGAATAAATGTAAATACACAGTTTGTGTGTGTATAACAAAAATCACAGAGAAACATTATGCTGTGCATTAAAGCTAAATGTACAATATGTCTATTCTAGAGTCTCACAAAAACATTTACTTAAAAAAAATCCATTTAATTACAAAAAAATAATGCAAACTGATATGTTTATTCTTATTATAACTCAGCCTTTTTACGTATAAGCACAATAAAAATGTAAAATGCGAAATCTGGATCTTGATTACATTCATTTAGACAGAGGAACTACACTGCATGCCCAATTATTAGGCAAATTGTATTCCTCATGATTGTTGAACAAACACAATGCTCTCAGTTAATCCAAAATGTTACTGAACCTCAAACCTGTATGTTTAACAAAGAAAAAGTGAGCTTTGTCTTTCTTAGGGGTGTGAAGGTGCACAATTATTAGGCAACTAAATTACAAAAATAATTTCTCCCAACTCAGTTGTTTATTCTCAATTTTTAGAGTAGATGCAACAAATAAGTAACACAAAATGAAAATTAAATAACATTTTTGGCCTTTCAAAAATATTCAGTGACAAGTATAGCCACTCTTCTTTTCAATAACTGCCATGAGCCTTCCATCCATCGAGTCAAAATCCGAAACAGCAACCACAGCCTCGCAAATGCTGTTCAATGAGGTGTATTGTCTTCCCTCACTGTAATTCTCATGTTTTGGAAGGACCCACAAGTTCTCAGTAGGATTTAAGTCAGGTGAGGAAGGGGGCCAAGTCTATTTGGGCAACTTTGAGACCCTTGCTGGCTAGCCAAGCAGTGGACTACATGCATGTGGTGGAGCATTGTCCTGCATAAAAATCATGGCCTTCTTGAATGCTGAGGACTTCTTCCTGTACCATTGCTTGAAGAAAGTACTTTCCAGAAACTGGCAGTAGGTTTGAGAGTTGAGTTTCAGTCCATCTTCAACACGAAAAGTTCCAACTACCTCATCCTTAATGATAGCAACCCATACCAGTACCCCTCCTCCACCTTGCTGGTACCTGACTCGAAGCCAGGTCCAGCCACGGGCTCATCCATCTGGTCCATCAATAGTCACTCTCATTTCATCTGTCCATAAAACCTTTGAAAAATCTGCCTTCATGTATTTCTTTGCCCAATCTTGATGCTTCAACTTGTGAATATATTCAGTGGTGGTCGTGTTTCAGCCTTCTTGACCTTGGCCATATCTCTGAGCACTTGACACCTTGTACTTCTGGACTTTCCAGGTTGGTTGCAGTTCTGGAATATGGTAGCATTGGAGGATAATGGGTTCCTGGTAGCTTCAAGTTTAATTATTCTCAAGTCTTTTACAGTTAATTTGCGCCTGTTCTTCTCCATGCAAATTTTGCACCCCAGTTGACTATTCCCAACAAAATGTTTGATTTTGCCATGGTCACACCTCAATAGTTTAGCTATTTCAAGAGTGTTGCATCTGTCTGAAAGGCATTTTAAAATCTTTGACCTTTTAGTGTCAGTTAAATCTCTTTTTTGGCCCATTTTACATGAGGTAATGAAGCTGCCTAATAATTCTGCACACCTTGATATAAGGTGTTAGTCACTTTCACCACACCCTCCCTCATTGCACAAATACAAACCACCTGAAAATGATTGAATCCAATAAGCATTCAAGTTTATATGGTTTGGAGTTGGAAAATGTGCATGGAAATAATGATAAGATCAGAATACTCACTTGCCTAATAATTGGGTATGCAGTACATTTTCATCTATGTAACCTCACCAATGTGATATTTATGAAAAAAAGAGGGCCATTACAACATGTCTGAATGGCTGTGGAGGATATATGGCTGATTACTGATAATTTTAGTGAAAGCAGTGTGGATATAACACTGTGGGTTGTATCAGGATGCCATCACCTTGAGGCACAGCAGATTACACTGTTTGTGCCTATTCAAAGTAATTTTTATATTATTACAGCAACATTGCATTTCCTGTGGAATTTGATTACGAAACTTATTTTAAAATGTATTTAGTTCATGAAAAATAATGATTATTTCATAATACAGCTTCTGCCTTTAAAAAAAAGGGGAAAAATACAGTTTTAAAAGCTCAAAAACATTAACATGCCTTTTTCCTCCATTTACTTTCTTTCTCGTTTTATTTCTACTCTCTATTTCACCATAACATTGGCACTCAGCGTTGGCATTAGATTTTCACTGCCAGCTGGTGTGTGTGGGATCTGATTCCCTGTGTGGAGTTTTTGTGTTAAAGGAACATCATGTGTGACATCAGCATAGTAAAAGCACAGCCTTGCTTAAACCTGTTCTGACTGCACCTGAGCCTGGAGGTGGACGAGTCACAATCAGACCACCCAAACGTGCACATATGGAAAATGTTATACGATTAACTGCCACAACAACTAACAGGTTGTCATTTTCTGGCTACAGAACCAACATTCATCAATTCTTAATCCAAGAGTGAGTAATAAACAACAATGCTGAATCTGTTTTATCTACAACGGGATAATTCACCAATTTACTCATGCAGTTCCAAACCTATTTTTTTTCTTTCTTCTGTGGAACAAAAAAGGAGATTTGCTCTGTTTACAGAAAAGTATCAATGATTTGATTTGAGTTAAAAGTGATTAACTACTTAAATTTCAGTCTGATCATTGTACAAAGTGATCACATGTCTTTAGAAAACTTGGAATATGATGCATGAGTTGCATGGGCTGCTTTAATTACATTTTAGGGTGCTTTTTAAGCTTTAAAGTGAGTCACTATCAACTGTTATTTTACAATATCACAGTGATCACAACTTTCTTTAAAATATCTGCTTTTGTGTTCCGCAGAATTAAGTAATATGGGTTTGTAATATTTGAGAATGAGTAAATGATCTGAAAATGTTCATTTTTGGGCGAACTGTTCCTTTAAAGTACCAAGTCATTGTTTTGCTTACGCTTTGCAGTCTCTTTTCTCTTCCCCAAAAACCAAGATGACAATGACAGTGACACCTATAAGTGTGAATGCTTTATGTTTATGTTCATTAACTCAATTTCAAAATGTGAATTGACATTAAGTCCTCAAAGTAGTGACCACCAAGCGCACGACCCACCTTACAGAATAAAAGAATAAGTCTGCATCATTTTAATCACATTTGTCAAAAGTACTTTTCATTTATTTAGGTGTAAAAATTCCTCACAGCACTTCAACTTAATATAAATATTTTAAATAATATAACAAAATAATAATATAAATAATATAAACATACTCCATGTTCATTACACCACAAGAGCTCAGAATTGACTGCCCACTTTAATGACACACTGTGAATTAACTGAATCGGTCCCTATACACTCTCCGACTACATATATATATTTGTATATATCTAAATATTTGCATATATTCTTACCTACATAAAATCAACAACTTTAAATCAATTTTATTCCATCAATTGAATTTGATTAATTCAATTGCAATATTTAAAGGAGTAGTAGTTTGGGTCTTGTAACTTTTTGTCTGATTTTCAAAGATTGTAAGGCTGTGATTTACCTCAGAGCTGACTGGTTTGGTTGCATGGCTTAGAATGAAGGATTTTTTGAAATCCCTATAGACAAAAATTAATGGGAAAAATATTATTGAACTAAGACGGCTAAAAAAGTGAGCGGGCACAGTTGCGCACTATAGAATATTTGTCTGTTACAGTCCCCAAATTGAATTCCTCAAATTAAATTGTATGAATACTCTTAAAACACTTTGATACTCACAATAGTTAAACAAAGGCCCAACAAAGGCTCAAAACTAAAGAATCTTAGCATCTTAGCAAATTTAGACAGGTAGTATGTCATCCACAAGGAGCAGAATTGCTAGCATGCCATAATGTTATGCACAGCAAGATGAGAACGGATCCGGAATATTTCACCATCATTTACACGAGACAAGAAACTTGTCATTAAAGTAAAGTGAGGTGTAAAATCTGTCATTAGACTCAAATTATCCTGTCCTACAGTTAGTGCAGCAGTTATTCAAGTGCAGCTAAATGCATTCTCTCAGTTCAGAGAATTACTGCATATATTATTCAGTCGCAGCCAACATCATGCCACATTATCACCCCAATCAAGACAGCATTTATCAGTGGGAGGCTGAACACAACCTAAATACCACCACACTTCCACACAGTTACGCACACATGCATACACTCCCGCGTCGTTAATCACATGTACGGACATATGCACATACACTGCTCCAGCAAATCTGCGTGTCTGTGTGAGAGACTCACTGTCGGGCAGCCTCCGTCATGCTGGTCCTCCAAGAATCCGATTCTGCACAGCGCCTTATCGTTCTTCAACCAGTACTCAGACGATTCCAGAACACTGTTACTGCACAAAACCTGACACAAACACAAACATTTATTTCAGATTGAGGCATAACATTTACAAAAAAGTGAAACTGGGGAATAGGGAGTCACAGGAATTGTTCACAGCTGATATTAACATCCATCTGGGGTGCTTTGATCACAATTGGTCAGCCGAGACAGATTTACTGTTTACACCTTGTATTTGGACGTGCGTCCCAAGTGCATTTCTAAGGACCACTTGTGATTCATTTTTCGACAAGAGGAGGGTCTCTGATGTCATAACGACACTGTTGCGCATGTTGAGAAAGCACATATAAGTAAATATACCTTTTACATTTTATTTCAAAAATATTTTAATCTCACTGCAAATGTGACATTTTGGGTGGAATATTCATTGTTATGTTCATTCACAGTCAAGCGCCTTAATGCTTCACATGATCTATCTCACTGTGTGATGATAACAGGCATCTTGAAAATGTTCTGTGATGTTTCGTGCATCTGTATGTAGCTGGCAATTTTTTGTTGTTGCAGTGAATGCATATTAGCATGAGTAAGTCATTTGCTATTTTCTGGGAGACATAAGGACATATTAGCATATACAATATAAATACAATTTGGCCAAATGTGTCTCTGACCACCTATGAATGTGGTTTGAGGCTATCCAAATTGTTTACACCTGTATGTAGCGCTGTCCATTTGAGATTGGATCACCCGAGGTTTATGTTAATATCACATATCACATTAAGTTGACCAGATTTCTGAAAGGAAAAACAGGGACATTTCTATTTCAGTGGTAAATATGTCATTGAAATTTCACGTTACTTATCTATGATTTAAAAAATGGGGACAATTCAGATGTTATGTATTTTGATCAGGGACTATAAACGAAAATGAAAAAAAAAGCATAATCACTTGTAGTAGAACTTAACCGAAAACTGGAACAAAGTGGTTTTACATTTTTTCTGAGGGAAACATTATTTGTAAATGCTGGTAACCAGTTAATTTTGTTGTTTTTCATGAAACTAAAGGACAAAGGGTTTATCACAGTTAACTTTTTGGAACCACACCACTTCATGTTGCCAGAAAAAATGAAACGTGCTTTAATCCTAATTGCCCATCGTGGATGTCGACCTTTTTAACAACACACACACACACACACACACACACACACACACACACACACACACACACACACACAGTGCTTATTTTATCTTATTTTGGTGAGGCAAGCGGCTTATTTTAGGCTTGTTCTTCCAGACCATGTTGCTTGTTTCTCTAACACTGCAGTTATATTTGCCCATCCTTTCACACAGTGCCACACATTCCACTTAACTAAACATTATATATCAGTACAAAAAACAACAACATTCAGTTTGCAGTATAGAATACACTTTCCAGTTATAAATAAATACAGTTCACTTTATGAACTAAATTGCTGCATTAGATCAAGCTACAGGTATTATATAGGGGAAGTGACCTTATTAAGCCCACATATCATATAAGCCTACTTGGTGTTTTATTTTAAAACATAAAAAAAATGTGCTGCAGAGGAAATGCACACATTTGTGGGTATCATTTTACCTTTTATTTGGAGTCAAACAAACGTTTTGTTCTTGAGTTATTTGGGAACATGTGCCTCCACTGTTCAGCAGCCATTTTGCAAGTTGCTCCAAAACTTTTTGATGACCTTCAAAAAAAGCCATTTATCTGGAGTCAGATGAACAAACCAGGTGAGGAATGATAAACGTTTTATAATTAAGAGATGAATAAATGAAATACAACCTGATATTATTTATTTTCTTTAAATTTAACAGCAATACTTTGTATTTGAAAAGATGAATTTGATGAGTATCTGAAGTTAGTGCGAGATACAGCCTTTGTGATGCTCACAAAGATAGATGCAGTAAAAGAAAGAAAATGTATAAAATGTGCCGATATCCACATTAAATGAAAATATTTAAGAAGCTTCTTGAGCTCAATCAAGATTTAGTGTTCTTTCTAATCCAGAAAAATATTTTTGTTTTCATGTGGGCTTATAAGGAAAAGTGCCTTTGAAAAAGTTTAAAACAGGGTTCGTACACATTTTAGTAAATTAGCAAATTTAGTAAAGTAAATTTCCATGACTTCTCCAGTACTTTTTTCTGAATTTCCAAAACTATTTTGCACCGTTTTAAAATGTTTCTACTAGGGCTGTCGATTTAACGTGTTCATTCGGTGCAATTAATTATACATAAAAATAACGTGTTAAACCAATTAACACAATTTATTCTGTTTCCGGAGTGTGATGAGGAATATTTCTACCATCTGAGCAATTCAAGCTTGAAGCACCACCTGTTTTCAGCAGGGGGCAGTAAGCACACACCACACTCAGGCTGCTTGATGCAACATCACAAAATGAGAATGCATACTTGCTTTCAAACTTGATAGTGTAATTCCGCATGCAGGTTTTTATACGTTTCAAACCACATTTAACTAGACACAGCGACCAAAAAAAGCTGTTTATGGTGCGATGCACCAAAGCGCTGTAAAAGTGCTCATCTGACCCATATGTACATTGATGTATCCTTAGAAAAGCCCTTAAAAAATATACTGTACCTTCTGACAGACTGACGTATTCAATTGCAAAATGGATTGCTGTGGACTGTGGGTCAATCATAGGATTATGTTAAATAATACAGCTTTCTAAAGCCACTTTTTGTCTTTTCATAGCTTTACTTGTCTGACACAATAATGTAATGCATTTAATTATTTGAATTATTATTTTTATAATATAGTTTATTTTTATAGTTATTTAAATATCACTATTTATAATTAGTTGATCATTATATATATTTTTGTAATTATTGCATTTTTTTTGCAATACCAATTCTATGTGGAAACTGAAAAGAAATATCAACTAGATTTAGATTCTTTTTTTTTTCTTCTTTTTTTTATTTATTTTGCACTTGACATAAAAGCAAAAATACTACAACTGCTATTGGCTCACCAGCCATTTTAATAAAAGTTAAAAGCTACTCAACTTTTTAATGCCCACTTCGATTTTTTACAAGCCACTTTTTTTCTAATCAAACAAAGGGGAAAATATACTGGTATATCTAGGCTATACATGTACTGTAAAATGTTAACCACTGGATTTAACCTTAATTCAATTAAGATTCGCTCACAATTAAGAAACATTCTTGCAAACTATTTTCGGACCACTGACACAGAGAGAGAAATTGTTCAAATGCACATTCTGTGAGAAGATATCAACAAACACTGAATCAGACACGTGCATCGACATATATATATATCACATACATTTGTCAATGTTAACTACAGATTAGAATGGAAAACATATTGAGAGAAATAGACCTGTCATCTGAAACAGACACCTTTCGCGGGAGAGCCCTTTATCTGCTTTTGCTCCGGTACACAGATGCAATTCTTGACAGAGCCAACCGGTGGAAAGATCAAGTGACATCAGTGACAATCAGCGCGACGTCTTCTCTCATATTTTCCATTAAAAACAGGAGAATGTAGGTGATACTGAGACTACTAATGATTGCTCATCAAGAAGTGAACAATAACACTAATCAGACTCACAAGCAAACATCACAATAAGCTTAATTATTATGGTGAATTATTACATACAAACATTCAAAACCTTAATATATTCAAACAATAATGTAAATATGAAATATACTAATTCCTTTACTCAGGGGCAGACTGGCCATAGGGAGAACCGGGACTGGGCTGCCTGCTAAACGGGGCGACAAGCTGAAACGTGCCACCACGTTCTGTCAAATGTGGCAAGACAGGCTGAAGAGGGCCCCAAAATGGAACCGCGATATGCCAAAGGGGGCCGCGATATGCAGAAAAGGACAGAAACATATTTATTTAAACACCAATAACAAAAATGCTATACATTGCAATATATAGTGTTTTTTATTCATTAAAAAAATTATTACGTTGACACTATTATAAATAATTAAGGTTTATAATCCATTAACCCCTGTTGTTCCTAAGGATTAAAAAATATATATATTTCATTAGCTTGTTCTGATGTTTGAGGTCTAAATCTAAAAACAGTATAATAATTGAGGTGTTTATTTAGTAAAATGTGAAGCATTTATATTTTTAAAAGCATAGTGGGCTTATTAAGAACACGTGGGGTTAAATGGTACACATGTTCTTTATAAGTCCACTTCAGACTTTTCACTTTGCATTAATTAAATAAAGTAACTTCATTTTGTCAGTTTATCACAAAACATAAGTCTTTAGATGAGGCATTAATCTTTGATTTAATACTCATTTTGGTGGAAGAGTGTTAACATTTACACGATCAAACAAGCATGGACTCTACCTAACATTTGATTTTGGTATCATGTGCCTCGGATGTACAATCAGTCTCCATCTTTGTTCGCAGTACCCTTTGACCACACCATGCCTTTGGTGTTTGGTCATTTGTAACATAATTCCCATGCATATTTAATATGGCCTTATAATGCACTAAGATTGGCAATATTGGTTTGCAACCATGCGCAACACAAACTTCACAGCCAAGTAAGCGTGTTTAAGTCAGTTATGAATTATTAATGAACTTCTAAGTGTGTGCCCCTTCAGTGAACCTTTCTCATGTGACTGGTCATACTTTCATAACACGGCTTGATCATACAGTATATGTGCAGATCATGTATGCAGTTTTTTGTAAAACTGCAGTTCATTACATTACTGCATAAAGAGTAATGAGGTCTGATGCAAACTGTGCAAATGTTTGCTAAAAATATAAATCTTTAACTGAATTACTACTAATATTGGTACGTTATAGAGATCCTTGAAATAAACAAACTCCCCTCTGTTAGTGTGTGTATTGTGTGAGTGTGTCTAACCTTCAGCCTGATTCATGATCAGTGTTGTGACTTTGTAAGCATTAATTATCTAATGTGTATTTAAGGAATAAACATAACCCTGTTTAGTCCCCTGTGTGTTTGCTGGTATGTTTACTCTCTTGACAGTTAATGCATGTGTTTACTTCCTTTGATAAGATAGAGTTTGCCAGTGTTTATATGTGTGTTTTTATGCATAACCACATGTGTGTATTTTCTCTCTCCTTGCTGTGTGTACCATCTGTACTGACTGCTTTCCTGGCAGAGACAACCATATGACAGGGTTACTGCCGGTTGCATCGCAGTTCAGCATTGTTAAACTAATGAGGATATCATTTGCACGCAAATGATAAGAGGGAGAGTGATTACTATTATGTGTATTTATTTAACTAAGTAGTTTAACTAGATATGTTCATGCGCATCTACATATACCAATTCACCCCTTACAGTGAGCCTTCCTTATAGTTACACAGTCTGTTTTGTTTTGATATAAGCTGTATGAGAAGCCAAACATTTCAAAAGTGTGACCAAGCTTAATTTACCAGTCAGGATGGGAATCTTAAGGAAATTCCACTTCCTATTCCACTCCAATTCCAAAGCGACAAAACTCTGAATGTAGCCAGTACATCGGTAATTACACTGATTTATGTCTCACTAGCCTGAAGTTCACGTAACAATTTCAGTTAATTCCAAGGTTGACACTACAAAATTGATGACCATCCAAAGGTGACGACCAGCCTTTCAGTGAGTTAAGCACTACTCCGACCAATTCAGTCATTGAGGGAGTCATTAGACTGATTCAAACCGACTAGGGCTGGGTTTTAATACAGTTTATCCAATTTGATTCAATTCTCGTACACAAGCTCTTGATTTGATTAGATTCCAATTTCTATTTGATTCAAATTAATTTTAGTATATTTCTAATAATTTTGGGTTATAATGGCCATTTTGCTTATATATGAGAGAAATTCTCTATTAGCTAATGCTGTAAATTATCCAGGGGACCTTCTAACTGAGCATATTACAAAAATAAAAATTTTGCTATAATGTTTTAATATTTTTTTTAAAAGCTTTTTAATGTACACATTTCATGTATTCCATCTAACAATATACATTATAAACATGTCTTCCAAAATATATATATATATACACACACTGACTGGCGACCTGTCCAGTGTGTACCCTGCCTTTCGCCCAATGTTAGCTGGGATAGGCTCCAGCCCCCCCGCGACCCTGTACACAGGATAAGCGGTTGACGATGGATGGATGGATGGATATATATACACTCACACAAGTGCTAAAACTGTACTGTCTCTTTAAAAATAGCATGAGTTAAGCATGTTTCAGTCTTTGGTTGATAGCTTAAGGATAGGAGTCAAACGGTTTCTTTCCCGCATCTGTGCTATGTGTGATTAAAATGAAGTGTTTCTATTTTTATTTACATTTTTTTAACAACAAAACTGACTCTAAAAAACAGGAAAGGATTTTAACAGACACATTATTTATTGAAAAAAGGATTGCATGGATCTAGTATTTGGACACATTACACAGAACGAGTCAAACCAAACTTTCACTCTATGATAAACTTCTTTGCCAATATATTACTCTGGTGGATATATATACAACTGGTGAGTGAAATCTTAAAATATATCAGCTAGTGACTAATCACAGACATTTTTAGTCGCATAGCGCAAATTTGGTCACATATCCGAGTGATTTACACACATCATAGAGGGTCGCACATGGAGCAAAAGATCGATCTTGGAATTTTAAAAATCATTAACGGGATCAATCAAATGAAGATCACGTTTAATTAATAATCAATAAAACTAAAAAATCTGTACTTTTTACCCAGCCCTACCAATAACTTTTAAATTAGAGAAAGATTCATTTTGACTAATATTGTCTCAGTTTCCAGCCCTACCGAATAGTGCCATGTGGATCAGTTCATGCAGTGCAAATCAGTTTGGAGAGAACACTGGTGGGTCCTTGCTGAACTTTCAGTGTGTCACGCAAGTACACGCATCCGCTGTGCGCAGTTCGACTTGTGCTCACTGTAGCAATGCAGTGTGATTTTTGTAGCTTTTTGCTCTTGGAACTCTGTATAAATTAAAGGGATGTTACCTGGTTTTATATTGTGGTGTGATTTGGCACTGTAATTAAAAAGAAATCTTTTAAATGTCAAAGAGGTCACTTCTATTAATAATGACCCATCCCCTGATGTCAAGACAGCTCCCATAAGAGCTACACAAATTATTATAATACTAGAGAGTATCGTAACTTCCTCTTCCACTGATCTTTGCTTTAGGACGCATCTGCTAATAAAGTGGTTTGGTTGAAAGACACATAGAGTAAAAGAGCTAGAAGACAAATGAGACATTAAACTAATCAGGCTGCTTGTTCTGTCACACACCCTCTTTCTCCCCCTCTCAATCTCCCTAGCTCTTTTTTATAGCCTTTCTTTTCTCTACACTGAACTCACTCTGGTAGAACATTAGCTAATGTAACCTGACTTGTAGTGAGCCTGCCTACTGAGTAAAAAGTGCTGAAGGCAAAAAGCCAAAGTATCTGTCCATGTACAGAATGGAGCTGTCAGCCAATCAGCAAGGCTTCATTTTAATCATACTATGATGGGTGTCTGATTGGAGCATAAGATTCCTGCTAGTTCCTCCAACTTTTTACACATCAATGTGCACTCAGCACATTCATGATGCTTTAAGCCAGAAACAGACTCTAATATGCCTTCACAAATTCTTGACCCATGCATTGCACACGTGCAGTCCTTTTGTACTTGGTGTATTCTTACATTAATGTACCTCTAACCAACCACAGTACTCTAGGGGACGATAGAGTAACCTTCACATTTCTGCACTGTTAAACTGGATGTGTTTTTATTCAGGTATCCATCTATAAACATGGCAACAGTTTATCAAACTTTAACTTGCTAAGCAAGATTCTCTACAAACTGTTGCTCTGCCATGATAGTAGATGGTCTGAAAGAGAAAACAGATCATAGAAGAAATGTAATGGTCTAATTTCCCATTGCGGCAATTCTTAAAATGCAACGCAATGCTTACGGAATGCAACAATACGTGAAATTGTGCTTGCAAAGCTGGAAGTGTTTACAAAACATTAAAATTACCTGCCTAATATTGTGTAGGTCCCCCTCATGCCTCCAAAACAGTGCCAACCTGAATCTCAGAATAGCATTCTGAGATGATATTCTTCTCACCACAATTGTACAGAGCGGTTATCTGAGTTACCGTAGACTTTGCAGTTCGAACCAGTCTGGCCATTCTCTGTTGATCTCTCTCATGACCTACAATCATGTCACGCTCCTAATCACTGAGATCACATTTTTCCCCATTCTGATGGTTGATGTGAACAATAACTGAAGCTCCTGACCCGTTTCTACATGATTTTAAGCACTGCACTGCTGCCACACGACAGGCTGATTAGATAATCACATGGATGATTGTTGGTGCCAGACGGGCTAGTATGAGTATTTCTGTAACTGCTGATCTCCTGGGATTTTCACACACAACAGTCTCTAGAATTTACTCCGAATGGTGCCAAAAACAACAAACATCCAATGAGAGGCAGTTCTGCAGATGGAAAAGCTATGTTGATGAGAGAGGTCAACAGAGAATGGCCAGACAAAGTCTACGGTAACTCAGATAACCACTCTGTACAATTGTGGTGAGAAGAATAGCATCTCAGAATTTCATCTTGCGCTTTACCCTTTACGCACCGAGATTTGAAATTACTGTACTTTAAAAAACAAAAAACAAAGAAATTCACAAGGTAAACCATCATATAATGTGTAGTTGTAGTGTTTTCAATTTAGCAAAGGGTGAATATAATTTATTAATCACTTTTTTTTTATTGGCATTTTTTCATACTGTCCCAACTTTTTTGGAGTTGGGGTTGTAATTGAACAGAATATGTTTCGGACCTTGATACAAAACAGTGGTAATTACACACATACACAAACACATACACATACACATACAAACACACACACACACACACACACACATGCACCTTCTTGCAGGTGGAGACAGAGGACCCAAGGGTGGTCTCAGTTCTGACTTCCCGTGTGTCCACGGACTCAGACCCTTCATACATGGCAGACGATTGGAAATTACTGCAGAACAAGAGCGAGAGAAAGAGAGAGACTGTAAAACATAAAAATTGAGGAAGTACCCAAATGGCCTGTAACTTCAAAAATGTCTGGGTAAAATAAGTAATAAGTAAATGGCTTCTTTATTTCTCTCTCTCTGTGACATTTCTAGATAAATGTCATAGTCAAAAGAGAGAGAGACAGAAAGCGAGAGTAGAAAAGGAGAAGAAAATAACATGGACGGTTTAATTAAATTCTTCAGGATTAATTGACTACTTGGAGTACATTAAGGATGAAAACCCATAGTCAATCACACAGTTCTCTGATGTGGCAGAAAAAAAACATTATCCAAATTGTACAGTGTGCACTGAATGTTCCTCTGTTGCAGAGCATTTGTATCTGAACTCCATGTTCTCCAACACGGTCTCAAGAAAAGTCATAATAATTGGTACGAGATGATGAAATTATAAGAAATCTCATGAGTTGGCTTATACAAAAATGTATGAATTTTACTCCCAGGGAGAAAAAATAATGATGACGTTATTATGATATTTCCTAACTTTAATCTTTTTTACCATGATTTTAATAGGAAAATCACTTTTGTGTCCCATGGAATAATGAAAACTAAATTTGTTCACTGGGGTTTCCTTTTCCTGTTTTGTATGGATTTGAAATTCTGTATGTTGAGTGGTTGGTCTCTATGGGTATAAAAGTCGTATGTTGTCATAAAAGCCAAGCCATATATTTTCTTTCGATTTCGCCATCTCGTTCAAATGATTACGAGCTGTCATGAGACTATGCTGATATTCTCTCTAAACACAGCCAGATTAACCTGTTTATAAGTCAAGACTCAAATTCAGTTTATTTAAATGTTTCCCAGCAGAATTGTTCAGATGCTCTTATTAATAGAAGCACGGCTTTGTCTCTGGTCAGGGTTTATTGTGAGATTGTGTGTGTGAAGGCCATGTTATTGAGGGAAAAAAACATTCTCATCAAGACATTTCTGTGTATCATAGATAAAGACAGCCTATTTTGCTATATTAGCCAAAGTGGAGCCAGAAGTTGTGAGCTATTCTTTGTTAACTTTAAAAATACAATTAAAGATTTCAAAAGCCCATTAACTCTAAAACATCAGTCAACAGTTTAACTTTGTATTAAGCAGCCACTTGAAAACCAATGTTCAGCCAGGATCACTTCCATCAAATGAATACTAACTTGAATACTTGAATGAATACTTTATTGATTGTAGACAATGTAAGTGTCTGTTAGTTTTGGTGATATGGTCCTGTTCTGGGCAAACTCCTTGCCCAGCCATGCATGGAAGGAGCTGGTTGAGCAGCGAATAACAAGACAGATTTAGATGAAAATAAAAGGCAAAGTTGGCATACGAGAAGTGAAGCTGGGGATGGAAGAGAGTGTTAAGTGCAGATTGCATCCATGAAATGTAAAGGCAGCTAAGAGAATGAATGAAAGGAGGACTTGTAGAGGACCGCTTTTAGTGGAGTCTGAATTGTATCGGTAGATGTCATGAACTTATATGGCCTGCGTAAATAGATGCTACGCTTGATTGTGTGTATGTGTTTTGTCCAGCTTTTCTCTCTTTATTTCATGCCTCCTGTCTTTTCTCTCACCAATCTGAGTGTGTAAACAAACCCCTTGAGTTTCCTCAATTTAATAAAGGTTAGATAACAACTACTGTAATTATGGCAGTCACTTTAACACATTCATTTGTGATTAATTATATGAAAAATAACACATAAAGTAAATAACGCCACCTGTACATAAATTCCATAGAATGGAATGCTCCTACCATTGGAGCAATTCAAGTTTGATATACCACAAACAAGCAGCTCAGCTTTCCACAGATGTGCTTTTGCGCTCAAAGACATCTGGACTGAGCACAACAGAATGCAGACCTGATTTTTCAAAGTTTCAAACTATGTTAACTTGACACACGTCATAAAAAACAGCGCTTATTACCGGAGACGCTGAAAAGTGAGACGTGACGCAACCAAAGAGGCATGTACGCCAAATAAATAAATAAATAAATATGACTTTTAAAGGCACATTTTGTATTATATAAATGCTTCTCTTGTCTGTTGTCACAATATAATGTATTTGAATGATCAGAATTATAATATTTATTATATATTATATCATATTGATAAATATTTGAATTGTTATATTCCATTGTAATCGGTCTTGCAAATAGTATAAGCTATCCATTGAGAATAAACACTCAAGCATAAAAGGCTTTACTACTTCATTCAGGGATGCTGTCTTGGGATGTTGGTTTATATTCACCCAAACAGTCTTTGAATATCTTTCAATCTCTATCACGGATTAGCTGCGAGCCTTGAGGGACTCATGAGGGATCTTTTTGCATTAAACACCCCAAGAAACGTTCAAAAGAGCTGCAACTACAAGCAGTTGTTTTGTCATGATATGTGGCTCAGTTGATGGAATGGATGGATTTGCAAATGTAATGACAATGCAGAGTTCTCTCATGAGAGGAAACACAAGCCATCAATAATTATGTTTTTTGAGGTCATGCAATTTAGATGCCAAAGCTTTTGTTGTCTCCTATAGCTAGTCACATTAGTTTGAGAATGCGGTTTTGGTAATTCATGTATTAATATATTCCAGGGATGTTTGGAAATCTTCAAGTGATGAAGTGGCAAGTTCTATCTGTCTTCTTGAGTTCTGCAGCCAATCTGTACAATTTTTCAAAAATTTGTCCTCATGGTGAGTCTGCCATTTTAGACAAGGATGTGCCTTCAATTGGAGTGTTAGCATTTTCTCCTTATGCATGTCGAGTTTGCATCTGCATTGACATTTTATTTGTCTAAGTTAACTTCCTATTAGCTAAAAACTAAAACAGTAAGTCATTTTTTTTATATAATCTATTAGATAGTAGGCCCTCGTTAGTGTTGCTCATGTCAGATTGATCTCCCTTCCTCTGTCTAATGTGATGAGATTATGACATGAAACGATAAACGGCATTAGACAGCTTCATGTACCGTCTACTCTACACTTGACACAGTGTGAGCACTTTGCAGCCAAATTAAAACAGATGTTAAAAGTCCTCAATTATCCCCTAGGAGTTGAGTGCAGCTGTGTGATGTGTTTTGATGTGTCTGGGGCCTGAGCACACTGAAACGCTAGTCTTTATGGAAATTAGTCAACTAGATAGTCCTTTGAAAGTGTTGTTTGTAACAATAAAGCATGCTGGAAACCTCACTTTTTATAGCGAACACTTATCACACCAATATTACTGAAACATGATTAAACACGGACGCACAAACACATGCTCATACAAGTTTTTTTTTTACTCATAATAACCTGTCAAACACATTCACATTCTGTTTTTTCCATCTGTCAATCACAGTCGCAGCAAGAGTCTGCAAACGAATGTAAGCATGCAAGTTTCATTCATGACAACCTGTCACAAGCACATTCAGTTTTCTCAATCACAGTACCAGCATGCAAGAGGCTGCAAATAAATACTGCTTTAGTTCCATCCTGTTCAATGCTACTGCCAAATAAATTCAGACATTGATTTATACCTGTCCAGCAAAGACTGTTGATGTGCTGAAAGCGATATCAGCTGTTTTGGTAAATTTCGCAAGCATAATGGTGCTTTCAAGTCTTCCAGGGAAGTTCGTACTTACGAGGGCGGAGATTGTAAAGTGATGTGATGTGCGTTCAAGTGATTTAATTTGGAAAGAATTGACTCATTTTATAATTTTCGCTGTCCAGCGACAGCTTCGTGGTCCTTTCTGCATAACGCGGCGGCTCATTTTAGCTTATCGTGGCCCATTCGCCCCATTTCGCAGCTGACCCACTGACATCCGCCCCTGATCGGCCCCAAAACGTGTCGGCCCACCGGGAAAATGCCTGGTATGCCAGATTACCAGCCCTGGGTGTGCGGTCAGGCTGTGCGGACTGGGTAATGACAAAATTTACGCCACGCACACTGTGCATGGAGTGATCAGCAACGCGGACTGCAAAGTATACTTTGGCCTTAACCCTCTGGGGTGGACGGACGCGCCGGTGCGTCCTGCTGGATTTTTTCGGCATTACAGCGGAAACAACATAAATTTCTCTGTCATTTTGGGGCAAAAATAAGTGTAAGACATCATTGGAGACTATAAAGTGTCTACTTTTATATGTGTACACTCACAATAACAACAAAACCTTGTGCTTTTGTAAAATAAAGAAAATAAAAAGGGTGAGCTCTAAGCAGTCTCTGTGTTCACAAGCATCTTTCTGAAACACGTCACAAAAATGAAACTCCACAAATACTTATCACACAAGCATGAAACATATGTCTAAAAAAGCTTTAAATGTCTACTTTTTAATAAACCAATTCAAATTTAAAACAAATATTCTCCTGCAATGTAATCTGTATGAAACAAAGCGATGTACAATTTCTCCTGGCTCAGCTAATTATCCCTAATGTGATCACACCCACGGGCAGAGGGTGCTATTCATACGGTAATGTGATGAGGCGATCAATGCAAATAGTAAACGCCCCCGACTGTGCCTTAAAAACAAATTTCGTTCACTTTTCTGTGCATTTGGAAGATCGCACAATACACAGGATAGGAAACTCATGGATAATGACGAAGAGTTACAATTTTCCTCAGAAGAAGAGCGGGACTCTGATGAACATTTGTATTTTGAAGAGAGACTTGATCCAGCCAAGGACAACCAAATGACTGACAAGCTTACATGTTGTTGGTATTTGTTGCAACAATCTCAACCTCAATTCACGCACATGCTCTCCATTTAGAAAAGTTAGCCTACAGTGATAAAAGAGCATTATGAAATTATCTAGCAGGGCGAAAGAGAGAGATAATTGAATTGATATAAACCCCTGATCAATAATAAAGTGTAAAGATAAGTGATATATATATATATATATCACTATATATATATATCACTATATATATATATATATATATATATATATATATATATATATATATATATATATATATATATATAATCATCACGTGATTTAGCTACTTTGAGCTACATTTCAGGTAGCCTTTGGCAATTTACCAATTCCATGAAAAATAGTTGCAACTCTTTTCATTATATATATATATATATATATATATATATATATATATATATATATATATGTGTGTGAGAGAGAGAGAGAGAGAGAGAGGACACGTAGTATACACTCGGCAAGAAAAGCTAAATATCACAGCAATGTTGATATTTATTATATATTACACCTTTGAAATAAATGTACATTCGTTCCTTGTTGTCAGTGCAGTTCCCGCTCTGCGCCCGATCCGCAACCGTAAACAGTTTTTTTCCTCTCATGCAATTGTTCTCTTAAACAGGGACGTTTCATCATTCATTTGATTTAATGAGTTTCCTTTTTAAGAATTGATCCTTGAACATTTTTCAAAGTGACCTTGTTGACCGGTTAGGTCAGAGATAAGGTTGGAGAGTAGAACCGCTGCTTTACGCATGACTGACACGCTTCTAGCAGCTCAGAATTATTGTAAATGAAGAGTGATAACCATCCGTCACAGTTGTCACACATGGTAAATTCGGTCCTTCATTAATTTTTTGTGAATAAACTGTGGTGCACTCTTAGATAAAAAGAAAACTGTCTGAGTTTCCCCACGGTCAGCTCGCAAACAGATGCGCAATATAAAGCGTGCACTGTTCGACGTCACGAGCAACCTGGGATAAATAGGTTATTATATGGACAACGGAACATTATTTCTCCTATTTTCAGTACAAGTATTTTCATGTACATTAATTCTACTACAGTACTATGCGTTTGACATTTACTCCAAATGAGTGATCAAACAATTTCCAGAATAAACAGGTTTACAGTTTACATTGTAAATAACATCTAGCCTAAATTATAACGTGTCTGTAAGTAAGCATCCGAATGTATGAAGAAAAAAAATGCAAATAGGTATTCACAACACCTCTGAAAGCTTGCTCACTTATTTGGCACGCGAGCAATGCCTGAAGAAATATTGTTTACTGTTTTAAAACGATCAGAAAGTAATTTACCTTGTCTAGGTACAAAAGAAGATTTGAACATCCAATCAAACGCAAATATTAGAGTAAGAATCCTGTTAGGGGATTAAACGTGCATTTGATTGATCCATTCTTATGTTCACAATGCTCACAATGTCTCGTGATGTGACTGAGGTCGAAAATGTTCAAATGAGCGTACTTACCCCAGTGCTTTTAGAGGACACTCGGCTTCTACCACGGAAAACGAGCAGTAAGTAGCCTTATATACCTATATCCCTCGCGCCGAAGAGTCAAAGAGCTGTGGCGCGTGCCAGTGGTCCCCCTGTCCCAAGAGCGAGCACATCAGTCCGTGATCATCGGAGGAATGTCCAGCGCTCGTGCCGCGCTCTGCTGTTGGTTAATATACTCGTGCGCGAGGGCTGCGTACAGATACTGTAGTGAATGTGCCATATAAAGCTAAGTACCGGTTGTCAGGCATGATTAAGACATTGGGGGGGAATACGTCACTGCGGTTTCATGCCATTAACAGAAAACAGTGGTTTAGTTGTGTCTCCCAGTACTTCTCTGCTATAATAAGGCACATGAAAAAAGGATGACAAGGACGCATGCATGCTTTATTTTTAAAAGAAGCATATACAGGTATTCCATGCAATCTAATAAATAGCGTCATAAAACTGCATGCATACTAATTATAGAAGAGCTGGAAAAATGTATTAAACAGTTTGATGGATTACAGCATGCAACACCGTAGGACAATGCTGAAACCCCAAATATGAACAGCCATATGAACTCACCTCTGCATGAAGACTGATTCTTTTTGCTACATATACAGTACATTTTATTTTATTCATTCATCAGGGGGAACGTAAAAAGGAGTCAAGAGGCACTAATGGCTGCATTTTTTGTGCAAAACAGATGACAAGACTGACAAGGCCAGCAGTTCCCTCAGTTTCCCCAGAGGTAAAAAACATCTTCGGTAAGCACTGTATAACTATATAATTCAGCACTATAACCATTGCCATCCTCTCAAGCTTCCTATACCATATAATGTCCCCAGTCAACATTAAGACACTTTCAAAAAAAGAGGAGGACTTGCATTAAAATTAGCCTCCTCAAAATACTTTTCTATAGGGATTTGCTTGTGGCATTCTAGGTTCAGTTTTTTTTTCCCACCAGTAATATAAATTATTCAAAAATAAAACTCTGATTTAATCATACGTCACTTCCTGGCCCTGTAAAAGACTGTACTGGCATTATTCTAAAGTGCTTGTTTGATTTACTGCTTTTTTAACAACTGATAAGAGTGATAAAGAACCATTACTGGTCAAACACTGTGCTGCCTCTGACATCTCTCTCTGTCTCTCTCTCATCTGTATCTCAGGACAGAGACTGGCTATTTAATGTGATGTAAAACAGCCCTACCGAGCTTGTGATGGCGACTGACAGCTGTCACTGTGACTTTGATGTATGCAGAGAGAGCTGGCCCAAGGGTGAGAACATGGATGAACAATCTTGCTCATTCTTTTTATATTGTTTATCAATTTCTCTCTCTCTCTCTCTCTCTCTCTCTCTCTCTCTCTCTCTCTCTCTCTCTCTGTCTCTCTCTCTCTTCTTATGAAATGGGTGTGGTGTAATTTTAGTCAGTGGGAGACTATAGTTTTGCTGCGATGTTTTGTAGATGATGGAATGAGAAGCGAAATAACACAGGCAGTGAAAGAATACTAAACAGCTTCAGCATGAAAATCTCTAAAATTCATTCTCAAAGCCAGAGAAGAAGAGCGCTGGAGTTTTTCCCAAAAATGAGACTCAACTCTGCAAGGGAGTCTGCTTTGATAAAATAAGAAAAGTAAAAAGGAGACACTCAGAAGCGGGAAAGAAAGAACTCTATGGAAATCAACTGAGAGAACCCACTGTACGCACAGATAGATGAAAAGATGTATGGGAATGGGGGAGGCCGTAGGAGTTGGGATGAAGGAGAAAAAGATGAGGAAGAAGGGATGTGGCATAAACAGAGACATTTATGAGATATATGTTGTATGACCTATATGCTCAGGGGCTCTTGGGAAAGGGCAGGCCACATGAAACATATACAGATATGTTTCAACTGATGAGTGTCTCTATGCCAGGGGCCGCTTTAAACCGCTCAAGAGTTATGCAAATCAAATGCAAATTCCATGTGTCACTTTAATGATATGCTAATTCCTAATGTTCTCTAAATGCCGTAAAGACAGGAGTCTGTCATCTAATAAGATGGGATGCTAAAGAGTCAGGCAAGGTGTGTTTACAGATGCAGGAGATGCTATCATAATGGTCTGTGTAGTATGTGTGTGTAGGGAAGAGTGAGAGTACATTACCATACAGATGTGATGAAGAAGTAAATTAAATTGACAATTATTTCCATCTAATCCCACAGGCCTTTTATCACATCATCAAAGACAAAGACAAAGAGTACCCTTTGTAAACACTTTTGAAATGTATACCACTACAGATTACAGATTACATGGTGTCAAATATAATTTGTAACGTATTGCGTTAGATTACTTGAGGTCAGTAATGTATTCTAAATTCTTTGGATTACTTATTCAGCACTTGTAGATTTAACTTGTTTTGACTATATACAGTAAGATAAAATACACACAAAAATACATTATCTGAAAAACCTAAATATCGTATGCAGTGTTGTTTCTAAAACAAGATCAATGAAATTGGATTTCTAGATATTTTACAGGAAAACAATACAAAAATTATTAATAAGCATATGATTTTTTCCCTAATATCAAAGGTCTAACTAGAAAACAAGAAATTATGATCTAACCTGAATTTTCTTGATTAAAAAAATATGTTTTTTTTGCCTGGTAACATGCATGTAAAATGGCTAGAAATAGCATTTTATCTTAGCATAAAGATGACAATTTACACAAGATTTATTTCTATTTCTTCTGCTCCAAACTTACTTCAAACTAACTTCTCTGTTTGCTCGTATGAACGTAATGCATCATAAGAAAGTGTTTCACCGCTGTTCAAATGCACTTTGGATCGCATCATTTATATGTATAAATGCTTTCCATCTGAAAGGACTAAATATTAAATGAAACAAATGACAATAAAATGCAAAGTAATCTCTTCAGTAATCAAAATACTTTTGGAATGTAACTGTATTCTAATTACCAATGATTTAGCCAATGAAATGGAGTTGTTTTTGCATATCCCAACTAAGCTGGGGTCAGAGCACAGGGCCAGCCATGAAACAGCACCCCTGGAGCATATAGGATCAAGGGCCTTGCTCAAGGGCCCAACAGTGGAATCTTGAACCACCGACCTTTCGGTCAGTAACCCAGAGCCTTAACTGCTGATCCACCATTGGCCCTGTACTCATTACTCTTTACTCTCCGCAGACAAAAGGCTCAAGCAGATCGGCATCGTAGTCCAGCCCCTTTCTACCTACCTGGTCAGTGGATCTGATTATCTACAAAGGATCTCCATCTCCTTTCTAAGAAACTCAGTCCCAGGTATGTCGGACCCTTCAAAATGATTAAGCAAACTACTACTTCCTGCCACTTATCGTATTTCTCCTATGTTTCATGTGTCCTTGCTCAAACCCGCTGGTGGCCCAAAGATTAGCCGGGGCCCTGAAACCCAAACTCCACTCCTGATGGTTGAAGGTGAGGAGGCCTACTCCGTAATTAAAGCTTCTTGATTCTCAACATCGGGGTTGCACCATCCAATATCTGGTCGACTGGGAGGGATACGGTCCAGAGGAACGGTCCTGGGTGAGCTCAGAGAATATCCTCGACCCAACCCATATAACAGACTTTCACAGAGACCACCCTGATTGCCCCATGCCGAGAGGTTGGAAAAGACCCCGACACAAGTTTCCTTCTCACGGGGGTTCTGTCACACTAGCCAAACAGGCTGGTCCCCCTGAGCGGCACCAGAGGGCTCCCTCACCCGAATACTGACTGAGAAAACTATAAAACAGTAAGCACACGTTGCTCACTGCAAAGTATTGTTTTGCCCCATCAAACCTACCCAGCATTTCTATTATCTCTGTCTGATTTATTGTACATGACCTCTGCCTGATTACAGAAACAGCCTGGATTACTGTTTTGGATTATCAAATATTAAATAACGGTTGAACTGCCTTTCTGGACGGATATCCTGTGTTTTGACTATACTACATTTGTTGGATTTCTATGCTATGTTTGCCCTCCTATCTCCTGGTCTACTCTCTTCATTGTGTCTCTACATTGTAAATAAAATGCACATGGATCCTGAATCAACTCCATCTGCCTCATCTGTATTACATCAACATCCTTCACTATTCAAGTCCATTTTCTTACTGCCTTGCTTTTTCTGTGTCTGTCAGTGCTGATAAAGGACCATTTACTTAAAGGTTAGTATAACCAAAAATATGAATTCTGTCAACATTTATGCACTCTTATGTTATTCCAAACCTCTTTGAATTTCTTTCTTCAGTTGAACACAAAAGGAGATATTATTGCTGATTTTTTTTTTCTACAAAAAGAGAAAGTGATTGGGGATTAATCAGGTTTTTCAAAAGGACATATGGTCACGCTATGCAACCATTTATCAATACTGAATGGATGTTAGTTACACATTTCGCTCAACACAGGGGATGATGAGGGTGCCCTGTCATTTGGCCTCTAGGCAACCACCTATAGGTCGCCTATGCCAAGGGCTGGCCCTGGCTAAAAACAAACTATTTGAGGCCTTTATTTTTATTAGGGCTGTCGATTTAAATTTATTAAAATTAACGTGTTAAAAAAATGTACGCAATTCATTGCAATGCCACCGGACCACAATAAGGAAGATTCCTGAGAAATGCAAGCTTGTAGTACCACCTGTTTACTCCAGAGGGCAATAATTTAAATTTCAGCTGAATAGGCAATGTGCAGTTCACACAGTGAAGAAAACAACCATCTAGCAGACAGCACAATACAAACATGCGTTACGTTCTTTTGTTCAAAACACTTGATGGACCGCAAATTTGAACTTTAAGGAATCTCAAGATGTGTTCTAAGTATTAAACTATATTTATCTTGACACAGTGACCTTAAAATGTATGTTTATGACACAAAGCACATGAGACGCTACACAAGCATGTCTGATGCAGGTGTAAATCGACGGGTCCTTAAACAAGCCCTCGTAATCTCGAACTGATTGACAAATTCACTTGTGAAATGGATTGCTGTTAACTGTATGCCAATGATTGACTTATGATCAATAATATGGTAGTAAACGATACATTGTATTCTAAAGCCGCTTTTTGCATCATCTTATCAATTATTAACTCTTCTGCCACAAGAATGTAATGCATTTTAAATATCTGACTATTTATATATATATATATATATATATATATATATATATATATATATATATATATATATATACACATTTTTAAATATTTAAAGATAACTATGTATAATTTCATCATTATATACTGAATTATTGTTATATGAGGGGCTTTCTCAGCAAATATTTGTATATGTGATTAAATGCGCTTAATTGCGCTTAATTAATCGGGACACCATGTAATTAATTCGATTAAAAATTTGAATCGATTGACAGCTCTAATTTTTATTATTTATTATTCTCAATTTCTCTATAACTGTTATATATTTATGCATGTGTGTGTGTGTGTGTGTGTGTGTGTGTGTGTGTGTGTGTGTGTGTGTGTGTGTGTGTGTGTAGTCATGCAAAACAGACAGATTACTCTGATTTGTAATTAGTCCAGTGGATGCCTTAGACAACTTAATTAAGTTCCTTAATTAACATGCAGACCAAATGGAATGCCAGGTGTTTGGTCTCCTCAATTCAATTAACACTCCTTAATGCCAGTCGACCTGCAATCCAGGGCAATACATGCAACAATTATGGATCAGGATTAGAATTGAAAAATAGCTGAGTGGAATATCAGAGGACATTATCATATACAAAGGCAGCAGAATTTACCACTATGGCACACAGACGACCACAATCTTTCCTGGAATATGGAAGCTGTTCTAATGATCTGTGAAAATGAGGCTGAAATGTACATCATTAGGACATGACTAAAAAACAAAGATATGAGGCTGACACAAAAGTGGGAATGACATCACAGATTTTGCATGCATGAATCTAATGTTTGACATTGTGACATTGTAACTTTACTCTTCATTAACTGAACCATCAATTTCATAAACATTAATTTGTGTGACCCTTAAATCAACATTTATTATGTAATTGAGACAAGAATATTTGATAATTTATGGAATTTTGAAGCCAATGATTGTCCATTTCTGTTTTAGTTGTATTTCACTTGTGAACACATATACTGGAAATACACTGTTCTTGCTCATCTAAATGCTTTACAACTTGGCATGACAACAGTGATGAGATGCCAGCCTCTATGGTCATGCTGGCCAATGTGCAAATGCACTAGATTATACTGGCACAGAATGAACACCCACAACCATATCAGTGTTGCACAGAGAGAGGCTGTTTAAGAATACTCAATAAGGTAATAAACTATAAACCAAGTATAAGTTTATAAATAAAAGCTCTTCAGGGTTTAAAGTGGTTATAAAATAATTGTATTGTTTTCCCTGAGGTCCACTTGTAATGTAAGGTAATATTAAAATTTTTCATTACCATTTCCCACTCTCTCTCTGACCCTTTGAATTATTATTATTAGTAGTAGTATATATATTATTATCAGTATTATTGTTTGCTGCTGTGCCTTTATGACTTTTAAAGCATGTGAAATGAGATGCATCAATAACAACCCCTTCTGGAGGAAGGGAATCATGGAAATCAATGAAATGTCTTTTATGAACATCACAGAACTGAAGCAGAACTGCATATGTCTTTTAATGTTTCTATGTGTGCTAATGACTCTTATAGAGGTAGGAATGACTTTCATAAGAGCCATTCTAATGCAACCCCTGCATTACATTATGGTTCATAGAACAATCCACACATAAATATGGTGCTCAAGCTATAGATCAGTTTGAAATGATCAAGGACATTGTTAAAATTTAACTTCAGTCACTCTTTTTTACGTTGTGATCCTTCAAAATTATGATGTATGCAGAGAAGTAGGTGCTACACACAGCCAGGAACAGCTGAGCGTTTGCCTTTTGAGATGTTATTTTTTCCTGTGTTTAGGAATAAAAGTATTTATCTTTCTCATTACCTCACAATGTGTTTTATTGTAAGCCTAAATTGATCTTTTTTCATACATTTGGAAAAAACAAATGGAAAAATTAATTTATCATGTTATGACTGCTTTCAGGATCTTATTGGCAAAACAATCAGCCTACTCTGTAGCATCCATTCAAGTATTGTCCAACCTAGCAGATAAAATCAATCACACACACACACACACACACACACACACACACACACACACACGCACAATTACACATGAATTAACGATCACTGCTGTCATTTCAAGCTTGATAGAATGCCATTACTGACCATTTCAAGCCTGAGACCAAACAAAACATTGAATACTTGAAAGCTGTCACACTTTGCAGTGTCTTTGTTACAGTTACATAGGTATGTAATGAACACTGTAATGTAAATGTTAATAAAGTTAAACAGGCTTGTCCTGTGCTTTTTAGTGCACATTCTAATTTTGAAATTCTTAATGGATTTCTGGAGTAAGGGAAAAGTGAAATCAATGGTCCATTCTTTATGGACATCACAGAACTGAAGCAGAACTACATATGTATTTTAATGTGTCGCATATGTTCTAATGAGTCTTAAAGAGGCAGTAATGGCTCTCATGAGCATTGTAAGAGAGAGAGAGAGAGAGAGAGAGAGAGAGAGAGAGAGAGAGAGAGAGAGAGAGAGTAAAATGAAAAAGGGTGAGAAGAGATCATGTTCGACCACTGTGCAGTGGCACCTCCAGGATTTTTTTTAATGGGGTGGCCAAAGGAGAACAGAGATTAATTCTGAGATGCACCTGCTTTCTCTTAGCCAATGAATCACATTTTTATGAAAATGTTATAAATAAATAGCTTCTTATTGGCTTTCATTTCCCAGGAATAGTATGGACCAATCAGAGGGCAGGATTTAGTTCCGCGGCCATTTTTCATATTAGCGGTATTTCACATTGATGTTAAGTTTGTTGAGGTTCCTATGTAATAATGGAGTTTTGGCAGTGCTGTAGTGGAGCCATAAAAAGAGAAGTAAAGAAAGAAAGAGAAGCAAAAGAGGTTGTAGTGTTAGCAGCAGTGCCAAATAAAAAAAGCTAAATATAATTAATATTGACTCCAGCCCCATCGACTCAGGAGGTGGATAAGCTATCTATCTTTCTACCTATCATATTTTAGCTTCCCTTAATTAGACAAGCTAGCTTTCATTGACTTGCTAATTTCGATTGTTTTTACTTAGAAAAAAAAAAACTTGGTGTGACATGTACAGCTGGAAATGTCAGGGTGAGATCAGTGTTTGATGAGGAGGGCATAGGGACTGATGACATAGGTACAGAGGAGAATGGGAGTAAGGAGGATGAGCATGTACAAGATGAGGGATCAGACAGTGGACGGTTTTCAATGGAGTGGAGCCACACTGATACTGACCCTGCTTTGTGAGGTGATACATCAAGTGAAAGAGTGATAACTCTTATCATTGGCAGAGGAGCCGCTGCTTTTCACAATCGAAGGTCATATTGCCCTGCTTCAGCAAGAGATAGACAGATAGGTGGAAAGTCTAAGTCTTTCACTAATGATATGCTTATTTCTCTTTTACTAAATGGCCAAGGCGTGAGTAGAGACTGGGTGATTTATTCTCCATCAGCAGGTAACATATACTGGTTTGCGTGCTGGCTATTTTCCACTATTTTTTCAACTAATTTGTTGAAGGCTTTTGTGACTGGAAGCACCCTGAATGCTTCAGGAGTCACAAGAGGAGTGAGGAGCATAAATCATGCATGTTTTCACTATTGAAAATGTCCAGAGGCATAGCTACAGTTATTTCGGGCTTAGAAAAGCAAGTCTACGAGGAAAAGTGTTACTGGTGTGAAGTAGTCAAGAGAGTAGTAGCTGTGGTCAAATTTCTTGGGGAGAAAGGCTTGTCATTTAGAGGGGATGACGAATTGTTACATTCCCCTCACAACAGAAACTTTCTCGGCATCCTTGATGTAATCGCTCAATTTGACCCGTTTTTAGCAGCGCACCTAGAGAAGTATGGGAAATAAAGGCAGAGGCGTCATATTTATAATCAACTGTGTGAAGAGTTCATAGATTTAATGGGCAAAACAACAAAAACCACCATTGTCAATGAGTTACTTTACGCTAAGTATTTTTCACACATAGTGGATTCTACCCCAGACCTGTCCCATATCCATCAATTAACATTTATTTTTTTATTTGTCAATAGGGAATGTGTTGTATGTGTTGTGGAGCAATTTCTGGGATTCCAGCACATTGAGAGTCACATCACGTCATATTGAGAAAGTCTTTCTCAAACATTGATTTAATTGGTCAATAACCTTGGTTTAGACTTAGTTTATAATTGACCAGCCTTATGACAATGCAGTGAAAACGTCTGGGAAATATCAAGCGCTTCAAGCCCATCTCAGACACAAGGAACCCGTGATGCACTCTTTTCAATATTAAATCTGGTCGGAGTGAATGCAGTAGAGTGCTGCCCAGAGGCAGGTAGTTACTTTGAAACATTATAGTCTCTGTATAATTTCTGCTCCTCATCTTCTCATAGATGGGGAATGGTGTGTCACAACGCAGATGTTTTTGGTCCAGAGAGATGCATTTGATAGCTTTGAAAGTGCTCTACTAGCCATACCAGGTATAGCCACAACATATGCACATGAAAATAGGTGTGTGAGAAAACAAAAATCATTCGTAGATGAAGGCACAAATGAGGAGGTGACCCTGCTGGGTAGAGATCGATTTAAAATAGGTACATTTCATGCTATCATTGACAACCTGCTGAGCCGCATAAATCATTGTGTTGGAGCATACAGACATCTTACCGATCTATTCATGGTCTTGTTCATGGATAAGGAGGCACCACACAGCAACATCGTAGCACGTTCACGGGTGCAGTCCTTTGCATATCCAGTTGACTTGGACCACAACCTTGGTGATGAACTTGTGCAGTTTAGGTAATTTCTCTTAGACTGAGACTTCTCATGTATACAAAGATGCTGTAAACAATCTTGGACCTGGGGCTCGAGTCATTTTTCCAAACGTCTACATAGCACTTTAGATCTTTCTTATGTTACCAATGAGAAATGGAACGATCATTTTCAAAGATGGGACGTGTGAAAAATGAATCGAGAACGCAAATGGGTCAGAAGCGTCTCACATCCTTGCCATTAATGGCAATTGAAACAGATTTGGACAGAGCTATGGACTTTAATTATGTATCTTATTATTTCACTCAAAGGAAGGCAAGGAAAAAAACACATCTAGAAAGCCTTCTATCTGTAGGTTCAAAGTTGTAATGATTCATGAGTTGATATGACTTAAGACATTAAATAGCCCTCCATTTTGGCATATTTAAAATAAAATAACTAATAAAGAACAACTTAAAATAAATGTTTTTATCGATGACATGGTATAAAACTTATGCAACGGATTCACACATGTGGTGGAATTCGTGTGCAGGTGCGGCTCACTATCATTTTATCACTGTCAACCAAGAAGGATAGGCTATGACACCGTTTGTTTGATTAATGTACTTTCTCACTGGAGGTAATTAAGGTCCCTGCATCTCCAAACCAGATACTTTTTTTAATAAGTCATGGCTTATAGATGAAATATGTTTCATTGGCCCATGGTCCACTCAAATGTTAATCCAGCCCTGTTTACAGAGAATAAAATAGTGTCTTGCAAAACCCCAGAGAGCAAGCCAAAGGTGAATGTGGTGATGTGGGCGTGTCCAAGCGACGTCTGTGGAGAATAAGGCTGGGAGCAGAAGAGCGGTAAGAATTGACACCTGTGGGAAATAATCTCTAACAGATGTTTTGTGTTGCACTGAGAGCTGGAGAGGGATAAAAAGGCACTCCAGATCGCTGGAGTGGAAGAGAGAGACGCACAAAGCTTTGTGTGTGCAGTATATGGCTGAAAATAATTATTTTGTGTGTTACACTGAAAAGTGTGTAAAAAGGAAGACTAACGTGGATTGTTTATCGGTCTCCTGCTTCCTCCTCCTCAAGGGAGCAAGGGACTTATCATTGTGAATTATCTGTGACAAGGACCCAGCAAACACAGAACATTCCCCTAAAGTTAGCGTATGGTTCATGTCTGGTTAATTTTTAGGAACCAATTCCTAATTGTCACTATTCACTGTTGTTTGCCTTGTGTTTCTCCCCTGTCATCTGTTCCTACCGGACTACATTTCCCATAATTTCCCAAAATGCCTGCAACGGCCAACGAGCTGGAAGCTATGGCCATCCCAGAGCCAGCATTTCCAGCCTCGTCCATCCCAGAGCTAGTGTTGCCAGTCTCGTCTGTCCCAGAGCCTGCACTGCCAACTTCGGCCTCCCGGAGTAGAAGGAGGAGAAAGGCTTCTGTTTCCAAGTCTCTGCCCATTTACACGACCACAGAATTTGTGTACTCCCATTTTAGGTCGATCTACCGGATTGGACTATTAGCTCACCGGTGGAGGGATTTGCCGGAGTAAGGAGACGTGTAACGTGAGGTTAACCCAGGTCTACTCCACGCCATGTCACAGCCACGTCTGATTCTGATCCAAGCCATGTCACAGCCACGTCTGAGTCTGCTCCACGCCATGTCACAGCAACGTCTGAGTCTGCTCCACGCCATTTCACAGCCACGTCTGAGTCTGCTACACGCCATGTCACAGCCACATCTGAGTCTGCTCCCACGGCTCTGCCTGCCACGGACCCTGTGATCGCCATCCAGGCCTCCTGATCTTGTTTCAGCCCTGTGGTTGCAAACCAGGCCTCCTGATCAAGTCCCTATCCTGAGGTGGTCTTCTGGGTCTCCTGGCCAACCACCTGATCTGCTCTGGTATCCTTGGTCTCCTGGCTGTCCGCCTGATCTGCTCTGGTCTTCTGGGTCTCCTGGCCAACCGCCTGATATACTCTGGTCGCTGTTGTTTGCCTTGTGTTTCTCCCTGTCATCTGTTTCTTGTGGACTACATTTCCCATAATTCCCTGCCCTCATCACTGCTAGCTGTCCTTGATTGTCCTCACCTGTGTTTCATTAACTTATTAGTCTTTGTGTATATATGCCCTGTTTTTTGTTTGTTCTTTGTCAGTTGTTATGTGTTTTGACCTCCTGTGTATAACTTTTCCCATCGTGGATGTTTCCTTTGTTCCTTTTTTCCTGTGTTTTCACCATTACATTGTGCTTTGTTTACTTTATTAAAGAACTGTTTTGCCACACCTTGATCCAGCTCTCGTGACTTCCTTTCATACGTGACACTAATGTTCTAGGAGCGTTCTCTTTAAGTTATATTTTTAAAACCATAAATTAATGTTCCCAGAACATTGCTGGCAGGTTTTTCTGTAGCAACCTTAAATCACTTATGCATAACCTTTTCTAACGCTTATTTTTTAGGTTTTAATTCTGCAACCATAAACTAAGCTTCCAAAAACTGTTGCAGGGAGTTTTTGTGGGACAACCTTAAAATAACATACAGGAAGTTTTCTAATGGTTATTTTTAGGTTTTATTTTTCATTCACATTTTTCATTACCATATTTGATTATTTAGACTTTTTTGGCATTAAAAAACATCCTCACTATGCAACATATACTGAATATAAATGCATTTCTACACGCTGCCATTATCAGGAGTGCAAAACAACGCACATCATCCGCTGTGCAGGAGGATCAACAGTGAGATGCCACGCTGAACCAGGCTCTACCCTGATAATTGAATAATTGAATTGAATATTCCTCATAAAAAAAAAAAAAAAAAAAAAAGTTTGTTTGTTTGATGAAGTTTGTTTCCCATGATTGTAATTTCAGTCTAAATATATTTATACCACCCCAGTGCATTAAATAGTCTTTACGTATATTTTCATTGTAAACCATATGATGTTTCAGATGCTCCATTTTTCCTGTAATGCAACACTCAATTATGCCCAGACTTGTCTTTGTGTGACTGTATCAAAGTGAATCAATTCCTATCAATAATAAGGGTCCAGACCTGAGCACTGGGAGTGTCAATTAACTGTTTGCCTGTAGAAAAATAATACTTAACTGGATCTGTCAATGTGTTTTAGACCTCATTAGCACACAGAAATAAATTATGTATGACCACCTTTTAAATAAATTATAAATTAAACCCTGCATTTGAAACATCAGGTAACAGGAATCAAAGTAACAGAAGGAGAGAGGGAAAAAGTATGAAAGAGACCACTCAGAGCCATTTTTGTGTGGCCTCCATAAGAATTGCATTCCAACAAAATTGTTGCTGGTCTGTACAAACGGCATAATGTTCCACCTCTGCATAGTTCTGAAGTCGTCTGTTTATAAAAACTGGCATGTCGCATTCTGTTTCTAGACACAGAGTATTTGATGGTGCTTGGTGTAATTCATGTCAATCTTAAATGACACATCTTGATGCACTAACTTTGACTATTCATGTGAATATGCGATTGAGATTTGAGAGCTGCTTTTCGTTAACAAAATATATAGTGTACTACTATAATGTAATAAATCATATTGACTACTTTTAAGAAACTTTCATGCTAATTTTGTGATGCCCTTTTCCTTTTTAGGAGCTTGAAAGCCCCTGGTCACTGAATGCTTTCACTGCATTAGAAAGAGCAGCATGAACATTTTTCAAAATATTTACTTTTGTGTTCCATGAAAGGTCATACAAGTTTGGAATGACCTGAGGGTGAGTACCTGTATCCGATGACAGAATTTTAATTTTGTGGTAAACTATTCCTTTACGATTAGCAGTTTTCTCTTTGAAATGTATCAGCTAATGGCTGAACTCATGAACTGAGTGCGCTGATAATAAGAGACAGAACAATCTTCACATGACACATAGGGCCGATCAGGAGCGTGTCTAAAAATAGCTCACACGTATCTACGGTATCCGTGTTTCCATAACTTCCTCCCTGCCTCCCTCTGTGAGATGCATGTCCCCTCATTGGCCTGCTCTTGTGCTTTAGGGGCTGCTATCATTTATTAAAATCTTGTGCAGGTTGCTGTGTCAGTAGGAGAAACTCTTTACCTGGTGCTCTGGC